>OY992540.1:144660678-145860678 GCA_963921195.1 Pegoplata infirma
TTGAAAAATTTATCAATAACACTGTGTCACAAATTTTCAACAAAGTCGTGACCAAATGAATCTGACTCCTAATCTTTATGTAAATCCGAACGCTGAATCCGAAAATAAAGTCAGAATGGTCAAAAGTAGAACAGTTTTTGAGATATTTACGAGAAAATCGAGAAAATTACCGTTATTTGCTCTTTTCAACTTATCTTTTTAAAACCAAACAATAAAAGTTTTTAAAATTGTATCACTTAGAACGTTAGCTTATTTCAATACGAACATTTTGTGCCCAATAAGATCCAGATCGGTGCAAAAATGACAAAGTTACAGTAGATTAATTGAATTATCCTACTTTTCGATTTTTTTTTAAAAACACAAGTAAATATACAAAGCTAAATGTTAGTAATGAAAGGTGGATTAATTCACTAAATCTTCTGTAGCTTTGTCATTTTTGCACTACTCTGGATCTTGTTGGGCGCAAAATGTTCGTATTGAAATAAAATAATGTCCTATGTAATAAAACATTATAATTTTTAATTGTTTGGTTTAAAAAAAATAACTTGAAAAGAGCAAAATTGCAAAAAATCATCAAATTTTTCATGACGTTTGAACTTTTGTCCACTGTAACTCTGTCATTTCTTGACTAATCTTCACAAGCGAGCCATGGTTATTTTAGTAATTTTATTATATTTCATTAAAAAAAATAAATAGATAAATCGACGAATAGTTTTGAAGATATTTGCATTTAAGTGACAGCATCTTTTTTTTATTTTCACAAATAACGCTTATTTTCGAATATCTCGAAAACTGTTCTACTTTTGACCATTCTGACTTCATATTCGGATTCAGTGGACAATTGTACATAAAGATTAGGTGTCAGATACATTTGGTCAAAAAACTGTCACGTAGTGTAATCAATTTTCGTCTTTTCGATTTTTTAAGCTCTAAATAAAGAGAAATAAAGTGCCATTACAATTTTTTTTTTTATCACCATTTTTGCAAATCCTAAATCTATTTAAAGCGGGACGTAGAAAAAATGTATACTTCGTGTATCACCCTCATTCTAATTGTTTCAGTTGAAAAAGAAGTTCATATGTTGTGCTGATTTGATTCCTAAAAACATACGAAAAAGGTACTTCAAAATCATTAAGTAAAGAACTGGTGAAAGATGTTCTCATTATTATTTTGTAGCATTTTTAGAAGTGATTTTAAAAGTACTTCCTACGGAATATGAAGTTCGGCACCTATCGCTACTTTGTATGTAGTGAAACCACTAATTCTTTTTGAACCACTTCGTTTATTTTTTGCTGGGTTTTTTTTTCATTATTTTTTTTTATCAAACATTTTTTTTCATAAAACTATTTTTTTACAGTTTTATTTTGTATTTTTATTCAAAATATTTTTCTTCAAAAATTTTCAATACATATACAAAATAGAAGTTTTGATTATAATAAAAAAAATTATGAACAATACAAATTTGTAAAAAATCTATAAAAATAAAACTTTTTTTAATTTTTTTTTTTGCTGAGAAATAATTATGTTTCGTTTTATTCACCAGCTGGTGAAAAACATTTTTATTCACCAGAAGGTTAATTACTATCCAAGTTGCAAACCTTTTTCATTTAAGGAAAATAAAAACAGTAATTCTTATTTTCTTTTAAGTCGTTAGCTTATATAGTCAAACTTTTTATTATTAGACATTAGACACCAGCCTAAAAGCGTTATCATGTTAAAATTTGGAAGAATCAAAAAAAATAGAAAACACAAGAAATTTAAGAAAAATTTGTTGACAAAAACTTACATGCCACATAAGGGATTTTTTACTTAGAGAAAAAAAAACTTTTCTGTTGTTTTAAAAGTCCCTGATGATGGTCAACGATGGTTGACCGAAATATCGGAAAATAAACCTAAAGTTGTTAGTTAAAAATTAAAAAATCATACTTAACAGCGTTTTTATTTAACAATCAACCACAAAAAAAAACATCTGAAAATTTTATAAAATGGGATACTTAAAAAAATTAACAAAATCAGAAAAAAATTACAGAAATTGTGGGAAAAATTTTTGAATATGCCTAGCCGAATGTAGCAGTTGTCTTGCTTAAAGCTGAATTTATCCAAAAAGAAAAATCTTTTCGTTCAAATATTTTCTTCATGTTTATTCAGTTGGTCTTTAACTTTAATTATTTTTGATGTGCAATTTTCAATGAAGTTAAAGTTCAAAATATATTTAACAAGACTGCGTATAAAAAATAAAAAAATATATATTTTTTCCTTTTTCGACTCTAAATAAAATAGTACCACTCCCTTTCCCACTGGAGTTTCCTAATAAGCAAAATGTTTAAATGCTTTTTATTGGCCTCTCCTTAATCAGTGATAATAAGGAACTTTTTTTTATAACCAAGCAATTGTCATGCTTTTTAAGTTTTGTTTATGTTTTGAAAAATATTTAATTTAGGTATTTATTTTATTTAAAGGAACAACTTTATACAAATTGGTATAGGTCTACTTTCAAAATTCTTACTATGCCCACACACAATTTTCAACTAAAATTTAAACTTAAAAGTTTAAACAAAAAAAAATTTGGTGGATAGAATTTCATTAGGATCGCCACAATTGAATATCAGTAGTCACAACTAAATTCGGTTAATATAACCGACTTTCAATTGAAACAATTGTAGGTCATCAAAACAGAATTAAGTAGCAACAACCGAAAATTTAGTTGATGCAAAATGATGAAAAAAATCAGTTGGAAATTTATTTTTCTGTATGCTAGAAGACTATTGAATTCGATTGATTTAACTGGTTTTTAATTGAAAACAACATGATATTTGATTGTCACAACTGATTATAGTAGCAGAAATCAAGTTTTAGTTGATACAACCAAAAAGTTTGGTTGAAAACTAATTTTTCGGTTTGTAGAAAACAGTAAAACTATAATTTGAAACAAAATTGTCATTACAACGGATATTAAATATTTTACGAAATTTGTAAAACAAAAATTACTTAAAAAATTTTTCAGAATTTTTTTAATTTGTCTGATTTTTTTTTTTTTTTGTCGATAGGAAAACTTTTTCCAGGACTTTTTTTCAATATTGTTTTCAACGAAAACAACATTTTCTATTTTTTTGTTCCTGTTAAGCTGAATTTTGTATACACCGGAGAATTTTCCGAGGGTCTGCTTTTGAGAATTGTATTCAATAATAAGCAGTAGTAACAATTTTTTTTGCCAACATATGTCTCAAATATTGTACCTTGTTACAATCTTATGTATTTAAATACTCTATTAAGAACATCACCCTCCCTTTTACTTAAAAACCCTAATAATTTGTATTCATTACTTATTTTAAAACTTCCTAGTTAAAAATTTAAAATTATCCTTGAGTATATCCGGTCATGATTTGTAGTAACAAACTTTTTGTATAACAGTTAATCCCTTAAAACGTTCACCCTACCACAACCTGTTATACGCAACATAAAACCATTTACTAAATTTTAGATATTTAAAAAACAAAAAAAAAAACAAGAAAAACCTCATCAACAAAGTTTAAGATAAAACGTTTTTTTTTAACAATTTCCGTACTCAATAAAAAGCTGCAAAAAAAAAAACTCACAAGTAAAAACTTAAAGTAACCCATCAATTTTACTAAGCGCACGCTCACGCAATTCCCATTTAACACTCACTGACAAACGGAATATTAAGCAAAAAAAAAACAACAAAATCAGACAGACAAACTACTACTGTTGCTCATATGAGGCAGTCTTTTGGAATAAACGGCTAAAAAATTAAAATATTTCAAAAGAAGTTCTTGTTTCTTAAAATTAAAACTGCTGCCATCTCAAAGCCCCTATTTTGCTATTTTATATTCAAGAAAAATTTTATGGTTTTCCATCAATTCTGAAATTTTTAAAGATGTATTTTTTGGGCTCGTTATCGAGCTAAAGAACGATTAACATTACAGTGTATTAAGATTTTTGAATTACAAAGTAAAATATACCCAACGTATGATTAATAAATACTAATTAACAGTAAGTATACGTATATCACGAAATCATTTTTAAATTTTAAATCAGCAAAACGGACATTAATGAATACTTACAATTATTAAAACCATGCATTTTTGGAATTTAGGAAAACTACAAATTGATTTGTGTAGACAAGACCTCGAACCATCATTTATGTCTGCAATTCCAGATCATGTTGGTAACCCTTGCAAAATAATGTAAGAGACAAAAAAGTATGAAGTAAGGTTGGGATTGATGGAAATGGAATTGCAGTGTTGTCAAAATTTATTCTGTATAAATATTCAGAAATATAAAAAAAAAAAAATTTTCGTCAATAAGACAAAACGACATTTAAAATCATGCTGAAGATAACACTAACTGGAGTGTTTGAAACCGGTATGTGAATACGAGAAATGCCTATAATTTTTTGAATTTAAATTTTTCGTCTGCATTTTTTAACTTAAGCCCTTATAACAAATATAACACCGTCCGACAGCCAATATTAAACATGAAACGGATGATAGACGTCTGAAAGTAGAGAACAAATGGAGTAAAACTGCATTTACAGTTTTTCATTTCGTGATCTTGTTTCCTTTTAAAAGGACTTCAAAGTTTTAATGGATACATTTTGTTAATTTTTTGAAATATTTGTAATTGTCCTAGGATGACACTGGTGAAGGCAGATGAAAGAGGAGGATCTCCCCTAATTTTTGCATTTTTATATTTTGTCATATAAGGATAAAAGGATGTGAATAAAGTCATTTGAAAACTTTATAAAAATATTTTACTAAAAATTTTGAATGATATTGAAGGACACATTTTTGAATGGACGTAACTTACCTCCCTTTTTCTGATATATAAAAATAATAAAATGTGAAAATTATAGGAGATCCTCTTCTTTCATTTGCTATCACTAGTGTCATCCTAGGACAAGTAAAAATGTTAAACAAATATTTTATAAAATTTAATCCTCTAAAGCTTTGAAATCATTTTAAAAGGAAACAGGACCACGCAATGAAAAACTGTAAATGCAGTTTTACTACATTTAGTCTCTAGTTTCAGATGTATATTATCCAGTTTGTGTTCAACTACTTTTTTCATTTTAGTCAGATGGTGTAATCTGTAAAAAACCTTTCAGTTTAATTTAGCAAACTTTCAGCAGAGTTTTCTGCTAAAATGGATATTTTAACTAAATTCTCTGTCATCTTGTTTTCAAAACTAAAGAAAATTAGCAAATTATTTTGCTTAAGTTGCAGAAATATTTAGTTATTCTGCTTTCTAGAAAATTCTCTAAGTTTTTTCAGAGATTTGATTTTTTGAAAAAAAAATTTCATTGGTGAAAAATGTCTCAGAATCTAAGAATTTTTTTCTGAGAAAAATATTTCAAAATCTGACACTTTTTCTATATGAAAAATATGTGAAAAATTTTAGAGAGAGTCTGAATCTAAAAAGAAAAATTTTGTAAAATTAAAGAACAATTTAAGACAAATTTAGAAAATGCAGAAAAAAATCAGAAAATCTCAGGTAAATTAAGAAAAAACAAAAAAAAAAAATACTTTAAATCTAAAAAAAAATCGCAAAAATATTAAAAATTTAAGAAAACTAAAAAAAATGGGAAAAATTAAGAAAATATCAGAAAATTGCAAAAAGCCAAGAAAAAAAATACAATGAAATTTAAAAAAAATTACATACAACTTAAATTCGAGAAAGCTAAACACAAAAATAATCGAAAAGTGTGGAGAGTATTTTTGATTCGGCAAAGTCGAACAGAAGGTATTCTTTTTCTAACCTCCACTTATTGTTAGTGTTAAAGGTTATATAAAAGTTTGTCATTCCATCTGTAACTCATCAAAAAATACTCAGATATAACTGAAACTTAACACATTTACTTGTTGTTGTCCCTATTAAGTAGTTTCGTATTGTATTTGTGCGAAATCGGTTAGGCGCACAGTGCCACATTTGGCAAATCTAGCACGACAAAAATCAAAAAAAAAAAGTTCCCCGATTTTCATGATATGTTTGTATGTATTATAGAACATTCCTAATAGTACGGAAATAATCATATAAGATCGATAATTCTGTTCGTTACTAACAGGTTGGTGCATAAAATTGCATTTTGTAAAATCCTGTAACTAGTGTACATTATTTCGCATAAATTAAGTCGAGTTTAAACTGTTGTAACTTTTGAACAAAAAGAGATATTTATCCCCTCTTTTTTGGTAATTTTAAAGGATATTTAAATGCTTTAAGTCATATCTTTTCTTTTTTTTTAAACAAATTTTTATATTTTTTATTAAATTTTTAACAAAATACAAATTTTTGAAAAGAAAATTATATATTTATTTTTTTTTGATGGAATAGAACTTTTGTTTTTGGTCGCCGCACTTTTTCAGACATATTGACCAATATCCATAGTACTTATTTCAACGGCTAACTTTTGCGACCGTCTGCAACGCCGACTACAGTGGGGTGATATGTAAACCTTGTTTTTACATATTTTTTAAACATATTTTTAAAAAGTGGGCGTGTCAGTTGTCTGACCGCACCCTTTTTTTGTGATATTATTTCTACAGTCCTTGAGAGTATATGTGCTAAGTTTAAAGAAATTACAACCAAAATTAAAATTTTTTTAAAAAGTGGGCGTGGACATTTACTGGCCTCCCATATTTTTGTTAATGTTGTTTTTGAAGTCAAAACGAACATGTATACCGAATTTCCAGTCAATATAAATAAAATTGGATTTTTGTCGTCCTAGATTGGCCAAATGTGGCACTGTGAGGCGGTTCAAAAGTTATGAACAGGGAAACCAAAAATATGCAGTATCATGCTTTTTCCTACGCATTGTGTTGATTAATGGGTAAGGTATTTATCCGTTTCAAAAGATTTAAAGAAATCTGGCATCGATTTGTTAGAGCATATTTTTGCATATTTTAGCCTTAAGAGCATATTTTGGAATATTTTAGGTTTTTTTAGCAGCATTTTTTTTCACTTTTTAGAGCATTTTTTTAATTTTTAGAGCATTTTTTCAGTTTTTAGAGCATTTTTTACAATTTTTTCTGTAACAACCTTTTTTTCATTTTTGGATTTTTTTTTTTTTTAATTTTTTTTTATTTTTGGATTTTTTGTTTAATTTTTGTAATTGTATTGAAATGTTTGTTTTGCAGTCAAAACAAAAAACTTTGTAAAACAACAAGAAAAGTAAGTAACTTTTGTTTTGCTACCTCCTATTTGACGCGAATTCCTAGTAATTTTATAAGCTTTTTACCAATAATTTTGTAATTTTACAAGGTTTTTACCAATAAAATTGTAAGTTTACAATTTTTTTGACGCGATAAAATTTGCAATGCATTTCCGTAACTTTAGTAGATTTTTTGCTACCTCCTAGGTATTTAAAGCGAATTCCTAGTAAAAATTACGAGTTTTTTTTGTAATTTTACAAGCTTTTTACCAATAAAATTGTAAATTTACAACTTTTTAGCACAGTAAGCTTACAAGGAATTCTCGTGAATTTACTAGATTTTTTTGTAAAATTATCTTGGAAATTTGTAAAATTAAAAAAAAATTGTAAAATTACAAAAAAAAAAATAATATAAATTCCGATCCAAATTTTTTTGTTAAAAAACCGCAAAAAAGAGGAAATAATTTCTTTGAGAGCATATTTTTAATGTTTTTAGAGCATATTTTCCATTTTTAAGTGGATTTTTTAAGCGCATACAACGTGTTTTTTAGAGCATATTTTTGGTTTCCCTGGTTATGAACGAAAATGTAAGGACACTTCGGAAATTTTTGTACATTCAACATAACCTAAAAATACAAAATGCTTTAACACGGCTGCTACACTCAAAAGAAAAGCTCTGTCAAAAAATCTGTAAAATGACTTTCAATTTGAATTAACAAACTTTTAGCTTATTTTTCTGTTGAAGTAGATATTTTAGGTAAATTCTCTGTCGTTCAGTTTTTAACAATAACAGAAAATTTTACTGCAATTTCTGTTGGCTGAATTCTAAAATATTTTTGTGCAGATTTTTAGCAGATTATTTTGTTATTTAACAGAAACAGTCTATTGATTTTTTTTAGTTTTTGTAAAATTTAAAATCCTAAATTAAAAAAGCAGAATTTTCTGCTGTCTCGACATATTTCTATGCTGATTTCATCTAGATGATCTAGACAGATATTTAGCAAATCGCGTCTGTTAAAATCAGCATATTTCTCATATGGCTTAAAATGTGTGTATTTTCATCAGGTTTTTCTGCTGATTGGGCAGAGCATTTATTTTGAGTGTAGTTGATATTTGTGAACAGAGTTCGATCCAAAAAAAATGGTGATTTTTTTCCGCCAAAAATACTTTTCTTCGAATAAATTTTTTTCCAATTTTTTTTGCAAATAATCTTATCAATACATTTAGAAAGGCCGAATTTAACTTTTTTACTTGCTTTTTATAATTTTTTCGTTTTGAATTTTCCAGAATTATTATTTTTAATTTTTTTTTCCTTGGATACCCTAATGAATGTCTCGTTTTCTTTTGGAGATCTTTAGCGGAACAGTAGGTGTGAAATGTTTCATATATGTGTATAGAACGATGGATATAATAGATTTAAATTTTTGCGTTTATTTTTTTTTTTTGTTTTCTTCTCCTAATGCATATTTTTATGCCATTGTAAAACAAGAACGGTACTATTATTAGAAAATTTGTCAAACAAAATGTAAACATAAACAAGACCTCTTTGCTTCAAAATTTGAAATAAAACAAAACAAAATAAAAAAATAAAACAAACTGTTAAATAAATTTTCAATAAAATAAAATATTTCAAAAATAATAAAAAATTTAAACCAAATTGGAGAAGAACATGTTGTAATACAAACAAAAAGTTAAATTTGCAGCACAATTATTACAGCTTTTCAAGTGCTATTTGGCGTGGATATTCGATGGGTGTTGATGTTTATTATGCTATTAATGCCGCCGTTATGCTTTAAATTGATTTGATGTGTTAAATTCCCAGCAATGAGGCTGAGGAATTGTAGTCTGTTAAGAAGAAGATTTGGACAGTTTTTCCGAAGAAATCCGGTTACAATCTAAAACGTAAGCTTGTTAACTGCAAATCAACGAGTTCGCTAGAAGTCTTTACCAGATTTTAAGAAGAGGAGGCCTGCTTAAGGAAGTTGGAAAAATCCATTAGAAAAAACGAGGTCCGGCCGTGCATTAATATCGTTAATTTTCAATGAAAACAAAATGTATATTTAAGCTGTTGAAGTTTGCTGAAAATATATACATATTTAAGCCGTTGAAAGACTATTTTTTAATTTTTCTTTAAAAAAATAAATAAATAATTTTGTTTTTTTATTTGATGTTTTGTTTTTTTTTTTGTTTTGCTTTTTATATTTTTATTTTTATAATTTTGAGTTCAAGGGGTATATGATATTTGACAAATAATTCTAATAATAGTACCTGGTTATTATTGTACCATGTTTTTATGCTATAAAAAATTCTAAGCATTCTACCACATACATACACACACATAAAGAAAAACTAAACAAAAATCATACAAAACCAAACAAAATCAAACAAAAGCAACAAAATACAAAGTGACTTTGTAAAGCTCCATGGTGTCCCAATGTTTTAGTTAGTTGGACAACAACCATCAAACAAGACACAACAAAAAATTTTCATACGTACGTAGTCGTTCTCTACACAAAAATCTGTCAAAAATAAAAACTGTCGCGCCAAATATTAATAACCAAGAAAAAAAATTTAAAAAAAAATATTTTTCTTATTAACAAAAATAAATTAAAAGAAAAAACATAAAAAAATAGGCGGACAAGATTTAAATTGTTTTTTTGTTTGTTTTGTTTAAATTTTTTTGCGGTTGTTGTTCTTGTTGATTTTTGTCTCAAAATCAAAACATAAAAAAGTGTCTGTCTATGTCTCGTGGCCTAAAGTAACCGGCATGTAATTTTATTTTCTTAAACGCCCACATACCGTAAAGTGTTTTTTTGATTTTTTATAAAAATATAAAAGAAAAATAAATAAATAATAATAAAAAAAATATTAAAACGCATCTTTGTTTAACAAAGAAATATTGTGCAGAAAATTTTCGGGAAAACGAAAAAAAAAAAAAAATATTAATACAAAGAGTGAGTGTTGGTGAGTGTTTTTAGCAATAAAGTGATTGTATGTATAAGTATACAAGGGTTTAAAAAGAATTAAATCTTTAAAAATTAATGATTTTCATACAAGATTTTTACAATTATGTCAAGGATTTTTAAAAACATCGAACACATTTATCAGAATCTGATATTTTTTAAAAACCAAAAATTTTTCAGAACTTAGAAAGGTTTTTATACAAAAAATGTTTCCGAATTTGTGAAGTTTTCCATGCAAAAGAAGTCGCAGGATCAGAAAATTTTTTTGGATTAAAAAAAAAATCTTAGATTTTTATAAGAAAAATTTACTTTTAAAAAAAAAGTACATACAAATTTAAAACTTTTTAAAAAAAAAAATACTAAACAAATATTTTTTACAAAAGTACCAATATATTTTGCGAAAAAAGTACTTTTTGAAAAAATACAAAGATTGAACTTTTTAAAAAATGTACCAAAATACAGATTTTTTAAAAAAGTACCAATATAGTACTTTTTTGTAAAAAGTACCAATATAGTACTTTTTGTAAAAAGTACCAATATAGTACTTTTTTTGTAAAAAGTACCAAAATAGTACTTTCGGTAAAAAGTACCGAAATAGTGTTTTTTTTTAATTCCAAAAAAGTAATTTTTGATAAAAATCTGAAATTTTTTAAAAACAATAATTTCTCAGAATCTGAGAAGGTTTCTATACGAAAAATGTTTCAGAATTTCTGAATTTTTCTATACAAAAGAAGTCGTAGGATCTGAAAATTTTTTTGGATTAAAAAAAAAAAATATCTTAGATTTTTATAGGGGAAATTTACTTTGTAAAAAAGTACATACGCAGATTAAACTTTAAAAAAAAAAATTTCGAACTAGTATTTATTTACAAAAGTATCATTATATTATACGAAAAATGTACTTTATGAAAAAAGTAAAAAGATAAAACTTTTTAAAAAATACGCCAAAATACTGATTTTTTCAAAAGTACCATTATAGCACTTTCTTGTAAAAGTACCAAAATAGTACTTTTGGTAAAAAGTACCAAAATAGTACTTTTGGTAAAAAGTACCAAAACAGAACTTTTGGTAAAAGTACAAAAATAGTGTTTTTTAATTCCAAAAAACTAATTTTTGGTAAAAATCTGAAATTTTTCAAAAACAAAAATTTTCAGAAAATGAGAAGGTTTCTGTACGAAAAATGTTTCCGAATTTGTGACTATTTCTATGCAAAAGTCTTCGAGAACAGAGAAATTTTTTGGATTAAAAAAATCTTAGATTTTTTACGGAAAATTTACTTTGTAAAAAATTACATGCAAAGACTAAACTTTTTAAAAAAATTTACCATTTATTTACAAAAGTACCAATTTAATATACGAAAAATGTACTTTATGAAAAAAGTACAAAGATTAAACTTTTTTAAAAATGTACCAAAATACTGATTTTTACAAAAGTCCCAATATAGCACTTTGTGTAAAAAGTACCAAAATATTACTTTTGGTAAAAAGTACCAAAATGGTGTTTTTTTTTTTGATTCCAAAAAAATTAATTTGTTTTTAAAAATCTGAAATTTTTAAAAACAAAAAAAATCCTCAGAATCTGATAAGTTTTCCATATGAAAAATGTTTCAGAATTTCAGAATTTTTCTAAAAAAAAGCAATTGTAGGATCTGAGAAATTTTTTGGATTAAAAACAAAAAATAGTTTTTAATAAGAAAAAATTACTTTGCAAAAAATGTTAATACAAAGATTAAACTTTTAAAAACTATTTACCAAAAAAGATTTTTTTTACAAAAGTACCAATATATTATATGAAAAATGTACTTTGTGAAAAAAGTACAAAGATATAACTTTTTAAAAAAATGTACCAAAATACTGGTTTTTACAAAAGTACCAATTTAGCACTTTTGTTTAAAAAGTATCAAAATAGTACTTTTGGTAAAATGTACTAAAAAATTACTTTTGGTAAAAAGTACCAAAATAGTACTTTTTACCAAAAGTAAAAATTTTTGGTAAAAATCTGAAATTTTTCAAACAAAAAAATTTTCAGAATATGAGAAGGTTTCTATACGAAAAATGTTTCCGAATTTGTGAATCTTTCTATGCAAAAGACATCCTAGGAGCTGAGAAATTTTTTGGATTAAAAAAAATCCTAGATTTTTATATTGAAAATTTACTTATTGAAAATTTACTTTTATTTTACTTTTGGTAAAAAGTACCAAAATAGTACTTTTGGTAAAAAGTACCAAAATAGTACTTTTGGTAAAAAGTACCAAAATAGTGTTTTTTTAATTCCAAAAAAGTAATTTTTGGTAAAAATCTGAAATTTTTAAAAAACAAAAAACTTTTCAGAATCTGAGAAGGTTTCTATATGAAAGATGTTTCCGAATTTGTGAATTTTTCTATACAAAAAAGTCGTAGAATGTGTGAAATTTTTTGGACAAAAAAAAAAGGTTTTTTATAAGAAAAATTTACTTTGTAAAAAAGGACATACAAAGATTTAACTTTTAAAAAAATTTTACGAAGCAACTATTTATTTACAAAAGTACCAATATATTATACGAAAAACGTACTTTATGAAAAAAGTACAAAGACAAAACTTTTTAAAAAATGTAGCAATATCCTGTTTTTTCAAAAGTACCATTATAGCACTTTTTTGTAAAAAGTACCAAAATAGTACTTTTGGTAAAAAGTACCGAAATAGTGTTTTTTTAATTCCAAAAAAGTAATTTTTGGTAAAAATCTGAAATTTTTTATAAAATAAAAATTTCTTAGAATCTAAGAAGGTTTGTTAATTTTTCTATACAAAAGAAGTCGTACGATCTGATTTTTTTTTTGTATTAAAAAGTCTTTGTTTTTTATAAGAAAAATTTACTTTGTAAATAAAGTACATACAAAGATTAAACTTTTTAAAAAATTTACCAAGCAACTATTTTTTAAAAAAAGTACCAATATATTATACGAAAAATGTACTTTATGAAAAAAGTACAAAGATAAATAAAACTTTTTTAAAAATTTACCAAAATACTGATTTTTTCAAAAGTACCATTATAGCACTTTTTGTAAAAAGTACCAAAATATTACTTTTGGTTAAAAGTACCAAAATAGTACTTATGGTAAAAAGTACCAAAAATTGTGTTTTTTTTAAATTAAAAAAGTATTTTTTTTAAATATCTGAAGTTTTTAAAAACAAAAAATTTCTCAGAATCCGAGAAGGTTCTATACGTTCTATAAAAATTTTTTGAATTTGTGAATTTTTTCTATACAAAAAAAAGTCATAGGATCTAAGAAAATTTTTCGATTAAAAAAAAACCTAGTTTTTTATAAGAAAAATTCACTTTATAAAAAAGTACATACAATGATAAAACTTTTTAAAAAAATTTACCAAAAAAATTATTTTTATACAAAAGTACCAATATATAATACAAAAATGTACTTTGTGAAAAAAGTACTAAGATAGAACTTTTTAAAAAAATGTACCAAAATACTGATTTTTTTACAAAAGTACCAAAATAGTACTTTTGGTAAAAAGTACCAAAATATTGTTTTTTTTTTTAAATTAAAAAAGTAATTTTTGACAAAAATCTGAAATTTTTTAAAAACAAAAAATTTCTCAGAATCCGGAAAAATTTCTATACGAAAAATGTTTCCGAATTTTGTGAATTTTTTAATACAAAAGAAGTCGTAGGATCTGTGAAATTTTTTTGACAAAAAAAAAAATGTTTTTTATAAGAAAAATTTACTTTGTAAAAAAGTACATACAAAGATTAAAACTTTTTAAAAAATTTTACCAAGCAACTATTTATTTACAAAAGCACCAATATAATATACGAAAAATGTACTTCATGAAAAAAGTGCAAAGACAGATAAAACTTTTTAAAAAATGTACCAAAATACTGATTTTTTTCAAAAGTACCATTATAGCACTTTTTTGTAAAAACTGCCAAAATAGTACTTTTGAGAAAAAGTACCAAATAGTAATTGTGGTAAAGAGTACCAAAATAGTACTTGTAGTAAAAAGTACCAAAATAGTGCTTTTTTTTTAATTCCAAAAAATTTTTGGTAAAAATCTGAAAAAAAAATCTCAGATTCTCAGAAGGTTTCTATACGAAAAATGTTTCCGAATTTGTGAATTTTTCCATAGAAAAGAAGTCCTAAAGTCTGAGAAATTTTTTTTGATTAAAAAACATCTTAGTTTTTTATAAGAAAAATGTACTTTGTAAAAAAAGTACATACAAATATTAAACTTTTTGAAAAAATTTATCAAGTAACTATTTATTTTCAAAAGTACCAATATATTATACGAAAAATGTACTTTATGAAAAATGTACAAAGATAGAACTTTTTAAAAAATATGCCAAAATACTGATTTTTTCAAAAGTACCATTTTATCACTTTTTTGTAAAAAGTACCAAAATATTACTTTTTGTAAAATGTACCAAAATAGCACTTGTGATAAAAAGTATCAACATTGTACTTTTGGTAAATAGTAGCAAAATAGAGTTTTTTTTTTAATTCAAAAAAGTAATTTTTGGTAAAAATCTGAAATTTTTTAAAAACAAAAATTTCTCAGAATCCGAAAAAGCTTTTATATACCCTCCACTTATAACCTCCAATTACGACAGTCTGGCCGTCTGTTAGTTTTTTCAAAAAAATTTTTTCATCAAAATTTCTTATTTACAGTTATGGTAGTTACCAAAAAAAAAAATAAAATTTTTTCCGGAAAAAAATGTTTTACCCAAAATTTTTTACCCAAAATTTTTTTTAATTCAAATATTTTTTTCGTTTGAAAAGTATATTTTACCTTCCAGTCAACTTATAGGTATCAAACCGGTTCGCTTAAGATGTGCTTTTTTGATGAATTCGGTTAATTTGACTGTAAATAAGAAATTTTGATGAAAAATTTCATAATTGGAGGTTATGAAAAAAAGCTATATCATGAAAACTAGAGCTGATAGAGACAAACTGATTACAGATTTGAATTCAGCGCACCCAAATTAACTAGAATCAGTTGATAAATTCAAAGAAGCAAAAATCTTTTTTAATTTTGTCGGTCTGTGTAATTTTCTATAAGAAATTTTGATAATGAAACATGGGTTTGTTTTGAAAACATTGATATTTATGTATCAATAACTAGTTTTCTATTGAAACGCTGTTATCGTACTTGTTTTCCATAGGAAACAAGCTGTCGGTACATCGATAACTAGTTTGCCTTGAAAACTTTTGTATTAATACATCGATAACTAGGTTTATTTACAAAAATTTTTTGTTTGATAACTAGTTTTCCTTACAAAACTTTGCTATCGATAACTATTTTTTTATAAAAATTTTCATAATGATATATCGATAATATTTTTTTTAATAAAAACTTTGTTAGCGATAGAAAACTTTAAGAACTTTGTTATTGATGTCGATACATCGATAAATAGAGTTTTCTTTAGAAAACTTTGTTATCAATACATCGATAACTAAAGTTTTTTTAAGTTTTCTTTACAAAACTTTTTTAACAATACATCGATAACAACAGTTTTCTTTGCAAAACTTTGTTATCGATTCGTCGATAATAAAGAGGTTCTTTAGAAAAGCTTGTTACGATACATCTATAAAAACTTTGTCATAAATAGAGTTTTCTTTAGAAAACTTTGCTATCGCTAAATAGAGATTTCTTTAGAAAACTTTGTTATCGATAAAATAAAATTTTTACGAGAAAACTTTGATGTATTGATAGTGTTTTCTTTAGAAAGCTTTGTTATCTATACATCGATAAATAGAAGTTTCTTTAAAAAACTTTGCTGTCGATGTATCGATAAATAGTTTTTTTTTTTTAAAAAACCCTTACTATCAATACATTGATAAAAAATAGTTTTCTTTAAAAAACTTTGTAATTAATGAGTCGATAAATAGAGTTTTTGTTAGAAAAACTTTCACATCATATGTATAGTTTTCTTTAGAAAATTTTGTTATCGATAACTAGTTTTACATGGAAAACTCTTTTTATCGATAATTAGTTTTCATAGCAAACTTTGTTGTCGATAACAGGTTTTTTCATAGAAAACTTTGTTATCGATAACTAGTTTTACATGGAAAACTTTGTTATCAATAACTAGTTATTTAGAGAAAATTTTGATATCGATATCTAATTTTTTACAGAAAACTTTTTTATCGATAACTTGTTTTTTATAGAAAACATTTTTATCGATAACTAGTCTTTTATATAAGACATTGTTCTCGACAACTAGTTTTTTATAGAAAACTTTGTTATCCATAACTAGTTTTTTTATAGAAAACTTTGTTATCGATAAACAGTTTTTAATAGAAAACTTTGTTATCGATTACAAATTTTTTATAGAAAACTTTCTTATCGATAACAATTTTTTAATAGAAAATATTTTTATTGATAACAAGTTTTTTATAGAAAACTTTTATCTTTCTTTTTTATAGAAAACTTTGTTATCGATAACTTGTTTTTTATAAAAAAACTTTGTTATCGATAGCTAGTTTTTTGTATAGAAAACTTTGTTATCGATAACTAGTTTTTTATAGAAAACTTTGTTATCGATAACTAGTTTTTTATAGAAAACTCTGTTATCGATAACTAGTTTTTTATAGAAAACGTTGTTATCGATAACTAGTTTTTATAGAAAACTTTCTCATCGATAACTAGTTTTTTATAGAAAACTTTCTTATCGATAGCAAATTTTTTATAGAAAAATTTCTTATCGATAACAATTTTATTTTATAGAAAACTTTGTTATCGCTAACTAGTTTTCTATAGAAAACTTTGCTATCGATAACTTGTTTTTTTATAGAAAATTTTGCTATCGAAAACTTGTTTTTTATAGACAACTTTGTTATTGATAACTTGTTTTTTATTGACAACATTGTTATCGATAACTTGTTTTTTTATAAAAAACTTTGATATCGATAACTAGTTTTTTTTGTAGAACACTTTGTTATCAATACATCGATAACCAGTTTTTTTAAAAAAACTTTAATATCGATATAACGATTATTATTTTTTTATTGAAAACTTTATTTTCGATACATCGATAACTGTTTTTCTAAAAAAAAAACTGTGTTATCGATCAAAACTACACTAAAAAAAACCTTGAAAAATTTCCAGAAAAACTTGTAACTTTATTTTTGCTACCTCCTATTTGACAAAAATTGCTAGTAATTTTACAAACTTTTTACCAATAATTTTGTAATTTTACAAGGTTTTTACCAATAAAATTGTAAATTTAAAAATTTTTTGACACGATAAAATTTACAAAGAGGTTTCGTAACCTTACTAGATTTTTTGCTACCTCCTATTTTACGAGAATTCTTAGTAATTTTACAAGCTTTTTACCAATAGTTTTGTAATTTTACAAGCTTTTTACCAATAAAATTGAACATTTACAGTTTTTTTGGCGCAATTAAAATTACAAGGTATTCTCGTGAATTTACTAGATTTTTTTTGTAAAATTTCGAAATTAAAAAAAAATTTGGAAAAATAAAATGGGACTACGAGACTTTTCCTAGTAATTTGACATAGTTTTTTTTGTGTGTATCAATAACTAGTTTTTTTATAAAAAAAAATATTATCAAAACATCGATAACTTGTTTTTTTAAAGATGACTTTGTTATCGATATATCGTTAACAAATTTTCTTTAGAAACCTTTTTTTTGGACTTATTAAAAAAAGAATTAATTCTTTTAAACTTTGTGTGCAAGTAATTTACTGCGATTAAGTTTTCCTTTGTGTGTGTGTGTTTGTGTTAGTTGATGGCGCTGACAAGTTTAACTGTCAGATTTTGTCTTTAACATTGATTTCTTTATCTTTATTTCAAACTTGAAAAGTCAGTCGTTGTGTTCACATCATTTGTTTTTTTTTTTACTGTGGCTGTATTTGAGTGAGTGTTTGTGTGTGTGTTAGTGAGTGATCCATTTTTACTTTATTTATCATTCGTCGTGTAGTACGGCTCTTTAAAATCTTAAAAACTGTCAAAAAATTGGTAACGCATATTAATCATATTGTTCTAGTTATTTGTTTAAACAAAATACGAGTGATTTTTTTTTTGTATTTTCTTATTACTGCAAAAGGCTGCAGGGAAAATCGCACAAAATGAAAAATTGGTAAAAAAAATTGCTATAAAAAGTGGAAAAATATTATGTGGTCAAAATTGACAAAAAAAATCGCAATAAAAATTTTGAAAAATTAAAAAAAATTAATAATATACTAAAAAAATTTAGTTTGTTTTAGTTTTTGTAGATCTATAAAATATTCATTTGACGTGAGTCAATGATTTTTTTTATAGAATGAATGAATTTTTTCATTAAATTTATGAAAAGTTTTGTTGCAATAATGAAAATATTCATATATTTAATGAACCATTTTGATAAGAAGAATAATTCGTTGAAAGTATGATTATTTTCATAAACGCAATGAAAGTTTTCATAAAATTTTTGTGAAGAACAAATTGCTAATTAAAAACAAATCAAATACGAAAATTTTAATTGCACCTTCTGTCTTACTGAAAGCATACACTGCAAAAAAAAAACAATGTTTAACAACTACGAGACGAGATAGTAAGGATATTAAACATCGTCCAATTTTAAAAAATACAATTTTATTTAAAAATGAAATATTTTCCAAAACAAAATTTATATGAAATTAAAATCAAATTTGCATAAATAAATTTTAGCCGCTTTTTTGTAACATTTTTGGGCGATTTTCTTCATAACAAAAAAATCTGTCCCCTCTACAAATTAAGCATCATTCTTATAAGTTTATGATATCTTATTTTAAACAAAGAAAAACATTTTTTATTAATTTTTAAACACCTTCTGAATTGAGGTAGTGCCACTATAATGACACCCGCAATGTTTTTTTTTTTTTATTTTGTTTTTGAGTATGACATAAGTGTTGAATTCAATTGAAAATGTAAATTATTTTTTTTTTGTTGTGTTTTGTTTGTTCTGCTGCCTTCACTAAATTAAAATGTGTGTTCATAATATGATAATAAGCCGCTACTTATGTTGCACGCTATACTGATTTTGACAGTGTGATTAGCTTATGTGTGAAGTTGTAACGACAAATAAATTACCAAAAACATCAAAACTTCCCACCCGTGTAAAAAAATAATTATATCAAAACATATCTCCTTTGATAAAAACATATATGGATTATATATAAATAGATGTTATCAGATCTACTCCATATATATTCATATCTACTTCAGATATGTTTTGATCAATAAATTGAGTCTATCTGACAATTTTACATATATGAACATATCTGAAAATGTCTGATCATATATGCCATATATGCCAGATAAACTCAATTTACGGATCAAAACATATCTGAAGCAGATATGAATATATATGGAGTATATCTGATTATATCCAGTTAGATATGATCCATATATGTTTTTATCAAAGGAAATATGTTTTGAAATAATTATTTTTTTACATGGGCAACTCTGTAACTCTGCCAATATTTAATCAAAAAAAAAAAAAAAAACATTTGTTTTTTGGTGTTGGCCGTTGACGCATTTTGCCCCATATGTTTCAATTCAAAAAAATATATAACTCAACATTTCTTGAACTTTCTTTGAACTCTTTTTTGAATGAAAACAAATTTGTGATATAAAAAAAATCAAATTTTTAGTGAAAAATATTTTGAGTAAAAAATTCAGTCACAAAAAACGTCAAAATGAACAAAAGTTTGAGTGATAAAAAAATTTTAAGTGAAAAAAGTTTTTGTGTAAAATAAATTGAGTGAAAAAAAAAATTTGAGTAAATAAACGTTGAGTAAAAAAAATTCATTCGATATTTTTGGTTTGAATTGAGAAAAGTGTGAAAGAAAAATTTTAATTTTTCTAGAAATTTAAGATGTCCTGGTTCATTTTTACAAGTTTCATAAAATCCAGTTATTATAACTTTAACATACACTTTTCCAATATTTAGAAATTTGTCTGCCCCAAAGGCTTGGTCCGCAAAAAATTTAAATTCGTATATCTCAAGAAGGCGATTTGATACAACTTTTCTGAAGACAGATTCGTGTTTAGGAGGCCAAAAAAAAATACTTTAGAAAAATACTTTATATGCCATTTACATATACCTCGAAATCCAGAAAAAATGGGATTTTAATGAAAATCCAAGTAAATCCAATTACTTTTTTGGATTTCAAATGTCAAATCCCATACAAAAAAAAACTTGGATTTTGGGAAAATCGTAAAATCGCAATTTAAAATCCAAAAAAATTTCTACTACTTAATTGTACAACTATGGGTTTTCCCAAAATAATCATCCCTAATGCTTTTTTTACAACGCTGCACACGATTTTTTATCAGCTGTTGTTGTTTTTTATAAAGTGAAAAAACAATTAAAATTTATTTTTTTAAAACTATTAAAAGATTAATAAAAACAATGTTTAACAATGTTTCATTTAAAATTTACCATTGCAAATGGTAAACGCACAATTTAGTTGACCAGTTTGGTCTTCCTAACAAAGAAAAACACTCAATGGTGGCGGCCCCAAACTTGGCAAAAATGTTACTTTTCTTGCATTTAAAGAAGCAGCTCTACATAAAAACACATTTTTTGATATTGTGGTCACAACATATACTAGTGGGATTAAAAATATTGGCTCCGGCAAAGAAAAATCATTGTTTTTAGAAATATTTATAAAATTGGGTAATTTTCCAACTAACAACCCTGTACACAAATCAAAAGAAAATACAGAGTTAGTACAAACAAAATCCCGCTAAATGTCAAAAAAGCATATGTAAACGGTATAGATTTTAATTGGATTTGAAATCCAAATTTATGTGGATTTCGGGGTATATGTAAATAGCATATTAGAAGTCTGTGCAAAAAAATGTTGATTTTTGTAGAGTAGTATTATATATAATTATGTAAAATTATATATAAAGTTTAAATTCTTTTAAAAGTTGGATAAAATTTTATAAAATTATATAAAATTATATATAATTTGATAACATTATATATAATTTGATCCAGGATTTGTTGGATATAATTATATAAAATTATATCAAATTATATAAAATTATATCAAATTATATATAATTTGATAAAATTTTATAAAATTTAATAAAATTTTATCAAATTAGATATAATTTTATATAATTATACTACCAAATCCTGGATATAATTTTATCAAATTATATATAATTTTATATAATTTTGTCCAACTTTTTGGAAAATTTTAACTCTATATTTATATATAATTTTATAATAATTATACATAATTATATATAACTTTATTAATTATATATAATTTAATATAATTTTATCAAATTATATATAATTATATAAAAAACTTTTTTACTCGGGAAGGCACAAAAATCGGAATTTCCAAAATCCCAGCCTACGTTGGTATATTTTTCGGGAGGTGAATCTGTTGTTGCCACTCCAAAAAATATTTTGAGTAGATTTATTCTAGCTCGAGGTCGTTATTTTCTTTACTAATTAAAACTATAATATGAGTAGAGTCGAATATGCATTAATATTTTAGTTTGATCATTAACGATTTGTCATTTAAATGCACTTTGCTACTTGTAGTATAGGGTTTTTATATTTGCTAAATAACACCGCTCAGCACTCATTTTCCGGTTTGAATTCTGGGGATTAATTTTAGTAAACTTTGATTTCCTGATTCCAAATCTGTTCTCCAAATTTTTCCATCACGACCAGATTTTTAGTTATTCACGGTTGAAAATGCGTAAAATGACGATTTTGCATTATTTAAAAGTCTGCACAGCAGCCATTCAGTGCAATACAAATCTGATATAAATCGCAAAAGTATAATTTGTTTACGAACTTCAACATAGAAAACTATTTTTTTCTAATTATTAAGTTTAGTTGGGTTACACTTGCGTTTTAAAATGATACTGTTAAAATTATAATTTTTGTAAAAAAGGTATTTTTTTTTTATGTTTTTCAAAGAAAAACTAAAAAAAAAAATATTTTACAAATTTAATTCTTCTGTGTTATTTTTCGTATAAACCGAAGACATCTTTAATGGGTTTAAAAGTCTATAAGAAAGAATGAAATTTTGCCTAAATTTTGAACTCATCACTGTTAAGATTGATCATCTGGTTTTTGTTTTAGAGCCTTTTAAAAATGGAGCTTTTTCTAATTTTTTTCACAGTGTTTTTTTAAAATACATGTTTGGCCAATATTAGTGCAACAACTTAAAAGTTTTTTGATCATATATTTGAGATCATAGTTAAATTCTACTCTAACGCTTTATACCAGATTTTTATTCCACCCAGTGGCTGCTGTGCAGGCTTTCAAAAAAGGCAAAAATCGCGTTTTTTCGCATTTTCAAACGCGAATAATTAAAATTCTAGACGTGATGGAAAAATTTGGAGCACAGATTTGGAATCAGTGAATCAAAATCTTTTAAAATTTTATATTAAACTTCAGACAGGTGCCAAAAACCCTCGATTTGTTGAGCGGTGTAATCTTGGCAATGGAATCTGACAGATTCCAAAATTCGTGTCGATTAAGTCTTGCAAAAATGACCAACATAAATAAAATTACAACAGAAAAATTATTTTATTGAAAATTATTGTATAAGAATATTATAGTTTTAATTAGTTAAGAAAATAATGACCTCGAGCTAGAATAAACCTACTCACTTTCATGGATTTGGCCAAGTAGAATTTAATTTTTTTTTTACTTGTTTTAACTGGATTTCCTTTAATTTTAAGATGTTTCAATTGCCATTTTCCATTGAGTTTTGAGTGAAAACTATTATTGTTAAGCTTTTTAAATTCGTCTCTAACCCACTTTTGTAATGTTTTTTAGTTGCTAATGTGATGATATATTCAATTTGCAAACATAAATTGTGTGCTATTTTTTTTTAAACAATAAATTTCGTTTAATCTATTGTAAAGTGTGAACATTGTGAACTAGTCCTAGTTTTACTTTTGTAATTGATACTAAACTAAATCAACAATAAATCTGTTGTATACATATTTATTTAGAGACGACAAATTTTAAATGTAATTATACATTAAAAAGTATTTATTAATGTTTGACAAAAAGTGTAAAACGAAAAAATGTTGTAGAATTATGCTTGAATGAACAAGAATAAAAGATTTAAGTAACATGCTAATTTTTTTAAAATGTGAAAAAAAAGTTTATTATACAGTGACTTAAAGAAAAGTCGGTCGAGCAAAACTATTAACAGGCATTCCATGTAAATTTTATTGGAATTTGCAGATGATTGGTATATATATTTTTCATTTCTCTGGAGAGGTTGGTTTTCATTTTCAGCTAAATCAGTCGAGGGGTTGAGAAGTAGTGATCAAACCCATGGGGTTTGGAGCGGATTTATCTCAAAATCACATGTTTAAAAACACGATCTAAAAAACATTGATAAGTCAAAAAAGATTAATTCTAATTTAAAATAAATCAATTATAATTTTCGAAATACAATTGAAATTTTCGAAATACAAATGAAATATTAAAATTACATGTAGAATCTTTGAATTACAAATGGAATCTTCGAATTACACATAAAATTTACGAATTACAAATATAATCTTCAAATTACAATTGATATTTTTAAAATATATCGGTAAAAGGTGTTATCAAAATTTGTATACAATTTTTTTTTTAACAAAATGATTTCTATCCTAAATTCTGCAGATTATATCTTTGCACCTTATTTTATAGTCTTACAATTTTATGCTGCCAATGTAAATGGGGCATTCCAAGCCAAATCACTCACTTTTAAACCCCTTTCGATTTATTTTATTTTTGGATATGTTTTAGTACTTATTAAATGCAACTTGGACACCAATTTTCAGCCTGTTATTTCAAGATGGTGTTGAGTAATCAATTTTTCAAAATGGCGATTTCTCAAAAAAAATTAAAAAATTTAAATTTTTAATTAAAGTTTTATTGGTATTTAAATGCAGTTTTAGAAAAAAAATATGAAAAAATTATTCGAAGTAATTATCACTAATTTTTTGACGTTTAAAAATTAAAATCGACTTTTTGAAAAAGTCCGAAACCTTCGATTTTTTTTGTAAAAAGCCATAAAAATTCTACTCTAAATTACGCAACTTTTAAGCCATAATTCGAGATGTGATCACAATTCTTTCTATTTTTTTTTAATTTTTAAAATTGCACCTTTTATTTTTTGGCTCTGATTTATTTTATATGGTGCTCCAAACAAATAAATTGGTAGATATTGACCCTAACTTACCCTAGATATATTAATTTCGAGGTAAAAATACGTCTCACAAAAATTTAGAACGATCAGAAATGGGTATGGTGTTTGGCATGGTCCTTGAAGTTTAAAAAAAGGATTACAAGGAAAAATATTTTTTTTTTTTCTGTTTTCGCAATATTTTTGGTATTTAAAGTTAAGTTTATTTCAAGCGATTACATAATTATGATGTGAAGTAAAATGCATTTCTAATAAGGTACTAAAAACTAAAATCGGTTGAAAATCAGCCAAGTTATTACAACTTCCCCAGGCATCTAGCGTGTGTCATACCTGATTTTCAACCGATTTTAGTTTTTGGTACCTTATTAGAGAGGCATTTTAGTCCGTATTATAATTCTTGAACCACTTGAATTTAAACTTAACTTAGAATACCAAAAAAATTAGAAAACAGAAAAAAAAATCATATTTTTCCTTGCAATCCGGTAATTTTTGTGAGGTGTATTTTTACCTTGAAATGAATATATCTAGGGTAAGTAACGGTCAGTATCTACCAATTTAATTTTTTTGGAGCACCATATAAAATAAATCAAAGTCGAAAAATAAAGGTGCAATTTTCAAAATTTAAAAAAAACAAGTAAGAAAATTATAGTCGGTCAAGACCGACCATAAAATACCCAACACCAGAGTTTCCCGGAAAATGGGTCCCAAGTTCAAACATGGACTGATTAGATCTATATTTTGTCAAATCTTTAATAAGTAAGTGTAAAAAGCACTCACTAATCAAATTTGAGTGGAATAGGCTTCTTTTTGTTGACAATAAATCACTTCAACTGAATATCGGGCGAAATTTCCACATGGGACCTAAGTCCAAAAATGGTCCGATGATAATCAGATTTGATAAGGTTATTAAAGTACGCGTTTAACATACACAAACAGAATTTTAATTAAATATTTTCTATTTTCATGAAATTTGAGAGATTTATGTGAAAATCGGGAAGGTGGTTTGTATGGGGGCTACAATAAGAACTGGTTCGATTTCTTTAAAATTTGGAATGGTGATTTGTGTTGATAAAACATGATTACCTGCCAAGTTTCGAATAGATACCTTTTAAAATGCGTCTATTAGAGTCATTTGAGCCAAAACTAAAGAGGACCTTTGTATGGGGGCTAGGTCTAAATATGGACCGATTTTTTCCAATTTCAATAGGCTTCGTCCTTGGGCCAAAAGAGGCTTAAGTTTCAAATTTCAAGTCAATTGATTAAAAATTGCGACCTGTATCGTGTTTACACCGTTTACATGGACAGACGGACGGACGGACGGACGGACGGACGGACGGACGGACAGACGGACGGACGGACGGACATCGCTAAATCGACTCAAAAAGTGATTCTAAGCCGATCGGTATACTTAAAAGTGGGTCTAGGACCAATATTTCGGGTAGTTACAAACATCAGCACAAACTCATTATACCCTGTACCACAGTGTGGTGTAGGGTATAAATAGAACAAATTGCGATCACATCTCTACTTATGGCTTAAAAGTTGCGTAATTTAGAGTAGAACTTTTAGGCGTTTTAAAAAAAAAAATCGAAGGTTTCTGACTTTTTCAAAAAGTCGATTTTAATTTTGAGACGTTAAAAAATAAGTGATAATTACTTCGAATAATTTTTTTAATATTTTTTTCTAAAACTACATTTAAATACCAACAAAACATTGTCCAACTTTTTTTTAAGATATCTATATTTTTAACTGGTCAAAATTAATTGAAAATTTTAATTTTTTCATTTTTTTGAAAAAATTGCTATTTTGAAAAATTGATTACTCAACACCATCTTGGAATAAAAGGCTGAAAATTGGTGTTCAAGTACTAAAACATATCCAAAAATAAAATAAATCGAAAGGGGTCGGGTCTAAAAGTGAGTGATTTGGCCTGGAATGCCCCAAATACAATTCAAAGGTAGTTTAGACCTATTGATTAACACGAGATGAGGGTTGAGAAGGGTTAAAAATATAAATAAAATATCTATACTTTTGATCAATGACAGTATTTTGGCTTTTTGTTTTGTTATCTCGATTTTATTTATTAAGTCATTGATTGACAAGTTAAATTGACAAAAAGAAATAGGAAAGGACAAAATTTCATAATTTAATGTAAATTCCTTGAAGAATGCAACATTTTTTTTTAATTTTTTCTCGATTTCTTAATGCGAAAAATTATAAAAAAATGTTACATGTATTTTGTTGTTGTTACAACCACAAAACACATGCAAAATTTTGGTTCGTGTGTATCGTTCGCCTTCTGGCACTTAGTTCTGGGATATTAAACAAATATTAAACAAAAAAAAACATAAAATTTTCAAAACGCATCCATTGACCATATTGATCCTCTAATATATTTTTTTGTTTTTTTTCTGAAAACGCTTTATTTTATCAAAAATTTGATACCCATTTTTCTATTTTTTAATTTTTTTTGGTACTTTCGAATTTTTTGCACTTGCGGATTGATATAAATATCCGCCAATTTGTTTTGTTTTTTTATCATTTTCTTAAAACGCTTTATTTTACCAAAATTTTGATACCCATTTTTATTTTTTTTGTAATTTGCGAATTTTTTGCACTTGTGGATTGCTATAAATACCCGCAATGTTTTTATTTTTATCATTCATGTTCTTAAATCGGGCTTATGCACCATTTGAGTGCTATTATGAAATAAAAAAAAATTTTTTTTTTATATATATAAATCGAACTTTCCTGGGTATAAAAATGCATCCACGGGCTAAATTGGTGAGATAATTTTTTTTGGAACTTGTTTCGTAATAAGCATTATTTTACTTAATTTTTAAAATATTTTTAAAAAATTTAAAAAAATATTTTTTTCCAAAAACCGCAAAAACTAAAACCGCTTGTAGAGGCCTAAAAGTACCCTCCTTAAATTTTTTCATGATTTTTCCCGTTATCAACTCGAAAATGCGCGTCGAGTTTTTGCTATTAGTTAACGAGATTCGCAAATATGCATTTCATCGACCCACCCTAATAGACACCTCTACACTCAGAAAAAAATTAACTAATGAATGGGAAAACTAACTAAATTCGAGGACTATTGACAATGATTTAGCTCCGTTGCACATTGGTTCCAAATCAAAATCTAGCTGGACAAAAGTCCAAATATTAGTGTCCTTAAAATTGGGAATTAATAGTGCTAGGGGCAAGCTAAGGGTGTGTTCTGATCAAACTAATAACCATTTTTGGGAATTAGGTCTTTAACTTTGTTAAATATGCGAATGAAATAACATTTTTGGTATTAAATATTTAAAAAAAAAATATATATATGGGGCATTCCATGTGAAATCGGACACTTTGAAAAACTTTTTTTTTAGATTTTCCCAATTTGTTTGCAGTTTTTAGTACCCTTCGAAAACTCCTTCGTCGTAAATTTTCAGATTTTTTTGATGACCCGTTCAAAAGATATCGAATTTTTAAAAATTGGTAGTTTGTTCCTTTACTCAAACTTCTTTTAATCAGAACTTCTTCAATAATGGTCCAAATTTCAAATTTTTTTTTTCAAAATTTTTGTTTTTTTAAGTACTTTCTAAAAAAAATCACAAAAAATTCTTAAAAGCGTTCTAGTATGCGATTTTTAAGTTTTAAAATTTAAATCTCATTTTTGAAAATGTTTGTACTCTTCGATTTTTTTGAAATTTTTTTGTGTAAAACTTCTATCAATTCTACAAATTTTTTGCCCAGGAAGATCGTGGGATAACGATTATTACTATTTTTTAAAATTTTTTGAAAAAATTTTATTGTAATTTTCCAATCTTAAAATCATTTCTACTGCTCCAATGGTGCGTCATAGAGGGGTCCTTTATAAGACCGACCCCCATTAATTTTTACGTCTTAACATTTCTTCGGAACAAACTAATACCTTATCTCCAATTTCTAAGGGGGCTCCCACACAAAACGAAATTTTTTAAAATTTGTTCCAACCGCTCTAACTGCCCTAATAGTGCCCATAGAGCAACAAAATGTATGACCGACCCACAATATTTTTTTAGTCCAAACATTTTCTCTGAACACACCTACCCTCTATCTTTAACTGTTAAGACGGTCCCCATACAATTTTTTTTATTTTTTGTAAATTTGTTTTATTTAATCAGCTTCTACCGGTCCAATGGTGCGTCCGAGAGGGGTCATTAGTGAGACCGACCCCTATTTATTTTTACCCTACAACATTTTATCGAAACATACCTACGCCCTATCTCCACTCCCGAAGTAGGCTCCCATACAAATAACAGTTGGAGCAAATTTTATAAAAATGTAATTTTGTATGGGAGCCTACTTAGGGAGTGGAGATAGGGCGTAGGTATGTTTTGAAAAAATGTTGTAGGGTAAAAATAAATGGGGGTCGGTCTCAGTAATAACCCCTCTCGGACGCACCATTGGACCGGTAGGAGCTGATTAAATAAAACAAATTTACAAAAAATAAAAAAAATTGTATGGGGACCGCCTTAACAGTTAAAGATAGAGGGTAGGTGTGTTCAGAGAAAATGTTTGGACTAAAAAAATATTGTGGGTCGGTCATACATTTTGTTGCTCTAAGGGCACTATTAGGGCAGTTAGAGCGGTTGAAACAAATTTTAAAAAATGTCGTTTTGTGTGGGAGCCCCCTTAGAAATTGGAGTTAGGGTATTAGTTTGTTCCAAAGAAATGTTAAGACGTAAAAATTAATGGGGGCGGTCTTATAAAGGACCCCTCTATGACGCACCATTGGAGCAGTAGAAATAATTTTAAGATCGGAAAATTGCAATAAAAATTTTTCAAAAAATTTTAAAAAATAGTAGTAATCAAATTCTGATTAATTTTTATTAATAAATAAAAATTGTTTTATTCGACCTTTAAAATATTATATTTTGTGAGGATGTTTATTCTGGCTCGAGGTCATTATTTTCTTTACTAATTAAAACCATGATATTCTCATAGTATAATTTTCAAGAAAATTATTTTTTTGTTTTAAATTTATTTATGTTGGTCATTTTTGCAAGACTTAATCGACACGTGTTTCGGAATTTGTCAAGATTCCATTGTCAAGATTATTTAGCAAAAAATAGAAACGATATACTACAAAGTAGCAAACGAGTCTAATGACAAATCGTTTTTGCACAAACTAAAACATTAATACATATTCGACTCTATCCACAATGTGAATTAGAAAGACGAAGAAATTGTACTATGCTAGTAAGTAACAATTGTCAATAACCAACAAAAATATTTAAAACATTTTACATACGATAGTCCATTGGACTACAACAATATGTTTTTTGTTGCTGTGAATGAAATTATACCATTATTAGGGCTATTCATCACTATGGCGTGCCAACCATTATGTTCAAATTCTGATTAATTTTTATTAATAAATAAAAATTGTTTTATTCGACCTTTAAAATATTATATTTTGTGAGGATGTTTATTCTGGCTCGAGGTCATTATTTTCTTTACTAATTAAAACCATGATATTCTCATAGTATAATTTTCAAGAAAATTATTTTTTTGTTTTAAATTTATTTATGTTGGTCATTTTTGCAAGACTTAATCGACACGTGTTTCGGAATTTGTCAAGATTCCATTGTCAAGATTATTTAGCAAAAAATAGAAACGATATACTACAAAGTAGCAAACGAGTCTAATGACAAATCGTTTTTGCACAAACTAAAACATTAATACATATTCGACTCTATCCACAATGTGAATTAGAAAGACGAAGAAATTGTACTATGCTAGTAAGTAACAATTGTCAATAACCAACAAAAATATTTAAAACATTTTACATACGATAGTCCATTGGACTACAACAATATGTTTTTTGTTGCTGTGAATGAAATTATACCATTATTAGGGCTATTCATCACTATGGCGTGCCAACCATTATGTTCAAATTCTGATTAATTTTTATTAATAAATAAAAATTGTTTTATTCGACCTTTAAAATATTATATTTTGTGAGGATGTTTATTCTGGCTCGAGGTCATTATTTTCTTTACTAATTAAAACCATGATATTCTCATAGTATAATTTTCAAGAAAATTATTTTTTTGTTTTAAATTTATTTATGTTGGTCATTTTTGCAAGACTTAATCGACACGTGTTTCGGAATTTGTCAAGATTCCATTGTCAGTATATCGTTTCTATTTTTTGCTAAATAATCTTGACAATGGAATCTTGACAAATTCCGAAACACGTGTCGATTAAGTCTTGCAAAAATGACCAACATAAATAAATTTAAAACAAAAAAATAATTTTCTTGAAAATTATACTATGAGAATATCATGGTTTTAATTAGTAAAGAAAATAATGACCTCGAGCCAGAATAAACATCCTCACAAAATAAAATAGTAGTAATCGTTATCCCACGATCTTCCTGGGCAAAAAATTTGTAGAATTGATAGAAGTTTTACACAAAAAAATTTCAAAAAAATCGAAGAGTACAAACATTTTCAAAAATGAGATTTAAATTTTAAAACTTAAAAATCGCATACTAGAGCGCTTTTAAGAATTTTTTGTGATTTTTTTTTAGAAAGTAATTAAAAAAACAAAAATTTTGAAAAAAAAAATTTGAAATTTGGACCATTATTGAAGAAGTTATGATTAAAAGAAGTTTGAGTAAAGGAACAAACTACCAATTTTTAAAAATTCGATATCTTTTGAACGGGTCATCAAAAAAATCTGAAAGTTTACCACGAAGGAGTTTTCGAAGGGTACTAAAAACTGTAAACAAATTGGGAAAATGTAAAAAAAAAGTTTTTCAAAGTGTCCGATTTCACATGGAATGCCCCATATATAAGTGTTCAACTAATAACATCATATTATCCATGTTACATCAATGGTTTCAAAACGGTTTATGTACCCAGCAAAAAAAGTGCGGAGTACTTCTATTTGGAGTGCTTTAAAACTATAACAAATGTAATGAAATACAACAAAAATAACAAAAAACACAAGAAAAAAACACACAAACAGTTTTTTCTACTCCATAAAAAGTTGTTATTCAGCACTTAACTCATTACCTTCCGCGACACTCCCATACAAAAGTAAGTAGATATTCAGTAGATAAGAAGTACTCCGAGCTTTCAAACAACTTCCAACTACTTCCACGGAGTAGTTCTTTTCTACTGAATATCTACTTACATTTGTATGGAGGTGTCGCGATAGGTAATGAGTAAAGTGCTGAATATCTATGTATTCTGGAGTAGAAAAAACAGTTTGTGTGTTTTTGTCTTGTGTTTTTTGTTATTTTTGTTGTATTGCATTACATTTGTTATAGTTTTAAAGCACTCCACTGAGAAGTGGTAATGACTTTTTTTGCAGGGTACAAGAAAGCTACAGATTTATACTTATTCTGGACATTAATAAGAAATTTATTATCGATCTTATTCTTACATTTTTTGTACTTTGAAGTATGGTCAATAATAACAATATTTTTGAGGACTTATGAAACTTCCGCAGCTTGCCAAAACCGAATCCAGGCATATCATGTCGAATTACTACATACAACTTATAGGTAATTTATTACTGAACGTTGTCATGCAGACATTTCTTGCAGGTTTTTACAGGTTTAAAATTAATCACAGTTTTTATGAAAATAGATTTTCGCCTAAAATTTTTTTTCTAAATAAAGTATCGAATTTTTGAAAGTTTTTGGTAACTTTTAAGTATTATAATTATGCTTAGCTTAAATAAAGCATTAAATGAGATGTTTCCTATTAAACCGCGGCCAATTACACACTTCGACTAAATTCAAAAATGTCCGTCCGTCAGTCCGTCTGTCCGTCTGTAGAGGACACGATACAGTCCAAAATAAAAGAGCTAGACTTCCGAAGTTTGTCATGAATATGTCTTATATTCCTAGGCAGGTTAAGTTCGGAAATGGATAAAATCGGACCAAGGGGAAAAAAGTTCCCCCTTGGAGAACTAAACCAACCTAAGAAAAATCGCCTTTTTTGCAGGGTTTTTGTACTTTTGCTAAGCAAATGCAACATTCTGCTCTCAAATGAAGTTCGAAATCGCAAGGGGAAGGTGCTCCCTAACGTCTCCCACCAATCCCCCCCAAAAAAAAAAGATGCCCCTGGACTTTTTTATATTGTTTTTTTTTTTTACATTTGGGAGGATATAAAAGATTCGGCACAGCCGAATGTAACACTCTCACTGGTTTTTTATTTTTTTTTACATTTTGGAGGGTATAAAAGATTTGGCATAGCCGAATTTAACACTCTCACTTGTTTTTTTTTCAATTACACTTCTCGACAATTTTTTTTTTTTTTTTAGAGATTACAAAACTTTAAAAAAATAAGTTTTTGCATTTCATATTTCTGTTCTGCATATAAACTATTTTTGTCATTAATGAATTACTGAAATTAGAAAAAAAATAAAAAGTTGTCGATTAGTGTAATCGACTTAGAAAAATTTAAACATGTTTTTTGAACTCAGCGACCCCAAAAACTTATAAAACGGTGATAAAATAATTTTGTCCAGCTAGATTTGGACTTGGAACCACTGTGCGTTGCCATGTTTTCCTTCTTTTAAGTTCATATTTTTCTTAAAAATAAGGAAAGAAAAAAAATTTGAATTAAAAAATGGCAATTTGAACTAAAAAATGGGAAAAAAATTCTTTCAATTTAGTTCAGACCCCGATGGGCCCAGATCCAGTTGGGTTCCTTAAAAATCTTAATATTTTTTGATCCAAAATTTTTGTCCGTTTCGCTCTACCTTTCTTAGTTTTGGAGATACGTGAATTTAGGGGACCACTGGGGTCTTGAGAATTTTAAAAACTCGATAACTTTTAAACTATTACTCTAAGAGCTTTTCGGTCTTGTTCTCCGTGTTAAGGGCTACAAAAATGCTTTTGAACTTTTTGTTGTGTTGGCATTATTTACCGAGATATGAGTATTTTAAAATTTTCGGGAATGCCAACTTTTTTAAATCCAAAGTTAGGACCCATTGGGATCCGCACATGTGAAGAGGACCGCCGATACTATGCAGATTCGAAGAACCAAAAATGGCCTCCATTTTGCTCTATCTCCCTGCAAAAAAAGCATTACCACTTCTCAGTGGAGTGCTTTAAAACTATAACAAATGTAATGAAATACAACAAAAATAACAAAAAACACAAGACAAAAACACTCAAAAATTTTTTTCTACTCCAGAATACATAGATATGCAGCTCTTAACTCATTACCTATCGCGACACCTCCATACAAATGTAAGTAGATATTCAGTAGATAAGAACTACTCCAGGGAAGTAGTTGGAAGTTGTTTGAAAGCTCGGAGTACTTCTTATCTACTGTTTATCTACTTACTTTTGTATGGGAGTGTCGCGGAAGGTAATGAGTTAAGAGCTGAAAATCAACTTTTTATGGAGTAGAAAAAACTGTGTGTTTTTTTCTTGTGTTTTTTGTTGTATTTCGTTACATTTGTTATAGTTTTAAAGCACTCCAAATAGAAGTACACCGCACTTTTTTTGCTGGGTTTATTCGACCTTTTAATTGTGCAATGAAAAAGAGTTTATTCTGATTCGAGGCCTTTTCATGTTCCCTATTATGAATTAACATAACAAGTACTTATGATATCTCTACTTTCTTTATTGGGATATTCTCCCATTAAATACTCATAGAGTTTCTTGCTTTCAAAAATGTTTTGTAATTTTCAGGAATGAATTGACGATCGTTTCGGGGGTGTTCCAATTCCCCCATCATCAGAATTCTTTAGAAAATTAGGTAATACTGTTAGCATGCAAACATCAAATATTCATACTCTAAATATAAATAATTGCATGCTAACAGTATTACCTAATTTTCTAAAGAATTCTGATGATGGGGGAATTGGAACACCCCCGAAACGATCGTCAATTCATTCCTGAAAATTACAAAACATTTTTGAAAGCAAGAAACTCTATGAGTATTTAATGGGAGAATATCCCAATACAGAAAGTAGAGTTATCATAAGTACTTGTTATGTTAATTCATAATGGGGAACATGAAAAGGCCTCGAATCAGAATAAACCCTTTTTCATTGTATATTTGGAAATTTTTTAAAATAAAATTTTAATTTTCTGAAATTTAATTGGAAATATTCAAAATATAATTTTATATGTCTGAAATATAATTGAAAATTTCTTAAATACCACGAAATATTTTCGATCAGTATCAGTTATCTCTGTTGTTTAATCTGGCCATGATAGTAATTTTTAACCTTGTTTGGTAAAAACTGAAAAACTGGTTCCACCGGTTTTTTGTAAATTTTTAAAAAGGCTGATTTTTGAACTATTCGAAAATCGGTTTTTGAAAAAAATTCATGTAATGAAGAACCCTAATTTATAAGTGGAGGGTATAAAAATAGATAAAGTTGAACATTTAAAAAAAAAATTCTATATTTAAAGTGAAAAATATAGCCAAATTACCTTTGTGCAACGTTATGAATTTTAAACAACAAAAAATATTAATGATAATATTTTATGGATGTAATAAATTTAATTACATATTAAAAAGGTAGTAAACTCATAAATGACATATGTATATTGAATACAAATGACAACAATAATTAAATTTGTATTACATTGTTGTAACCATATTTTTTCAGCAAACAATTAAGGTAAAAACGTTAACAAAATAGTGAAATTTAAATTTTTAGTATATAAACCAACCATATTAGGATCAACCAAGTTTTATGTATAAGAAATATAAAAATAGTTATGAAAAAAATGTAAAGAGGTTTGCTACCCAATTGGCAAAAAAAAAGAAAAATAACCGCTGATATATTGCTGACTATCCCTTTAAAAAATTACTGACATCTGCATTCAATTTTTCTAAATGTCTCCAAGAACAAGCCAGCAGTTGGTCAGCGGTTGTATAAATACATTTTGGGTGGTCACCGATGCTGAGGATTACTAATAACCAACTGCTGATTTTTCCTTGGCGACATTTTGAAAATTTGTATAAAGATGTCAGCAATTTCATAACGGGAGGGCCAGCAGTATGTCAACTGTGATTTTTTTTGCCGACTGGGTATTTAGTTATTTTTTGTCTCCAAAGTGAATAAACAAATAAGTCTTGTTTAGTACGTGACATATGATGGACAAAACCGGTGGTAATGTCAATTTATTTTATTATTTCGTATGCAGACATAAATCAACTAATAAAAATTGATTGATATTTTTATTTTAGAAATTCATAAATTTTGTATAATTTAAACGAGGGAGTTGAAGTGGAAAATTAAATGAAACCTTGAACTTTTTTTTTAAAAAAATGCTGACATATAAACAACTTACAACGAATATCTTTTTAACCCACAGTAAAACACAAGATATTTTTTTATAAAATTGATATTTTTTTTTAATTTCATTAATGAATTAATTTTATAAAATTAAACGAAATACAAAAAAGAAAACCTATAAACGATTTTTTTTTTAATTTTCTCACACTCTAATTAAAATGATTTCAGTTTCCTACTATAAATTGGGTAAATTTACACACAATGTGTAGTTTTACCAAAAAATTATTGGAAATTTACACATTTATAGTAGTATATTATTTGAATTTGTTGAAATTTACCCAATTTATAGTAGGAAACTGGACTCACTTGTTTAGAGTGCATAATTTCGGAATTTTACCTACTTATTTTACACATTTTTTTTAGTTTTTTTAAGAAATTAATAAATTTTATTTTTCCCGAATTATTTTGAACTTTATTCTTATTTTTTCTGAATTATCCATATTTTTTTCTTAATTTTCCTGAAGTTTTTTCTTTAATTTTCTAGATTTCATAGCTGATTTTTTTATTAAGTTCGACTTGAGTTCATATTAAATATTTCTCAAGAAAAAAATGTCGATCCACGACAGTTTGCATTTCTTTCCCATCTAAAGTCTTGCACTGAATCCGAAAATATAGTCCAAAGATTCGAAATTAGAACAGTTTTTGAGATTTTGCACAAAACAAAATAAATTTTTCCAATGAACGACTTTCATAGTATATATGAACAAATTCATACAATTTATTAACTTTTTCATAATACTTATAAACGTTTTCATAGTATTAAACAAGTAGAAAAATTAAATTCGACTTGGCCGAATCTATGAATACCCTCCACAATGCCCTTTTTAAGTTATAGTAAATTTTCTAGAGTGAAAAAATAACACTAATTTTTGAAAAAAAAAATAATTTACTGAATTTTTTTTTGAGTGTAAAATTTTTTTTGAAAATTTTTTTCGAGTGTATTTTTTTTTCTTTTAGTGTAAACTAACTAATTTTTTAACTAATTTTTGAAAAAAAAAAAAATAATTACTAATTTTTTTTTTTCAGTGTAAAATTTTTTTTGAGTGTAAAATTTTTTTCGAGTGTATTTTTTTTTTATTTTAGTGTAAAAATATTTTTGAATGAAAAAAATGCGATGTAAAATATTTTTGTGACTTACCAATGTTTTTAAAACATGTTTAACGGGTTTTCAACACGTGAATTTAAGGTGAGGCGAATCTGAAATTTACGGTTTTGCTAGTAACTTTTGAACCACTGGACCGATTTGGCTGAAATTTAAAACGAACCGGACCTAAAGAACGACAAATATATATGCCACACTTCAGCACCCTCTGAATTGCCGTTCGAAAGTTACCGTGTGTTTTATCTCGTAAATTCCAAAAAAACCCTTGCCGAAATTCACTCATTTGCTTATAACTTTTGAACCACTGGACCGATTTCGCTGGATTGCAATACCAACCTGACCAGGTAAATGCCCAACATATATGCTAAACTTCAGGAGCCTGCGTAAAGTCTTTCAAAAGTTAGCGTGTTTTGACGGACGGACGGACGGACGGACGGACGGACATCGCTAGATCGTCTTAAAATCGATCGAGGATCATGAATATATATACTTTATGGGGTCCTAGACCAATATTTCGAGGTGTTACAAACGGAATGACAAACTTATATATACCCTCTATCACTAGAGTGGAGGGTATAAAAAAGTGTTAAATAGTTCTTAAATTTCATATATTATGATTTATTTATAACTACTATGAAAAAGTTTATAAGTGTTATGAAAAACTTAATAAATTGTATGAATTTGTTCATAAATACTATGAAAGTCGTTTTTTAGAATTTTTTTTTGTGTGTGCTAACTTTTCAAATTTTGAACTTAAAAATATTTTCGGACCAAATCGATGGAATTAATTTTTTTTTTGGTTTTAAATTAAAGGTAATTTAGTGCTTTCCAATCTGATTATCGCCTAAAAAGCTTTTAACCGATATATTGCTTCAATTTTACGGAAATTTGGAAAATAAATAAATTCTATATTATCAAGTCTAATAAGGTGCTGATTCAGGGGGAGAATCGGCTTTCCTCCCCTTCCACCAAACGATTAAAAAAAATGGTTAAACTGCTTTAAAAAATTACAAAAAAACGTAATAAATTGATTTGTCTAGAGGTAAGTTTAGTTCTACAATGGGGAACTTTTTTCCCCCATATTCGATTTTGCCCTATGACCATTAGACATATTCGTCTTATGTTTAGCTCTTTTAGTTTGGCCTGCATCGTGCTTTCCACTGACAGACGGACAGACACACGGACAACGCTAGAATTTCAAAGACACTTCAATGTACTTTCATATACTATATATGGGGCATTCCATGTCAAATCGAACACTTTGAAAATTTGTATTTTTAGATTTTCCCAATTTGTTTACAGTTTTTAGTACCCTTCGAAAATTCCTTCGTGGCAAATTTTCAGATTTTTTTGGTGACCCGTTCAAAAGATATCGAATTTTAAAAATTGGTAGTTTGTTCCTTTACTCAAACATCTTTTACTCATAACTTCTTCAATAATGGTCCAAATTGCATTTTTTTTTTTTTTTTCAAAATTTTTGTTTTTTTACGTATTTTAAAAAAAAATCCAAAAAAAAGTGCTTTAGTATGCGATTTTTAAATTTAAATCTCATTTTTGAAAATGTTTGTACTCTTCAATTTTTTTTTAAATTTTTTTATGTAAAACTTCTATCGATTCTACAAATTTTTTGCCCAGGAGGATCGTGGGATAACGATTATTACTATTTTTAAAAATTTTTTGAAAAAATTTTATTGTAATTTTCCAATCTTAAAATCATTTCTATTGCTCCAATGGTGCGTCATAGAGGGGCTATTTACAAGACCGACTCCCATTAATTTTTACGTCTAAGCATTTCTTCGGAACAAACTAATACCCTATCTCCAATTTCTAAGGGGGCTCCCACACAAAATGTTATTTTTAAAAATTTGCTCCAACCGCTCTAAGTGCCCTAAGAGTGCCCTTAGAGCAATCAAATGTATGACCGACCCACAATGCTTTTTTAGTCCAAACATTTTCTCAGAACACACCTACCCTCTATCTTAATCTGTTAAGGCGGTCCTCATACATTTTTTTTTTTAATTTTATAAATTTGTTTTATTAAATCAGCTTCTATTGGTCCAATGGTGCGTCCGAGAAGGGTCATTAGTGAGACCGACCCCCATTTATTTTTACCCTACACCATTTTTTAAAAACATACCTACGCCCTATCTCCACTCCCTAAGTAGGCTTTCATTCAAAATTAAATTTTTATAAAATTTGCTCCAACTGTTATTTGTATGGGAGCCTACTTAGGGAGTGGAGATAGGGCGTAGGTATGTTTTACAAAAATGTTAAAGGGTTAAAATAAATGGGGGTCGGTCTCACTAATTACCACTCTCGGATGCACCATTGGACCGGTAGAAGCTGATTAAATATAACAAATTTTCAAAAAATAAAAAAAAAAATTATGGGGACCCCTTTATAGTTAAAGAAAATGTTTGGACTAAAAAAATATTGTGGGTCGGTCATACATTTTATTGCTCTAAGGGCACTCTTAGGGCATTTAGAGAGGTTGGAGCAAATTTTAAAAAATGACATTTTGTGTGGGAGCCGCCTTAGAAATTGGAGATAGGGTATTAGTTTGTTCCAAAGAAATGTTAAGACGTAAAAATTAATGGTGGTCGGTCTTATAAAAGACCCCTCTATGACGCACCATTGGAGCAGTAGAAATGATTTTAAGTTTGGAAAATTACAATAAAATTTTTTCAAAAAATTTTAAAAAATAGTAATAATCGTTATCCCATGATCCTACTGGGCAAAAAAAAATTTAGAACCGATAGAAGTTTTACACAAAAAAATTTAAAAAAAAATCGAAGAGCGATTTTAAGAATTTTTTGGGATTTTTTTTTAAAAAGTAAGTAAAAAAACAAAAATTTTGAAAAAAAAATTAAATTTGGACCATTATTAAAGAAGTTATGAGTAAAAGAAGTTTGAGTAAATTTACCACGAAGGAGTTTTCGAAGGGTACTAAAATCTGTCAACAAATTGGGAAAATCTGAAAAAAAATTATTCAAGGTGTCCGATTTGACATGGAATGCCCCATATACTCTCTGGGGTCCTGTAACGACGAGTTTCCTCCGTTAGCTGGGGTATAGCTCGCGGGGTTAGGGATCGTCACAGAAATTTGTATTTGCTGAGACCGAGAGTAAAAGACTGGTTGTTAAAACGTTATAATAAATAATTCATTTATTGAATAAACTTACACTACAAAAGAAAGAGAGTAAAACTAAAACTAGGGAACGGCGACCGGTGATCGGGCTGGCGGTACGGCGGCGGCGATGTAAATTCCAAGCTAGGGCACCTGGCGACAGCACTCCCTAGACGCGAGCAGCGAAAATAATCCAAGCTAGGGCACCTGGCGACAGCACTCCCTAGACGCGAGCAGAGAAAATAATCCAAGTTAGGGCACCTGGCGACAGCACTCCCTAGACGCGAGCGGCGGAAATAATCCAAGCTAGGGCACCTGGCGACAGCACTCCCTAGACGCGAGCAGAGAAAATAATCCAAGCTAGGGCACCTGGCGACAGCACTCCCTAGACGCGAGCAGAGAAAATAATCCAAGATAGGGCACCTGGCGACAGCGCTCCCTAGACGCGAGCAGTAAAATAATCCAAGCTAGGGCACCTGGCGACAGCACTCCCTAGACGCGAGCAGGGAAAATAATCCAAGCTAGGGCACCTGGCGACAGCACTCCCTAGACGCGAGCAGAGAAAATAATCCAAGATAGGGCACCTGGCGACAGCACTCCCTAGACGCGAGCAGTAAAAATAATCCAAGCTAGGGCACCTGGCGACAGCACTCCCTAGACGCGAGCAGAGAAAATAATCCAAGCTAGGGCACCTGGCGACAGCACTCCCTAGACGCGAGCAGAGAAAATAATCCAAGATAGGGCACCTGGCGACAGCACTCCCTAGACGCGAGCAGTAAAAATAATCCAAGCTAGGGCACCTGGCGACAGCACTCCCTAGACGCGAGCAGAGAAAATAATCCAAGCTAGGGCACCTGGCGACAGCACTCCCTAATCGCGATAAACATATTAAACAAGAGACTTACCCAAGTGAACTGCTTCACAGCTACCAGCCAACTGAACGAGTTCGTTGATTGCTGTTACTTATGTACTGGTTGAACAGCTGATACCTATACTCAGTATGGTGAGAATAACATATGTGTGGTGGATTTTATATCCAGCCAGGTTATCCCACTATGAGGTTGTTATTAATGGCGTTTACGATTGTCGCCATTTAATTGATGTGGGTATATATAATACGATAGTGTGGACAAAAACGAACGTGTGACTTTGTCCTCACAGTCCCCGACCGATATTTCGATGCGTTACACATGGAATGACTAAGTGAGTATACCGTAGTATACTGTAGTTGGAGGGTATAAAAAGGATATTATTTTAATCAAACATTTTTCGATTTTGATCACAAATTTAATCAATTCTTTATTTGAAGTCATTCAAAATAATGATTGATTTAATAAAATTAAATTAAATAAAAGCAAAAAAATCTGGTATGTTGAAAAAATGTAATTCGACAGCAAAAGAAAATAATAATATAAGGGACAAACAAATTAAAAAAAAAAAGTATAAAATGAGATTGAGATTTTTAGAAATAGAATTATAGTGTTGGAAACTGTCAAAATTTATGAAAATATTCACAAATATAAAAAACAATTTCTAACTGCAAGACAAACCGACATTCGGAATCCTGCTGATGATAGCACTAATTTCTATAATTTTTAGAAACTCAATTTTTTTTCTGCGTTTTTTCAACTTAAACCCTTATAGAAATTTAAAATTTTATTTGCCAATTTTGTGAACTTTTCGAAGGAAGGTCTTAAATTGAATTTTGGCTTATGACAGTCGTAGTCATACTAGTTTTTTTTTAAATTGAAAAATTCTTTATTATTAAATTTTTATGTATTTTTCAGCATACATTTAACAACATTTTTTTTTTTTGGTTTTTGATTTGTTACTAAAAATCCAAGGCGATAATCAGATTGAATAATGTTGCATGCACTGATAAAGAATTCAAAAACCTTAAATTTAAAACCCAAAAAATTCGTCGAAATTGTCTATTTTTCAAATTTTGGACTTAATTTTCGGATTCAGCGCGAGATTTTACAAGGAATTTAAATGCAAATTTTGTCGTGGATTAAAATCTCTGTTAACTAGTGTTATCAATTCCACAAAAATTTAAATATCTAATATTTACACAATAAATTTAAGCAGTTTTTAAAAATCTATTAAACACACAATGTTTAAGAACAAAAAAAAAAGAAATAAACTTAGATAAACAAATAAAAGATTTTTGGTGTTTGCCAAAAACAGTCATTATCATAAAAATTATTTAAACAAAAAAAATATTAAATATAAAAAATTAATAATGATAGTCAACGACAATGTTTACAGCAACAATTTAAACTAGCCTTACATAAAAATATTATGAATAAAAAAGTACGCCAAAAACAACTTTGACCCCATTGTCTAGTATGTCTGCCAAAAGTTATAGAAGAAGAAGAACAACAACTCATCACTTACACAAACTAAACAACGAAAATCGTAAAAAATAAAATGTTTGTATGATGATGATTATCATCTTCTACTTTAATACTAAAAAAAAATTGCAAACTCACACACTCATATCGGTTTCGAAAACTTACATACAGTAAGGTAAATTTAAATAAAAGCATCAGTTAAACAAATAAGAAATCAAAAATAGAAAGGAAATCATTTGATCTTGAATTAAAAACTTATTCAAAGTTCAAACTTTATATGGAAACCGGTATAAAAATGGAATTAAATCTATTGTGATCTGCCCACAACTGGTTTGATCTGCTCATATAAAATTATATCCCATCAGATCTGTTAGATCTCATAATTTCTCTCTACTTTCGGGATTTGATCCTAAGCAAATACTGCACTGCATCTGATCAGATCCCGAAATTGGGGATAAAATTTAAGATCTAACGGATCTGATCATATAAAATTATATATTTCATAAAAACGCCCAAAAACGATAGATTGCTCTCTAAATTAAAAAAAAAAGCAAGAAAAAAAATTATAGTTGGGTAAGACCAACCATATAATAACACTAGTATTTTCCGAAAATCGATCCCAAGTCGAAACATAGAGCGATTGGATCTATCTTTTGGTAGACTTTTAATTAGTGTTAAAATTATACTCTTTACACAATTGTTAATTTTCTTATTATTTTTTTAAATAAATTTTAACGAAAATTAAACTTTAAATGGCAACTTCGTAAGAAATTATTCAATATTTTTTCAGTTGCCCCTTTTCAAATTCCTTCAAGTATAAATTCTAAACATATTGTTCGTTCTTCAAATTTAGTTGTAAAAAAAAAATGTTCCAATTTACTATAACAACTATTCTAGTAAAAAATAAAAAAAAAAAAATGTATAAAAAAATTGTTTAAAAAAAAAAACTTAAAAGTTATTAAACGGATGAATAACATTTTGATCCATTTAACTTGACATGACATTGCGATAATATCATTTTGCTTTTTCTAAGCTAAAATATGCGTATTTATACCCTACACCACTATGTGGTACAGGGTATATTGAGTTTGTGCTGATGTTTGTAACTACCCGAAATATTGGTCCTAGACCTACCTTCAAGCATACCGATCGACTCAGAATTACTTTCTGAGTCGATTTAGCGATGTCCGTCCGTCCGTCCGTCTGTCCGTCCGTCCGTCCGTCCGTCTGTCCATCTATCGGTTTAAGCACGATACAGGTCGCAATTTTCAATCAATTGACTTGAAATTTAAAACTTAAGCATCTTTTGGACCAAGGACGAAGCCTATTGAAATTGGAGAAAATCGGTCCATGTAAAGACCTAGCCCCCATACAAACGCCCCCTTTGGATTTGGCTTAAATGACTCGAATAACGGTACTATAATAGGTATCGCTTTGAAATTTAGCAGGTAATCAAATTTTGTATGCACGAATCACCATTCCAAATTTCAAAGGAATCGGAGCAGTCCTTCTGGTAGTCCCCATACAAACCGCCCTCCCGATATTCACATAATTCCCACAAAATTCATAAAAATGGAAATATTTGATAAAAATTTTTATTTTTAGGTGTTACACGTGTACTTTAGTAACCTTATAAAATCGGAATATAATTGGACCATTTTTGGACTTAGTCCCCCATATAAAAATTTCGACCGATATTCAGTTAAATCGGTCTATTGACAAAAAAATAAACTAATTCCACTAAAATTTGATATGTGTGTGTTTTCTACACTAAATAAATATCTAACAAAAGACAGATCCAATCGGTCTATGTTTGGACCTAGGACCCATTTTTCGGAAAACACTGGTGTAGGGTATCATATGGTCGGGCTTGACCGACTATAACTTTCTTACTTGTTTTTTATGTGAAATTGTGTTGTGCATTCATTTAATTTTATATGCAGTTTAACTGCACAAAGCAAAAATTATATGTACAAAAAAAAAATATAAAAAAATATCATTGCATTTAATTGGATTTTAATAAGAGGAAAAATAAAATGAATTTTAATCATCTGTCATCTTAAGCTAGAGATTAGATCTTATTTAATAATAGTAAATGAAACAATTTCACTAGTTTACAATTTTTTTATTGAATTACCCAGCAAAACTTAGATTACCAAATAAGGTATAAAATAATACAGGAATCCTTTCGTACAATGTACGAAAACATTCGTTATTTCGCACAACGAAAAACATTCGTAAAATACACGAAATATTTTGTACATTGTACGAAAAATCTTTTTAATTTTAAGAAAATATTTTATGTAAGATACGAAATTATTTCGTAAATTTAATGCAAAATTTCGTAAAATACACGAAATTTATTTGTATTTAAAATCAATAATTTCGTAAAAAGCAAAAATTAATTTGGATACTTAATGAACATTTTTTTGTATTTTTATTTTCAAGTTAAAAATTTCATAGAATGGTCGAAAATAGGAAAGTTTCGTACAAAATGATACAAGAGAAATTTTGTTTTAATAAAAAATAAATATTTTTTTTAATAATTCAACGTTTCCCAGTGAAGAAACACACTCTATTTTACTCCAAAATATTTAAATTACGACTCTAAATATTTTTTTAATGAAACCAAAAAGGAAGTATATCGGCAAATTTTCAAACAAAATACTTTGTGGAGTGTTTTTGGAAGGCTCTTTTTTAGCTCCAAACAAATTTGCCAAAAAAACAATTTTTCTTTGAGATTTAAAGAAGTCTTATTTGGAATGCTCTAAAATTTGTTTTAATTTCAAGTATCCCATCCAACAAACGTTGAAACGCTCCGAAATAAGAAAATTTGTGTTTTTTGAGGGCACTTTTTTCAGAGTCCAAAATGATTAAAATAAAAAAAAAATAAAAAATTTTTGGTATCAAAAATTGTCAAAAACACAAATTTTTTTTCGGAGATAAAAAAGATGTATCAGAAGAGCTTAAAATTACTGTAACAAGTATTTTTTTTTTGAAAATTTATCATATTATTTTGCTTTTGGGACAAAAATAGTTTGAAAAATTTTTCTAAATTTTGGACGTCATTTTTTAAGTCCGGAAAAAACATTGATGTGCTCTGTGACAAGTGATGTATCAAGGCTTATGACATTTCATCATAAAAGTGACAGGTGTTTTTATATGTTAGGTGTTATGTTTGTGATAGATTATTTAGTTCCGTAACCTATCAAGGACCGGCAATCTTTACTGCAGGGATGTAACAAAATTTTTATTATTTTTTGCTTTACTTTGTTCAAAAATAAAAAAAAAAATTGTAATTTCGTAATAAACAAAAATATTTTCGTAATAAACAAAAATATTTTCGTAAAAAAATATACTGTAGAGTTTTTTTATGTTCAATAGACACCGTTTAAGCTTGACCATAAACATTTATTTACTGTTTAAAACCCATTCCTTTCAATTTAAATTCCAAATTTTTAGTTATTTTTATAATCTACATAAAGAAAAGCAAAATTTCGTAATTTCGTTTAATTTTAAAATTTAATTCGTAAATTAAAGAAAATATATTCTTGAAATAAACGAAACATTCGTGGATTCTAAGAAATAAAATGTTACGAAGGATATTCTTAATTTCGTAAATTTTTAAAAATGTTTCCTAAACTTATTTTCGTAAAATAAGCGAAACTTTCGTGTATTTTACGAAAGAATAGCTACGAAAGTTTATTTCGATAAATGTTGCATGGATTTTTTTCAGTGTAGGATTGATGATTTTAACAGGCGATGAGACTCAAAGTAATGCATCCTTATTATGACAAAGAATACCAGTAAGGTATAAAATAATTTATATATATATATAAGGTGTTACGAGTAGTGGAAAAGTAGTTTTGTATTAAATTTACTCACGTGATTGTAAGTGAGTGTAAGTAGATAAAATATGCTCGTGTGTCATTAGAAAATTCCTGTCGTGAGCCCATCTCGAGTTTAAACTTATGCATTTTTTTATAAAATATTTATTTTTTACTAGCTGTTTTGCACCCGGCGTTGCCCGGGTTGAAAAACATATATAATCAATGAGTTATTTATTAGTCAGTTTAATTACTGCTTCGTGACTTGAGGTTTGGTCGATTTTTTCGATTTTTCTCAGCGTGGGGAACATGGTATGTATGTGTTCCTCCGTCATGGGAACAATCCTAATATTAATGTATTTCTTTAATATTTATTAATGTATTTCTTTAATGGCTTTTAAAAGGAACCTACAGTTCCCTCCTCGGTTAGCACTTTATGTGGTGAAAACTTCAATAAAGACATAACTTTCACTGAAGTTCAAGTGGGAGTGGCATTTAACGCATTTAGTTAAATTTTGGTCTCATGTGACCTATAGTTCCCCTATTGGTTAGCTCGTGAAAAAAATTGCAATTAAATTTGCTCAGCAGTTTTTCCACGTTCGCGGAACAGGCAGACATAACTCTCACTAAAGTACAAAGGGGCGTGCCATTATATGCCTTTTTATCAGTCGCTGTTTAATATTGCCTACAAAGTGGCGTGCCATTATACAGAAAAAAATATTTTTTAATTAAATACAAAGGGGTGCTGCATTTTAAGCCCCTTGTCCCGATCGACACGGTAAATACCATCTATGGTGAAAATTGTTTTTAAATTTGTTTCACCTTTAACGCGTGAGTACGGATCAGACAAAAATAAATTGCCTATAGTTTCCGCCTCAATAAGTACTAAATAGCTGTGGTAAAAATTATAATAACATCGGGTTCGCCGTTTAAGCGTGATTACGTAAAGGCAGAATAAATTTTCAGTACATTGCAAAAGACGTTGCAGTTGATACAGACTAAAGTTCCCGCCTCTGTTAGTACTGTCTTTGGAAAATGTTTTGTTAAAATCGGCTTATTGTTAGTAGTTTAAGCGTTATTAAGGAACAGACCTAATCTAATAAAATAAAAAGGGGCGTGCTATATTATTTTTTATTTAAATCGGTATAGTCGTTTAAGCATGATTACGGAACATTCCGAAAAACGTTCAGTATAGTACAAAGGGGCGTGTCAAAGAGGCGTGACCTTTTCCGCCTCTTTGTGCAAATGCGCTCTATTTATAATCTATAGTTTTCTCTTCGGTTAGTACTATCATTGGTAAAAATTTCAGCTAAAATCGGTTCAGCCGTTTATGCGTGATTACGGAACAGGAAGAAATAACGTTCAATGTAATACGCCTTCTTTTTTGATCGCCCTCTATTGTGGGTCATAGTTTTGCTTCGGTTAATACTATCTGTGGTGAAAATTTCATGAAAAACAGCTCAGCCGTTTAAGCGTAATTGCGGAAAAGCAAGAAATAACTTGCAGTGTAATAAAAAGGGGCGTGAAATTTTACGCCCCTTGTTTCCATCGCCCTCTATTGTGGCTCATAGTTTCCGCCTCGGTTAGTACTATCTGTGGTAAAAATTTCAGTGAAATTGGTAAAATCGCTATTCAGTGATTGCGGAACAGGCAGACATAGTTTCTGTATAGTACAAAGGGGCGTGGCATTTTACTCCCATTTTTTCCGATCGCGGATTTTTCTATCTCTGGTGAAAATTTCATGAAAAATGATTCAGCCGTTTTTCTGTTGTTGTCGGACAGGCAGATATAGCTTTAACATGGTACAAAGGGACGTGGCATTTTACGCCCCTTTGTCCGATCGCGGTCGCTTATGGCCTATAGTTCCGGCCTCGGTTAGTACTATCTGTGGTGGAAATTTCATGAAAATGGGTTAATCCGTTCTTTACTTATTGCGGAACAGGCAGATATAGCTTCAGCATGGTACAAAGGGGCGTGGCAGTTTATCCCCATTTTTTCCGATCGCCGATTTTTCTATCTCTGGTGAAAATTTCATGAAAATCGATTCAGCCGTTTTTTCGTTGTTGCCGGACAGGCAGATATAGCTTTAACATGGTACAAAGGGGCGTGGCATTTTACGCCCCTTTGTCCGATCGCGGTCTCTTATGGCCTATAGTTCCCGCCTTGGTTAGTACTATCTGTGGTGAAAATTTCATGAAAATGGGTTAAGCCGTTCTTTACTTATTGCGGAACAGGCACATATAGCTTCAGCATGGTACAAAGGGGCGTGGCATTTTACGCCCCTTTGTCCGATCGCGGTCGCTTATGGCCTATAGTTCCCGCCTCGGTTAATACTATCTGTGGTGAAAAATTCATGAAAATCGGTTAAGCCGTTTTTCTGTTATTGTCGGACAGGCAGATATAGCTTCAGCATGGTACAAAGGGGCGTGGCATTTTACGCCCCTTTGTCCGATCGCGGTCTCTTATGGCCTATAGTTCCCGCCTCGGTTAGTACTTATCTGTGGTGAAAATTTCATGAAAATGGGTTAAGCCGTTCTTTACTTATTGCGGAACAGGCAGATATAGCTTCAACATGGTACAAAGGGGCGTGGCATTTTACGCCCCTTTATCCGATCGCTGTCGCTTACGGCCTATAGTTCCCGCCTCGGTTAGTACTTATCTGTGGTGAAAATTTCATGAAAATGGGTTAAGCCGTTCTTTACTTATTGCGGAACAGGCAGATATAGCTTCAGCATGGTACAAAGGGGCGTGGCATTTTACGCCCCTTTGTCCGATCGCGGTCGCTTATGGCCTATAGTTCCCGCCTCGGTTAATACCATCTGGGGTGAAAATTTTATGAAAATCGGTTAAGCCGTTTTTCTGTTATTGCCGGACAGGCAGATATAGCTTCAGCATGGTACAAAGGGGCGTGGCATTTTACGCCCCTTTGTCCGATCGCGGTCTCTTATGGCCTATAGTTCCCGCCTCGGTTAGTACTATCTGTGGTGAAAATTTCATGAAAATCGGTTAAGCCGTTCTTTACTTATTACGGAACAGACAGACAGACAGACAGACAGACAGACAGACAGACAGACAGACAGACAGACAGACAGACAGAAAGACAGACAGACAGACAAACCAACAATCAGATTTATAATATTAATAGGGATGTTATTGTAATGCATTATGCATCCAATTATAAATAATGCATTATTTTAAACTTTGAAATAATACATAATATCCCTAGTAAAAAAGTTTTGATATAATGATATATAATTTGATACAATCATATTAAATTATATATGACTTTTTATATGTTCAGATCTAGTTTTATCTAAGAATTATTGCGGCTTCATTTTCTTATCTGAGGTTACACATAAACATATCTGACTTTATGTAATTATATAAATCTATATTAATTTATATAAAATAAGATCAAGTGGATTTATTTGGATATGACCGAAATTCGGATCTAATTGTATCATTTTTTATATGTTTGTATCTAAAATAATACAATTAGATCAATATCTGATCCAACTTGATACAGCCAATTTTGAGATCAAATTAGATCTTAAAAGTTTTTTTTTTACTCGGGATAACCAAATATAAGTCATCCATGATTTAATGTTTAGAAATAATAAGTATGAAATAATTTTTTTTCAATAATCATGCATTACGTAACAAATTATTAATTAGTAAAGCATTATTTTTCACTTTAAAATAATACGTTATGGAACAAATGTTTGGTAAGACATCCTAAAATAATGCTACAAATGAGGTATTTACATTACCTGGTAATGTGTTATATAATCACCACATATTACCAAAGTTTTGCTGGGTAATTTTCCTTTTAAAATTGCGTACATTAATTTATCTATTAACAGTTAAAGTCTGATCCATTACGAAATATTTTTTTAAATGCTTTAAAAATTGTAGAAGTTACATGCATTTTAATACAAATGCATAAAATCTGTTTGAACACAAATACAGTTGTATTTGATAATTTCTGATTCCGCTTCTGCACTACCGAATGTCAAAATAAACAAATTCAACTGAATTTGTATAGAAACTAAATTTCTTAATTTTTACTCAAATGCACGTAACTTCTATAATTTCAAATGGATTTTATAAAAAACACCCTTACTGTCTTATGGATCAGACTTAAACCAAAAATAAAATTAAATTTACAGTTTTTTCCATTTAAAACGAAGAAAAATTGTCGATATATCGTCAAAAAGCTTTGAAGCCGATAACCGGATTAAAAAAATTGATACACCGATTTGGTCCGGAAATATTTTTTATTTAAGTAAACCACTTTTTAAAAAATAAAAAATTAGCAATATCTTGAAAACAGTTCCATTTCTACACCTTCCATTATTATGTAGACATAAAGCAACAAACACACACAAAACAGTAACAAATTTTTGTTTGTTGTTGTTGTTTTGTGTGTGTTTTTTGATGTTTACATAACTATGGAAGGTGTAGCAGGAGGGTTAGACTTTTATTGACGGATTCAGCGCGCGATTTTTCATGGAAAATAAATGTCAAATATCCTGGTTAAAAATCTCTGTAAACTAGTGTTATTGGCAGCAAAACCGTTGATGATTTTAACGTGAGTAGGATTTGAGTATAAATTACACCATATACACTCAAAATAATTCTACAGTAAAAAATGTAGTAAGTGATTTTGTACTTAAATCTACTAATAATTTACTAATTATCAGTAGTACAGTAGTTTTTTAGTATCTTCAAAGTACTAAAATTAGTAGTTTTTACTAGTTTTGAATAATATTAGTAAAAAATTTTAGTATTGATTACCAACGCCTGCACTAGATCATTTTGGACCAAAAAATTAGTAATTTAGTTAAATTTTTAGTTTTGAATACCGACGTTTTTTTGAGTGTAGGACTAAGGACTAAGGATAGTGTTAAATTTACCTTGGCCGAGTCCATGAATAAAATCCACATTTTAAAAATAAATGAAATGAATTTTCGAAAAATTGCGTGTTCTCGATAGACAGAAAGGCGAATGAAAAGGGTAGATATCTCAGAATCAGAGATTTTTTGTATAGAAAGATGGTCTCAGAATCTGTGCAGAAAAGATATTGTTTGTTTATTTTTAACCTGCAACGTTGTTGTGTTAACAAAAAATTTTATTGTATTGAAAAATAAACTAATAGGTTTTTTATTCAACAACATAATTTGTCAATACAATAAAATTGTTTGTTTACACAACAGCGATTTAATAGAAAATAACCAACAATACAAACAATATTTTTGTTGTGAAACTATTTCTATACAATTTCTCAGAATCTGAGACAATTTCTATACAAACATTTTCGTTTAAATAATATCGATTTCATTGTTGATATTATCTTAAAAATTGTCTAATCACACTTCATAGTAAATTTAAAAAAAATATATATATTTTCAATTTTCATTAAGAGTATATTAAAAACAATTAATTGTTGACAACTTGCACATATGATAGTTATCTCAGGAAAATGTTTAAGTGCTCAGACACATGAAAAGATAAAAAAAAACAGTTTTAGAATATAGTAGCTGACACTTTAAGTCAGGCAGTAGATAGTAAATAGCAATTGGTTAGAGACAAATTTAACAATAGCAAATCCTAATATTACACTCTAAGTTGATTGTGAGATTTTAAAATATTTTTTTTTATAATTTTGTAAAAAAGTATTGTAAAGTAGCTTTTCAAAACATCAAAAAACATGAAAATCGATTAAAAAATGCAGATTTTGATTCTTATCATGTACAAATTTCTATCAGTGTAGATTATTTATTATTAATTCAATCTAGACGCTATCCAGCTTAAGTTAAAGATTTATAAATATGGTTTTTTATACCCTCCAATCTAGTGATAGAGGGTATATATAAGTATGTCATTTCGTTTGTAACTCATCGAAATATCGGTCTGAGACCCCATAAAGTATATATATTCATGATCCCCGATCGATTTTAAACATACTAGCGATTTCCGTCTGTCTGTGGAAATGGTGATCACGGCCAAAATATTACACGGTGATGACTGAAACTTAACATATTTATTGGAAGTTCTCCCGAAAAGTTTGGTATTGCATTTGATGCGATATCGGTTCAGCTTTTCAAAAGTTATGAACGAAAATGTAAGGACACCTCAAAAATTTTAGTACATTAAACATTACCCAAAAATACAAAATGCTTTAAATCGGCTGCGCGTTGACTTATGTGAAAATAATTGAACACCAAATGGTATTTAAACAAGTACAAACATATTTTTTCACAAAAAAAGAAAAAATCGCGGAGGGTTGCACTACATTCGGCAAGGCCGAATTTTACTTGTTTACTTGTTATGGTTAATTTTGTTTTAAAGGAATTGCTATTACCTACCGCCCGACTTATGATGTGCGCCGCTGTATATTTTTTGCTTAACAAGACATGCAACTTAAACTGAAACTCACGCCCTTGCTTAAGGTTTTAATTGCACAACTAAATGTGTTGAAAAGAAATCCCTGAAGAATACAAAAAATAGAACAATATTAAGTTGTAGCGAACCTTTAAATACCCTAAAAAAAAATTATTTTTTTTATATTTTCAGTAGTTTTATTCTAGCTCGAGGTCATTATTTTTTTTACTAATTAAAACTATGATATTCTCATAGAAAAATTTTCAAGAAAATTATTTTTCTGTTTCAAATTTATTTGTGTTGGTCATTTTTGCAAAAATAAATTTAAAACAGAAAAATAATTTTCTTGAAAATTATTCTATGATAATATCATAGTTTTAATTAGTAAAGAAAATAATGACCTCGAGCTAGAATAGACCTAGTCAAAAAATAATATTTTAAAGGTCGAATAAAAACAATTTTAATTTTTTATAATTACACCGCGCTAGTCGCAAAAATGAACAAGCTGGGCACCCTGCTGGTAAAGCTAATTCGGGTACGCTGAATTCAATGGCGCTAGCCGTTTTTCGAAGTTAGCGCTGGTATTCGCGATTTCAAATTGTAAGGCCTAGGTAATACAACAATTAAATTTTATTGCTTTTAGGATAGTTTTTAAATATAATTTTAAAAAATGCATTGTATTTTTTTGTGAAAAAAATAAATTCCGCAAAAAAAAAAATTTCCGCGAAAAAATAAATAAAAAAATTTGCAAAAAAAATGTTTTTTTCGAAAAATGTTATGTCTGTTATGTATTGTATTCCACTCATTTTCATAAATTACTAGCGAAATAAAAAAAATTAAAAAAAAAAAAAAAAAACGCAAAAAAAAAATCAGGAAAATTTTTTTTCGCGAATAATTTTTTTTTTTTTGAATATTCAAAAGAGTTTAGATAATAAGCATTCAGCAATTGTCTAAATAATATAAAAAATAGTTTTTTTTACTTAAAAAAAAAATAATCGCGAATATCGCTAATACAAACGCTAACTTTAAATAAAAACTGATATTACAATAGGATTTAGTGTACACAAACTACCTTTAAAATTCAAATCAAACTAAAAATATTTGTATTGAACCAATTTTTTTACGAAAATAAAGTATTATGGTTTGTAATGTTAGTATAACAGACTTGAATAGTTTAAAATTTAAAAATTATCGCAAAAGTTTAAAAATATCGTTTTTATTGTACTTGAGCATCAAAATTTTAAATCGCGAATATCGCGAATATAAGCGCTAATTAATTTTACCAATAGGGTGCCCAGCTTGTTAAAAAAAGGTGTTAAATTCGAGCAGAGTGTTATTAATCAAAATATATTATTTTTTTAAAGCTAAAGAAATTTTTTGAATATTTTTTAAGAAGCAAAATAAATGTTAGTAAATTTGTTTTTATACCCTCCACTCTAGTGATAGAGGGTATATATAAGTTTGTCATTCCATTTGTAACACCTCGAGATATTGGTCTAAGACCCCATAAAGTATATATATTCATGATCCTCGATCGACTTTAAGACGATCTAGCGATGTCCGTCCGTCCGTCCGTCTGTCCGTCTGTCTGTTGAAAACACGCTAACTTTTGAAAGACTTTACGGAGGCTCCTGAAGTTTGGCATATATGTTGGGCATTTACCTGGTCAGGTTGGTATTGCAATCCAGCGAAATTGGTCTAGTAGTTCAAAAGTTATGAGCAAATGACTGAATTTCGGCAAATTTATGAGATAAAATACACGGTAACTTTCGAACGACATTTCTGAGAGTGGGGAAGTGTGGCATATATATTTGTCGTTCCTCTGTCCGGGTTCGTTTCACATCTCAGCCATATGGGTCCAGTGGTTCAAAAGTTATAAGCAAAACCCTGAATTTCAGATTGGTTTCAACTTAAATTCACGTTTTGAAAAACCCGAGTTTTTAAAAACAAGCTTTAAAAACAATTATAAGCCACAAAATTACTTTACAGAGTATTTTTTATCACTCAGCAATATTTTTAAACTAAAAAAAAATTTACACTCGAAAAAAATTTTACACTCAAAAAAAAATTAGTAAATTATTTTTTTTTACAAAAATGACAAAAAAAATTTTTACTCAAAATAAAATATTTCTTATCAAAATTGTTGATTTTTTTTACAATAAAAAATATTCTATCCTTTAAAAAGAGCATTTTGAAAAGTATTCAAAGATTCGGGCAAGTCGAATTTAACTTTTATACTTGTTTTTTTTTTTCAATTATTTTTAAAACTGTTTTCTTTTTCGTAAATATTTAAAAAAAAATTTACACTCGAAAAAAATTTTACACTCAAAAAAAAAAAAATAGTAAATTATTTTTTTTACAAAAATGACAAAAAAAGTTTTTTACTCAAATAAAATTTTTCTAATAAAATTGTTATTTTTTTTTACAATAAAAAATATTCTATCCTTTAAAAAGGGCATTGTGGAGGGTATTCAAAGATTCGGGCAAGTCCAATTTAACTTTTATACTTGTTTTTTTTTTTCAAATATTTTTAAAACTGTTTTCTTTTTCGTAAATATTTAAAAAAAAAATTTTTTTGAATTTTTAAAACAAATTAAAAATTAAATGAACCCACCAAATTTTTTTGTTGAAAATAAAAAAAAAGTTTTACATTTTTTGATAAGTCCTCAATAAAAAATATTAAATTTTCCTTTTACAAAATTGATAAGTCGTGCGCCAAAACGTATACGTGTTTAAAAAATCTCGCTTTTTGTTAATCATACGTCTAGTGCTGCAGTCTATACTTAAATATAACTCATACGCCTTGATGATGTTACAAAAAATTAATAAAAATAAAATCACAATTAGTGATTTGAAAGCAAAATTTAATTGCACAACATTTTAGCTATAAAATTAAAAAAAAAAAAAAAAATTTCTTTGTTAAAAAATATGATTTCTAATGTCATATAAAAGCAATAACAACTCTAGTTAATAGTAGTATTAAATATTTTTAATTTTTATGTTTGAATTTTATGTTTACTATGAAACTAGAATCTAACTGTTGCATGTTTAGATCTAATGTTTACAAAGCAATAAACTATTTATGTGACCCCAATAATACTGTGAAATGATATTATTTAACAATTTTAAAAAACAAAAAAAATTTTTTTTTTCATTTATTGTTTACTGTAATTAACCTAAAATCATTTGCACTGTAATTAGTAAATGCATATGTAAAAAATTTTCAATAGTTTTTAAAGTAAAGCAGAAAAACGTTCCAGTTTCTAAGAAATAAATTTTTAAACAAGTAAACAAAGTTGAATTCGACTTGGCCAAATGGAATAATATCCTCCAAAATGAAGGAATATATGCTTTTAAATATAAATCAATTTTAATGCAAAAACATTTATTTTAAGTAACTGTAAAGAAAAATTTTAAAATTTTGAATGAAAAACGTAAAAAAAATCTAAGAAAATTGAGTAAAAATATTTGTTTGCGTGTATTTTTTTTTTTTTTTGTGAAAAAAGTTTGTTTTTATAAAAAAAATGCATTTTTTGAAGCAAACATTTTTTTTTAAGTTTAAAATTATTTTGAGTGTAAAAAATGCAAAAACATTTTGTTAAGTGTCTGTAACTAAAATATTTGTTTTTAAAAAATAAAAATTAAAAAAAAAATTATATATAAATATTTTTTTTTATAGTTTCTTATATACAGTAGAAGAAATACGCGTTTTCTGACCTCCAATTCTTTTGACCACCAATTTTTTGTAAACAAAGAAAAATTTCAATTATTTTAATATATCATTACTAGGGATGAGATTTTTATGGACTAAAAAATCGAAAATATGCGCTTAAAATATGCGCAAAAAAAATTCAAAATATGCACTAAAAAACCTAAAAATATGCACTAAAAAATTAAATTTGTTCAATAAAAATCTTGTTTTCATGCAAAAAACTTCTAAAAAAAGTGAAAAATAACGCCGGGTTTGAATAGTTACATTTAAAACTTTATGTAAGCAAGATTTTTTAGAAACTAAAACAATCTATAAAAAATTTGAATATAATAAATTTTTTATTTTCAAAATAAATAAAAATTTTAAACAGTTTTTGAAACAAATAAATTTCAGTTTTTGTTTTTGCTAATTTATGCCAAAATATGCAAAAATATGCACTTAAAAGTTGAAAATATGCACAAAATATGCACTTAAAATATTTAAGAATATGCATTTTCACTAAAATATGCATAAAATATATTTTAAGTACGTTTTTTTCTAGCTCGAGGTCATTATTTCCTTTACTAATTAAAACTAGGGATGTCGCGAATAGTGTATTCGGCATTTTACCGAATATTTACTATTCGGATTTCGGTTTGAACCGAATACGAATATTTGCCGAATAGTTTAATTATTCATACGCCTGTGTTTTACCTATGTAAAATATTGAAAAAAGTACCAGACTAAAAGATAACAACGCTGTTGTTGACACTATTTTTTCTGGTACCTTTACAATTCGAATTTTAATAAAGTGCTCAAGTTTTTTTCTATAAAAAACAAACTGAAATGACTACAAAAAAAGAGTCAAACGTTAATAAAAAGTGTTTTTTTTTAACTAATTTAAAATATTCAAAAAAACATGCCGAATACCGAATAGTGACGAATATTCGCGACATCTCTAATTAAAACTATGATATTCTCATAGAACAATTTTCAAGAATATTATTTTTCTGTTTTAAATTTATTTATGTTGGTAATTTTTTGCAAGACTTAATCGACACGTGTTTCGGGATTTGTCAGATCCCATTATCAAGATTATTTAGCACAAATAAAACCATATACTACAAGTAGCAAATATTAGAATTAGAAGAAGAAAATTGTACCATCGTAGTAATCAGAATATTCAAAAATATGCAAAAATTTCTTGATTCGAAAAGATAATACAGGTTGACAAAAGTTAAACTTTTTCAATTTGCCTGACCTTTGACAACTGATTTTTATGGATTTTAGTATGCTGATTCCGAATCTGTTATCCAATTTTTTCCATCAGCTCGCGTTCGCGAGCAAATCACTGTTAATGAGCCGAAAAAGTGCAATTTTTTACCAACTTTGCTTGGCTCTAATTTCCAAAACTAATTTTGAAGCCTCAGTTTTAAACACGAACTTAACTATATTGGATGCGAGGATTCCAAAACTGGTATTAGCTTTTTTCTGACAGCTTCAGTTTTCGAGTTATTAAAAAGGGCATAAATATTTAGACAAAATTGAAGAGAGCATAAATTTAAAAAATTTATTTTAGCCACATCTCCAAAACTAAAGATGACTCAACAAAAGTAAGAGCATTTCTTGGAATCAGCGTATCCAACATACCTAGAATCGTCATTCACTTTCTGGATGTAAGACAAGCGTTGGTAAATATGGACTCACAAATATGCCAAAAATAGCCTGTTTTCAAAGATTCCTTAGGCTATATCTCAAAAACTAGAGCTGACCCAAAAAAACGATAGCCAGATTTGAAATCAGCGTACTCCAATTACCCAAAATTTGCTATCAGAACCCGGGCGAAAAAAAAGTGTTGCCCTGAGTTATCTTTCTGAATCAAAAAAATAGCTTGAAAATGGTATTGATTTGTTTTTGCATATTTTGGAGAAAATGCATATTTTTGTATATTTTGGTTTTAAATGCATATTTTGCATAGTTGGTTACCGTTACCCTTATTATACCGTTACCGATTCAAAACCCTTTCAAATCGAATACCGTTACCGTTACCGATACCGCTAAAAATATTTTTAAAATACCGTTACCCTTACCGTTACCGTTATAATTATTAGAAGTTACCGGTATTGTACCGGTATTCAAAATTTTACCTGTTTTAAGGGATTTTAACGAACAAAAAAATAAAATCAAATTGCTAACATAATTTTAAATTTATAATTTGCAAATTATCATAAAATAAATGACAAAAATAATAATCATATCAAATCTATACTGGTTTTTGGGTCTATAAAATATTTTTAGCTTTCAGTTCTATCTTTTTTCAAATTTTTAACTAAATTAATAATACCGGTACGTACCGGTTTGGTTGGTTCAGTACCGGTACATACCGTTACCGAAACGATTTGAAAACACTTACCGTTACCTTTACCGAAATAAATAAAAATTAGATACCGTTACCGTTACCCTTACCGTTATTCGTTTCGGTAACCAACCTTGATATTTTGTGCAAATTTAAAATTTTTAACTGCATATTTTTGCATATTGTGGCTAAAATTAGCAAAAACACAAAAAACAAGTAAAAAAGTAAAATTCGGCCTTGCCGAATGTAGTGATACCCTCCACAATTTCAAAAACTTTATTTAAAAGGAAATTACTTTGAAAAAAAAAAATTAAAAAAAATTTCCGCGAAAAAAAATTTTGGTAAAAAAAAAAATCCGCGATTTTTTTCTTTTTTTGTCAAAAAATATGTTCGTACTTGTTCAAATACCATTTAATGTTCAATTATGTTCACATATGTCAACCAGAAGCCGAATTAGAGCATTTTGTATTTTTAGGTTATGTTGAATGTACTGAAATTTTTGAGGTGTGCTTACATTTTCGTTCATAACTTTTGAACCGCTGAACCGATATCGCTCAAATGCAATACCAAACTTCTCGGGAGAACTTCCAATATATATGTTAAGTTTCAGTCATCTCTGTGCAATATTTTGTCCGCGAGAGCATTTTCAACAGACAGACAGACGGACAGACGGACAGACGGACAGACGGACAGACGGACAGACGGACATCGCTAGAATGTCTTAAAATCGATCGGGCATCATGAATATATATACTTTTTGGGGTCCCAGACCGATATTTCGATGAGTTACAAACGGAATGACAAACTTATATATACCCTCTATCACTAAGTGGAGGGTATAAAAAACTATGTTTTAGGCGCCTAAAATATGCACCAAAAAGTCTTGAAATATGCACTAAAAATCCTAAAATATGCACTAAAAATCATAAATATCCACTTGATTTTTTACTTTTACATATTTAGAAAAAACATAACATTTGAATTCAGTCTAGCATTTTAAGCTTAAATATACATATATACAGTGTGTATAAAATGTTATTAAAAAAATAAAAATTATTTAAAAAATTTAATAATTGCTTTAATGCAAAAAAAAATATTATAAAAAAAATCTTAAAAATACTAAAAATAGCTAAAAAACCAAGATTTATACAAAATATGACCTAAAAATTTGCATTTGTAGCGAAATAATAGCAAAATATGCAAAAATATGCATTTTAAGCAAAACATGCAAAAATATGCACTAACGAATCGATGCCATTTTAAAGCAAATTCTTTGATTGGCAAAGATATCTTGTTTATGCTGTGCTATGACCAAAGGGGAAAAACATGCATTTGCATGAAAGTCCTCTCCTTGGTTATAAGGTTCAAATTGAAAAAATGCAAAAGAAAAATTGAATTTCTAAAAATTATAGACATTTCTGGTATTTCCCATACCGGTTTCAAACACCCCAGTCAGTGCTATCATCAGTAGGATTTTAAATGTCGGTTTGTCTTGTTCATCAAAACTGTATTTTATATATGTGAATAATTATAGTTTCTACAGAATAAATTTTGACAGTTTCCAACACTAAAATTCTATTTCTAGCAATCTTAACCTCACTTCATACTTTCTTTCAACTTTTTTGTCTCTTACATTATTTCGCAAGGGTTGTTTGTTTTAAAATCTATTTTAAGTCTTAAAAATTTATTTTAAAAATAACAAAAATTATTTTTTTTTAAATTTTTTTTTATAGATTTTCTTAATTTCTAAATAAATCTTTCTTGAAATGTTATTAAGTATTTAAATCAGTCGTTATGTTTTGCTGTTGAACAAGTTTTTTGTATGATAAAAAAATTTTTATTGCACACATTTTATTTTTTGGTGCATATTTTTAGTTTTTTTGTGCACATTTTGAATTTTTTAGCGCATATTTTTTTTAGTGCTTGAAAATCTCATCAAAAAAATAAAATCTCACTAATATTAAGAAACAATAACATATTTTCTTTGTTTACAAAAAATTGGTGGTCAAACGAATTTTAGGTCATTTATCATTTATTATTTACTCAATCTGGACGCCATCAAGCTTAAATTAAAGGTTTATACATTATCTACATAACACATAAAATATCTCAGAATCTAAGAATCTAAGAATTCTTGTATAGGAAAAAATGTATTAGAATTTCTTTATATCAAGAATAATTTCTCAAAAATCGTGGAATTTTCTAAACAAAAAATTTCTTAAAAATTTTAAAAAATTTTCTATATGGAAAAATGTTCCAGAATCTTAAAATTACTATGTGGAAAAATATCTCAGAGTTTGTTATACATTTTTTAGACATATTTCCTTACAGAAAAATTCTTAGAATCTAAGAATTTTTCAATACGGAATAATTTCTGGAAATTTTCTAAAAAAAAAAAATCAAATATTTGACTATCTTACAAACTTTGAAAATTTATTACTCAACAATACGAAAAAACACCTCTCTGAAATTTTAATAGCAGTAAACGGACATTCAAAACTTTAATTAAAAATTTTGTTTTTGGAAATCCATGGTGTTCTTTCCAGGAAAAAAGGACTTTGTAATATAGTTTTCAAAATTATTTGTTGAAATTTTAAAAACAAAATAAATAAAAATTTTATAAATTTTAAACCTTCATTGTTTTATAAACAATATTGTTTTTGTAAGTTTTTTCGTACTACTTACGGTTTTCGAGCACAAAAATGTTAAAAAACTGTCAAAAAGTCAATATTGTCAAAAAAGCGCTCTTTTAGACACCCATATCTACCAAAGTATTGATCCAAAAAAAAAATATATATACATTAGAGTTAATTTTGAAAATTTGATCTGCGGATATCATCATTTTTCTGAAGGATTTAGGGGAACTAAAAAGAATGGCGATATTTTTTTGGAAAAAAAATCGCTCCTTGGGGTGGTTCAACGCATCTGAAAACGCGAATTTTGAGCTGATTTTTCTGCAGAGCAAAAACGGCTAAATATATCGCAAATCTGATTTCACCAGTCGATTCTACAGCAAAAAATAATACAATGGTATTTTTTTAAACTTTAAAAAAAAGTTCCAAAAACCCACCACAGAGGGCGGAAATTTAAGGTTTTTCCATTTTCATTTTAAATTAATTTTTTAAATATGTACAATTAAAGAGCATTTTCAGCTTAACAAAATGGTACGAAATTTTCCGTTCTATCACATTCCGTTAAAAAGTTATAAGCTCTCAAAAATGGACAAAAACACGATTTTTGAGAACTTTGACTCAATTTTCTCGAAAACATGACGTGATAGAAAAAATTGAAAACAAGATTCAGAATCAGCATCGAAATTTTAATCGAAAACAAGTTTTATGATCCCAGAAAATCATCCAAAAACATCATAAAAAATGCTCTCAATAATGCACAAAAATGCGTTTTTTGTGAACTTTGACCTCAATTATCTCAAAAACCTGACGTTACGGAACATTTTGGAAACCAGATTTGGAATCAGCATTGAGATGAAAATCGAAAACGAGTGTCCAGACCGCTGACCCATCCAAAAATTTTTCAAATTTCGGTCAGTGTTTTATAATTTTTCCATTAGAAAAAAAACTTTGAAGCTTTATAACTTTTTAATGGGTTGTGATAGAAAGGTGCTTTGTGTACCAATTTTCTTAGCAAAAACTGCCTCTTCATCGTGCATGATTAAAAAAATAATTTAATTTAAAAAAAAAAAAAATCGATTTTTTCGCCCCCTGCTGTGGGTTATTGGAACTTTTTTTAAGAGTTCAAAAAACTGCTATTATTTAAATTTTTGCTGTAGAATCGACTGGTGAAATCAGATTTGCAATATGTTCAGCCGTTTTTCTCTGTAGAAAAATCTGCTCAAAATCTGCGTTTTCAGATGCTTTGAACCACCCCAAGGAGTGAAAATTTTTCCAAAAAAATACTGGCATTCTTTTTAGCTCCCCAAAATCCTTTAAACAAATTATGATATCCGATAAACAGATGAAGTGACATAGTCACCAAACGATCTCTAATATACATATATTAGAGTGTCCCTTATTTTGGAAATGTTGGAAATGTTGAGACGGTACCCCCTCATTTTTTTCCTTTTGACTAAAAAATAACTCAGGACCAATTTTACGCCCCTACGACCACGCCTTCCCTACGCGACGGGGCCGTAAAGAGCGGGGCCTTAAAAATCATTTTTTCATACAAAGCAAAAAAATTTTTTTTTTTTTTAAATTTTTTTGTTATTAATTATAATATTAATTGGTTAGCTTATGCACGACAAAAAATTTGATTATGGTGGGATAAGGCTTTCAGTTCTAAAAAATTTTTCGAAAAAAAAATTTAGAGCTTTTGGGGTCCTACAGTAAAAATTTTTTAAAAAATATTTTTTTTTTTAGTTTTGACAAGCACCTGTTTTAGCTGAATTGTTGCTTTTAATGATATATTTTCATAAAAAAATATTATTCCTATCTGTGACATCTTTATCGTGATCTAAAAAAGGGTAAAAAATGCATTTTTGATATTTTTCGATACACGATCAAGATGTCACAGATATGAATAATATTTTTTTATGAATATATATCATTAAAAGCAACATTACAACTAAAACCGTTGCTTGTCAAAACTAAAAAAAAAAAAAATTTTAAAAAAATTTTACTGTAGGACCCCAAAAGCTCAAAAATTTTTTTTTCGAAAAATTTTTTAGAACTGAAAGCCTCATCCCACCAAAATCAAATTTTTTCTCGTGAATAAGCTAACCAAGTAATATTATAATTAATAACAAAAAAATTAAAAATCAAAAAAAAATTTTTTGGTTTGTATGGAAAAATGATTTTTAAGGCCCGGTCGCGTAGGGAAGGCGTGGTCGTAGGGGCGTAAAATTTTTCCTGAGTTATTTTTTAGTCAAAAGGAAAAAAATTAGGGGTACCGTCTCAACATTTCCAACATTTCCAAAATAAGGGACACTCTAATATACATATATGGTTTTTAATCATTTATAAAGTTCTACCAAATAAAAAAAATTAACAAAAATCGGTGATCCGTCAGTTAAATTTCCCATTGATTTGGTCATACAGAAAATGTCTCAGACTACAGCAATTTTTCCATACGGAAAAATCTTTTAGAATTTGCAGAATTTTTCTATATGAAAAAATTTCTTAGAAACTGAAAATTTTTGTATGCGGAAAAATGTTTCAGAATTCGAAAACTGTTTCTATATGGAAAGTTTCCTTTAGAATTCAAAAAAAATTTTTCTAAGTGGAAAAATTTTTAAGAATCTGAGTATTTTCCCATAAAAAATGAATCTGAAAATTTTTTTTTACGAAAAAATTTCTCAGAATCTAACATTTTCTGTACAGAAAGGTTTTCAGGTTTTGAGACGGAGTTTTTCTAGGAAAAAAGTCATTAAATTTAAGAATTTTTCAATTCGGAAACATTTTTCAGACTTTAAGAATTTATCTACAAAAAAAAAATGTTTCAGAATTTGACAATTTTTGGGCCCTTATGCTCCTTATTGGAGTTTCGAGAACATATATATATATCTAAGAATTTTTAGTTAATGAAAAATATCTCAGAATCTTAGAATTTTTCTAAATCGAAAATTATATCAGAATTTAAAAAATTTTGTATTATTAATGTCTTAGAATCTAAAAGTTTTTATACGGAAAAATGTCTCAGAATAACGATAATTTTTCTGAATGGGAAAATGTCCCAGAATTTGAGAGTTTTTCTATGCAAAAAATATTTTAGAATCTTACAAGGGAAGTATCTCAACCCTTATGAACCGATTTGTCTGAAACTTAAAATATATACAAATGAGACGATTTTAATGTCTCGACTTTTCGACCATATCAGTGTTTCAAAATTTCGTTGTCCCCTTATGAAACCATATGGACCTACGGGAAAATTTCGATATACGAACTAACAGAAATATCCTCTAGAGCAAAAATACGCGTCGACTTAAATTTAATAAAGATTATTTCATATTCATTTAGACATCGTAGCTCTATGTCTTCAGATAAATACCCCCCAAAATTTTCACATTTTCATGAAAAAATTTTTTAACGAAGCCAAACTTTTACAAGGTTATTCCACCCTTGGATAGGCATTAAAAAAACCTTTCATCTCATATGTAAACATCGTACAGTTTCTTAGAAAGAAAAGGCTGAAAAATCCAAAAAACGATTTTTTCCCCATTTTTTGACCCATGTTTAAAACCCCTAAATCCCCGATATGGCCGATAAGCCGAGACATTCCAACCTTAGAATTGTCTCTTTTATATATATTTTTCGTTAAATGCAAATCGGTTCATAAGGGTTGAGATACTTCCCTTGTTAGAATTTTTCTATACGGAAAAAGTTCTCTGAATTTTTTAGTATAGAAAAATTCGCAGGTTCCAAGACGTTTCTCCGTATATAGAAACCCTCAGATTCAGAGACATTTTTCCGAACAGTAAAATTCTCAGATTCTGAGACATTTTTCCGAACAGAAAAATTATCAGATTCTGAGACATTTTTCCATATAGAAAAATTCTCAGATTCTGAGACATTTTGCCGAACAGAAAAATTCTCAGATTCTGAGACATTTTTCCGAACAGAAAAATTCTCAGATTCTGAGACATTTTTTCAGACAGACAAACTCTCAGATTATGAGATATTTTTCAATACAGAAAAATTCTCCAAAATATCAGATTCCAAAAAATGTTTAGGATTATTTCTCAGATTCTGAGAGATTTTTATGTATAGAAAAATTCATAGATTCAGATTCTACATTCCATAATAATTTTATTTTTTTTTTGTAAATCAGCATTTCATCACGTAAAATTAATAAACGTTCATTAGAGCATATCCAGAGACACATTAAAGTAATTGCTAGCAAAATATATTATAAAAATTAAAAAAACCATAAAAAAATATATCTACTCCTTCTTGGGAATTCATTTATTTAAAATTTATTTAAAAATAACGTCGCCTGTTTCCTATGATTTTCTCTTCCTACCTTCTTGCCTCCTTCTCTCTGTCATTCGCATTATTGAAATTTATTTAAAAATTCATTTACCATCATATTAAATGGAATTGCTGTTATTTCTAAGAATTTTACTGATGTTACAACGATAATTTTCATGTTGGTATTGGGTTAAGTGAGAGTGTTTTAGTGTTTTTTCTTATTTACAAAATTAAATTCTGATTTGCATGTTACTATGTGACCCATTTTTATTTTCAACTTTTTTTAAATACGAGCTAAAAAACATCGACATACTGTTCTAAATTACCACACGTAAACCTTTGTATCCATAAATACACACACATTTAAAGTTTTACAGTTTTTATGATTTTTTGTTTTCAAACATTGTAATTATTGTACCTTATGTTTCCATTTCCATATTCATGTATTTGTGTTGGTAGTGAGTGTTGTGATTATTATTATTTATAATCATCATTTTATTTATCGCGTTGTCGTCATCGTCGTCGTCGTCATCATCATCGTAATCGTCATTATCATCATCACAAGTGCCGACATCAACATCGATATGTATGCACTCTCGTGTCTTAAATAATTATTGCAAAAAAAGCTAAATTAAATATGTGTATGTATACTTTTACAGTAATACAATCAAAAAAGCAATCAGGGTTGCCATTTGTTTACAAAAATCTTATATTTTGGTTTAATTTAAAATTTTTTATATTTTCGAAACACAGAATTCAAATGCAAAAACAATTCAACAAATAGCATAAGAAATTTATGAAAATACGTATGATTAATATATAACTTGCATAAGGAATTACAATATCACTCATACGTAACGTGGTCTGCTTGAACAATTCTATGATTTTTATGAAAAAATCTAAATTAAGGAAATTTTCTTTTGAAAATGTAAGGAAGATCTACTGAAGGGATATTATGATTTTCATCCTTTGAACAGTGATTCACACTTAAAGTCGTACAGTAAAACTAGATAATAATTCATTAAACCCGTGTAAAAAATTCTGGACGGATTTGCTTCACAAATTTAGAATTTTTAGGGTATAGAGCTAAAACACCTCAATTCAACCGAGGAGTTGACCGCACCTCCTCCAAATTTAATGAAATTTAGTACTGGAGTTTACTTTAACAAAAAAGAGATTTTTCCAATTTTTCAGGCTGCTGGTTATTCCAGTATTCGAGATATGCGGTGTTGAAAATTAACAAACTCGTATATTTGACAAAAGTATTCTGAGATAAATAAAGATAACTCGAAAAGTAATAACAATACAGGTCTCAGTCAGGTTGCAAATAACAGGTAATGAGACAGCCTTTAAAATAGCATTTCCCAAGAAATTCTATTTTTTAAAAAGGTCAAAGGTCATTGGTTTTAACCTTAATTTTTGGAGAGCTATATCTCAAAAAACGATATTTTTAAAATTTTGGAAAAAATATATGTTGTTAAGAATCACCTATACTACTTAAGTTTAAATTTTCAGGATGGAGACTTCATTGGAACTTTTTATATTAATAGAAACAATGTGACAGGAAAGAAAAAGCGGTGTAATTTCTCTTAGAAAAAAAAAACTTTTTCTCTTTGAAATTCTGGTACCAAATTAATTTTTCTGAATGTTTTTGACGTGCTGAGTCCAAATATGACCTTTGAACTGGCCTATTGCTATTACTATTCAATATATATGCACCTAAATGTTCAAAAAAACACAGCAATAGCATTTTAGCAATTTTCAAACATTTATGTGCAGATATCTCGAAAACTGATTGCGATAGGCCAGTTCAAAGGTCATATTTGGACTCAGCACGTCAAAAACATTCAGAAAAGTGAATTTTGGAACCAGAATCTCAAAGACAATTTTTTTTTTTTTTGTAAGGGAAAATACGCCGCTTTTTCTTTCCTGTCACTATGTTTCTATTAATATAAAAAGTTACAATGAAGTCTCCATCATGAAAATTAAAACTTTAGTAGTATAGGTGATCCTTAATAACATATATTTTTTCCAAAATTTTAAAAATATCGTTTTTTTGAAATATAACTCTCCAAAAATTAAGGTTAAAACCAATGACCTTTGACCTTTTTCAAAAAAAAATTTGGGGAACGCCATTTTAAAGGCTGTCTCATTACCTGTTATTTGCAACCTGACTGAGACCTTTATTGTTACACTTTTGACAAATATATACGATTTTGCAAATTTTCTAGACCCCATATCTCGGGAAGAAAAACTCCAAAATTTTGGCACTATGATTTTTTTGTAAGGGCCCAACTATATTCCAAGTTTCATCAAATTCGATTGGGCTAAGGTCAAAAATGCTCCTTTTTTTGGTTGAATTGAGGTGTTTTAACTCTATACCTCTCGTATAGTACGACTAATTCTATAGAAATATTCCCTAATAATACAAATATAATACTATAAGCAAATTCCAGAGTTTTTAGTAGCAAAAAATGCAGTCCCTCCTTAACTAAGAATTTTCATTACGTGGTTGTTTAAAATTCACTTTAGTTCGCTATTTCATCGCTGTTTATATAGGGGCCATTCCAAAAAATTTAGCTCAAATTTTAGTCATTTTTGGAAATGGTGTCTCAGATTAATTTGAACCTTGACACATAGATAGCCCTCATAAATATGATATATGTACCATATATGGCGGGTCAAAGATTGACTTTTTAAGCAAAAGTAAGAAAAATGCATCAAGTTTAAAGAGCTGTAACTTCTTAACCAATGACCCGATTTTCACAAATTTAGGCTCATGTGAAAGCTGGGGTTGTTCGTTTAGAAAATATTTTTAAAATAACACAGTTTTTTTTTTACAGAAATGATGCAAAAATGCAAAAACATTTTTTCTTTTCGAATATTTAAAAAAACACATCTTCGATTTTTTTTTAAAAAAATTCTGGTGAAAAATAACAATGTTTTGTATAACATATTCAAAATTCAGAGTGGGATCTCCATGGGATCAAAAACTATTCTGTTTTAAGTACGAGGTTCTCATATTTTTCCCTTAGAAAATTTAAATTTCTTATGTTTTGAATGTTTTTCAAAATTTTAATAGTATAATTTTCTTTGAAAATTTAAATTTTTATATTGAAGAAACATAAAATTTTAATTTTCTAAGGTAAAATTTAAGAACTTCGTACTAAAACCAGAATATTTTTTGATCCCATTGGGATACCACTCTGAATTTTGGATATGTTGTACAAAACAGTATTGTTTATCACCAAACTTTTTTTTAAAAAAATCGAAGATGTGTTTTTTTAAATATTCGCAAAAAAAAATGTTTTTGAATTTTTGCAACACTTCTGAAAAAAAACCGTATTCTTTTGAAAATATTTCCTAAAAGAAGAAGATTTAAGCTTTCATATGAGCCATTACTTGTGATAATCGGATTACTAGTTAAAAAGTTAGAGCGCGTTAAACGTCATGTATTTTTCTGACTTTTGCTAAAAAAGTCGAACTTTAACCCGCGATAATTTGAAAACTACAGCAAATTTTGAAAATCCAAAAATGCAACATATCTCATATAAACGTGGATATCTATGAGCCAAATTATCAGTGGCGTCCAAAGGCATGTTTCCGAACAGTGGGGCGAAAATTTTTGGAATTACCCATAGAAAAGAAAATTTAAAAAATTTTTTTGAAATTTTGAAAAAAAAATCTACTCTTAAAAAGTTTCAGATTCTAAGGCATTTTTCTGATAATTAAAGTCCCAGATTCTGAAATAATTTTACAGTTACACAAATATTAAATTCAGGACAACCCGTGTACAAAAAAAAATAATTATAACAAAACATATGTATCTCTTTTGAAAAAAAAAGATATATGTTGGTAGCGTGCTAGCCTATGAGTCTTGGGGTCGTGGGTTCGATTCCCACCAGAGGCCTTGGTCTGTTTCGCTACAACGAGACTAAGGTCATTGTTACCAACTCTCGGTTAGGTAAAATTAGTATATGATTTGTAATTATATGATAATTCTTAATAAAATAAATAAAATAAATAAAATAAATAAAATAAATAAAATAAATAAAATAAATAAAATAAATAAAATAAATAAAATAAATAAAATAAATAAAATAAATAAAATAAATAAAATAAATAAAATAAATAAAATAAATAAAATAAATAAAATAAATAAAATAAATAAAATAAATAAAATAAATAAAATAAATAAAATAAATAAAATAAATAAAATAAACAAAATAAATAAAATATATGGATCATTCCTAAAAGTGATGTAATCAGATCTACTCCATGTATATTAAAAAAATATTATTCATATCTGCTTCAGATATTTTTAGATCTGTAAATTGAGTAAATTTGTAAAAATCTAAATTTGAAACATTTTTTTTTGTAGAAAAGTCTTAGCTTAAGACATTTCCCTATAGAAAAGGTATCAGCTTCTGAGGCATTTTTGTTGTTAACAGAAAAAGTCTCAGACTCTGCGATGTATTTCCTAAAGAAAGAGTCTCAGATTCATACAACTTACTTTTTACAAAAGTCTTTTACGAGCTTTTTTGCAATGTTACAAACTTTTATAAGCTTTTAGCTAATAAAATTGTAAATTTACAACTTTTTTGACGTGATAAAATTTTCAAGGAATTCTCGTGACTTTACTAGACTTTGTGCTACCTCCTATTTTACGAGAATGCCTTGGAAAAATTACGAGATTTTTGTAATTTTAAAAGCTTTTTACCTATAAAATTGTAAATTTATAACTTTTTGACCCGATAAGACTTATAAGGAATTGTCGTAACTTTGCTAGATTTTTTTGTGCAAATTTTAACATTCACGAAAAAAAACTTGTAAAAGCACAAAAAAATTTAAATTTCGAACTAAATTTTTTTGTTAAAAAACAAATAAAACTGTCAAATATTGCTACAATGGGATTATGAGACTTTTCCTAGTAATTTGACAATTTTTTTTGAGTGTATAGAAAAATTCTAAGACTCCGAGATATTTTTTAGAAAAATTTTAAGATTCTAAGACATTTTTCGTAGAAAAAAGTTCCCAGATTATATCTTTTTCCCACTCTTCTTCTTAGATTTTTACTATAGAAAAATTTTTATGTTTTCCTTATTGAAAAGCTTTCAGATTTTTTCTACAGAAAAATAAAGGAGAGACGTTTTTCTGCCTAAAAATTCAAAAATTTCGAAAAATTTTTTAGAATGCTTTTTAATTTTGTTTTTTTTTCTGTTTCCCCTCCTTCTTAGACTTTTTCCTATAAAAGAGTTCTTAGATTTTTTATAAAGAAAAATAAATTCTCAGATTTTTCCTAAAGAAAAATTCTCAAATTTTTTCTATTGAAAAATTTTCTAGACTTTTTTTTCCCATAGAAAAATTACATAATTTCAAAATATTTTTTCTATAGATAATTACTTTTATCTTTCTTTTCCCCCCTCTGATCACATGTCCTTTCATTTTACTATAGAAAAATTCTGCGATTGTTTTTTCGGTTTTCACCGTTTATCCGCGGCTGATTTGAATCATGATTTTTGAGTTTAAAAAATGTTTACCAGTCAAATTTTGAAAATACCTATTATAGTATAGTCATTAGGGCGACCCGTCGTAGTACCTGCCGAACGATGGCCACGAAATGATTGGCTGATTGTGGGAAAATTTATGAAAAATTTTTGCAAGGGCATATTCAGTCGGCAACCAGCGGGCAAAGTTTGAAAAGATTTCGTTTTTCGATCACAAGTCATATCCGAATTTTGTAACCAAATCCGGTTTAAAAATTAGGAATTTTTACGTACTTTATGATAAAAATATTTAAAAAATCCAAAATATCGATTTTGGTTCACAGATGCTGATTTTTAAACATAAAAATTTGTTTTTAACCAAATTGGTCTTAAAAGTTGGAAAATATTAAGTATGACATGTGAAAAATATTAAAAAACAAAAATTCATTTATATCTGCAAGGTCATGTTGGTAACCCTTGCGATATAATGTAAGAGACAAAAAAGTTGAATGAAAGTATGAGGTGCGGTTGAGATTCTGTAGGATCTATAAATATTCATATAAAAATACGATTTTGGCACAAAAATGCTGATCAGCATCTGTGGACCAAAATCGCTTTTTATTTTCAGCTTGTTTTTTAACAAAAAAATATTATTTTTCTAAATTTTATGGCATGAAGAATAATGATATGCCTGGCAGCAATATTTCTAATGCAAATTTCGTTTAAAGCATTTCATCTTAAGCTCTTTAATTGGCTTTGATTGGTCTTTGATCAAAAACTTTCTTTTGTGGACCATGAAAACATCCATAACACTGTAAATAGTGGACAAAAAACATCTATGTATTTATGTGATATGGATCATCATGTAGAAAATCGCGAAAAACTTTTTTTTTTATATGGCAACATCATTTTACGAGATGATTAAAGGGTTCATCTTTTAGTATATAATGTGGGAACCTTAAACAATTAACTGACCAAAAATTTGGCCAATAAAGTTTTCATTTGCAAAAGTTATCTGAAGAAAAACAATTGTTTTAGTGTTTGGCAAACAATAATTATGGTGTAGTGTACTTAAAAAAGCGAAGTGTGTCATTGGAATTAGCAAGTCTCAAATATATAGAAACGTTGATCACACCTCTTGATTTCTAAAATAGTGGTCAGTTTTTTCACGATATGATATTAGATAGTTTTTAGTATTATTTAAAAACTTTTCTAAAATATATCCATAAATAATTTCATTTTGCTGTTCGACCCTTGTAGCACTTTTATTATTTACTCAATCTGAACGCTATCAAGCTTAAATTAATGCTTGATAAATTGCCTGCATAACATTTTTTAAATAATATTCCTTTGATAATAACTATGTTTGGTAATATTAACTTTATCTTAAAGGAATTGCTATTTCTATCCGCTGCACGATTTCAGATGTGAGTCACTGCTATTTAAGGGTCCTTATTTGGATGTACATATTATTTACGGTAACTCACAAGAGCAATTTGAAAGGCAACTTTAAGTGAGTTTTCTATTCTCTTTGAAAAAAAAAAATAAACTCAAAAATTTAATCATAGGTTAGGTTGTGCTCGAGAGACCTCTTGGTGCATAGACTTCATCACCAACGTAGAAAAAAATATATTTTATAACAGAAACCTGGTAACCCTATTTAAAACAAAAAAATAAAAAATTCCATGTAAACACAAACACCCGCAAAATATGTGTGTATAAGTAAACATAATATGAAAACAGCATAGAATTTTCTTTACCATTTTGTTGTTAGTGTAAGTTTATCAGTACTAGTGTAAGAGTCAGGCAGTGAGTGTGTGAGTATGTATGTGTGTATAAGTGTGGAAAAGCTAAATATAACAAACAATATTAATGCATTGGTCAGTGTGCATTTAGCTGGCCGGTGCTGGTGTTGTGTTTTTTGGAGTATTTATTGCTTTAAGCGATAGTAACAAATCAAACATTAAGCTATTGAGTATTATTAAAAAACTATAAAAAAATTTGTAGCATACTTAAGGGATTATTGAGACAAAGAATAATAATTAAATTTCTAAATCCGTTTGTGTATTTTTTGTTTTTGCATTCCAGAACTGATGGCTTAAAAATGGGACTAAGCAATAATGATGATGCTATGAACAAAATTCCTTTAAAATCAGTAACAGATGATGAAGAGAAAAATGGCGGTGAATTTATACATGATACAGCAACAGCTGAAGAAGCCAGAAGAGAGTTAAGGTAAATATTTTTTTTAATAAAAAACAAAAAAATTAAATTATAACTTAAAAGCTGTTTATTAAATAAAAAAAATTAAAGCATACCTTAAAGGTTGTGTAATAAAATTAAAAATTAAAGCATACCCTTAAGGGTTTTTATTAAATACAAAATTAAAGCCTACTTAAAGGCGTTTTATTAATTCAAAATTTTGTTGTCTATTTTTAGGCGGGTGAAATTATTAAATTTAATGAAAAAATTAACAATAGGCATTATATGTTTTATTGGTATAGCCTTAATTAGTTATGTTATCATCAGTTTATGTTTTAGTGGTAAGTTTTTCAAAACAAAATTTTTATTTTAATCAATTTTATTTAAAAAAAAATATTATAATTATTACCAAAAATATTTTTTTTACACAAAAAAAATTTATTTATTTTTTTATTGAAGGAAATGCACTGTATGAAAATACAACTGACACTTTTCTTATTTTTCTCTCTGTTCTTTTTTTCTCCACATTTATCTTATGTTTGTGTTTTTATGCTTAAACCAAAAATATGCTTAAATCGAAAAAAATATGCAAAACCAAAAAACAATTCCTTATTCAATGTGGTTCTGTCTAATTTGTTGCTCTGCCGTTTATTCGTTTGTTTTATTTTTCTTTGTTGCTTTTTCAATCGAAATTGTTTGTGCTTTTTGTGCTTGTCTTTTGTCTTCCCTTTTTTTTCTCCTTCTTCTTTTGCATCTTTCTCTTTGTAGAATGGCCAAAATCAACAAGCACAAATCCCAACAAACATCACCACAATAAAAATTCCAATATTACAACAACAACAACCACCACCACAAGTACTCTTCCAACAACAACCTCCACCTTTATGACCTCCTCTACTACAACTATAATTCCTTCTAACTATCCACCTACAGCAAGTCCTATACTAAGTTTACCCTCAACCTTTAAATCTTTTTTATCAGATGATAACAGCAGCAATGGCCATGTGGCATCATCATCATCATCATCGCCATCAACCTCCTCCTCTTCTTTAACAAATGATACACTGGCTGCCTCAATATTGTCGATTAATAAAAACGATGATATGGCCACTCTACCCACCGCCACTACAGAAGTCGACACAACAGGTGCTTTTGATACATTAGCTTCTTCAACACTGTCAACAAAAGCATTTAATCCATCAGTAACGCCACCTACTAAGATGATTCCGCTTAATAAGGATGCATCTTCAGATTTAGATACTCATCCCCTACTTAGAGATATTCCAATTACAGTTGAAAATTTTACCTCAACACTGGGTGTTTTTCAACATGCTGCCGTATGTTCGGACAAACATATTTGCAGTCAAATTGGCAGGTAAGTTTTATTATACTCTGGGTATTAGGGTAGAATGATTTCATGATTTTTTTTGAAAATTCGAAAGATTACTTAAAATTTGAGTTGTCTTCCAATTTTGCAATTTTTACTAATTTTCCAAATCAAATTTTTGTTGGAAAAGCTAAAACTAGTGATGGGCGCGTGAGTGATTTTTGACTCACACTCACTCACGAGAATATTTTTTCTACTCACACTCACTCACAATCACGTGATTAAATTTAAAACAACTCACACTCACATGCACTCACGCAAGCTTTACTCACACTCACGTTGACTCACACTCACGAAAATTTCAAAAATTATAATTTCAAAAATCTTTCAAAATTTTCAGCAAAATTTACAGTTCAGCGAAATTTTACATTTTTTATACCCTCCGCTCTAGTGATAGAGGGTATATATAAGTTTGTCATTCCGTTTGTAACACTTCGAAATATTGGTCTAGGACCCCATAAAGTATATATATTTATGATCCTCGATCGATTTTAAGTCGATCTAGCGATGTCCGTCCGTCCGTCTGTCTGTCCGTAGAAAACACGCTAACTTTTGAAAGACTTTACAGAGGCTACTGAAGTTTGGCATATATGTTTGTCATTTACCTGGTCAGGTTGGTATTGCAATCCAGCCAAATCGGTCCAGTGGTTCAAAAGTTATGAGCAAAAGAGTAAATTTCCTGAATTTACGAGATAAAAAACACGATAACTTTCGAAAGACAATAATGAGACTACTGAAGCTTGGCACGTATCTTTGCCGTTCCCCGGGTCTGTTTGGTTTTAAATTTCAGCTCAATCGGTCCAGTGGTTCAAAAGTTATAAGCAAAACCCTGAATTTCGGATTAGTTTCATCTAAAATGCCACGTGTTTTAACAAGTTTTAAAAGCATTGGTGGTAACTAAACAATGCTTTTCAAACTTGTTTAATTTTAAAGCAATGCTTTTTAAACTTGTTTAGTTTTAAAAGCATTGGTAACTTAAAAACAACACTCGAAAAAAATTTTACAATCAAAAAAAATTTTACACTCAAAAAAAATTTTACATTCAAAAAAAAATGTACACAAAAAAAAAAATATTTTTTTTTTACAAAAATGACTATATTTTGTGTACATACGTACGTGCATTCACTCAGAAATATTTTTACAGTAAAAAAAACATTACACTCGAAAAAAATTTTACACTCAAAAAAAAAATAGTATTTTTTTTTTTTTTTAACGACAAAAAAAGAGTTTTTTACTCAAAATAAAATATTTCTAATCAAAATTGTTAATTTTTTCACGTTAAAAAATGTACTACCCTTAAAAAAAATGCATTGTGGAGGGTATTCATAGATTCGGCAAAGTCGAATTTAACTTTTGTACTTGTTTTTTGCTGTTTTCGGGACGAAATCTTAAGTTAAGACAAATTTTAAAATTTTTTTGTTGCTTTTTTGGTACGAAAGGAAATATAAAGAGAAAATAATTCATGCAAACTCACGCAAAAAAAAGCGACTCACGCACACTCACTCACGCAAAAATCTTACTCGCGCACACTCACTCACGCAATTTTTTTCTCCACTCACACTCACTCACAATCACGTGAGTAAAATTGAAATCAGTCACACTCACGCGTGATTCACGTGAATCACGCTCTAATCTGCTCATGTGCCCATCTCTAGCTAAAACATTACACCCTACTGAGTATGATTGTTAGCACCAGTATTTAGTATTTTTTTTGTAAAACAGTACTATTTTAGTACTTTTTATGAAGAAGCGCTTTTTAAGGCCATTAACAAAAATAATTATTTTAGTAGGTTTGATTAATAGTGGGTACTATTTTAGTACCTTTTATATTTAATAATTTTTTTGGTACTTTTGTGTTAAATTTTTTCCAAAAACTGCAATTTTGGACCTTTTTATCAAATAGTAGTATATATGGGGCACTCCATGTCAAAACGGACACTTTAAAAAATTTTTTTTTAGATTTTCCCAATTTGTTTACAAAACAAATTCGTGACAATTCGTTTTTGATGACCCGTTCAAAAGATATCGAATTTTTAAAAATTGGTAGTTTGTTTCTTTACTCAAACTTCTTTTACTCATTACTTCTTCAATAATGGTCCAAATTTCAATTTTTTTTTTTTCAAAATTTTTGTTTTTTACGTACTTTAAAACAAAAAATCCCAAAAAATTCTTAAAAGCGCTGTAGTATGCGATTTTTAAGTTTTAAAATTTAAATCTCATTTTTGAAAATGTTTGTACCCTTCGATTTTTTTGAAATTTTTTTGTGTAAAACTTCTATCGATTCTACAATTTTTTTTGCCCAGGAGGATCGTGGGATAACGATTATAACTATTTTTTAAAATTTTTTGAAAAAAGTTTATTGTAATTTTCCAATCTTAAAATCATTTCTACTGCTCCAATAGTGCGTCTTAGAGGGGTCATTTATAAGACCGACCCCCATTAATTTTTACGTCTTAACATTTCTTTGGAGCAAACTAATTCCCTATCTCCAATTTCTAAGGGGGCTCCCACACAAAACGACACTTTTTAAAATTTGCTCCAACCGCTCTAACCGCCCTGAGAGTGCCCCTAGAGCAATCAAATGTATGACCGACCCACAATGCTTTTTTAGTCCAAAAATTTTCTCAGAACACACCTACCCCCTATCTTTAACTTTTAGGGCGGTTCCCATAGTTTTTTTTTTATTTTTTGTAAATTTGTTTTATTTGCTCAGCTTCTTCCGGTCCAATGGTGCGTCCGAGAGGGGTCATTAGTGAGACAAAAAATAGAAAGTTAACTCAACAAAATTTAAAAAAAATCGAAGAGTACAAATATTTTCAAAAATGAGATTTAAATTTTAAAACTTAAAAATCAAATACTAGAACGCTTTTAAGATTTTTTGAGATTTTTTTTTTAAAAGTATGTAAAAAAACAAAAATTTTGAAAAAAAAAAATGAAATTTGGACCATTATTGAAGAAGTTATGAGTAAAAGAAGTTTGAGTAAAGGAACAAACTAATAATTTTTAAAAATTCGATATCTTTTGAACGGGTCACCAAAAAAATCTGAAAATTTAACACGAAGGAGTTTTCGAAGGGTACTGAAAACTGTAAACAAATTGGGAAAATCTAAAAAAAAGTACTCTTTCGGAAATTTTTTTAAAATATCCAATTTTGGTATTTTAAATAAAATATTTTGGGTTAAGTTTTCAAATGTAAGAAAGACCTATTTCAATTTGTGTTTATTTTATCAATTTTTTTGGTACATTTTATAAAAAAGTACTATTTTAGTACCTTTTCTAAAAAAAATAACATTCTACTACTTTTATAAAAAGGTACTTTTCATGAAAAAGTACTGCTTGTTAATAAAAATACGATTTAAATACATTTAATTTTTTCGTAATTTTTTTTTTTTAATTATTTTTTTTGGTAATTTTTGAAAAATATAACTGTTTTGGTACTTTTTGAAAAAAAAGTACTTTTTGAAGCATATCATAAAAAAGTACAATTTACGTAGATACCATCTTTGAAAAAGTGCTTGAAGATGTACTTTTTAATTAAAATATAATTATATTTACATTAGTTTTTCAAAAATTACTATTTTGGCAACTTTTTTAAAAACCAATTTTCCAATTCCAATTTTTGCAAGTTTTTAAAATTTTCCAAATCCAACTTTTTTTAGAAAAGCTATTTAGTATTTTTTATAAAACTGTACTTTTTATAAAAAAGTGCTTTTTATGTCACTTATAAAAAGCACTATTAGTAGTTTTTAAAAATAGTACTACTTTAGTACCTTTTATAAATATTAATTTTTTAGTACTTTTTTGTTAATTTTATTTCGAAAATTACAGTTTTTGGATATTTTTATCAAATGTAATCATATTTATACTGGTTTTTCAAAAATTATTTATTTGGAAACTTTTTTAAAAAATATTTTTTTAGTACTTTGAATAAAATATTTTTGTTAAAGTTTTCAAATGTAGTAAAAATGATTTCAATTTGTGTTTATTTTATTACTTTTTTTGGTACATTTATAAAAAAAGTACTATTAAAGAAAATTAAAAAAAAAAAAAACATTCTAGTGCTTCTTAATAAAAATACTTGTAAAGTACATTTTATAAAAAATACTATTTTAGTACTTTTAAAATTATTAACTTTAAGTATTTTTTTGTAAAATTTTTTGGTTATATTTGAAAAATATTACTATTTTGGTACATTTTATAAAAAAGTATAATAACTCTGTTAAATTACAGAAAAACTCTGCTAACCCGAGTAAAAATAAACATATATAACAATATATAACTTGATACAAACCTAACGAATCATATATGATCATATATCCCGTGATCTGTTTTCTAAATTTTTTAAATGCAGTCATATGTATTTATATATAATTTAATCATGATTCGGATTAAAAGGCGTACGGTTGATATAATTATATTTAATTATATGAGGCTCAATACAAAAGTTGTGTTTCTGTATAATTTAATATAAAATTATATATATCCTATTCTGTTCCATATATAACACTACATAACACTGTTTCCATATATAACACTACATAACACTGTTTCCATTTAACCAACAATTTTCTAAGTTTTTAAGGCAAAGTATAAGAAACTTTTTAAAATGTTCCTAAACATTTCCTTGTTAGGGTTATGTATATCACCTATCTGGTTCGAAGCGTACCCGAACATTTTTTTGTTTAAGAAAATTATATGTTTGGTGAATGTATCGTTGACCTGTGGTGTATCTCAACCCAAACCAAAAAACACCAGGATTTTACATGTTTTTATGCAATTAGATCCACTAATATATGGCAATGTCTGGTCAAAACTCGGATGAAATCAAATCATATTTTATACAAGTTGATCTTTTTTAATGCAAAAACATCCACCATTATTCGGATCAAATTGCGTATAAATATATATTGTGTTACATATCATTATATATTGTATCATATAAAAATTTTTACTCGGGAATTTAACAGAGTACACCATACTTTAACTAATTAATTTTACTAAAAAACTCTGTAAAATGATTTCGACAGAAAAAAACTGTTAATTTACAGAGTTTATAATAAAATATTGGTTAAAAATGAAAGCTTTTTTACAGAGAAAACTCAGTAATTTTACTATAAAGCTCTGTAAAATGATTTGGACAAAAAAAAACTGTTAATTTACAGAGTTTCCAGTAAAATATTGGTTAAATAAACCTCCATTTAGCAAAGAAAACTATGTAAATTTACATATATTTGTAAAATACATTTGATGCAAAAAAAAATTACAGCAAAAACTCTGTAAATTTACAGAGTTTAGTCAAATGCATGTTATTTTGTAAAATTTTTATAAGATTTCTGAAAAAAAATTTTGATAACTTTTTTTGCTCCTTTTTCTCAAAAAAAACAAGTAAGAAAATTATAGTCGGTCAAGACCGACCATATAATACCCTACACCAGAGTTTCCTGGACCATGGGTCCCAAGTTCAAACATGGACTGATTAGATCTATATTTTGTCAAATCTTTAATAAGTGTAAAAAGCAATCACTAATCAAATTTGAGTGGAATAGGCTTCTTTTTGTTGACAATAAATAGCTTCAACTGAATATCGGGCGAAATTTCCACATGGGACCTAAGTCCAAAATGGTCCGATGATAATTAGATTTGATAAGGTTATTAAAGTACGCGTTTAACATACACAAACAGAATTTTAATTAAATATTTTCTATTTTCATGAAAATCGAGAGATTTATGTGAAAATCGGGAAGGTGGTTTGTATGGGGGCTACTAGAAGAACTGGTTCGATTTCTTTAAAATTCGGAATGGTGATTTGTGTGTATAAAACATTAATTCCTGCCAAATTTTGAAAAGATACCTATTAAAATGCGACTATTAGAGTCATTTGAGCCAAAACTAAAGAGGACCTTTGTATGGGGGCTAGGTCTAAATATGGACCGATTTTTTCCAATTTCAATAGGCTTCGTCCTTGGGCCAAAAGAGGCTTAAGTTTTAAATTTCAAGTCAATTGATCGAGAATTGCGACCTGTATCGTGTTTACACCGTTTACATGGACAGACAGACGGACGGACGGACAGTCGGACGGACGGACGGACATCGCTAAATCGACTCAAAAAGTGATTCTAAGTCGATCGGTATACTTAAAAGTGGGTCTAGGACCAATATTTCGGGTAGTTACAAACATCAGCACAAACTCATTACACCCTGTACCACAGTGTGGTGTAGGGTATAAAAATATACAGATAAAATTTTGATGTTTGATAACAAAAACAAAAACTACTCAAAACAGAAAACTTTTTTGGTTATAAAAAAATACGATGTATTTTGCTTAGATCTGTATTTTAGCAGAAAACTCTGTTAATTATCTGTAAAATTAAGATTACAAAGTAAAAAGTAATATAACAGAGGAAACTTTGTTTTTTTATCACAACAAAATTCAAAGTATTTTCTTTAAATGTGTATTTTGACAGAAAACTCTGTCAAATATCTGCTGAATTGAGATTACAGTCATTTTGCAGAGTTATTATTTTGAGTGTAGATACCAGCTTTGAAAACTCTTTTGGAACTTTTCATAAATAATTCTATTTTAGTAATTTTTATAAAAAAATCATCCCGAGTAAAAATTTTTATATGTTGCAATACATAATGATATATAACACTATATATATTTATACGCAATTTAATCCGAATAATGGTGGATGTTTTTGCATTAAAAAAGATCAACTTGTATAAAATATGATTCGATTTCATCCGAGTTTTGACCAGACATTGCCATATTTCATTGGACCCAATTAGATCTAATTGCATAAAAACATAAAAAATCTTGGTGTGTTTTGGTTTGGGTGAGTTACACCACAGGTCAACGATACATTCACCAAACATATAATTTTCTAAAACAAAAAAAATGTTTGGGTACGCTTCGAACCAGATAGGTGATATACATAACAAGGAAATCTTTAGGAACATTTTAAAAGTTTCTTATACTTTGCTTAAAAAACTTAGAACATTTTTGGTTAATTGGAAACATTTATATATGGAACAGAATAAGCTATATATAATTTTATATTAAATTATACAGAAAAGCAAATTTTGTATTGGCCCTAATATTATTTCATATATTTATATCAACCGTATAACTTTTAATCCGAATCATGATTAAATTATATATTACAACATATGACTGCATTTAAAAAAATTAGAAAATACTTCACGGGATGTATAATCATATATGATTTATTATGTTTGTATCAAGTTATATATTGTTATATATGTTTATTTTTACTCGGGTTTTTTGGTACTTTTAATAGAAAAAGTAATTTTTATATTAAGTACGAGTACTATTTTCGAACTTCAAAATATTTAGTTTCAAGTCTGTTTTCAGACGATTAGTTGGTTAGAAAATTTGCGTTAGTGTTTTATGAAGAAAGTGTATATTAGGGCGTCCCGTCAATATTAAATTTTCGAATTTCATGTCGTAATACCTAACAAACGAGGGCAATGTTAGAACTAATTGTGGGAAATTTTATGACAAAATTTTGCAAGGTCATCTTCAGTTGGCAACCATCGGTGAAAGTTGGAAAAAATTACGTTTTTCGACCAAAATTCATGTACGAATTTTATGAACAAATCCGGCTCAAAAATTCGGAAATTTGGCGCACTTTATTGGAGAAATATTTAAAAAATTCCAAAACCCCGATTTTGGTTCACAGATGCTGTTTTTTTAACATAAAAAATATTTTTTTTATTCAAATTGGTCTCAAAATTTGGAAAATGTTAAGTGTGTTATCTAAAAAATATTAAAAAATATAAAAACACGATTTTGGTCGGAAAATGCTGATCTACGATTTTAGTCCGCAGATCAGCATTTCATATGGTTTTCTTGTGTTTCAATGAAATTAGCACGGTCGTTTTTCGGGTAGTAGTAGGTACCGTTATAAATGACTCGAAATTAATGGAGAATACTCTAGAACAGCGGTTACCAACCTTTTTAGCTCGCGTACCACTAATTTTAAATTTTGTCAGCCGCGTACCCCTAACGAGTTTATTGTTTTCGTTAAAAAACTTCTCATATAAATATTAGAGGTAATTTTGAAATTTTTGATCTGCGGGTATTATCATTTTTTTGAAAGCTTTAGGAGAGATCAAAACAATGGTGGTATTTTTTGGGAAACATTTTCGCTCCTTGGGGTGTTTCAATGCATCTGAAAACGCGGATTTTGAGCTGATTTTTCTGCAGAGCAAAAACAGCTGAAAATATTGCAAATCAGATTTCATAGATTCTACACCAAAATTTAAAACAGTGTACGATTTTTGAACTCTTAAAAAGCTTCCAAAAACACATCACAGATTTTTGGATTTTTTTTTTATGTTTTTTTTAATACAAGGGCAGATCAACAATTCCGTGACTTTTCGAATGAAACACACTTTTCGAATGAAACACAATGAAATGACATTTTGAGCTAAACAAAATGGTACCAAAATTTCCACTCTATCAGAAACCGTCTCAAAAATGCTCAAAAACCTGAGATCATAGAAAAATTTGGAAACCTTATTTGGAATCAGCATCGAAAGGTTAATCGAAAACAAGTGGTCAGATATCAAAATATCGCAAAAAATTCTCTCTAAATTGCACAAAAATAAGTTTTTTGTAAACTTTGAACTCAACTTTCTTAAAAACCTGACGTTATGGAAAACTTTGGAAGCCAGATGCGGAACCAGCATTAAAAGGTTAATCTAAAAAAAATGTCCAAATTACTAACCCCCGCGGACAGTTTCGCATACCCCCTAGTGGTACGTGTACCATAGGTTGGTAACCTCTGCTCTAGAGTCTAGACTTAAATTCCGTTCCGAATTAGTATGTTATTTTATCCAGGTCAAAAAACAAAAATTTCAAGCAAATTTGGTTAGAACTCCTAAATCTTGTGTTTTTAAAGTACTTGTGGGAAAATGCCATAATCATTTTCGGGTAGTAAGTAGTACGGCAGTTTTTAAATAAAATTCCAATTGACTTCAAATTTATGGAGAATACTCTGGACATTTATGCCGTTCCGAATTATGGTATTTTATCTAGGCCATAGAAAAAATTTCAAGAAAATTAGGTTAGAACTTATAATAATGTCTACCCGGACTACCCCGGTAGACCGGGTCACGTAAATCACGTGACCAGCGCCCATCTTTACTTCCAACAATCTTTATCAAAATTCGTGAATAGATTAATCGCTCCGCCTTAATGTGTATGAATGTAAGCAGTGGAGAGTATAACAGCCTTAATTTGTTAAGTGACAGAGAAGGCTTATTGTAGTGTGGCCTAAATTAGATTATATCAGATTGTTGTTTTATAAATGTATATGTACCCGAGTAAAAAAGTTCATATATAATTGTATATAATTTTATAAACATCATATATGATTATATAAAATTATATAGAATTTGATGCGAAAAATGAGTCGATAAAACCATATAAAATTTTATCAATGTTACTTGTGTTTTGATAAATTTTTTATATAATTTTATGCGAAATTTGGACCCCTATTTTTATATAACAAAAGCAAATTTATATAATCAGATATAATTATATACAACTATATCAAGATATATAAAACAATATATAATTTTATAAAGTTATATAAAATTATATCAAGTTTTATATAAATCATAAAATTTTGTTTTAATTATATATAATTATATATAATTTTATGTAACTTTATATAGTTTTATACAGTTTTATACAAATTTATATATTTTTATATAATTATATCTAATTATATAATTTTGCTTTTGTTATATAAAAATAGGGGTCCAAATTTCGCATAAAATTATATAAAAAATTTATCAAAATATATGAAACATTGATCAAATTTTATATAGTTTTATCGACTCATTTTTCGCATCAAATTCTATATAATTCTATTTAATCATATATGATGTTTATAAAATTATATACAATTATATAGGAACTTTTTTACTCGGGTATTCAATTATTTTATAGGGAAATAACAATGCTTTTATATTAGAATATTAAATTATTTTTAATTGAATTTGTAAAAATGTATTAAAGGATACATTTAAGTGCAATTTATAACACAGTGCAGAGAGAAAAGAGTACGCCACGAAATAAAAGTGTACCATCAGACAAACTAAATATGCCAATTATAGAATTAAGTTGTTCGAATAAATTTATTTGAGTAAACCTATTCTACAAATTTTGATTTTTTTTATAACTATTAACTATTTAAGTAAATTTATACGAATAACTAGCTGTTTTGCACCCGGCGTTGCCCGGGTTGAAAAAAATATTATATAATGATTGAGTTTTTTATTAGTCAGTTTATCTACTGCTTCATAACTTTTCACTGGTGAATATAAACCTATTCCTGAGGTTTGGTAGATTTTTTTCGACTTCGCTGGGCGTCGGGAACATTGTGCGTACGTGTTCTTCCGTCATGGGAACAAACCTTTTTGGTTGGGTGGAGTGTGTGATGCGGGCCATTCAAAACAAGTTATTCGACCATCATAAAAACCTTTTTTAACAAAAAAAAAATCAAAAACTTTTTTTTAACAAAAAAAATCAAAACTTTTTTTTGCACCTTGTTTGAAACTTCCCGATTTCAGATCAAAAAAGGAACCCAAAGACATTGCCCAGCAGGTGCAATACTTTTGTGAGTTAATATTGACCATAAAAGGCAACTGTTACGACCCCGATGCAAAGCAAATAGAAAAGACGAATAATCGCCCCACCCCAATATTAATGTATTTCTTTAATGGCTTTCAAAAGGAACCTATAGTTCCCTCCTCGGTTAGCACTTTATGTGATGAAAACTTCAATAAAGATATAACTTTCACAATAGTTCAAGTGGGTGTGTTTAACGCATCTAGTTCAATTTTGGTCTCATGTGACCTATAGTTCCCCTATTGGTTAACACGTAAAGAAAATTGCAATTAAATTTGTTCAGCAAGTTTCCCTGTTCGCGGAACTGGCAGACATAACTCTCACTAAAGTACAAAGGGGAGTGCCATTATATGACTTTTTAATCAATCGCTGTTTAATATTGCCTAAAGCACTATTTGTGTTGAAAATTTCATTGAAATCGGCTTAACTGTTTTCAGGTTCTAATATGGCAGTACTGTTTAAAGGAATTGGTTAAGCCGTTTTTGCATGATAGCAAATAAGCTAGAAATAACGTTCTGTATATTACAAATTGATGTGGCATTTTACTTTAATTTGTCTCATCGCATTTTATATGGCATATAGTTACGAAACAGGAAAAAATATTTTTTAATTTAATACAAAAGGGTGCGGCATTTTAAGCCCCTTTGCCCGATCGCCGCGGTAAGTACCAACTGTGGTGAAAATCTGCTTAAAATTGGTTTCACCGTTAACGCGTGAGTACGGATCAGGCAAAAATAAATTTTAATGTATAACAAAGGGGCGTGTCAATTCACGCCTTTGTCTGGTGGTGTCTATAGTTTACGCCTCAATAATTACTTACTGTGGTGAAAATTATAACAACATCGGGTTCGTTGTTTAAGCGTGATTACGGTACGGCAGAAAAAACTTTCAGTACATTGCAAAAGGCGTGGCAGTTGATACAGACTAATGTTCTCGCCTCTGTTAGTACTATCTATGGAAAAAGTTTTGTTTAAATCGGTTTAGTCGTTTAATCGTTATTAAGGAATAGGCAGAAACACTTTCAGTATAGTATAAAGGCTCGTGTCAATTTACGTCTCCTTTGTCCAAACGCGTACTTACTATCTGTGGTAAAAATTTCATTTTAATCGGTTTAGCAGTTATGCTAGATTACGGAACAGACAGAATAGCGTTCAATAAAATAAATTTTATTAAAATCAGTATAGTCGTTTAAGCATGATAACGGAACATGCAGAAAAAACTTTTAGTATAGTACAAAGAGGCGTGGCATTTTCCGCCTCGGTTAGTACTAACTTTGGCAAAAATTTCATTAAAATCGGTTCTGCCATTTATGCGTGATTACAGAACAGGAAGAAATAACTTTCAATGTAATAGAAAGGGGCGTGGCATCTTACGCCTCTTTTTCGATCGCCCTCTGTTGTGGCTCATAGTTTTTGCTTCGGTTAATACTATCTGCAATGAAAATTTTATTAAAATCAGTTCAGCCGTTTAAGCATAATTGCGGAAAAGGCACAGCTGTGGTGAAAAATTCATAAAAATCAAGTTAGCTGTTGAAGCGTAATTGCGGAAAAGGCAGAAATAGCTTTCAGTGTAACAAAAAGGGGCGTGGCATTTTACGCCCCTTTTTTCGATCGCTCTCTATTGTGGCTCATAGTTTTCGCCGCGGTTAGTAGTATCTGTGGTAAAAATTTCAGTGAAATCGGTTAAATTACATTTCAGTGATTGCGGAACAGGCAGACATAGTTTCTGATTAGTACAAAGGGGCGTGATATTTTTCGCCCATTTTTCCGATCGCGGATTTTTCTGACCTATAGTTCCCGCCTCGGATTGTACTATCTGTGGTGAAAATTTAATGAAAATCGGTTCAGCATTTTTTCCGTTATTGCAGGACAGGCAGATATAGCTTTAGCATGGTACAAAGGGGCGTGGCATTTTACGCCCCTTTTTCCGATCGCGGTCGCTTATGGCCTATAGTTCCCGCCTCGGTTAGTACTATCCGTGGTGAAAATTTCATGAAAATCGGTTAATCCGTTCTGTACTTATTGCGGAACAGACAGACAGACAGAAAGACAGACAGACAAACCAACAATCAGATTTATAATATTAATAGGGATTTTAACCCTGGAGCGCCATTTTTCGTCAAATTAACGACGATAATAAGTGTAATTTTTTCCGAAGAAAGATAAGTTTTGATTTTTCGGTGTTATTCGAATAGTCGAATTAAATTATTCGAATAGTCGAATTAAATTAATCGACCAATTATAATTCTTTGTGAAAAATCATTTAAAATAATTCGAATAATTTTAACCCTGGAGTTTAATTACACCGAAACGACGATGATTTTAAGTGTAAAAATAATTTACCGAAAAATCAAATAAAATTACTCGAATAATCGAATAAAAATATTCCAATAATCAAATAAAATTATTCAAATCGAATAATCGAATATAAATATTCGAATTAAAATATTTAAACAATCGATAAAATTTAAAAATATTCAAATAATCCAACAAAAATTATTTGAATAATCGAATAAAAATGTTCAAATAATTGAAAAACAATTATTCGAATAATCGAATAATATTATTTTAAAAATTATGAAAAGTTTTGAAGAATAATATATAATTAATAAAAATAATCGAACAACATTTGAACAATCGAATGAAATTATTCGAACAATAAATATAACAACAACAAGTTAGAGTGTGCCCATTCTTGTATACCCTCCAAGATGCAACAAAAAAAGTTGCAGGGGCGGTGGTGGTAATTGGGGGGGCCAATTTTCCCCTCGAAATAAATGTTTAAAAGTTCATTCTTATGCTTTTTACACTAAAGAAATACAAGTTTTTCATTATTTAAAATTTATTTTTAATCCACTCCCACAAAAGAGGGGGGTGGCGGACCGAAAAAACTAAATTTTTTAATTCTCTGGGTCCAAATGCAGAACTTTGAACTTCTTGTAGTATAAAAATGTTGAATTTGTTAAACAAAAACACAAAAAATCATGTAAAAAAAATTGTATTTTTCAGAGGTTGATTTAGTTGTTCAGGGGGGAACTTTTTTCTCCCTGGTCCAATCTTGCTCATTTACGAACTTAACCTGTCTAGGAATATAAAACATATTCGTGCCAAATTCTGGGGAACTTTCTTTTTTACTTTGGACTGCATCGTGTTAACTATAGACGGACGGACATCGCTAGAATGTCTTAGAATCGATCACTGATCATATATATATGGGGCATTCCATGTCAAATCAGACACTTTGAAATTTTTTTTTTAGATTTTCCCAATTTGTTTACAGTTTTTAGTACCCTTTAAAAACTTCTTCGTGGTAAATTTTCAGAATTTTTTGATGACCCGTTCAAAAGATATCGAATTTTTAAAAATTGGTAGTTTGTTCCTTTACTCAAACTTCTTTTACTCATTACTTCTTCAATAATGGTCCAAATTTCAATTTTTTTTTTCAAAATTTTTGTTTTTTTACATACTTTAAAAAAAAAAATCTCAAAAAATCTTTAAAGCGCTCTAAGTAGTATGCGATTTTTTAGTTTTAAAAATTAAATATCATTTTTGAAAATGTTTGTACTCTTCGGTTTTTTTTTAATTTTTCTGTGTAAGACTTCCATCGATTTTAAAAATTGTTTGCCCAGGAGGATAATGGAATAACGATTATTACTATTTTTTAAAATTTTTTTAAAAAAATTTATTGTAATTTTTCAATCTTAAAATCATTTCTACTGCTCCAATGGTGCGTCTTAGAGGGGTCATTTATAAGACCGACCCCCATTAATTTTTCCGTCTTAACATTTCTTTGGAACTAATACCCTATCTCCAATTTCTAAGGGGGCTCCCACACAAAACGACATTTTTTTTTAATTTTCTCCAACCGCTCTAACTGCCCTACTACTGCCCTTAGAGCAACAAAATGTATGACCGACCCACAATATTTTTTTAGTCCAAATATTTTTTGTCTGAACACACCTACCCTCTATCTCTAATCTTTAAGGCGGTCTCCATACAATTTCTTTTATTTTTTGTAAATTTGTTTTATTTTATCAGCTTCTACCGGTCCAATGGTGCGTTCGAAAGGGGTCATTAGTGAGACCGACCCCCATTTATTTTTACCCTACAAAATTTTTTTAAAACATACCTACGCCCTATCTCCACTCCCTAAGTAGGCTTCTATTCAAAATTACATTTTTATAAAATTTGCTCCAACTGTTATTTGTATGGGAGCCTACTTAGGGAGTGGAGATAGGGCGTAGGTATGTTTTAAAAAAATGTTGTAGGGTAAAAATAAATGGGGGTCGGTCTCACTAATGACCCCTCTCGGACGCACCATTGGACCGGTAGAAGCTGATTAAATAAAACAAATTTACAAAAAATAAAAAAAATTGTATGGGGCCGCCTTAACAATTAGAGATAGAGGGTAGGTGTATTCAGAGAAAATGTTTGGACTAAAAAAATATTGTGAGGCGGTTATACATTTTGTTGCTCTAAGGGCACTATTAGGGCAGTTAAAGCGGTTGGAGCAAATTCTAAAAAATGTCGTTTTGTGTGGGAGCTTCCTTAGAAATCGGAGATAGGGTATTAGTTTGTTCCAAAGAAATGTTAAGAAGTAAAAATGAATGGGGGTCGGTCTTATAAATGACCCCTCTATGACGCACCATTGGAGCCGTAGAAATGATTTTAAGATTGGAAAATTACAACATTTTTTTTCAAAAAATTTTAAAAAATAGTAATAATCGTTATCCCACGATCCTCCTGGGATTACACAAATAAATTTAAAAAAAATCGAAGAGTACAAACATTTTCAAAAATGAGATTTAAATTTTAAAACTTAAAAATCTCATACTATAGCGCTTTTAAGAATTTTTTTGGGATTTTTTTTTTAAAGTATGTAAATAAACAAAAATTTTGAAAAAAAAAAATTGAAATTTGGACCATTATTGAAGAGGTTATGAGTAAAAGAAGTTTGAGTAAAGGAACAAACTACCAATTTTTAAAAATTCGATATCTTTTAAACGGGTCATCAAAAAAATCTGAAAATTTACCACGAAGGAGTTTCCGAAGGATACTAAAAACTGTAAACAAATTGGGAATTTTTTTTTCAAAGTGTCCGATTTGACATGGAATGCCCCATGTGTACTTTGTGGGTTCCTAGACCGATATTTTGATGCGTTACACACGGAATGACAAAGTAGGTATACCGCCATACTGTAGTTGGAGGGTATAAAAATTATATGAATAATCGAATAAAAATATTCGAATATTTGCAAAAAATAAATAGAATAATCGAATAAAATAATTCTAAAAATTATAAAACATTTTCTAATGCTCGAATAAAATAATTCCATTGATCGAATAAAATCATACCACTGATCAATTTAAATTATTCCAATAATCGAATAAAATTTTTCGATAACACTGTGCAACAAAAAACACAAAATCGAATATACTTTTAAAATGAGGTAGTTAAGGCTGTAGCTCTCGTCGAAAAGATCACAAAAATGCACATCAAACTTGCCAGATCAAATTTTAAAGTTATTGTCAAAAAACGTTTTTTTGGGACTTTTCTTACTAAACCACGTGTAACTTAAACATTTTTCAACCGATTTAAAATTTTTCAACTGTTTTGGATAGAAGAAGGATATGGCTTTTCATGTGTGTGAATTGGTCTATACATATAAGAAAGATATGTATTGATTTTTTCAACAATATAAAATTTTTTGTTATTTTTTGAAAATTTTTTGAGTTCATCGATTTTTTTCTGTTATAGTTTGTTCAACAACATTTATACTTATAAACGTATTCCTAAAGAAAATTTAATTGTGAATACGATGAGCTTTATGCCAAAAAAAAATCGGATAACAATTGACAGAGTTGTGATAATTTTTCTAAAAAAGAAAATTAAGATTTTGCATGAAATTGCCGTGCGGATAACCCAGGCAAAAAAAATAAAAAAATAAACGAACATACTGAGAGGTTGCGTATCATTATTTTAAAGGTTTTTGACCTCCTGAATTCAAATTTGACCTTGAAATTGCGCTATCTTAATAAGTTTTTGAATTATCAATTTATGTTAAATATCTCAAAAACCTGAGGAGATAGAGCATTTTAAAGCCCAGATTCGGATTCGGCGCGCCAAAAACTTTTAAAAATATTGTACATGACCCTTTATGATAATGTCTTTTTTTTTTGCCTGGGTTATCTGAACGGCGATTTCCTGCAAAATCTTTATTTTCTTTTTTAGAAAAATTATCACAACTCTGTCAATTATTGTTCGATTTTTTCAGGATAAAGCTTAACGTATTTAGAATTACATTTTCTTTAAAAAACGCTCATAAATATAAAGGTTGTTAAACAAACTATACCAGAAAAAAATCGATAAACTCGAAAAATTTTCAAAAAATAACAAAAAATTTGATTTTATAGAAAAAATCAATAGATATCTTTCTTATATGTGTAGACCAATTCACACACATGGAAAGCCCTATCCTTTTTCTATCCAAAACAGTTTAAAAATTTAAAATCGGTTGAAAATTTTCTGAATTACACAAGATTTAGTGTGAAAAGTTCCAAAAAAAAGTTTTTTGACAATGACTCTAAAATTTGAGGGTGTCTGGCAAGTTTAATGGGCATTTTTGTGATCTTCTCGACAAGACCAACAACCTATACTATCTTACATCAGATTTTTTTTTCACTGTAGCACAGTGTAATCAATTAAAAAAATTGAAAAAAATTTACTGATTTTTTCTGTAATAAAAAAAATTGAGTCGTATATGTCGTTGCAAAATCTTTTATATCATCCAAATACCAATATACTGTAGTTTAATAAAATTATTTTTCCTTTATTAAATTTTTTAGCACAATTTTACATGATGGCGGCAGTGCAGTAGATTCAGCCATTGCTACTTTACTCTGTAATGGCCTAACAACACCACAAAGTATGGGCATCGGTGGCGGCATGCTAATGAACATCTATATTAAAAATAACAAACAGGCATATTCGGTAGATGCCAGAGAAGTTGCACCATTTGCTGCCACACAAGATATGTTTAATGATAATCCAGATCAATCACTGCATGGTGGCCTATCTATAGCAGTGCCCGGAGAATTGATGGGATATCATAGGGCTCATCAGAAATTTGGTAAATTGACATGGAAGAAATTGGTAGAGCCTTCACTAAAATTATGTAAAGATGGTTTCTATATGACAAAACATCAAAATGCGGCATATAAAAATAAATTTAATCGAACGAAAAGTAATGAATTGTTGAGGTTAGTTTTTTTTGGAAAGGGATTTAGAAGGGACTTGAAGATAAAAAAATAGAAATAATGTTTTTTTCTTGTCTTCTTTTTTAGGAAGGTCTTTATAAATGAAACCACTGATGAAGTACATCCTGTAGGTACTAAATTATATCCCTTAAAGGAACTCTGTAATACCTATGAACTATTGGCCGCAAATGGACCCCAAGATTTCTACAATGGTACTTTGGCTAAATTAGTGGCTGAAGATCTTGAGGAATTAGGCAGTATAGTGGCTTACGATGATTTGGAATCCTATAGAGCCGATTTAGTAAGCTCAGTTACCATGCAATTGGGCAATGATATTTTATATGCTGTACCTCCAGTGAGCAGTGGCACAATTGTAGCCAATATTTTAAGTATATTGGAAGGTTATAATTTTACACAAGCCGATTTACAAGATGTTAAACATCAAGCAACTACCATACATCGGATAGTAGAAGCACTGAAATTTGGTTATGCTAAGAGATGGGAATTGGGTGATGTGAGATTTAATGATGTTAGAGAGGTAAGTTTAAGGAGAAGCTACTAAGGAAAAGAGAAAGAAATCTTTAAGAAATTAAGAAAGTTGTTTACGGAAAAATTTAACCGGAATTGGGACTTTTTTAGTATTAACAATTATTGATATTATATTGATACTATTCAATTAATCGGGTTTCTTGTTTAATCGGTTAATCGACCAAATAATTAGTCAGAGTTTAGATTTAATCGGTTAATAATCGGTTAAATTTAAGTTATTCGATTAACAGAATAAAATTAATTTTATATTAAATTGAAGATCAAACGATTTGTTTGTACTTTAATTTTTTGTTAACCCAAGTACGCTAAATCAAAAATCTGAGATATCTCACGAACGGATTTTATAAATGGATTTCATACAACGGCTTCCGTGTTAAAAATATTTAAAAGTATTATCTTTGGTGGCATTGCTTGAAAATTATTAGCGGATGAGCTTATCTCAAAACTTTTTGTTTTCTTATTGAAAGATATTTAGGGCCGAAATTGCAATAGTTTCTTCGTTCGATATCTCCATGATGAAAAAGATAAATGAAAGATTCCAAAAGCATTCTGAAGAGAAAAATAATTATCTTCAGATGTGCTGAAAAGCTTTGAGGTTAAAAAATCCCGGTTTTACAGGTTTCCTAACCCAGCAAAAATTTTAATTTTTTTGGCAGTATAGTAAATCAAAAACTCTACATATCAAGAACTTAATGAGATAGATCAATTCTTAAGGCAGATTCGGCATTAGCGCAGAAAAAGCTATTAGACAAATTTATATGTAGTGGTGGCAATGTATAACAAATTTGGCCAGGGTTACCAGAGCTATTTTTTTAAACCGAAATATCTTTTTAGGACCTCCATAAATTTTTTTGAGGACGTTTTTACACATTGTTAAGGTATACTATAATGCTGTATGCCCAGAAAGTTTGGTAATTTCTTTGTGGCCGAAGGTTTTTTAGCAGGAACGTGAAAAGTACTAAAAAAAATAAAATTTGGTTAATCGACTCAAATTAACCGATTTATTTGTTATTTGAAAATTGTCAATTTTAAATAATTCGAACAGTTAATCGACTAAAATTAATCGGTTAACTGATTAACGGTTAATCGATTGAATACCCTAATTGATACTCTCCACAATGTAAAAACGATTTTTGCAAAAAACTTTATTTGAAAAAAAAAAAATTGTTTTAAGAAATTATTCTCGACAAAATTTTTGTTGTGTTGTTTTTCTTGAAGAAAAAAAATTTCGCGGAAAAATAAATTTTTGGTGAAACGAAAAAATTCGCGAATTTTTTTTCGCGGAATTTTTGTATCCATTTCTGTTTACATTTCTGGTGGTCAGCAGTCGAATTAAAACATTTCGTATTTTTGGATTATGTGGAATGTACCAAAATGTTCGAGATTTTCTTACATTTCCTTCATAACTTTTGAAACGATGAACCGATATTGCTCGAATGTAATACCAAACTTCTAAGGGCAACACCAATTAAATATATTAAGTTTCAGTATTATTCTTGTAATATTTAGGCAATGATCGCCATTTCAACAAACAGTCAGAGAAACGGAATCACAAACTTATATTCCAACCTTTACCACTAACAATGTGGCGGGTATATATTTTCAGATTCTAAAATAGAAACCCAGCAAAAACATGGTAATGAGTGGTGAAAAGTAATCATTACCAAGTACATTATTTATAATGAGTACCCATTACCATTTACATTATTTTAAGCCCAAAAGTAACTACTTCTCAGTAATATGTTATAAAAGCACCTCTAACAAGGGAAGTATCTCAACCCTTATGAACCGATTTGCCTGAAACTTAAAATATATATAAATGAGACGATTTTAAGGTTGGGGTGTCTCGGCTTTTCGGCCATATCAGTGTTTCAAAATTTTGTTGGCCCCTTATGAAACCATATGGACCTATGGGAAAATTTCGATAACTCACGAACTAACAGGAATATCCTCTAGAGCAAAAATACGTGTCGACTTAAATTTAATAAAGATTATTTCGTATTCATATGGACATCGTAGCTCTATGTCTTCATATAAATACCCCCCAAAATTTTCATATTTTCATGAAAAAAGTATTTAACGAAGCCAAACTTTTACAAGGTTATGCCATCGTTGGATAGGCATTAAAAAAACCTTTCTTCTCATATGTAAACATCATATAGTTTCTTAGAAAGAAATGGATGTGAAAAAGCTCAACTATTTAGTTCCTCGTATAACAACTTTAGGGTATTGTGAATTGATGATAGAGTGGACCGTTTATGGTGGTTTGTATTGGATACAGATCAGCAATCCCTATTATTGTTGGAATGATTAAGCCTTTGTAAATGCTTTGTATTTTCTCCCAGTTGAGAAAGTACAAAGGAATTAGCGAATGATTGGGTATGTAATAAAGAAAAGAGATTTTGGGGATTAGTTAAATTCAATAGTACAAATCGTTCGTTTTATTTGATGCTCACCAATAGGCTGTTACAAAGTAAGTGTCGTTTTATTTCATTTAAAGTAAAGAAGAAACTTCGTGTTTCACTAAAATTAAGCACTTAGATAAATTCTATGTTTTATATGAACATATGACAAATATATAATAATTCACAATGGTAAATTTTTAGTAATAGTTGACTGTTACTTTACTTTTAAACATTTAAAATTGAATAATAATTTATATTAAGATAAAAAAAAAAGAATAAATATAATTTTATATAAATTATAAATTTTTGGTGTCTAAAATTTGTATTTTAGACATGCCGGCCCCCTTGCACTTGTGCAACTTTAGAGCAAGGCTGGGCACACAGCACTTGAGCAAGGGACCGGATAGCCTCCGATATGATAAGCTGGTCTGGAACAACGGGTACTTCATTTTGGTTGACTATTGGCTGACGTTGATTTCTTTTTGACTGACGTTGGTTGTTTGTCGACTGTCGATTGTTTGCTGTTGACTGGTGTCGATGGTTGGACTGCCTGTTTATTTGGCTTCTCAAATCATTTCTTCTTGCACTGCTAGGGTGAAGCAGAGTGTGATGAAACTTATCGCACTTACGACAGGTATCCATCGACGTACAGGCTCTCAAGTCGTGGCTTTTAGCCAGACAGTTTTCACAATAGTGGTGCCTATGAACTACCCTAGTTCTCTCACGGACAGTCATCCTTAAAAATCGTTGACAGAACCGAATGGAATGGAAACGCTTACAGACCATGCACTGATGTAGCTCCGGATCCCGACGATAGTTGTTTCTAAAAGAGAAATAATAAAGAAAAAACACAAAGAAACGGGAAGAAAAAAAGTAACATTGAGTTAGTAATGATTTATGAGAAATGAGTTGGTAATTAAATTGGTGACTGAATCGTGTTGTGCTAGTTCTGAGGTGGGTCACTAAGAAATGGCAAATAACAAAGTTTCACAATTGGTCGCGTAATTATGCCAGATGCAGTTCGCACATCGGCAACCCGAACGTAGCTATCGGAACCAACGTGAGTATTTTCGATTCTCCCTAAACGCCATTCACATGGAGGTATCAAATCGTCCATTACGACTACAAGGTCACCGGGTTTAATATTGGGAGATGAATTTTTCCATTTATACCGTTTATGAAGAGATTTTAAATAATCTTCCTTCCACCGCAAAGTAAATTGATGGTGAAGCGCTTTCAGTTTTTCCCACCTATTAACGAGAGAGATTTTCTCAGACCCAAGTTCTGGTAGGGCCATTATAGGAGCGCCTCTAAGAAAATGACCTGGGGTCAGAGCGGTAAGATCAGAAGGATCTTCTGACAGTGCAGAGATGGGGCGAGAGTTAAGAACCCCTTCAATTCGAGCAAGGACTGTTGAGAATTCCTCGAAGTTAAATTTGTGTGCACCAGCTATGCGTTTTAAATGAAATTTAAAACTTTTTACGGCGGCTTCCCATAAGCCGCCCATATGTGGTGCGTGGGGTGGAATAAAACTCCATTCGAATCCATGAGTGATATATATTTGAGTAATGTCTGTCGAGGAAGATTTAATGAAAGATGCGAACTCGCGACTTAATTCTCTGCTGGCGCCTAGAAAATTGCGACCATTGTCTGAAACTATCCTGTGAGGGAGGCCCCGCCTCCCAACGAAGCGGGCGAATGCCGCCCGAAATGCTACTGTGGATAAATCTGATACCGCTTCTAGGTGAATAGCTTTAGTACTGAAGCAAACAAACACACATGCATAACCTTTGATATAGGGGGCGTTTCGCAAAGATGAGGTTTTAAGCTCGAATGGGCCAGCAAAATCTATGCCTGTAGTTTGGAATGGCAGAGAGAGATTGCATCGATCTGGAGGTAATGGAGCCATAATTTGAGAGCACTGTTTTTGTTTAAAAATAACGCAGCGTTTACAGTTGCGTATTATTTTCTTTACTCGTGGTTTTAACCGGGAGATGTAGAACTCAGTTTGAATCATTCTACATATTTGATTGCATTCTGCATGCGCTAGAAATATATGCAAATGATTTAAGTACAGTTGGCAGAGTCGAGAGTTGCCAGGTAGAATAATTGGATATCGTTCACCATAGGGCAGTGATGAATTTGATAACCGACCATTTACACGTAGTACCCCATTGGAATCCATGAATGGATTTAGAGGCTTTAAGAAACTTTTGTCATCTATTTGTTGGGAATCAGATAGACTGCTATATTCAGTTTCGTAAAATAATTTTTGAGCAAGAGTTATAAGTCTGTTTTTTACAAACTTGACTTCATCCTGTGAAAGATCTAGTGTAGGGTGACTTTTATGTAAGATGTTTTTAGAACATTTGTGAAAAAAGCGAAAAATATATGATAATACTCTTAAAGCTTTGTAATATGACGAAAATCTTTCCAATATATCAAATTTTTCCGATGAAACGTGTAGTGATTGTACTGAGAGATGTGTAATTGGTGGATCTGACCTTGTCGGCCATTCTGAAGGTGGGTTAGTGAGCCATGAAGGGCCGTTCCACCACATGTGGTTCATTGCCAGATCTTGAGGTCGACACCCGCGGGTGCCTAGATCTGCAGGGTTATCACGTGTGGGTACGTGACGCCATTTTGCATCTGGCAATAATCGGTGAATCTGAGCGATGCGGTTTGCCACATATGTTTCCCAAGTCCAAGGTGGCTTTGATAACCATCCTAAGACTATTGTAGAATCTGTCCACAATATGACTTCAGATGCATTTAAATTAAGAGAGGTTAACACGTAGTTAACTAAATTAGCGAGTAACACAGCTCCATTAAGTTCTAATCGAGGCAAACATACTGTTTGCAAGGGAGCTACTTTGCTTTTAGCGACAAGCAAGTTGGAAAGTGCAATCGATTCTGAAGCCTGGCACCGTAAGTAAACAGTTGCACAATATGCTGCTTTGGATGAGTCTGAAAACCCATGGATTTGAATATAATCTGATGGTGTATATTGAAGCCATCTTGGAATGATTATATCTTCCACATGGGAAAGATCTGAGAGGAGACTTTTCCATTTATTAAGCGATTCGTCACTAATATTTTCATCCCAATCGAGACCCTCAAGCCACAGTTGCTGCATAAGCATTTTGGCTCTGATAACAATAGGTGTAATCCAACCTGCTGGGTCAAACAATTTAGCAACTGCCGACAAAATTGTGCGTTTAGTAACTTTTGAGGATTGAGCAATGGGATTAAATGAGTAGCTAAAGGAGTCAGTTAGAGCATTCCATTTAATGCCTAAGGTTTTGGTAGAGCTAGACTCATGAAAACGGAGTAAGTTTGAATCGTAAAGATCTTCAGGTGGGAGATGAGAAAGCAACTGGGCATCGTTTGCTGTAATCTTTTTTAATGGAAATCCTGCAGAGTTCAGAGTTGCAATGATTTCAGATTGTGCATTGAGCGCTTCTTCAATAGTGTAACCGCCAGACAATATGTCATCAACATATGTCTCCTTGCGCAAAATAGTTGCAGCTTTGGGGTATTGTAATTCGGAATCGGTGGCGAGTTGAAGAAGCGTACGGATGGCCAGAAATGGAGCGCAATTAACTCCAAAGGTGACAGTTTTTAGTTTAAAATCTTGGAAAGGGCCATTAACTTCGGGTTGAAAAATAATTCTTTGAAAATCTCTGTCATGAGCGTGCATTAAGATTTGGCGATACATTTTCTGTATGTCACCGCTAAACACATAACGATATTTGCGCCAATTGAGTATAACGGTTATAAGATCCTGTTGAAGCGTAGGGCCTGTGTATAAAACGTCATTAAGTGAAAAACCTGACTTTGTTTTGCGCGAAGCGTTAAAGACAACTCTGACTTTAGTGGTTTTGTGCTCGGGACGCACTACTGCATGATGTGGCAAATAAAAGGATCTGTATTTTCCATCACCAGTATTTTCACGAAAAGAGGATTTCTCCATATGGTGTAGGGTTAGATATTCTTCAAGAACCGCATTATATTGGGTTTGAAGATCGGGATCTTTGGAAATGGACTGGTTCATCCGAGAATATTGACCAAGGGCTAGGATTCGGGAAGGGCCAAGAAATACGGAATCGGGAAATTCCTTTTTAAACGGAAGTCTCACGACGTATCTCCCATTTGAATCACGTGTAGTCGTTTGTTTGTAAAATTCCTCACAATATTGGTCATCGATTGACATAGGAACTGATGAAGGTAGCTCTTCTTGTTCCCAGAACGTCCGCAAAAGATCGTTTAGAGCCTGAGTTTCTGAAGGGACAACTGTAGTTGTAAAAGAATGAAAAGTTTGACCGTTAATGGGCCCACTTAGAACCCACCCAAATATAGTATTATAGGCTGAAGCTTGGCCACAAATATTTTTCTTTATTCCTTCAATATTAATAAACCGTTCTGAGTCGTTTCCAAGAATGAGATCAATTTGTGAAGACTGGTTAAATAATGGATCCGCTAAATCAAGATTTGACAGATCCTTAGAATTTGGAACTTCAAATGAAATGGAGGGTAAATGTTTGGTCACTTTTGGTAGCACAATAGCAGTAATTGAAAATTTGAAATTACATTTGTTTGAAAAAAGAATCAGATCACATTCTTTTGTGGCAGATTGAACTTGACCACCAATGCCTACAATTTCAACATGGGACTTTCGGCATGGAATTTGTAGCCTGTTTCTAATTCTTTCAGACAAGAATGTTCTTTGTGAACCAGGGTCTATAAGGGCTCTAACAGTAAAAAGTTCACCCATGTGTTCGATTTGAACTAAAGCTGTTCGGAGCAAAATGTATTCATTATGGACAGATACATTTGCCTGAATTTGAGAACTTAGAGCTTGACTGGGAGTACCAGAATGTTTAGAAACGTTCTGAAAATTTTGAACCTGCCCAGAAGTATGTGGACTTTCAGAAAAGTTTTGAGAACTTTGAGCTTGACTAGAGGTAAGTGGATGATCAGAAAAGTTCAAAGACTTTTGTTGTTCTGTTTGTATTTGCTGTGCATTATTTGCATATGATGTAGGGTGAGAATTGTTCATAGAGTTAGATATGGTTTGCTGTGAATTATTTGTTTGGTATGGTTTAGGGTGCAAATTATTTGTGGCATTAGATGAATTTTGAGAATTTACTATATGTAGTAAAGTATGGTGGTCCTTTTTGCAAATAAAACAAGTATTTTTGCTGGGACATTTTGACTTAAGATGTGCAGGAGAGAGACAATTATTGCAAATTTTGTGTTGATAAACGTAATCAACTCTCTGCTGAACGGTAAATTTTTTAAATTGGGGGCACAATCTTAAATTGTGTTCATCACCACACACTATACATCCAGTACTGAGTTTTTCTTGGGATGCATATGACTGAATCTTTGGTTGAGCTATATTTGGGAGACTATACCTCTCTTTTGTGGTCTTTATACTAGAAATAGCCTCTAAAGTTTCATATCTATTTTTTAGAAATTCATTCAATTGTTCCCAAGTGGGTACCTTTCGATGGCTTTTTTGAGATTCATGCCATAGGTCAAGTGTTTTAGGAGGAAGTTTTGTGTAAATTAGGTATAAAAGAATGGGACTCCAGTCTTTTGTACTAATATTTAAAGTTGCAAGGGATTGTAGGACGTCATTGACGGTAGACTGAATCTTTTGAATAGATTCACTGTTTTCCGATGTGCAACCAGGGATGTTAAATAGAATTCCGAGTTGGTTGAACACTAAGACGCTCTCATTTTCGTACCGATCTCTGAGTGCTTCCCACGCGAGTTCAAAGTTGTTATCGCATAGAGCATAACGTTTAACAATTGATCCTGCGTTACCAGTTGTCTTATTGCGTAAATGGTAGAGTTTTTGAGCTTTTGTGAGTTTTGGGTGGTTAACATATACGGCAGTGAACATGTCACGAAACGATGGCCATTCTTCATAGCTACCCTTAAACACTTCTGTATCGCAGGGAGGCAATTTAATGCAGTTGTTGAAGTTTTCAACTGGATTGTTTTGGGGATTTACGCTTAAACGTGAAGTATTGTTTTGTGACGTGTATCCTCTTACCATTTTAAGACGATCTAAAATACTGGATTTGGTCATAAAATATGTTTGGGAGCTAGATTTTAAGTTTAATTTGGCATCTTTCTTTTCAGATTCTGAAAGGGGTGAAAGCATTAGATCTTCGTATGACCTTTCAAATTTTTTCCATAAGCTTTCGAGGGCATCCAGCTTTATCTCTAAGTCAGTCTCTGTATTATTGTCGACATCGTCTTTACCGAAATCGTCACAGAATGATTCTAAGTTATCGATATCGAAAACAAGTTTGTTTTGAAATCGGTTTCCCGTTAAAGGAGTAATAGGAGAATCTCCAGTATGAGCCATGATCTTAGATACTTTTAAAGTGTTCAACCCAAGAGATGATAAATTTATTTTCTTTTTTAGAAATTTTAATTTCAAATTGGCCAAAAATTGTTATGTGTATAGAATTAAGTATTCAAATTTGTGATACGTAAATGAAAAATTAATAAAAAGTAAAATTATAAGCAAAGAAATTGATTTTATAAGATTATAATTTCCACTCAATGTTATGTTTTAAGAATTTGATTGTAGAGTTTGGTTTCGACTAGTGAAAACCAAATTTGGTAGCAAATAGTTTTTTCGTTTGAAAGTGTATTTCGATTTTAAGGCTATGGTTTATGATTTGAAACCAGTTGGAGGAGAAAAAATGTTTTAAATTAAAATTTGTTGGTCTTATTAACCACTGTAAACCTTTATCTGAATAAGGACTAATGGCACAAACAAAATAACCAGAAAATTTGTTGGGTTTAGCGTTAACCGAAAGTTATAGTTATATACACTACCTGGAGGTTAAGCTAACGTTCAGATTAATATATTGTGTTAATCTTTTAAATTGTTAAACTTGTCCAATTTGTCGATCGCTTAAAAAATTTCTACTGTAAATATTAAATTTTTTAAATATTGTAAAAATTGTATAGCTTATTAGAAATCGCGTGAGAAATTTCTATTGCAATTATTGTGAAAAATTGTATAGCTTATGACACATTCGATCAACAACTTTCATTCTTTGCACCTTTTCCCGAAGAGGGTTAAGTGTTTAGAAGCTTTATGGGGTTAAAATTTAAAAAATATTTTTCGCAACGCGGCTATATTGTTGGGAAATCGTTTAACCTGATTTTAAGTATATAAACCGCATGAATTTTGCAAAAAATATGGGCATTTAAGATTTGTTATGATTGTTTATTTCTTTTAACATTTAAAGTTTTTGTTCTTAATAGTCTTATTACGATGTTAGGCGTTTCAAAAGTTCACATGAAAAACAGCTTTCTTAGCCTTAAATTAAACAATAGCTCTTATTCTTGTTGCTGATTTTGTCTCTTATTTTGTATTTTGTAATTTATTTTTTATTATTATCAAATGTTTTGTTTAAAACTTAAGGTTTGCAATAAATTTCGTTTTGATCTCAAATTTTGATAAAAGTAACTAAAAATTTAGTTTTCTAGAAATTTTTGGAGACAAAAAATTTTTTTTTTTTTAATACGTCAATAATTAATTGTCTTCAATATTTTATTTACAATAAAACAAAAAAGAAATTATGTGAATGTAATTGAATTTTTATACCGCTTACGTATAACAAATTCCTCTTTTTTACAAAAAATTCTTCTTTTGTGTTGTTTTTTTCTTTGAGTATCCAAAATTCAAAAACAAATTTTTTTGTAAAATTTTCGCAAAAAAAAAAAAAAAAATTATTTTTTGTGTTAATAATTTGTTACACAGCTGAGAAAATAGTTTTACTTATATGTAAATTTTGTAGCAAATAGCTGATTGTTTTTATACCTCAAAATTTATTGTTTTGTTTTTTCGTATTCGAGTAATTTATTTGTTTTTTCTTTTCGTTATAAAACTGTACGAATAATATTCAAGTTTGGACGAAACACTTTAAGGGAGGAAATAAATCCAACTCAGAATTTTTAATAGTATATTTTAATCACCAATTAAATTTTAATTTATTTTTAATTAAAATAAAATATGTACATATGCAAAACCAATTTATTTACCTTGATAAATATTTTAAGTAATTTTTATGAAATTAATGCTGTAGAACTTTAGTATAAATGTGTGTTGGGTTGTAAGATTTAATTAAGTGGTGTCTGACGTTTATATTTCACTATTGTGATTTGAGATGAGTTATTTGTTTTTCTTAGTTTGCTACGTATAACACTTTTTCTTTGAGTAGTTTCTGCAAAAAAGCTCGAATTTCTCTTTATACTAAACCATCGGTATTTTTATTTTTGATCGAACATGTTGCATCATACCTAAATTCTCTTTGTTCCGATTAAGATGATCTTACAAAACAGTTAACGTAAACTCACCACGACAAAGATTTTTTTATTTTTACTTCTCTTTTGATTCGTAGCTAATGTCAGAAACTGCATATACATATGTACATGTGTATTTTTATACGAAATTATGTAAATGCAAGAAAATTAAGAAGAACCAAAATTTGAATAGCAACGGGACAAATTTTGTAGAAAAAATATATGTATTTTTTTTGTTGTAACTTTTTGTTTGTTTAAAGACTTTTAATTTTTTTGATAACGGATTTTTTTTAATGAGATTTTAAACAAAAAAATTCCTTTTTTTTTTGAAACTTTTTAGAAATTTTATTACTCTTTTTTGTTTTTGTTTAGCACGAAAATTACTTCAGAAAAAATGTGTGATTTTTCTTTTTTTAATTTAAGCAACTGCACGAATGGTTGTTGTTTTTTGGGTTTGCCGGTGATTTTTTTTGAATTTTGTCTTGTTGAAAATTGCAAAATTTACGAAACGATTTTGTTAGTTTTAACTAATGATTTTGATTTTTACACGATTTTTAAGAAAATTTTTTGATTTTTTTTCAAGAAGATTTTTACGAAAAATAACTTTGTAAATTTTCTAACTATTTTTCTTCGTTTTTACGATTTTCTTTTTTCCGATTTTTTCTAGTTAAATTTTTTTTTTTTTTTGATTTTTTCTTTTTTGTAATTTCTCACGATTTTTCTTTATATTATATCCCGTCTAGTATTACGCTTTTAGGCTTGTGTTTGATACTAATTATGCATTTTAAAGAATTTAATGAGAAAGGGCAACTTTACCTCATATTGGTGGTGAACTGCAATTTGATGGTTAATTTGCTCCAGATGTGTCACTCACTCGTTCAGTTTTTTATCGAAGGACCATGAAAAAGCTCAACTATTTAGTTCCTCGTATAACAACTTTAGGGTATTGTGAATTGATGATAGAGTGGACCGTTTATGGTGGTTTGTATTGGATACAGATCAGCAATCCCTATTATTGTTGGAATGATTAAGCCTTTGTAAATGCTTTGTATTTTCTCCCAGTTGAGAAAGTACAAAGGAATTAGCGAATGATTGGGTATGTAATAAAGAAAAGAGATTTTGGGGATTAGTTAAATTCAATAGTACAAATCGTTCGTTTTATTTGATGCTCACCAATAGGCTGTTACAAAGTAAGTGTCGTTTTATTTCATTTAAAGTAAAGAAGAAACTTCGTGTTTCACTAAAATTAAGCACTTAGATAAATTCTATGTTTTATATGAACATATGACAAATATATAATAATTCACAATGGTAAATTTTTAGTAATAGTTGACTGTTACTTTACTTTTAAACATTTAAAATTGAATAATAATTTATATTAAGATAAAAAAAAAAGAATAAATATAATTTTATATAAATTATAAATTTTTGGTGTCTAAAATTTGTATTTTAGACAGGATGAAAAATCCAAAAAACGATTTTTTAGCCATTTTTTGACCCATGTTTTGAACCCCCACATCCCCGATATGGCCGATAAGCCGAGACACCCCAACCTTAGAATTGTCTCTTTTATATATATTTTACGTTTCACGCAAATCGGTTCATAAGGGTTGAGATACTTCCCTTGTAAGTAATAATATCTTCTTGCACTTGCAGTTTTTAACCTTTACAATTCAATTAACTTAAAAAGTACTCAAAAACTTAATAAAATTTACGCAATTTTTAAGTTTTAGTAAAAAAAAAGTTAAATTTTAAAATTTTAATTAACTAATTATTTTACTTCTTATTGGTAATGGGTTTTTACTCCTTATTTGTAATCCGAGGCAGTAACTACTTATTTATCTCCATACTCTTCACTAGTCATTTTTGTCTCACGCCCTTGTTAAAATAATTAGTGTTTCATTCAATAAGTAACTACTTATTAACATCTGTTTCGGATTACAAAACCCATTACTAGTAATGTCAATTTTTGCTGGGAAACTTCTCTGATTCTGCGAAATGTTTCCTATAGAAAATTTTCTGAACCATTTTTCGTATACAAAAAAGATTAGATTTTTCGTATGAAACAAATTTTAGATATTGAGATTTTTTTTCAAAATTCCAATTTTGAGGGGGTAAATAATTGTACATTCCCGAGTAAAAAAGTTCCTATATAGTTGTATATAATTTTATAAACATCATATATGATTAAATAGAATTATATAGAATTTGATGCGAAAAATGAGTCGATAAAACTATATAAAATTTGATCAATGTTTCTTATATTTTCCCGAGTAAAAAAGTTCCTATATAGTTGTATATAATTTTATAAACATCATATATGATTAAATAGAATTATATAGAATTTGATGCGAAAAATGAGTCGATAAAACTATATAAAATTTGATCAATGTTTCATATATTTTGATAAATTTTTTATGTAATTTTATGCGAAATTTGGACCCCTATTTTTATATGATAATAGCAAAATTATATAATTAGATATAATTATATAAAAATATATAAAATTGTATAAAACTGTATAAAACTATATAAAGTTACATAAAATTATATCAAGTTTTATATAAATCATAAAATTTTGTGTTAATTATATATAATTATATATAATTTTATGTAACTTTATATAGTTGTATACAGTTTTATACAATTTTATATTTTTTTATATAATTATATCTAATTATATAAATTTGCTGTTGTTATATAAAAATAGGGGTCCAAATTTCGCATAAAATTATATAAAAAATTTATCAAAATATATGAAACATTGATCAAATTTTATATAGTTTTATCGACTCATTTTTCGCATCAAATTCTATATAATTCTATTTAATCATATATGATGTTTATAAAATTATATACAACTATATAGGAACTTTCTTACTCGGGTTGATAAAATTTTTATATAATTTTATGCGAAATTTGGACACCTATTTTTATATAATAATAGCAAAATTATATAATCAGATGTAATTATATAAAAATATATAAAATTGTATAAAACTGTATAAAACTATATAAAGTTACATAAAATTATATATAATTATATATAATTAAAACAAAATATTATGATATATATAAAACTTGATATAATTTTATGTAATTTTATATAGTTTTATACAGTTTTATACAATTTTATATATTTTTATGTAATTATATCTAATTATATAATTTAGCTATTCCCGAGTAAAAAAGTTCCTATATAATTGTATATAATTTTATAAACACCATATATGATTAAATAGAATTATATAGAATTTGATGCGAAAAATGAGTCGATAAAACCATATAAAATTTTATCAATGTTACTTGTGTTTTGATAAATTTTTTATATAATTTTATGCGGAATTTGGACCCCTATTTTTATATAACAAAAGCAAATTTATATAATCAGATATAATTATATACAACTATATCAAATTATATAAAACAATATATAATTTTATAAAGTTATATAAAATTATATCAAGTTTTATATAAATCATAAAATTTTGTTTTAATTATATATAATTATATATAATTTTATGTAACTTTATATAGTTTTATACAGTTTTATACAGTTTTATATATTTTTATATAATTATATCTAATTATATAATTTTGCTATAATTATATAAAAATAGGGGTCCAAATTTCGCATAAAATTATATAAAAAATTTATCAAAATATATGAAACATTGATCAAATTTTATATAGTTTTATCGACTCATTTTTCGCATCAAATTCTATATAATTCTATTTAATCATATATGATGTTTATAAAATTATATACAATTATATAGGAACTTTTTTACTCGGCCCGAGTAAAAAAGATCTGATATAATCATATATGCTATTATATAATTATTTATATTTATATATGGTTATGCATGAACTTTGATATGGACATATAAGTTTATATATAGCATTGTATTTTTACTTATTTTTTAATATGATAACATACATATTTATATCTATTTATATACCGATCTATATGAAATAAGATATGACATATAAGGTCTGGAATTTTTAGATTTGGCAGATAAAAAGATATATGATTTTATTTATAATTATATCCCGAAAAAAAATTTCAAAATTTTCTAAGTCCCGGCCATTAAAAAAAATTAAATAATTTTCAAGTCCTAAAAACTTTTATGAAAATTTTCCAAAGTCCCGGAAACAAAATTTTTTTGGCAATTTTTTTTGGAGTAAAAAAATCGTTGAAAATGTTTTTAGGAGAAATTTTATTTTTTTGAAAAATTTTTAAGTTCCGAAAAAATGTTTTTAAATTTTTTAAGACACAAACATTTTTCGGAATTTTTAAATCCCTTTAAAATAATTTTAGAAAAAAAATGACAAATTTTTAATAATTTGCTAAGTCCCGAAAAAATTCCGAAGAATGCAATAAAAACTCTTCTAATTGATAATGTATCCAATCTGATAAAATAATTTCTAATTTCACGTTTAAAATTCCAAAAAGATTACCAGATTACATCTAATTATATAAAAATTTATCTAATTTTAACAGATAAGATATGATGTAATACAATTAGATAGACCCATTTTTGGGATCAAACTTAATCAAATTTGATATTATTTTATCAAAAATAATAGAATTTGATACAATCGTATAATATTCGATCCGCCAATTTTCGGATCAAAATTAATATGGATTTACATAAAAGCATATCTGTTCATATATAATTAAATATTGCGTCATATAACTTTTTTTTACTCGGGGGGTTATTATATAAAAATAGGGGTCCAAATTTCGCATAAAATTATATGAAAAATTTATCAAAACATAAGTAACATTGATAAAATTTTATATGGTTTTATCGACTCATTTTTCGCATCAAATTCTATATAATTCTATATAATCATATATGATGTTTATAAAATTATATACAACTATATAAAAACTTTTTTACTCGGGTTGGTACCTTTTTATGAAACTAAGCGGAATGAGCTGAAATTTGGCATAATATATGCTCAATCAAAGAAAACAAACGAATTAAGTAGATTTTTAGAAATTACGAGTTTAAGGGGGTAAAATGGGAAAATGGTACTATTTGGATTTTCTTAACTAATGGTCCAGAACTTTTATTTTTTGCTTCTAAAAGTGCCCAGCACGAAAACGATTCTGAAAAAAGTACTTTTTTGAAAATTTCCATTTTAAGTGGATAAAATAATCTAAATTGGTACTTTTTATAAAAGGGGCTAAAAAAGTGTACTTTTTGTATATCTATAACTAATAGCGTAGGAACTTGAAATTTTACAGAATGCTCCAGCAGAGAGAGCATCCCGAAATTGTAAGGGGAATAATGAAAAAAATTTTACTTTTACTATTTTCTGAACTAATGGACCTACATAGAAACTCTATATTTTGCATTTAGGAACTTCCAGCAGGAAGAGATTTTGAAAAGAGGCTAAAAAGTGTTAGAAACGGCAACATTTGTACCGTTCACATGCACTTTTTTCTTTTTTCCTTTTTAAAGGCAAAAAGGATAAAAAGGGAACAAATTGTAAAAAAATAATAGTATGAAAAAGTGGAAAACAGTAGGATAATCCAGTAAAGAAAACATCCCAAAGAGTCCATTTTAGTAAAATTAGGGTAAAATTATAATTTTTATATTTTCTGAATTTATGATCCTAGAAACTTATGAGTTTGCACCTAGAATTTCTAGCAGAAAAAGGTTTTAAAAACGGACGTTTTGGATAATTACCATTTTATGATTGTATAAAAATTTTAATAAAAAAGGATAAATTTTTACTTTACATATCCACTAAACTAATGAATACAGAAACTTATTATTTTGAATGTAGAATTCTCCAGCAGAAAAGAAATTATAAAAAAGCACCATTTTAAAAGTTTCTTTAAGGAGCAGAAAGATTTAACGGAGGAAAAAGTGGTAATTTTTATGTTTTCTGACCTGGTGACCAGAAAAATGATTTTGAAAAAAGTACTTTTTTTAAATTCTCATTTTGTACTTTTTGTATATCCTGCACTAGGAACTTGAAATTTGGCTTGTAAGACGCTTTAGAGAAAAAAACATTGCAAAAATATACATTTTTGGAAATTCCGATTTTATGAAGGTAAAAAGGAGAAATTGGAACAAAATCCACTCTCTGCCACAGAGTACTCCGTCATAAGCAAGGCGAGGACTTTCATGCAAATGCATGTTTTTTCCCTTTGGTCATAGAATAGCATAAGGGGAAAATGGTACTTTTTATATTTTATAAAGAAATGGTTTAGGAAACTTAATGTTTTGCACCTATGACCTCCCTGCAAACCAAAAAAAAAATCTGAAAAAGTACTTTTTTTAAATTGCTTTTTTAAAATTGTTTAAAGGGGTAAAAAATACATTATTGGTTTTATATGTACTGACTAGTGCCTACGGTCAGTACCGCAGTACCGGGAATACCGGTATTCCCGGTTCTCGGTATTACCGGAAAATGGTACCGGTTTCCCGGTTCTTAATTCATTCCCGGTATTCCCGGGAATACCGGTATTCCCGGTTCCGGTTCTGACGGTATTCCCGGGATGTATATTTTGTAAAATATTGCACACTTAAAATTTTTTCTTTGCTTTTACCAAAAAACAATAGAAAATATGTGAAAAATACCATTTTCATTTTTTTTAATTTATGAAAAAATAGTTACATGATTTTTAAATAATTTTACAATAACAACTAAATATTACTGAAATACTTATTAAATAGTGTAATTTAAATATTTTATGGAAGAGTTTTTTTTTGTTTTTTGAGAACCGGTACCAGGATCAGAACCGGGAATACCGGTATATCCGGGAATATTTCTAGAACCGGGAAACCGGTTCCAGAACCGGGAATACCGGTATTCCCGGGAATACCGGTATTCCCGGGAATACCGAGACTCGGGAAATGGGGGGCACTAGTACCGACCGCAGAAAACTTATATTTTGCATATAAGACGATCCTTCAGCAAAAAAAAAATTTAAACATAAAAAGCAGAAAAAAAAATTGGGAAAATGGTACATTTTGAAAATTCCCATTTTAAGAGGGTAAAAAGGGATACAAAGTTTAAATTGGTACTTTTGAAATCTAATTTAATGAAAACTAATTTCCAGAAAATCTAAATTTTTTGAATGTACGATCCTTTAGCAGGAAAAACATTCTAAAAAAGTACATTTTTTAAGTACTTTTATTAAGGGTTAAAAAAACAAAATTAGTACTTTTTGGTACCAAATGAAAAAATAATGAATTTTTCTATCTCATTCTAATAAAAAACAAATTTTAACAATACATTTTCAAATCTCTGATTCATATTTCAGTTGGTCAGCCGATTAACCAATCCTGAGACGGGTATACAAATCAGACAAAAAATCAATGATTCCACAGTTTTAGAGAATGTTCATGAATATGGTGCACAATTCTCAGAGGATGACGAATTTGGTACTAGTCCCCTGGTAATAATGGCTCCAAATGGTGATGCCGTTGCAGTAACTTCAACAATTAACGACTAGTAAGTTTGTCGTTTCTGACATAAAAAAAAAGTTTCTTAATTTCTTATTCTCAATTCTAGTTTCGGTGCTGGTCTAGCGGGTAAACGTACTGGCATTGTTTTCAACAGCGGCATGAATGATTTCTCAACACCCGGTGTAAGCAATAATTTCAATCTACCACCATCACCCAGTAATTTCATAAATGCACAGAAACGACCCATGTCCTCGATGTCCCCAATGATTGTGGCCGATTTAAAGGGTAATGTACGCATGGCTGTAAGTGCGGCGGGTGGTGCGAAAATTATTTCAGCCATTGTCGAAGTTATGACGCGGGTATTGTGGTTTAATCAAGATATTAAGGAAGCGATAGATGCGCCAAGGTTTCATCATCAATTGGTACCGAATGTTTTGGATTATGAGACGAGTACATATTTTTCAGAGGTGAGATGATATACATATATTTCTTTTGAATTATGCTATGAGAATATCATGGCTTTAATTAGTAAAGAAAATAATGACCTCGAGCCAGAATAAACATCCGCAAAATATAATATTTTAAAGGTCGAATAAAACAATTTTATTTTTTAATAAAAATTAACCAGAATTTGCGATAACTTTAAAATTTAAAACTAATCAAGTCTCTTAAACTAACAAAACAAACCATAATACCGTGAATTTTTTAGCGAACAAAATTTTTGTTTGCGAAAAATCTTTATTTTTGTGAAAAAATTGATTCAATACAAATATTTTTAGTTTGATTTAAATTTACGACAGCCATCTGGTAAAGCTAGTACGTGTACACTAAATCCCATTATAATATCAGTTTTTTCAACGTTAGCGTATGTATTAGCGATATTCGCGATTTTTTTTATTTTTAAGTAAAAAAAATATTTTTTTTTCATATTATTTAGACAATTGCTGAATTTTTATCATCTAAACTCTATTAATCTATTATCTATTTTTTTTCGCTAATTTTTTTCCAATTTTTTTTTTATTTTGCTATTATTTTTTTTTTGGTAAAATAAATTTTTTTTTCATATTATTTAGACAATTGCTGAATTTTTATTATCTAAACTCTATTGAATATACAAAAAAAAATTTATTCGCGAAAATTTTTTTCCAATTTTTTTTTATTTTGCTATTAATTTATGAAAATAAGTTGAATACAATACATTACAGACACAAAATTTTTCAAAACAAAATTTTTTTCGCGGATTTTTATTTTTCTCGCGGAATTTTTTTTTGCGTAAATTTTTTTTTTTGCGAAAAAAACAATGAATTTTCTAAATTTATATTTAAAAACTAGGCTTTAAAATTTTAAATCGCGAACGAGCGCTAACTTCGAAAAACGGCTAGCACCATTGAATTCAGCGTACCCGAATTAGCTTTACCAGCAGGGTGCCCAGCTTGTTAATTTTTGCGACTAGCACAGTGTAATTATAGAATTATCTATATAAAATTGATTGTGTATCGAATTATCGATAGCTATCGAACTTTCTATAGAATATTTTTTGTTTATCGATAAATCGATAACTAGAATTTTCTATAGAAATTTTATGTTTATCGATTTCTATAGAATTTTCCATTAAAAAATTTTTGTTTATCGATACATCGATAACTACACTGAAAAAAATAGCTTCGTGAAATTAATGAAAATTGACTTAACCTTAATGAAAAATGACTCACGTTTTCAACCGAAGACAGGTTTCATTTGATTAATGAAACTGGTGTCATTAAAATTCCTTTCAATGAAAACTTGCATATAAATAATGAAAATATTCGTAGAACTTGTTTGAAATGTTTTATGAAGTTTTTCATAAAATGTATGAAAATATCCATTGATTAAATGTGGAATAGTAGTTGGTAATGAGCGTATGATAATTGCTTTTTACAAGTAACTAGTTGCTAACTTTATTAAGGTTTTGATATGGGAATTACGATAAATTCATGTTGGTTATAGTTATCAAAATTTCCATAGAAAGCCCCTAATAAAGTTAGGAACAAGTTACCTAAAAACAGCACGTATCATACACCCATAAGTGAAAATTTGCATTAATAACAATTTTGGTAAGTCACATGTAACCATCACTGTAACCGTCACTGAAATTTTATTTAGGTGCATGTCACAGATTCAATTCCGATCGGATTTGAAAAAAAGTTGTTACTCGTAAAACGCAAAAGAATTTTTTTTTTTCGGAATGAAATCACTTTCAAAAATCAAAGTGGAATTGAATTGCTAAAAGTGGTTTCATTCCGAAAAAAAGTATTTGCTTTGCGTTTTACGAGTGAACCACTTATTCCACTTCCGAACGGAATTGAGTCTGTGACATGACCCTTAATTGCACACTTTTTATGGTTTTCACCTAGTTTTTACACACAACAAAATTTTACTCCAAACTTAAATTGGTCTGAATTGCCATATAAGGTAAACTATAAAAGACAAAAACGCGATGACTTTAAAAACACGTGCTGCCAAAACGTAGCAACAACGTAGCAATGGAACAACACAAATTACCCTACATTTCATCACAAAATTTTTATGACTTAAAAAACTATTTTTCTGTTGCAAATTATATTTATTTTATAAGAAACAGTCAAAAGAAACACTTATACGGAACTTTTCACTTGTAATTTCAATTAGATATAACCAGCATAATACACACACAAGTTTCAATAACAAAGCAAAAAAATATAAAATTATTTTATTTTATTAGAAAAAAGTTAACACACATGTAAAAATTACAATTAGACTAAACACGCGTGGTGTAATAAAACGTCGTATGTTTTTGTTCTGCTTTCTTTCTCTTATTCGCAACGCAGAGTTGTATTTAGTTCTAAAAAATCTTATGATATTTTTTAATGAAATTATGAAATCTAATGAAACAAGTTTCATAAAAATTGTTCATAACATGCATGAAATTTCAATCACCTTATGAATTCCTTCATTTAAGTAATGAAAACAAAATAATGAATCCGTTTCATTAATATCAGGAAGGTTATTTTTTTCAGTGTATAGAATTTTCTATAGATTTTTTTTTTTTTAATCGATATATCGATAACTATAGAATTTTCTATTCAATTTTTTTTGTTTATCGATAATTATAGAATTTTCTATAGAACATTTTTTGTTTATCGATATTTTTGAATTTAGAATTTTCTATAGAACATTTTTTGTTATCGATATATCGATAACTATAGAATTTTCTATAGAACATTTTTTGTTTATCGATATTTTTGAATTTAGAATTTTCTATAGAACATTTTTTGTTTATCGCTATATCGATAACTATAGAATTTTCTATAGAACATTTCTTGTTTATCGATATTTTTGAATTTAGAATTTTCTATAGAACATATTTTGTTTATCGATATATCGATAACTATAGAATTTCCTATAGAAAATTTTTTGTTTATCGATATATCGATAACTATAGAATTTTCTATAGAACATTTTTTGTTTATCGATATATCGATAACTATAGAATTTTATATAGAAAATTTTTTGTTAATCGATATATCGATAACTATAAAATTTTCTCTAGAAAATTTTTTGTTTATCGATATATCGATAACTATAGAATTTTCTATAGAAAATTTTTTGTTTATCGATATATCGATAACTATAGAATTTTCTATAGAAAATTTTTTGTTTATCGATGTATCGATAACTATAGAATTTTCTATAGAAAATTTTTTGTTTATCGATATATCGATAACTATAGAATTTTCTATAGAATTTTTTTTTGTTTATCGATATATCGATAACTATAGAATTTTCTATAGAAAATTTTTAGTTTATCGATATATCGATAACTATAGAATTTTCTATAGAAAATTTTTTGTTTATCGATATATCGATAACTATAGAATTTTCTATAGAAAATTTTTTGTTCATCGATATATCGAAAACTATAGAATTTTCTATAGAAAATTTTTTGTTTATCGATCTATCGATAACTATAGAATTTTCTATAGAAATTTTTTTGTTTATCGATATATCGATAACTATAGAATTTTTTATAGAAAATTTTTTGTTCATCGATATATCGATAACTATAGAATTTTCTATAGAAAATTTTTTGGTTATCGATATATCGATAACTATAGAATTTTCTATAGAAAATGTTTTGTTTATCGATATATCGGTAACTATAGAATTTTCTTTAGAAAATTTTTTGTTTATCGATATATCGATAACTATAGAATTTTCTATAGAAATTTTTTTTATCGATAACTATAGAATTTTCTATTCAAATTATTTTGTTTATCGATATATCGATAGCTATAGAATTTTCTATAGAACATTTTTTGTTTATCGATATATCGATAACTATAGAATTTTCTATAGAACATTTTTTGTTTATCGATATATCGATAACTATAGAATTTTCTATAGAAATAAAGATATATCGATAACTATTGAATTTTGTGTAGAACATTTTTTGTTTAACAATATTGATAACTATAGAATTTTCTATAGAAATAAAGATATATCGATAACTGTAGAATTTTGTATAGAACATTTTTTGTTTATCGATATATCGATAACTGTAGAATTTTCTAAAGAAATTTTTTTGTTTATCGATAAATAAAGATGTTCTATAGAAAATTGTTTGTTTTTTTTTGTTTATCAATGTATCGTTAACTATTGAATTTTTTATAGAATTTTCTGCTTATCGATATATCGATAACAGTAGTATTTTCTGGAAAAAATTTTCTTACTTCATCGATGTATCGATAACTATAAAATGTCTATAGAAAATTTTTTGTTAATCGATAACTATAAAATTTTATATGAAAAATTTGTTGTTTACCGTTTTTTTTTATTTAATCGATAAATCGATAACTATAGAATTTTCTATAGAAAATTATTTTTTTTTTATCGATAAGCTATAGAATAACTATAGAATTTTAAAAAGGGAATTTTTAGTTTATCGATAACTATTGAAATTTCTATAGAGATATTTTTGTTTACCGATATATCGATAACTATAGATTTTTTCTTTAATAATTTATTATTTTAAGCTAATTGGGCCTAACTTTGTAATTTTTTTTTTTTTAAAATATATCAATTACTATAAAATTTTCCATAGAAAATTTTTTGTTTATCAATACGTCGATAACTATAGAATTTTTTATAGAAATTTTTTTGTTAATCAATAATATCGATAACTATAGAAAATTTTTTGTTTATATAATTTTCTATAGAAAATTTTCAATAGAAAATTGTGTGTTTATCGATATATCGATAACTATATAATTTTCTATAGAAAATTGTTTGTTATCGATATATCGATAACTATAGAATTTTCTGTTTTTTTGTTGTTTAGAACATTTTTTGTTTATTGTTATATCGATAACTATAGAATTTTCTATAGAAAATAGAGAGCTTTAGAATTTTCTACAGAGTTTTTGTTTGTTTATCAATATATAACCTATGAATTTTTTTATTTATCGATATACGATAACTATCGAAATTTTATGTTTGTCTATATATCGATAACTGAATAATATTCTATAGAATTTTATTTTGTTTACCGATTTATCGATAACTATATACTTATTTATTTTCACTCTAGAGTTTTCCATTGACATTTTTTTGGTTATCGATAATTATAGAATTTTCTAAAGAAATTGTTTTGTTTATCGATATCTCGATATCTATGAATTTATATAGAACATTTTTTGTTTATCGATAACTATAGCATTTACTATATAAATGTTTTGTTCATCAATATATCGATAACTGTACAATTTTCTACGGAATTTTTTTAGTTTATCGTTTAAAAATAACTATAGAATTTGCTGGTGAAAATTTGTAGTTTATCGATATATCAACTAATACAGATTTTTTTATAGAAAATTTTTAGTTTATCGATATATCGATAACTATAGAATTTTGTATAAGAAATTTTTTGTTTATTGATATATCGATAACTATAGAATTTAAATATAGAAAAATATAGAAATTTCTATAAAAAATATGTTGTATACCGATATATCGATAACCATAGAATTTTCTATGAAAATTAATTTGTTTATCGCTATGTCGGTATCTATGTATTTTATATAGAAAGTTTTTTGTTTATCGATATATCGATAACTATAGAATTTTCTATATATAATTTTTTTGTTCATCAATATATCAATAACTGTAGAATTTCTACAGACATTTTTTGTTTATCGTAATATCAATAACTATAGAATTTGTTGTCGAAACTTTTTAGTTTATCGATATATTAACTACTATCGCTTACTATAGAATTTTCTATAGATTTTTTTTTATCGGTAACTAAAGAGTTTTCCATAGAAAATTTTTTGCTTATCGATACATCGAAAACTATAGTAGTTTTTATCGATATAGCGATAACTATAGAATTTTTTAGAGAAATTTTTTGTTTATCGATAAATCGATAACTACAGAATATTCAATATATATTTTCTTTTTTCGATTCATCGATTAAGATAGATTTGTCTATACAATTCTCTATAGAAATTTGTTTGTTTATCGATAACTGCTGAACATTTTTTGTTTATCGATGTATCGATAACAATAGAATTTTCCATAGAATTTTTTTATCGATATATCGATAACTATAGAACTTTCTATAGAAGTTTTTTTGGTTATCGATATATCAATAACTATAAATTTTTTTATAGAATTTTTTTTGTTTATCGATATAACGGTAACTATAGAGTTTTCTATATAAATTTTTTTGTTTATCGATAACTATAGACTTTTCTCTAGACTTTTTTTTAGTTATCAATAAGAAATTTCTACAAACAAATATTGTTGTTATCAATAACTTTTGAATTTTCTGTGGAATTTTTTTTGGTTATCGATAACTTTAAAAAAAATTTCAGTTATCGATATAAAGATTTCTAAGAATTTTGAATAGAAAAATTTTTATTTAATGTAAACTAACATTTTTTTTCTTTATTTTTACAGGAACTTTTAAAACTTTTAGCTGCTAAAGGTCATACATTAAAAGTTTCCAGAGTTGGTTCCGTAATCTGTGGTATTGTGAAAAATTCGACCGCCATTTATGCAAATGCTGATTATCGTAAACAAGGTGGCATCGCTGGTTATTAGAAATAGACAATTTTTAAAATTATCCTTTTAAAAAAAAATTTACCAAAATTCAACCAACCAACCAACAAATAACATCAAACAAAAATCTCAATTAAATGTGCTTTATATTTAAAATAAAAACAATTATAGTATTTAATTATAAAAATAGATAAAACAAAAACCTATACATCCTTTTTTGTAATGCTATTAAAATAATATTTATAAAATAAATTTAATAAAACTTTTTAAAATTAAGCAAATGAATTGAAAAAAAAATCAAAGGAATTAATTTTACATTAAGATTGTATTTTTTATTTTTCAAATAATATTCAAGTTAATATTTATTGAAATACTCCTAATATCTATAAATAGAAATGTGAATTGAAGTCAGTTCGAATTCGAAAATATTTTTTCACAATAAAGTTTTAAAAGCTTTTATGATTTAAACGTAATATCAAGCGTAAAAATTTGTATGATTGGATTTGTTTATAACAACTTATATATGATCGAATAACGGCTGATCAGATATTATAATACAACACATTTGTCTGAACCCGAGTAAAAAATTTTGATACACTGCGAATCACATCAATAAGGAATCGAGTTTTTCACTTTTTAATCGAATATATCTTTGTAACAAATAAGCGGAAAAATATAAAAAAAATGCACTGATAGAGATCATTATCTAGCTAATAATGTCAAATAATAATAATAATCAAAAGACTGAAAGAAGTCCTTTAAAAAAATATTTTTTGGCAACTTGTAAAAAAATTACTAGTTTTTTATGAATCACTTGAATAAGAAATTTTGGAATACAGACCAAGTAGGACTTGAATCCAATTTGTTATGGATAGCAATTCCTAAAGCAATAATAATTAGACTCACAACAGCTCTTAGCTCTTCCAAAAAGAAAAAAGTACTGGTTTTAAAGTCCAAAGTGTTAAATGACGTTGAAATCGCGAAAATAATAGAGACAGGCAAAAATATTGAATGCAATTATTTAAATAAAATTAAGAACTATGGAAAAAAACATGAATGGGCTAACTAAAATGGCAACAACAGAACGAAATCGACAAAAATTTTAAGAATTCCCTCGAATTCCACGTTGACAGGTTACAAAATTCTCAAAGAAAGTGGTGATTTAATGGGTATTTGTACAGTCCATCACGATTAAAAATTAAATGAAAAAAAAGCCACCCCTTAGTTCCAAACTTAAGAAGCATCTATGGTAACGTAAGGAACAGTGATGATGCTACAGTAGAATATCGCACCCCATACCATAAAAACACCTTCTAGGATCTGTCTGCTATGCAAAAACTGTTTTTATTTATCTCAAATCACCGAAAACAATTGTATCCGTCTAAATGCAACGGTATTATTTTTTTTCGTCGGCATAAACTACTTTAAAAAATTTCTGAGACCGTGTAACTACATTTTGCTAACTACATTTTGCTAACTACATTTTGCTATTAATTTTTGCATAATTTTCGATGAGCTATGAACTCACTTGACTTTTAAACGCGACGGACTGTACAAATACTCGCATTAACGCCACTTTCTTTGAGAATTTTGAAAGATGTCGACGTAGAATTTGGGGGAATACTTAAAAGTTTTGTCGATATCGTTCTGTTGTTGCCATTTTAGTTCGCCCATTTATGTTTTTTCCATAGTTCTGAATGTTATTTAGACAATTGCATACAGCAGTTTTTTCCCTCACTATTATTTCCGCGATTTCAACGGCCTTTAACACTTTTTCAGTACTTTTTCCTTTTCGGAAGAGCTAAGAGCTTTATGAGTCCCATTTTTATTGAAATTCCAAACAAAACTGTTTTGTTTTTATTGTTTGAGGGATTGCTATTCATTACAAATTGGATTCAGGTCCTACTTGGTCTGTATTCCAAAATTCCTTATTCAATTGATTCAAAAAAAACTTATGATTTTTTAACAAGTTGCGGAAAAATATTTTTTTAAAGGATTTCTTTTAGTCTTTTGATTATTGTTATTATTTGACATTATTGGCTAGATAATGGTCTTTATTAGTGCATTTTTTTATATTTTTCCGCTTATTCGTTACAAAGATATATTCTATTAAAAAGTGAAAAACTTGATTCCTTATTGATGTGATTCGCATTGTAATCATATATTTAATTAGCTTAATAACAACAAAATCTAGAATATATTTTGTTTAAATAATTATGCACAAATATTAGAGTTAATTTTGAAAATTCGATCAGCGGGTATCATCATTTTTTTGAAGGATTTATGGGAACTAAAAAGAATGGCGGTATTTTTTTGGAAAAAAAATCGCTCCTTGGGGCGGTTCAACGCATCTGAAAACGCGAATTTTGAGCTGATTTTTCTGCAGAGCAAAAACGACTGAATATATCGCTAATCTGATTTCAACAGTCGATTCTACAGCAAAAAATAAAACAATGGTCGTTTTTAAAACTCTTAAAAAAGGTTCCAAAAACCCACCACAGAGGGCGGATATATAAGTTTTTTCCATTTTCTTTTTAAATTAATTTTTTAAATATGCACAATTAAAGGGCATTTTCAGCTTAACATAATGGTACCAAATTTTCCGTTCCATCACAACCCGTTAAAAAGTCATAAGCTCTCAAAAATGGACAAAAACACGTTTTTTGAGAACTCTGACCTCAATTTTCTCGAAAACATGAAATGATAGAAAAATTTGAAAACTAGATTCAGAATCAGCATCGAAATGTTAATCGAAAACAAGTTTTATGATCCCAGAATATCATCCAAAAACATCACAAAAAAAATGCTCTCAATAATGCACAAAAATGCGTTTTTTGTGAACTTTGACCTCAATTATCTTAAAAACCTGACGTTGCGGAACATTTTGGAAACCAGATTTGAAATCAGCATTGAGAGGAAAATCGAAAACGAGTGTCCAGACCGCTGCCCCATCCAACAAATTTTCAAATTTCAGTCAGTGTTTTATAATTTTGCCATTAGAACAAAAACTTTGAAGCCTTATACATTTTTAATGGGTTGTGAGAGAAAGATGCTTTTTGTACCAATTTTCTTAGCATAAACTGCCTCTTCATCGTGCATGACCAAAAAATAATTCAATTTTTTTTTTTTTAAAACGATTTTTCCGCCCCCTGCTATCGGTTGTTGGAACTCTTTTTAAAAGTTAAAAAAACTGCTGTTGTAATAATTTTTGCTGTAGAATCGACTGAAGAAATCAGATTTGCAATATATTCAGCCGTTTTTACTCTGCACAAAAATCAGCTCAAAATCCGCGTTTTCAGATGCTTTGAACCACCCCAAGGAGTGAACATTTTTCCAAAAAAAATACCGGCATTCTTTTTAGCTCCCCTAAATCCTTTAAAAAATTATGATATCCGATAAACAGATAAAGTGACATAGTCACCAAACGAACTCTAATAAATATATCCATCATTTGATCCCGAAAATGGTGGATTCAAAAATATATGATTACATCCTATTAAATGTATATGATTATATAAAATTTGATAAAATTAGATATAATTATATCCGGAACTAATTTTATTGATTTGGATCCGACATTACTTTGGATCAAATTTTACATAATTATATTGAAAACATATGATTGTATCAAAACTTTTTTACTCAGGTAAACTCTAATTCAGGATCTGATCATATACAATTATATACTACTATATCATATCTAATAAATTTTTATGCTGCATATTATAATTAATTTTATTTTAATAAACAAAACGATGCAAAAAACCAATAATTATTTTCATTTTAATTTTGTTAATTATTTTTGATACCTACTGTCTTTTTTTTTGTAAATTTATAATACTCTTAATTTGTTTATATTTTTAAAATGTTTATACTGGTTATACATTTATTTTAAATTTTTTAAATAAATATTTCACATCATCAGTATACAATACAATTACAATAAAAACAAATCCCCTAGTTTATATATGATTGTCTATTTTATATAAATTAATACATAAAACAAAACTTTATATTTATGATAATGTTGTATTTATCATATCAATAAATAAAATTTCTTTAAAAATAATAATTTACCTAAAGTTATTACGATTCGTCTAAGCTGATAACACAGTGATACAAAATCGAACTTTCGGAATCGGAATGGGATGAAACCAAAAGCAAATGAAAGCTGATGTTTTCCATAACAAAACCCTTAAGGCATTTTTTTAGGTCAGAGCTAGATTTTATTTTACACGCATTTAAAGTTGGTGATTTTAAAGCATTTAAAGTTTTTGTGTACTAAACGTGTCCAACTTTAAAGACCCCTGGTGGTGCCCTTATTTGACATGTAGGGTCCAGTTTCCAAACTTAAGCTCAAAATTACTTCAGCTATGACTGGTATGAATTTTGCTGCAATCGGTCCAGTACCTATTTACTGAATAGCTAAATTATTAAAATAAACCATGTACACCGTTGCGTATGATTGTTATTTAAAGGCAATTGTTAATATAAATCACTGGACACCGTTGCGTATGATTGTTATTTAAAGGCAATTAAAATATTAATCTATTGTTTTCTGTAAAGACAGTCGAGCTCAGGCTCTAATTATAATTATGTATTATAATTTTTTGATTTGTTATATATGGTTTTGAATTGAGAAAAGTGTGAAAGAAAAATTTGAATTTTTCTAAAAATTTAGACATCCTGGTTTGTTTCTTACTAGTTTCATATTATCCAGTTATAATAATCACCAGAAAAACTTTTAATGTCAAATTTATTTAGTTAATAGTCAATAAAACTCTATATGTGAAAATTATTTACAGATCGCAGCCGACAAGAATTGAACTCATCATCATCTGTAATACTTTGCTATTAACTGCTTGTAACGTACAATCACTCTAGACCGATACGCCAAGTAGGCTGTTAAGCAAGTATCAACTAAATCTGATTTTTTTAATTCGAGTGTAGTTGTTGCTGTTTTTTCTCACAGAAGATTTGTTATTGTAATGTGTAAACAAATTTTTATTTTTAGTAATCATTATTCTTCTTCCTCTCCTTCATCAATTCTGATCTAAGTACTTATTTTTGCAAACATTGCCAGACATGGTCTATATTTTAGACACAAATGTTAGGTGTTGCCATTTTTCCAAAGATACTGATTGCCACTTAGGGCGACTTATAAAAAAAAATAATCAAATATTAATCATTCGCCACTAATACAGTTTTCAAGCATTTATTATTGTAATTATAATAAAAGTGCACTAACTTCAAATGCGTGTAAAACAAAATCTAGCTCTGAACTAGAAACAAGCCTTGAGGGGTTTGTTATGGAATATGTCAACTTTCATTTGCTTTTGGTTTCATCCCATTCCGATTTTGGGTGTTGCACTGTGTAATTAGTGAAAGTTTACATTCATGTTAAACGAATCGTAATTTGAAAACTGTGTTTTAATTTTATTTTGGTTTCGTATAAAAGTGATTAGGAGATCAGATGTTTTAGGATCTGGAGGAAACAAAAGAAAATCTTTATGATATGTTGACATTCTAAAAAATATTTAATTTTGATTAATACAACAAATGACAGATATAAAGGATGAAAAAGAACAACAGAAATCGGTGTGTACTAAAAAATGTCGAACCAAAAAGGTATTGTGAAAATTGTCAATTTAGTTTTGTTTTAAATTTGTTTTACATTGCACTTGTTCTAGTGATCACAAATCTGGTTTCCAAACTTTTCCATCACATCAGGTTTTTGAAAAAATTAATGTCAAAGTTCAAAAAAATCGCCATTGTGACCATTTTTGACAACCCATAGCTATCACAGACTTAAAAATAAGTGGGGGGTAAGGCTTAATAATTATTCATTAAAATGCAGAACTCATTTGGTCAGTCGCCTGGACCCTTAGGGCACCAATTGTCTATATATGATGTCTTATTCCCAAATACATTTTTTTCCGCTACAAATCATATATGACAACTCATAGCGGATTAACCCGATGTACTGACGACTTTAAAATAAGTCAAGGGTAAAGCTCAAACATTGCTCTTTAAGATGTGAAACGCATTTGATCAGTTGGCTTAACCGTTGAAGCACACATTCACTAAAAACATTTTGTAGGCAAAAACAAATGAAGGGCTTATTGCAAAAACTCGATAAGCAACATTTAATTTTATGGTGGTTTTTGCCTTAAAACTTTTAAAATAATGTAGAAAAAAAGAACTTTTGCAGAACTTTAATTCTCAAAATACTTGTACGAAGGATTAAAGCAAGACTTCTGCCTAACACGAAAAAATAAAACGTTGCTTATCAAGTTCTTGCAGTAAGCCCTTCAAATGAAAAACATATTTAAAAAAAGTGATAAAACATTTAAATACAATCCCAGTAATTATTCATTTGTTTTAACAAACATCATCATTTATTTGTTACTGCTAATAAAATTTTCTAAATAACCCAGCAAAAAAAGTGCGGAGTACTTCTATTTGGAGTGCTTTAAAACTAAAACAAATGTAATGAAATACAGCAAAAATAACAAAAAACACATGAAAAAAACACACAAACAGTTTTTTCTACTCCATAAAAAGTTGTTATTCAGCACTTAACTCATTACCTTCCGCGACACTCCCATACAAAAGTAAGTAGATATTCAGTAGATAAGAAGTACTCCGAGCTTTCAAACAACTTCCAACTACTTCCACGGAGTAGTTCTTATCTACTGAATATCTACTTACATTTGTATGGAGGTGTCGCGATAGGTAATGACTTAAGTGCTGAATATCTATGTATTCTGGAGTAGAAAAAACTGTTTGTGTGTTTTTGTCTTGGGTTTTTTGTTATTTTTGTTGTATTTCATTACATTTGTTATAGTTTTAAAGCACTCCACTGAGAAGTGGTAATGACTTTTTTTGCAGGGAAATAACATTAACAAAATAAATAACGGCACTTTTATTTTTTTTTACCAACAAATTCGAAGAAAATAAAACATTTAAAATTACTGATTATTGAGTTAAAACACCTCAATTCAATCGACGAGTTAACCGCACCCCCTCCAAATTTAATGAAATTAAGTCCTAGGGTTTACTTTAACAAAAAAGAGATTTTGCCAATTTTTCAGGCTTCTGGTCATTCCAGTATTTGAGATATGCGGTCTTGAAAATAAGCAAAATCGAATATATTTGACAAAAGTGTTGTGACAAAAATAAAGATATCCCGAAAAGTAGTAATAATACTGGTCTCATTCAGGTTTCAAATAATTGGTAATAAGACAACCTTTAAAATGGCTTTCCCCAAGATTTTTTTTAAAAAGGTCAAAGGTCATTGGTTTTAACCTTAATTTTTGGAGAGCTATATCTCAAAAAACGATATTTTTAAAATTTTGGAAAAAAATGTATGTTGTTAAGAATCCCCTTTACTACTCGAGTTTAAATTTTCAGGATGGAGACTTCATTAGAACTTTTAATATTAATAGAAACATTGTGACAGGAATGAAAAAGCGGTGTAATTTCCCTTAGAAAAAAAAAATATATTTTTTTTGTCTTTGAAATTCTGGTACCAAAATTGATATTTCTGAATGTTTTTGACGTGCTGAGTCCAAATATGACCTTTGAACTGGCCTATCGCTATTACTTTTCAAGATATATTCAACTAAATGTTCAAAAAAACAGCAATAGCATTTTAGCAATTTTCACACATTTGGTGCAGATATCTCGAAAACTAATAGCGATAGGCCAGTTCAAAGGTCATATATGGACTCAGTACGTCAAAAACAATCAGAAAAGTGAACTTTGGTACCAGAATCTCAAAGACAAAAAAATATATTTTTTTTCTAATGGAAAATACATCGCTTTTCTTTCCTGTCACTATGTTTCTATTAATATTAAAAGTTCCAATGAAGTATCCATCCTTAAAATTTACACTAAAGTAGTATAGGTGACCCTTAATAACATATATTTTTTCCAAAATTTTAAAAATATCGGTTTTTGAGATATAGCTCTCCAAAAATTATGGTTAAAACCAATGACCTTTGACCTTTTTCAAAAAAAATCTTGGGGAACGCCATTTTAAAGGCTGTTTCATTACCTATTATTTGCAACCTGACTGAGACCTGTATTATTATTACTTTTTGAGTTATCTTTATTTATCTCAAAACACTTTTGTCAAATACATACGATTTTGCCAATTTTCAAGAGCCCAAAATATTTTCAAGAGCCCATTCGAAAGGGGTAAGGTCAAAAATGCTACTTTTTTCGATTGAGGTGTTTTAACTCTATTGTATTATTTTTACCAACAAATTCAAAAAAATTACCTAAGAAAACATTAAAAATTAATGATTTCGTAGGTTTTTTTTTACAATTTTTCCATTGAATTTTATTTTAAAAAATTTTTAATAAAATTTTTGGGGAATCGATCCCGCACTCAACTTCATTCTGGCCAAACACTCTACCCATCGTGACAAAGTCACTTGATACAAACATGTTTTTATATTTCTATAAATAATTTTTTAATTTTTTGTCTACAAAAAAATAACCAACACAAGTCGGTAAAAACTAATGACTTCTTTTTAAAAAATTCCAACAATAAAAAAAAAGCAAGTAAGAGTGTTAAATTCGGCTGTGCCGAATCTTTAACACCAATGGTTCCCAACCTTTTTTGGGCCATGCCCCACTTTTGAGTTAAAAAAACCAAAATGTCCCCCCTACACTCAAGAAAAGTGTGTAAATTTTTCAATTTTTTTTTTAAATTCAAAGTTTACTTGTAGTTAAGTAAACATTTTTTTAAAATCATCTTTTAGACAGTGTTTTTAGCAAAAGTTTTTAACAACCAACTAAATAATTTAACTAAAATAATTATTTTTTCAGTTTTTTAACAAAAAAAAAACTTAAAAATTTGCTCATTGCCCCCCTGAAGCATTCAAATTGCCACCCAGTGGGGCGAGAATCAAAGGTTGGGAACCATTTTTGCACTAAAGTAATACAATTTAATCATTATTTAAACAATTTTTATATCCACGCCCTAAAAGGGGGGGGGGGGAGGGGTAGGTAAAATAAACTAAATTCTTTAGTCCCCCGGTCCTAGTGCAGTACTCTGAACTTCTTCTTGCATAAGTTTGTTTCAATTGTTTAACAAAAATATAAAAAAACGTGTTTTTCAGAGGTTGGTTTAGTTCCTCAAGGGGAAACTTTTTCCCCCTGGTCCGATTTTGCCCATTTACGAACTTAACCTGCCTAGGACCATAAGACAAATTTGTGCCAAATTTCAGGATGCTAACTGTTTTATTTTGGACTGCATCGTGCCATCTACAGACAGACAGACGGACGGACGGACAGACTGATATTTCGATGCGTTACAAACGGAATGACAAAGTGAGTATACTGTAGTTGGAGGGTATAAAAATAGGCTGACCATTCGTACTGATTTGATCAGTACATGTACTGATTTTTCATTACGTGTACTGATCAAAAAACGTTGTGCTGGTTTGTACTGATTTTTTTAAATATGTACTGATTGTACTAATTTTTGAACATTTCAACAAAAAAAATTTTTTTTTTCGAAAATTCCATACAAAAACATGAATTTCCATAAAATTAGTTCTCAGAGTAGTTTTTTATAATTTAAGTCTGACAGTGGATAATTTATAATAAATTAATTCTAATGAGCATGGAGTTTGTAAAGCAAAAGGTTCCTTAACGTAAAAAAGTTTGTACCTGATCATGAAGTTATTTTGATCTTTTCGGTATCAAAAAGTTTACGGGATGATGGATTTTCTATATTTTTAGAAATATAATGTAATTGCATGAATCCAAACAATTCTTTTATGTTCAATGAGGTAATGTCATCCGAATTTTTTGGAAAAAACTCTCAGCACATCAAGGCTGTTAAAAAAACATGTGCTTAGTATCTGGGAAGTTTTTTGAAAGATAGAGTTATTCTTAAAACCTGTGGGTTTTTGTTATATATTTACTGGACTAAAACGATCAAAACATTGAAATTAAGTTGTTTGAAGTCAACTGAATTTTCTGTAAAATAACGACAACAGTTTATGACAGTTGTTTTTTTAACAGTTGTTTTAACTAAAATTCAAATTGACCCCAAGTTTGTTAGTTTAATTGAAATTTTTAAAGTGTTGAAAAAATCAACATAATAACTTGGGTGTACTGATTTGTGCTCAGGAAAAAATGGTCACCCTATATAAAAACGGACTACTTACATTTCCTTTAAAACAAAAGTTTTTTTCAGTTATTTTTAAATGTTAATTAATAACTGCTGAAATACGTAAAAATAACTTAAAAATCAGTAAGAAATGACTGACAAAATTTTACTGTAAAAACGGTTAAAATAAAGGAAGTTTACATTCATTTTTATTTATTTTTTTTAAGAAATAATTTTAAAAAACTTCGAACCTAAGGAGATTCGAACTCATAATTTCTGGCTGATAGCCCAGCACACTACCCTCTGTGACACAAGCTACTTATATTTTCAGCAACCAAATTTGAATTCAAAATTCAAAAAAAAATTCTAATTTTAAAAATTTTCAAATGACTGACAATAACAAACGCCACGTAAAATAATGTTGTTTGTTTTTTTAAATAACTGAAAAAAACAAACGTTACGGAAAATTTTATTTAAAAGACAGTTATAAATTTGAATAAACGTTGAAAAAGTTGTTTAGAATATTCGCATGTGAAACAAACGAATTTTCTTTTAATATTAACTAAAACGAAAACTATTTGTTTGACTGTGAAACAGTAATTGTAAAACTTTTATGAGTGTAATATGTATACGTAAAACTTTAAACTAAATGAGAATTCAAAAAATATTCAGCAAATTGTTTTATACTTTTGTATGTCAAGCAGTGCAAGAGTTTTTATCATACTTACACGCACAAGTAAAACAAAACAAAGTAAAATAAAACAGACTAAGAGTCCCCGCACAACAATGTCGGTGACGTTTTTTCATACAAATTTGGCAAGAAAAAACGCTCAAGCTCGAAAACCGCTTGAATAAAATTAATTTTATTTTTGTGTCGGTTTCTCTCTCTCCTCAAATTTTTGATAGGAAAATGTTGCCACATTCTTATAAATATTTCGATTATTTTCGATAAAGTAAACAAAAAAATGTGATATCTAAAAAAAAATATTTAAAATTCTAAAAAAACACAAAAAAAACGAATCAATATGAGAAAATCAAATTGATATTAAAAAAAACAATAACATTAAATTAAAAAAGTGTCGAAAAAGTGAAAAATTGTGTAAATATCAACGAATGACTGAATTTCCCGCTGCCGCCTTTGTTTTGCGCCTATATTCTCTCATGACCGAAAACGTTAACCGCCCCGACATTGTTGTGCGGGGACTCTAAAGTTTAAAATATTACACAGTGCAACACCCAAAATCGGAATGGGATGAAACCAAAAGCAAATGAAAGTTGACATATTCCATAACAAACCCCTCAAGGCTTTTTTCTAGTTCAGAGCTAGATTTTGTGTTACACGCATTTGAAGTTAGTGCACTTTTATTATAATTACAATAATAAATGCTTGAAAACTGTATTAGTGGCGAATGATTAATATTGTAATTGCCTTTAAATAACAATCATACGCAACGGTGTCCAGTGATTTATATTAATAATTGCCTTTGAATAACAATCATACGCAACGGTGTACATGGTTTATTTTAATAATTTGGCTATTCAGTAAATAGGTACTGGACCGATTGCAGCAAAATTCATACCAGTCATAGCTGAAGTAATTTTGAGCTTAAGTTTGGAAACTGGACCCTACATGTCCAATAAGGGCACCACCAGGGGTCTTTAAAGTTGGACACGTTTAGTACACAAAAACTTTAAATGCTTTAAAATCACCAACTTTAAATGCGTGTAAAATAAAATCTAGCTCTGACCTAAAAAAAAGGTCTTGAGGGTTTTGTTATGGAAAACGTCAGCTTTCATTTGCTTTTGGTTTCATCCCATTCCGATTCCGAAAGTTCGATTTTGTATCACTGTGTTATTAACACATTATTTCACACAATTAAATATTTCATTAGACTCGTTTGCTACTTTGTAGTTAATCGTTTCAATTTTTGCTAAATAATCTTGACAATGGAATCTGACAAATTCCGAAACACGTGTCGATTAAGTCTTGCAAAAATGACCAACATAAATAAATTGAAAACAAAAAAATAATTTTCTTGAAAATTATGCTATGAGAATATCATGGTTTTAATTAGTAAAGAAAATAATGACCTCGAGCCAGAATAAACATCCTCAAAACATAATATTTTAAAGGTCGAATAAAACAATTTTTATTTTTTAATAAAAATTAATCAGAATTTCATTGATATTAAATTTAATAACAACTAAAAATTTTTAATTAAGAAAATACACAATATTATCTCATAAAAACTCCAAAAATTTTGAAAACAAAGTTATTTACGAGTTACCTCTCAGTTTATTATTTAGAGATGACAATTTTTTTGGAATTAAAAAAAAAAATGACACCTTAATAATAAGGGTTGCCATATAATTTTAATGGGGAACCAAATATTCTTATATTTTTTCTATTATAACATTTACCCCCAGTTTCTGTAATACGAACGCCATTCGTTCGTGACGATTTTGTGTGTATTTTGTTATTGTAACAAAAACAAAATACATGCAAATTCGTCGCAGACGAATGGCGTTCGTATTACAGAAACTGGGGGTTACTCGATGTTGCAACAATGCGCATGACCGCAAAATTATCGTAGTTTTTTGACAGTTCAACAACAGTATTAACAATTTTGTAAATAATAAAAAAATGCTGCTAAAACTTTTATTAGGTTTAATAATAACTTATGGTTTATATTTTTTAAAAAATCTACAACAACAAGGTAAAATATATTAAAAATTATTAAAAAATTGACACTTAACATGAATAAATTTTTTCAGTCCATACAGAAACACAGGATAATCGAAATGTTAACCAATGGACGACAGCATTAAAACCACCAAATGTAGAGATACCACAACCACCATCCATGTCAATATTACATGTTTATGAAAAAGCAGCCGTATGTTCAGATAAAACTACTTGTAGCAGTATAGGAAGGTAGGGAAAAGAAAAAATACACTGGGAGAAAAGTTCATAATATTCAAATTTAAAATTAAACAAGTAAAAATTAAAATTTGGCCTTGCCGAATATATTGATACCCTCCACAATGTAAAAAAAGATTGTTTGCAAAAAAAAAACAAAAAAAAAAAATACGCAAAAAAAAATGTTTGGTGAAAAAAAATTCCGCGAAAGTTTTTTTTTTGTAAAAAAATGTGTTTGTACTGGTTTAAATACCATTCCGTGATCAATTCTGTTGACATATCACAACCAGCAGAAGAATTAAAGCATTTCGTATTTTTAGGTTATGTTGAATTCACCAAAATTTTCGAGGTGTCCTTTCATTTTCTTTCATAACTTTTGCACCGCTGAACCGATTTCGCTCAAATGCAATACCAAAGTGCTGAGAACAACAACAAGTAAATATGCTAAGTCTTAGTCATACCTGTTTAATACTTTGGCCGTGATCAACATTTCCACAGACGGACAGACGAACAGACAGACGATTTAATCAAAATTAATATGGGCATATTGGGTATCAGATTAAAGGTATTTAAAATACCTATATCGTTATGCTAACAACGTGCCAAAAAAGTAAATATTTTTCGACTTATTAACAAAAACGTTCTTAAAGTTTGTCATTTTACTCAATATGACGAAAATTAGTGCATGTTTGGAAACATTATTGGCACACGAAGATAGGTTTTCCAAAGACCTTTCATTTGGTATATAACATGACTATGTGTCTTTGTATAATATAGGAGATAAACGAAAAAAACTGAAAAATTACCCTTTCTTCCCCTTCATTTTCATCACCTAAATATGAATTTGAGCCGCTAAAAAAATACGTGTCCCCTTATTTTTCTGCTCTACAAAATAAAACCAATTCCATAAAGATCGAGGGTGACACCAGGGAGACTTCCCTTGTAAGTGGAGGGTATAAAAAAATTCGAATTTTCTAAAAAAAAAATTAAAAATCTAAAAATATTCTTTCTTTTTTAGCATTCTAATGCAACATGGTGGCAATGCTATCGATGCTGCTATTACCACACTACTTTGTAATGGTTTGGTTACCATGCAAAGTATGGGCTTAGGAGGAGGTGTCATAATGACTTATTATTCACAGGAGAAAAAACAAGCTTTTAGTATAATAGGCAGAGAAAGAGCTCCTTTAAAATTAAATCCAGAATCTTTAAAACAACTAAAAAACTCTTCCACCTTAGCACAATCTGTTTTAGCAATAGCAGTTCCCGGAGAATTGGCAGCTTATTATGAAGCTCATAAAAGATTTGGTTCACTTCCATGGTCGCAGCTAATACAGCCAACATTAGAACTTTGCTATCAGGGCTACAAACTGACTCGACATCAACGTGATGCTTTATTTTTAAATGAAGATACGATAAGAAAAGATAAATTACTTCGGAAAATGTTTGTAGATCCCAACACTGAAATGTTTTTTAAAGAAGGCTGGCACATAAAACTGCCATTGGAACTATGCAAAACCTATAAATTGTTAAAAGAAGAAGGTCCTCTAACATTTTATAATGGTTCATTAGCTGTACGAGTTGTAAAAGATTTACAAGAGATGGGTTCGCCAATAACCTTAGAAGATTTCAAGGAATTTAAAGCCGACATAAAGGAATCCCTGTTAATAGAATTGGAACCATATTTAATATATTTACCAGCACCTCCTGGAAGCGGTCATGTAGTGGGTTTTATTATGAAAATTTTAGAAAAATTTAAAAAGGAATTTTCTATGGCTAAAGATTTAAACAATTTGGAAATACATCGCATTGTGGAAGCTTTAAAATTTGGATTTGTTAAACGTTGGGAATATGATACTGAAATGGATGAGAAGGTAGATTTTAAAATAAATACAATTTTGAAAAATTTCAAAGAATTTTTATAAATATATTTTAGGTCCTTAAGAATCTAACTTCCTCTGAATATATTAAATCACTGGCAAAATTAATAGATGGCTCAAAAACATTTGAAAATCCCCAACATTATGGAGCCAAAGTGGAGGTTTTACCAAACCCAGATTATGGAACCGCTCAAATATCCGTATTAGCTCCAAATGGTGATGCTGTTTCGGCGACTAGTTCCATAAATTTTTAGTAAGTTTTAGCAGGGAGTATAAATAAATGCATGACGTTAAAAGTGAAATATTATAAAAATTAAATATTAACCTCATTTTTGAGGTTATACGGTTGGCACAACAAAATTTCGGTTGTCACAGGCACATTATGTTTGTCCCAACCACATTACGCTGTTGCAACCACTTCAGGGTTATCACAAACACATTAAGGTTATCACAACCACATTACGATGTTGGTAACCAAATATGCGTCTGAAACAACCCAAAGCATGAGATTAGAATTTTTGTAATTAAAACAAAATGATTTTGCGCGTAATGTAAACAATTGAATTAAAATAACCCCGTTGAGCCCGAAATCATGTTTGTTCCGGTTAAAATTTACTTAAAAGTTTATGAGCCCTTATATTGTAACAAGGGAATGGGGTCTTTCGCAGAGGCTGAAAGCTCTCTGTCTGTTATCCACTTGGGGATTTCAAGAAGCGATTCCTCTGTTGAAAGATCCAAGCAGCTCACTACTTCCGGTCTTATACCAAGTATTCCCTGGTAATGTCGTTCAAGCAGCCGCTTGTAGACAGCTAGAGTGAGAAGGCAACCTGCAGTTGAGTAACCTGAATGGCACGCTAACACAGGTGCGTCTCAGGTAAGTAGGTGACGAACGAGCATACAATATTCACTGAAACTCAATGCGCACCACCTATGTACGGTGGACGTCTGACTGGAGACCTTAGCTGGCAGCCCCAGCACCAGTCTAGGATGCAATGGGCTAATCACCTGTTCATCCAAAACTAAACTGATTAATGAAACCAAAATAAATGAAAAACTATCGAAAAATCTGATGACGACTATTGGCATGAAAACACGGAAACGATTTGGATCATGGAACGTACTTACTCTATCGGAATCTTTCAAGCTAGCGCAGGCTGAGCGTGAAATGAAAAGATACAACCTACTCTTCCTTGGCCTTAGTGAAATCAGATGGCCTGAATGTGGAGAACAACAAACATCTCATGGTTCCACATTTATATATTCAGGAAAAGCCTCCAGTGAACCGAGATCTAGTGGCGTGGGCTTTCTTCTTTCTAAAGAGGCAAAAAAAAGCCTAATCGAATGGCAACCTCATGGCGACCGAATAATAGTGATAAAGCTGAAAACAAAAGCTAGGAATCTTACATGTATACAATGCTATGCCCCGACTGACACATCGGATAGACAGATTAAAGATGAGTTCTACTGTAGGCTCAACTCTGTAATGACCTCGATAAATGAAGGTGATATAAAAATTTTGATGGGTGATTTCAATGCCCAGATTGGTGGCGACAATCGTGGTAGAGAGGCTGTAATTGGCAAGCATGGTATTGAACGTATGACTGAAAACGGCGAACTGCTATACGAAACGTGTTCCAACTTCAAGTTGGTTATTGGTGGTACATTATTCCCCCACAAGAAAGTACATAAAATCACATGGGTATCACCCGACAAGGTTACAGAAAATCAAATAGACCACATCGCAATAAGTAAAATGTGGAGGCACTCACTGCTCGATGTGCGAAATAGAAGAGGTGCTGATATTGGCAGCGATCACCACCTTGTAGTGGGGGAGATACAACTTAAGGTATGTGCAAACAAATTTGAGAAACCGAAGAGAAGAGAAAGATTTAATCTTGAGAGGCTGAGGGACAGAGAAACACTACTCCATTTCTCAAACTCCCTCAAACTAAAACTCTGCTGAATAATGTGTCAAGTCTCGACACGTACTGGAAACAGGTTAAAGATGCCTTTCTTGAGTCCGCCAAAAACTGTCTCGGTAATCCTGTTAAAAACGTAAAACCATGGATATCTGACCAAACATGGAATCTTATTCAGGAAAGAAGAGAGGTTAAATTATGCATTAACCAAACCAAAACCCGTCAAGCCAAATTGGATTATCAACAGCAATATAACATCGCAAATCGAAAAGTCAAACGAAGTGCTAGAAATGATAAAAGAAAATGGGCAGAAAATCTGGCTTCAGAGGCACAAAAGGCCAATGAATCAAATCGACCGAAAGATATGTACAGGATCACGAAATTACTTGCTGGTCATAATCACACTAATATGCGGCCACTGCGCAATGCAAATGGTGAATTGGTGTACACAAAAGAGGGTCAACTGCGAGTATGGGAAGAACATTATCGTAACATTCTGGATAGCGCAATCGAAGATGAAGTGGCTGAACTCTGTCAGCACGCACAACACAGTCAATTAAGTGACATAAACATCCAACCTCCTAGCCACGTAGAAATAATGGAAGCAATATCATTGCTAAAAGATCACAAGGCAGCAGGGCCCGATAATATCCCTCCAGAATTGTTCAAAGCTGATAAATCCCTTTCGGCAAAAATAATTCAACCATTAGTTGAATATTTCTGGCAAGCAGAAACGCTCCCAAGCACCCTTAAGGAAGGACTTATCATCAATATCCCAAAAAAGGGAAACCAGATGGAGTACAAGAATTGGAGGGGCATCACCCTTTTAAATATGCTTAACAAGATAGTATCCCGTATCTTATTTAACCGCATAGCTGCAGCGTCAGAGCCCGAACTAAGAACAGAACAGGCAGGTTTTAGGCCAAGAAGATCTTGCATAGATCACATTAACAGTCTACGCATTATAACTGAGCAGACAGAAGAATGGCAATCGAGTTTGTACTTGATATTTATAGATTTTCAACGTGCATTTGATTCACTGCACCACTCCGCAATATGGAAAGCGATGCGTTGCAAAGGAATACCAGATAAAATTATCAAACTCGTAGAAGGTCTATATGCTGATGCAACTTGCTCTGTCCTCCACAGTGGCCAAGTCGGCGATAACTTAAACGTTAAAACTGGTGTGAGACAAGGATGCGTCTTATCCCCCTTACTGTTCAACATCGTACTTGATGTAATAATGAGTCAATCTGTGAATACTGTTAATGGGATCACAATGGGGGTGACTGGTAGACTCACTGATCTAGATTATGCCGATGACATTTGTTTACTGTCACACAACCAACAAGGCATGCAGCAAATGTTAAATAGCATCACTGCAAAAGCCTCAAGCGCAGGTCTAATTATAAACATTTCGAAGACAAAATCTATGCGTTTCAATGTAGCAAGCAATAATCATTTCTCACTGATGGGGAAACAACTGGAAGACGTCACAACTTTTTGTTACTTGGGCAGTATTTTTGCTACTTCCGGTGGATGCAACGATGATATTCAAAACAGACTGACAAAGGCTAAACAAGCTTTTGGAATACTGAATAAGTTCTGGAGGTCAGCTAACATCGCAGTGTCTACTAAACTTATAGTTTTTAATAGCAATGTAAAGTCAGTACTGCTTTATGGCTCGGAGACATGGAACCTAACAAATTCAGATATTCAAAAACTACAGGTCTTCGTCAACAATTGCCTTCGCCGAATCCTTAAAATTTTTTGGCCCCAAACTATTACGAAATCAGAGCTATGGTTTAGAACGCAACAACCTCCAATTGACCACGAGATCAAAATACGCAAGTATAGATGGTTGGGTCATACTCTACGAAAGCCAACCGATGACATCAATAGAAAATCCCTTGACTACAATCCACAGGGAGCAAGAAGACGGGGTCGCCCTAAAAACACCTGGAAGCGTCAAGTTCAAGCTGAACTTCAAACTGTTGGTTTAACCTGGAATGAAGCCAAAAGAGAAGCACAAGATAGAAATCGATGGAGATCAATTATTGAGGCCCTATGTTCCTTATAGGAATTCCAAGGATTACATATATATTGTAACAATCAGAAAATTTTGAGTTAAAAAAAAAAAATCGAAAACAAAATTAGTTGAAGAAAAAGTTTGAATGAAAATGAACTTTGGGAAAAAAAAATTTTGAGTGAAAAACAAATTTATTGGAAAATATAACTTTGAGCGACATCTTTCCGCTCGCGAGAGATGTAACCAAACTCATTTATTATAATTTTTACTCAAAAGTACTTCTATTTTACGGGGTGTCTCGGCTTATCGACCATATCGAGGATTTAGGTGTTCAAAAAAGGGATAAAAAATGGCTAAAAAATCGTTTTTCCTTTAAAGAACTATATGATGTTTCCATATGAGAACAAGGGGTTTTTAATGCCTATCCAACAGTGGCATACCTTGAAAAAATTCAGCTTTTTTAAATATTTTTTTCATGAAAATGTGTAAATTTTGAGAGGTTTTTGCTCTAGACGATATTCCTGTTAGTTATCGAAATTTTCCCGAAGGTCCACATTGTTTCATAAGGGGACAACGAAATTTTTAAACACTGATATGGCCAATAAATAAGCCAAGACACTCCAACCTTGAAATCGTATTTGTTATATATATTTTAAGTTTCAGGCAAATCGGTTCAAAAGGGTTAAGATACTTCCCTTGTTAGATCCCTGGACAGATATAAAATATATGTACTTTGTTGGATCCTAGACCGATATTTCCATGCGATATTCCCATACTGTTGTTGGAAGGTATAAAATCATTCACTGAAGTAAAATTTTAAGTGAAAAAAAATTGATTGGAAAATATTTTGAGTGCAAGAAGACAACCTTGGGGGACACCTTTTTCCTCGCGATAGATGGAACCTAACTATTTTATTATAAATTTTACAACATTAATTAAATAAATATTTGAGCTCGAGGCCAGTGTTTTGTTAAATAAATCTTCTTTATTATCTTCCAATATTTCGATTCTCATCAGGGATTAAATCTAGATTTTATTGCAAAAAACTTAAAACTATTAATCCTCCTTTTTTGTCATTAAATATTTACTTACTGCAATATTTAATGACGAAGAAGGAGGTTTAATAGTTTTAAGATTTTTGCGTTAAAATCAAATTTTAATCCCTGCAGATGATTTCTGAGGAGGATCGAAAGATTGGAAGATAATAATGAAGATTTATTTAACAAAATACTGGCCTCGAGCTCAATATTAATTTTATTGATTAAAATTTGAAAGGTCGAATTATTACAATTACAATTAATTTTGCACCATTTTACATTTATTTAAATAATTTTTTTATATCTACGCCAACAAAAGGGTGTGGGCTGAAAAACGAAAGTTTATAATACCCTAGAGCAGAGCTTCTCACTAACTTTTGCTTTGCGACACCTTTTCAATATTTAAAATTTTTCGCGACCCCCCAAGATAAGAATAAAAATTATTAACGTGAACTTTACTCTCAGTTTTTTTAAAAAAACCTGAAGTAATGGAAAAATTTGCAAACCAAATTCAGAAGCAGCATTGAAAGATTATTCGAAACCGTGTGGTCAGATCCGAGACGCTTACCAAAAATTTCACGTAAAAAGCTTCTAAAAAATAAAAAAAAAAAAACATTTTATTAAACTTTGACCTCAATTTCCTTAAAAAATTGGAAACCAGGTCCCGAACTACGGCTTTTTATATCAAACTTACTATCGTCATCCATATTTTATTTCCGAAAATAAAAGAAAAAACAAGTTTAGCCTAATCAGAAATGAAGACATGTTTACCAAGAAAGTATTTAAAGAACAATTTGGAGTAATGATTGTTCTTTTTTCAAAATTATGTACCAATGTTTGCTAATGATCAAAATTTTATTCGATCACGAATCCGTTATTTGGATCGAGATTACGAATCAGCATTAAATAAAAAATCGAAAAAAGTGTTCAGATTCCAGACGGTTTTAAAATTTCACAAACAAAGCTCTTAAAAATGTACAAGAATACGTTTTTGTGAACTTTGCCTTTAGTTTTCTCAAAAACCTAACGTTCTAGAAAACTTTGGAACCCAGATTCAAAATCAGCATTGAAAAGTTAATAGAAAATGAAAAGTCATATCACAGACTCAGCCAAAAAAAATTTAGGATTTTAACAAAATTGTTCGCGACCCCTGAATCTCTTCCGCGACCCCCCACGGGGTCGCGACCCACCGTTTGAGAACCATTGCCCTAGAGGTTGGTTTAGTTGTTTAACGGAAAACATTTTTCAAATTTGTGTTGAGTTGCATTGATTAAATATTTATTAAATTAAAACGGAATACACCACAATCCTAATAACTTACATTTTTGTGTATTTTTTTATGGGCTATAGATTAAGTTTTTCGTTCTTTTTTTCGAGAAAATCGCATTATATTAAATTTAATAACAATTTTTTTTAATTTTCTTGTATTTGCTTGTTTCAACATAGCGTATGAGTTACAAATATTTGCGAAATTTGTTGATTTCTAACTCATACGCTATGTTGAAACATGAAAATACAAGAAAATTACAAAATTATAATGAAAATTTAATATTCAAATGCAATTTTCTGGAAAAAAAAATAAAAATCGCACTTTTGATTTTTTTGTGGGGTTAGACAAACATCTAAACTTAAAAAAAATAATTAAAAATGAAAAAAAATGATCGGATTTTTAATAAATAGACTTTTTCAAAAATTGGAAATTTCAGAACGGGTTGTAAAGATTTTTCAAAAAAAAATTTTAGTCGATTACCCATATAAAAATATACAAAAATGCAAATGTTTGAGTTTATGGTGCATTCCGTTTTAATTTGATAAATATTTAATCAAGGCAACTCCACACAAATTTTACTAAGTACACACACAAAATAATAACTCTGTTGAATTACAGAAAAACTCTGCTAATTTAACAGAGTACACCATACTTTTCCAGCTAACAACATTTCTTGGTAATTTTAATAAAAAACTCTGTAAAATGATTTTGATAAAAAAAAACTATTAATTTACAGAGTTTATAGTAAAATATTGGTTAAATAAACCACCATTTGGCAAAGAAAACTACGTAATTTTACTTTAAAACTCTGTAAAATGATTTAGACAAAAAAAAACTGTTAATTTACAGAGTTTCTAGTAAAATATTGGTTAAATAAACCACCATTTAGCAAAGAAAACTACGTAAATTTATATATATTTGTAAAATGCATTTGATGCAAAAATAAATTACAGAAAAAACTCTGTAAATTTACAGAGTTTAGTTAAATGCATGTAACTTTGTAAAATTTTTATAAGATTTCTGAAAAGATTTTTTTTATAACTTTTTTTCTCTAATTTTTCAACTTCTTCTCAAAAAAAAATTAAAATAAATATACAGATAAAATTTTGATCTTTGGTAACAAAAAAAAAAAAACAATCAAAACAGAAAACTTTTTTGGTTATAAAAAATACGAAGTATTTTGCTTAAATCTGTATTTTAGCAGAAAACTCTGTTAATTATCTGTAAAATTAAGATTACAAAGTAAAAAGTAATATAACAGAGGAAACTTTGTTTTTTTGTCACAACAAAATACAAAGTATTTTCTTTAAATCTGTTATTTGACAGAAAACTCTGTCAAATATCTGTTGTTACAGTCATTTTACAGAGTATTTTACAGAGTTATTATTTTGCGTGCAGGTTTTACAAATTTTAAAACCAAAAACGCAATCTAATTAGTTTCATAAAGGGCTACACCGCTCTACAAATATGAGGTTTGTCGCTGCGTTTTGAATGAAACCAAAAAAGGTTTATAGGTTTTGGTTTCCCAATTCCAAAACGGTCACTCAAATTTTTCTATCACGTGACAATTTTGAGAAAATCGCGGTTAGAGTGTCAAAAAAGGCCTATTTTGGCCATTTTTAGGCGCCTATAAAATAAGATCCTGACATGCGAATGACTTAATATCAAGCTCATTCGAAAGTGCGTAATTTTCTCTTTAAGGCCAAATCAAATTTTCTTGGAATTTAATTTTTTAATGGTGAAAAAATCATTAGCCACAAGCATTGGCGTAGATAGCCCTGTCTGGGGGGGCTTAGCCCCCCCAGAAAAATTTTAGCCCCCCCAGAATTTTAATCATTCACATTTTTTTTTTAATATTTTAATGATTTCATTAATTTTTGCAACAATAAATAATAATAATGAGCCTTTAGGACTCGTTTGGAATATTCTACGAGTCTTAAGGAGTCGTAATGATTATTATATTAGATCTAATAGTTGTTCCCACTGAAAAATAGTCTGAATTATTGAAAAAAGTTTTTATATGAATCTAATGTTTTTGTCAGTAATAAAAACTTTACCGAATCTTAGGGTTTTAACTTCAGGAAAACATTTTAACTTCTTTGATTTAAAAAAGTTTCTAAATTCTAAGGGGTTTTTTATAGACAAAAGTTATTGGAAGAAAGAATCTGAGAATTTTGACTAATAATCATCAACTTTTGCAATCATCAGAACTTTCTCTTGAAAAAAAAATCATAGTAATATAATGATTTTACTATAGGAAAAACATTAAAAATCTTTCATTCTCGAAACGTATCTGGGAGTTCTAAATTTCCGAAAAATTTTCAGAATCAAAATTTGTTAAAAAAAAAAATATGAATTTTTACCGCTTTCGGGGGGCATTCGTTTCTAGGACACCTAGACGCATGTTAAAGGGAACGCTTCAGGAATAGGTCTGGGTTTTTCTATTAAAAAAAAAATACCAAAAAATTCAAAAAAATCTAGGGGGGGCTTTAGCCCCCCCCAGAAATGTTGGCTTCCTACGCCAATGGCCACAAGTGCTTTAAATCTAATATTTACGTGTGTATTTGTATGGAAATTTGTTAAAAAACACTGTGTAAATAAACTAAATATTTAAAAAATGGAAGGGTTTTTGTTAATGATTTTTTTACCATTTTAGAAAATTAAATTTCAAGAACATTTTATCTTGTCTTATAGAGAAAATCACATACTTTTGAATGAGCTTGATACCAAGTCAATCGCATGTCAGGATCTTATATTATAAGCTTTCAAAAAGGGCCAAAAATGGCCTTTTTCGGCACTTTAACCGCGAATAACTCAAAATCCTGACGTGATAGACATATTTGGGTTGCAGATTTGGAATCAGCGCAACAAACACTACCTAAATCCCTTACCAGAATCCAATACGCATTTTCATGTTGAGCTGTGCTATCAATAAAATACAGTTCAGAAATTCATGGGACACAGGTTTTTTGTTTTTGCTGGACATTTGGTGTGGAATGCCTCATATATGTTCGGCGACACATCATATTTTTTAATATTGAACACGAATATCAAACAATTTTTACACTCAAAATAATAACTCTGTTAAATTACAGAAAAACTCTGCTAATTTAACAGAGTACACCATACTTTTCCAGCTAGCAACATTTCTTGGTAATTTTACTATAAAACTTTGTAAAATGATTTTTACAAAAAAAAAAACAAAACTGTTAATTTACAGAGTTTCTAGTAAAATATTGGTTAAATAAAAAATCATTAAGCAAAGAAAAACTCTGTAAAATGCATATGATGCAACCAAAATTGAACAGAAAAAAACTCTGTTAATTTACAGAGTTTTTGTAAAATACATGTTATTTTGATAAACTTTTACAAGATTTTTGAAAAGATTATTTTTTGTACTTTTTTAAAATTTTTTCAAAAAAAATTACAGATAAAATTTTGGTGTTTTTAAAAAAAACTCTGGTTTTAACTATGAAATTAAGATTACATAGAAATAAGTAAAAACACAAATAAAACTTAGGGGTTTGGTTATAAAAAATACAGAGTATTTCGCCTAAATCTGTATTTTAGCAGAAAACTCTGTTAGTCATCTGTAAAATTAAGATTACAAAGTTAAAAGTAATATAAGCGATGAAACTTTGTTTTTTTGTCACAACAAAATACAAAGTATTTTCTTTAAATCCGTATTTTGACAGACAACTCTGTCAAATATCTGCCGAATTGAGATTACAGTCATTTTACAGAGTTATTATTTTGAGTGTAAAATCGGTTTTCGAGATATCGCTACTTAAAATTTTTAAAAGAAATAAGGTTTTTTCTGCGATCAAAAATTTTTTTTAAAAAAATCTCAAAGTTTTTTAAAAGAAAATTAGATATTTTTTCTTTACAAAAAGTTTCAGATTCTGAGTAAATTTTCTGTGAAAAAAGTGTCAGATTCTGATACATTTTTCTATAGAAAAATTCTCAAATTTTTCCTGAAAATTTTTTTCAGACTTTTCCAGATTAGGAAGGTTTAAAACTTTTTTCCTCTGGACACATTTCCATTCCCCCCGTGGATCCGCGCATGGTTAACAATTGAATGTAGAGCACCTGCTCTACCATAGATTGATCGGTTGATATTTGTACTTTATGATATGAAATTTATATTTCATGATAAATAAAAAAATAAAATATACACACAAAACAAGCAAAAACATACGATAATCTCAAAAAAAACAAAACAACAAAATTAGCATTTGTAATTTTCAAAGGTGACATTTAATTGCCATCGTAATGGTTATGGAAATTGCTTAAATAGACAATAGCACATTGTGTCACATTTACCATCACTTATTTCATATTTCAGTCACTCTGAATTTAGCTACTCGAAAATATCTCAAAATACAAATATATTTTGTCAGATAAACTACAAAAAGAGTAAAAAAATTTATAGGTAAATAAAAACTTACATATTTTCTCCATTTGCTCGTCTTTATTTAAGAAATTATCATCAAAGAGATTTCTACATATTTGTACTATATTCTCTTTACTAATATAACACAATACTAACACAACACTAAATTTTTCATTTGAGCAAAATAACCACAAATTAACTCAAATACTGAGCTCAAACAAAAAATACAACTGAAGCTCTTTGCTCATTTTGCAAGAAACACTAACACACCAATTTTGAAAGAGCTCTGCTGCAAAGCTTTGAAATAATGCATTTGCATGAGAAACACAAAAATAATATTTTACAATGCAGAAATTAGAAAAATTATATTAAAACACTATTTTCACTAAGTTGCCATAACTTTTCCGGCAAAGTTTTTACATATTATTAAAAAAGATTTCTTTATCTTTATTTATAGCAAAATTTTTGGTATAAATTATATTACAAACAATGATTTAAAACTTAAAAACTTGATCACTATTTTATTACACGTGTTATTACGGTTAAGTTAATACGCGAACTAATCAACAGAAAATGGTAGGACACTGAGTGATGTGAAAAATAGTGAGTAAAGACAGAATAGGGATGCCAGACATTTTAGATGGGTTGAGTTATACAGGGGGTGGAATGAAATTCTGACTTGAGAGGACCATACCAGTGTTGCCAAAATAATTAAATACGAATATGCTAAAAGGCTACAAAAAAATTGGTAAAATGCATTACAGCTGAAAACAAAATCTGCTAGATTTTTGTTGATGTATTTTTTAATAATCAAAATAACTTTATTTGTTATATTATTTTTAAATATTTTTTCAGTATATGAGTCCCCGCACAACAATGTCGGAGCGGTTGACGTTTTCGGTCATGAGAGAGTACGGCAGCCAAAAAATTTGTCATATGTTGATTTTTACACTTTTTCGTCACTTTTTCATTTAAATTAATTGTATTTTAAATAATCAATATGATTTTTTCATATTGATTCGTTTTTTTTGCTGTTTTTTTTTTCAATTTTAATATTTTTTTTTAGAGATCATATTTTTTTGTTTACTTTATCGAAAAAAATCGAAATATTTGTAAAAAAGTGGCAACATTTTCATTTCAAAAATTAAGGAAGAGAGAGAAACCGACACAAAAATAAAATTGATTTTATTCAAGCGGTTTTCGGTCAACCGTTTTTTCTTGCCAAATTTGTATGAAAAAAACGTCACCGACATTGTTGTGCGGGGACTCTATATGCAAAATAATATTATCCTTTGGAAAATAATTTTTTAAATTTGGTAGAACAATTTTGATTCCCACAATTTTAAGATTTTTTCTTTAACTAAAAGTTCTTTGATTGTGATATATATTTTCTATGAAAAAATTATCAAATTGTGAAATAAAAAAATCTAAAAAATAAATAAAAAATAAATATCGGGAATTTAAATTGTTTTTTTAGTTTGACCTTTGACCCTGGCTGAGAGCCAGGGTCAGGCTAAACAAGTTTTTCGTAAATATCTTGAAAACTGCTAGGCAACTGCTTGCGGCGCGTGGCCGATTTAATACAGATAAGTTTCCTTTGAAAACTTATAAAGATATCTATCAAATAAAGTGCAACATGAAATTTTAACCCCTAAAGCGACAAACGTAATTTTGAGATATCAATATTTTTTTTTAAAAGTCAAACAAAAATTTAAAATACGAGTTATGGCTCTTAAGAGATAAAGTAAACTATATTGAAAAAAAACTTTTAAACTTAAGTACATAAAAAAAAAAAAAATTAAATAATTTTTTGCTACCTCCTATTTTACGAGAATTCCTAGTAAAAATTACGAGCTGTTTTGTAATTTTACATGCTTTTTACCAATAAAATTGTAAATTTAAAATTTTTTGCGCGATTAAACAACTTTTGATCGAAAAATTTTTGGTAAAAATCAAGAAAAACTGTCAAATATTGCTAAAATTGGATTACGCGATTTTGTTTTTGGTAATTTAACAAGGTTTTTTTTTAAGTCAAGGTCATTAGAGTGACATTTTTTCTTCAACTTTTGACTGTCTGGGCAATTTGCAATTTTATTTTACTTGGATTAAATTAACCCGTGACGCTGGGCGATCAAAGTTTTGGACTTTAAAAAAAAAAATATGTATATGGAACTAAGAAAATTGCTTTTTTCGGTTTTTCAATTTTTCAAAACCAGGTCTTAGGAGGCGTTGCTAAATATTGTAAAAATGGAAAAATTTGTGTCGAGTTAACTTGTTTAAATATTTATCAAATTAAAACGGAATGCCATTCAATCCCAAAAATTTTCAATTTTGTATAGTTTTTTGTATGGGCTATTGATTAATTTTTCTTCTTTTGGAAAATTTTCAGAACCCGTTCTGAAACTTTACATTTTGTAAAAAAGTCAATTTATCAAAAATTCTGTTACTTTTTTCCTTTGTTATTATTTTTTTTTCAATTTAGATGTTTGTCTATCAATACACAAAAAATCTGAAGCATGTTTTTCTTTTTTTTTCCGAGAAAATCGCACTTGAATATTAATTTTCATAGTAATTTTGTATTTTTCTTGTATTTTATTGTTCCAATATGGCGTATGAGTTACAAATCAACGAAATTCTCAAATATTTGTAACTCATACGCTATGTTGAAACAAGCAAATACAAGAAAAGTTTAAAATTATTATGAAATTTAAAATTCAAATGCGATTTTCTTAAAAAACTAAAAACGCGGTTGTAATTTTTTTTGTGTGATTAGACAAACATGTAGACTTAAAAAAAAAAAAATGTTGTCAGATTTTTGGTAAATTGACTTTTTAAAACATGGAAAATTTCAGAACGGGTTCTGAAAGTTTTCAAAATAATGATTTTTTTATCAATAGCCCATAAAAAAATATACAAGAATGTAAATTTTTGAGATTAAGGTGTATTCTGTTTTAATTTAATAAATATTTAATCAAGGAAACTCAACACAAATTTGACTTTTTTTTTTAATTTGTAGTAATGCCTCCTAATCCTAAGCATAGGTTTTTAATAATTTATAAACCAAACATTTAATTTTCTTAGTGATCAATACAACCTATTCAGAAATTCATGCGGCACATTTTTTCTGTAGCGGGACATTTGGTGTGGAATGCCTCATATGTATATGTCTTGCGATATATCATATTTATTAATATTGAAAACGAATATCAACCAATTTTTAAAATCGTTTTTCGAGGTATCGATATTTGAAATTTGCAAAAAATAACATTTTTCCTGCGTTCAAGAAATTTAAAAAAAAAAACAATTTTAAAAAAATGTTAAGACTCTTTCATAGAGTTTTTTTTTAAACTTAATTTAAGCCATATCCGATCATTTTAAGCCGTGGCGCGATTCGAAAAAAGTTTTGCTTTTTAAAAGATTTTAAAACTTTGACTTTTTTTTTTTTAAAATCTTCAACGTAGGCGAATCTGTTTGACAGAATTAAGAGTTTTTAATGTTTGTATTCATTATGCCAAAATTAATAAAAAATAATGTATCGCAAATTAAATATATTTTTTTAATTTTTTAAAAATTAAAATTTTTTTGGTGGAAATTTTTAAAATATTTAAAATTTTAATAGAAGGTCGCCTTGGGTTTAAATGATATGATTAGGCTTAAATAAAGTTTGAAAAAAAACTAAATTAAGCTTAAATTTTGGTAATTTTTTTGATAAATTTCAAATGGCGAAACTGTTTGACAGACTTTTTTCATATTTAACAGAATTTTTTTTATATTTATATTCATATATTCATATTTTTTTTTTGGTGAAAACTTATTAAAAATTTAAAACTTTGATCAAAGGGCGCCTCATTTTAAAATAATCTGATTGGGCTTAAATTAATTTTAAATAAATACTCATCTCAAACTCTATAAAAAGGGTCTAGGGAAAAGAAAATTAAACATTTTTTCTATACGAAAAATCTCAGATTCTGAGTAATATTCCCTATGGAAAAAGTGTCATATTCTGATAAAATTTTTTCTATAGAAAAATTCTCAAATTTTTCCTGAAATATTTTATCCGACTTTTCCAGATTTGGCAGTTTTAAAACTATTTTTCTTTAGAGAAATTTCCTTTTCCCCCGTGGATCCGCACATGGTTAACAATTGAATGTAGAGCACCTGCTCTACCATTGATTGATCACTTGATATTTGTGTTTAATGATATTACATTTATATTTCATAATAAATAATTAACAAATTTACACACAAAACAAACAAAACCATACCGCTCATTTACTTGTAAAGTGTCATAACTCAAAATATGTCGTTTGTAGGTAAACCATACAGAATTATTTGTTTTATCCTGCTTTATATTGTGTCAAAAATTCGTATTAATATCTTCTAAACTCACCGTTTGAGAAGAGAACACTCCATTATAACAGTTTCTATTTACGGGCCTTTTGCAATGTAAAACAAGTTTCAATTGTAAACTTTAAACAGGTTTTCTGTAAAATCAAACATTTTGCGTTATGACACTAAACAAGAAAATGAGCGATACGATAATCTCCAAAAGAAATATTAATTGAAACCACTGCTTACATCAAGATTAGCATTTGTAATTTTCAAAGTTGACATTTAATTGCCATCGTAATGGTAATGGTAGTTGCTACTATAGACAATGGCACGTTGCACAGTGGGAAAAATTGACTTTTTTTGTCCGATTTTGCCTACAGGTCACAATTATTAACCGATTTTAGTTTTTCTTTTTTTGAAATTTAGCTAATAAAATTCCTCATCGATTTGTCATGGTGGTCAAGTTCAGAAAATATTAATTTTTTTAGAATTTTTGGTCTAAAAAATGTAATAAGTAGGGCGCGAATAAGCTGTATGTACAAAATTAAAGGTGTTTGAACCCCTTATAAATGACATTAATAGCATTTGCTAATTTATTGTTATTTTGGTTTTTATAAACATATGAAAACTTAAAAATGTCCACTTTTAAGTACCTATATCATTTTAAATACTGTACCAATTTCAATGAATTTTTTTTTAGATTAAAGCTTTTCATTTTCTTAATCGTTATTGGTAAATAAAGTATTTTTGCAAAATTGTTTAACTCTTTTTTTTTTAAACAGACTAAAAAATAATTTTAAAATTCCAAAAATCATAAGATAAAATTTAAGCAAAAAATAAAATATTTTTTTTTTAAAAAAATTTGTGTACCAATTATGACTAAGCAAAACATAAGCTTTAATCTAAAAAAGATTTCATTGAATTTGGTACATTATTTTCAAAGATATTGGCTTTTAAAAGTGAAAATTCTTTAATTTTTGTCTGGTTATAAAAACCAAAATAATAATATATTTTCAAATACTAACTACGTCGTTGATAAACCTTTAATTTAGTCTATAAAGCATATTCATCCCATGCCTAATACATTTTTTATTGTAAAAATACTGAAAAAATGAAAATTTTTTGAACTTTAGGAAAATATTAAAAGTAATCCGAAATTTTTTTTCAAAAATCCAACATGACAGATCGATGCGGATTAGCTAAAATACAAAAAAAGAAAATCCAAAAACGGTTAAGAATTGCGACCTGTAGGCAAAATTGGACAAAAAAGTCCATTTTTCCCCACTGTGCGTTGTATCAATTTTTATCATCATTTATTTCATATTTCAGTTACTCTGAATTTAGCAATTAAAAAATATCTCGAAATAAAACAAAATTTTTTTCAGATAAAATACAAAAAAAGAGTAAATAAATTTAGAGGTAAAAAACTTAAATTTTTTCTCCATTTGCTCGGCTTTATTTAAGAATTTATCATCAAAGAGTTTTTTACATATGTACATATTTTTATACGAGTATTCTCTCACTATTATAACACAATACCAGGCGGTCGGCATCAAACACTCAAACATTAACTGTCTGGGATTAATAGAATGAAGGTTGGAAGAGCAAAGGAAAAAGAAGGCTTTTTGTTTTCTTTACAAGGGGGCTAGTTGGTAGCGTGTTATCCTATGAAACAGGGGGTCGTGGGTTCGATTCCAACCAAAACCCTTGGTCGATTTCCCTACAACGAGACGACGGTCATTGTTACCAGTTCTCGGTTAGGTTAAAATTATTTAAAATGAGTTGTAAATAAAAATTGGAAAAATAAATAAAAACTGATCATTGGATCAAATTATTATTATTATTATTATTATATTTTCTTTAAAAAAAAAACACACTTCTACATGGTTTTAAACCACACAAATTTATAAAATTTACGTTCTTGAAATGTTAATGATTGAATATAATTAAAAAAAAAATATTAAAAAAGCAAATAAAGTACAAATTTCATGACCTTAAAAAAACCAAAAATTTCCCTTTAATTCCATTAATAAAATACTAAAAGAGTAAAAAAAAATATATAGGTAAATAAAAACTTACATTATTTCTCCATTTGCTCGGCTTTATTTAAGAATTTATCATCAAAGAGTTTTTGCACTAATATAACACAATATAACACAATACGACCACAACACTAAATTTTCCTTATGAGCAAAATAATAACAAATAAACTCAAATGCTAAGCTCAAAGATGAAATACAACTTAAGCTCTTTGCTCATTTTGCAAGAAACACAAACACACCAATTTTAAGAGAGCTCTAATACAAAGCTTTGTAGTTATGCATTTGCATGGAAAACACAAAAATAATATATTACATTGCAGAAATCAGAAAAATTATATTAGAACACTATTTTCACTGTGATTTTATAACTTTTTCGGCAAAGTTTTTACATATTATTAAAAAAGATTTCTTCATCTTTATTTATACTAAAATTTTTAGTATAAATTATATTACTAACAATTATTTAAAAATTAAAAACTTGATCACTATTTTGTTACACGTGTTATAACGGTTAAATTAATACGCGAACTAATCAACAGAAAATGGTAGGACACTGAGTGATGTGAAAAATAGTGAGTAAAGACAGAATAGGGATGCCAGACATTTTAGATGGGTTGAGTTATACAGGGTGTTGAATGAAATTCTAACTGTCTTAAGAGGGTCAAACCAGTGTTGCCGTAATAATTAAATACGAATGTGCTAAAAGGCATAAAACAAATCTGCTAAAACGCACTACAGCTGAAATTCAAATCTGCTAGATTTTTTGGAGGTATTTTTTTTAGTAATATAAAAAACTTTATTTGTATATTTTTTTAATATTTTTTTAATAAAAATACGAATGGTATTTGTCTTTGGAAAACTATTTTTTTATACCCTCCACTCTAGTGATAGAGGGTATATATAAGTTTGTCATTCCGTTTGTAACACCTAGAAATATTGGTCTAGGACCCCATAAAGTATTGTATATTCATGATCCTCGATCGATTTTAAGACGATCTAGCGATGTCCGTCCGTCCGTATGTCCGTCTGTCTGTTGAAAACACGCTAACTTTTGAAAGACTTCACGGAGGCTCCTGAAGTTTGGCATATATGTTGGGCATTTACCTGGTCGGGTTAGTATTGCAATCCAGCGAAATCGGTCCAGTGGTTCAAAAGTTATAAGCAAATGAGTGAATTTCGGCAAGGGTTTTTCTGGAATTTACGAGTTAAAACACACGGTAACTTTCGAACGACAATTCTGAGGGTGCTGAAGTGTGGCATATATATTTGCCATTCTTCTGGTCCAATTCGTTTTAAATTTCAGCCAAATCGGTCCAGTCGTTCAAAAGTTATTAACAAAGCCGTGAGTTTCTGATTAGTTTCACCTTAAATTCACGCGTTGAAAACCCGTTAAACATGTTTAAAAAACATTAGTAATACCTAGAGTTTGCAAATAATCGAGATATTTCATAATCGCGATTACGATTAAAAAAATCGCCGTTAATCGCAATTATCGATTAATCGAATTTTTAAATAAATTGAATTGCAATAGACTTATTAAAAAATGTTTTGAAATTTATATTTTTAAAACGTATGAAAATTAATATTTTTAAGAAATAAAATTATGTTTATTCCCCCCAACCACAGTATGGGGGTATACTCACTTAGTCATTCCGTGTGTAACGCATCAAAATATCGGTCGGGAGCCCAATAATGTATATAAGATATTCTAGCGATGTCCGTCCGTCTGTGGAGAAACACGATACAGTCCAAAATAACAGAGCTAGACTCCTGAAATTAGACACGGATATGTTTTATGGTCATAGGTTGGTTAAGTTCAGAGATGGGCAAAATCGGACAAGGGGGGAAGTTCCCCCTTGAAGAACTAAACCAACGTTTAAAAACTCCATTTTTTAAGTTTTTTTATGATATGAAAAATGTATTTAAGTAATAGTAAAACTGTATTACTTTAGCGCAAGAAGGATAATAAATGAACTTATAAACATTTACCGCGAGAAAAAAAGTGTACCCAATGACCCATTTGAACTCCCCCCCCCCCCCTCCTCCGAAAAAAAACGCCCTTGCAATTTTTTTTTTATTTTTTGACATGTTGGAGGGTATAAAAGATTCGGCACGGCCGAATTTAACACTCCCCCTTGTTTTTGTTCAGATTTTGATTTAGCCAAGTGTCAAATTTTTTTTCTTCTGATCCTAAAACGTATGGAGTACAAATTTGAGGCCCAATCGAAATAATTTAACTCGTAGTGGAGATCAAAGTTTTGGATTTTTGAAAATTAAAAATACACGGCTTTCAAAACATACTATTTAAAGTTATTAACAAAGCCGTGAGTTTCTGATTAGTTTCACCTTAAATTCACGCGTTGAAAACCCGTTAAACATGTTTAAAAAACATTAGTAATACCTAGAGTTTGCAAATAATCGAGATATTTCATAATCGCGATTACGATTAAAAAAATCGCCGTTAATCGCAATTATCGATTAATCGAATTTTTAAATAAATTGAATTGCAATAGACTTATTAAAAAATGTTTTGAAATTTATATTTTTAAAACGTATGAAAATTAATATTTTTAAGAAATAAAATTATGTTTATTCCCCCCAACCACAGTATGGGGGTATACTCACTTAGTCATTCCGTGTGTAACGCATCAAAATATCGGTCGGGAGCCCAATAATGTATATAAGATATTCTAGCGATGTCCGTCCGTCTGTGGAGAAACACGATACAGTCCAAAATAACAGAGCTAGACTCCTGAAATTAGACACGGATATGTTTTATGGTCATAGGTTGGTTAAGTTCAGAGATGGGCAAAATCGGACAAGGGGGGAAGTTCCCCCTTGAAGAACTAAACCAACGTTTAAAAACTCCATTTTTTAAGTTTTTTTATGATATGAAAAATGTATTTAAGTAATAGTAAAACTGTATTACTTTAGCGCAAGAAGGATAATAAATGAACTTATAAACATTTACCGCGAGAAAAAAAGTGTACCCAATGACCCATTTGAACTCCCCCCCCCCCCCCTCCTCCGAAAAAAAACGCCCTTGCAATTTTTTTTTTATTTTTTGACATGTTGGAGGGTATAAAAGATTCGGCACGGCCGAATTTAACACTCCCCCTTGTTTTTGTTCAGATTTTGATTTAGCCAAGTGTCAAATTTTTTTTCTTCTGATCCTAAAACGTATGGAGTACAAATTTGAGGCCCAATCGAAATAATTTAACTCGTAGTGGAGATCAAAGTTTTGGATTTTTGAAAATTAAAAATACACGGCTTTCAAAACATACTATTTAATAAATTTGATGCGTTGAACTCGAATATAAAAAAAATTAAAATTTTGTGGAAGGGCTTTCAAGATACCGCTTTTTTTCCCTTGACCCTTTCATTGAGCTTGAGACGAACTTTCATTTGAAATTTATTAAAGTCAAATGCGATAATTTTAACCTGTGGCGCCTTTGGATCAAATTTTTGATTTGTGGAAAATTTTCGGAAAATTTAAAACTTTGCTCGAAAAGCTTTACGGTTTTAAATAATCTGATTTTGCTCAAAACAAGCTTAAACAAAAGTTAGTTTCGAGCTTTATGAAAGTTTCAATAAAAAAATCGATATTTAAAAAGTTTCTTGAACGTAGAAAAAAACGTCACTTTTTGTGCGATATCTAGAAAAATGTATGTATCGTTAGAGATATAACTTTTTTCAAAAATCCAAATTTTTTTGGTGGAAGTTTTCCAAAGATTATATTTTTTTAAATCGTTATCAAAACAGTGAATTTTATAGAAAATTATTAATCGTAATCGCTTGATTTTTTTGCCGATTACGATTACGATTAATTGGTGCGATTAATCGCGATTACGATTACGATTTTAATCGTTTTTCAAACTCTAGTAATACCATATTCGCATTCATTTTTTTAAACATGTTTAACCACTTAAACATGTTTAAATTTATACTTGTTAAGATACATAAACATGTTTAAGTACTTAAACATGTTTAAAAAAATGAATGCGAATTTGGTATTAGTCACAAAAATATTTTACAAGGTATTTTTGTCACTCAAAAATATTTTTACACTAAAACAAAAAAAAATACACTCAAAAAAAATTTTACACTCAAAAAAAAATATTACACTCAAAAAAAAATATTAGTAAATTATTTTTTTTTTTTCAAAAATTACTAAAAAAAAGTTTTTTTACACAAAATAAAATATTTCTAACCAAAAATGTTATTTTTTTCACGTTAGAAAATTTGATATCACTTAAAAAGGGCATTGTGGAGGGTATTCATAGATTCGGCCAAGTCGAATTTAACTTTTCTACTTGTTTTGATTTGAAATTCTGATTAATTTTTATTAAACAATAAAAATTGCAAGACTTAATTGAAAATTATCCAATTTTTTAGGTTAAAAATCTTTTTTTTTTTTTTTTGTTTCATATTTTATTTATTGAATCTTCACTTTAATTCCGTGAACTAACAATAAGTGTTCACATCTTATATCTAAATATTCTTAATATTAAGTCCAGCCAGTGCCAGACAAAATTTCATTTTCTCATATATTTCTTAAATTTATTTGTTTTAAGGTTAAAAATCTAATAAATAAATACTTGAGCCACAACCGTGAATTAAAACTGTTTTTTTTTTTTTTTTTTTCAGTTTGACCCCGGCTGAGCTTCAAAGCTAAACAAGTTGTAAATATTTTGAAAGCTGCTTGAAAACTGCTTCTTCAATTTAAACAGATAAGTTTCCTTTGAAAACTTATAAAGATATCTATCAAATTAGGTGCAAATGACATTTTAAACCCCTAAGCGTCAAACGCAATTTTGAGATATCAAAAAATTAAAAAAAAAGTGAAACAAAAAATGTAAATACGAGTTGTGGCTCTTACTGAACTAACTTAGCTAGAGTGAAATTTTTTCTTTAACTTTGGTTTTCCCCAGTATCTGGGTAAATTGTTATTCTACTAGAATTAAACTAACCCGTAGCTCCTGGCGGTAAAAATTTTGAACTTTTGAAACACTAAAAAAAAAACAAGTAGAAAAGTTAAATTCGGCCGAATCTATGAATAATATTCATTGAATACCCTCCACAATGCCATTTTTAAGTGATAGTAAATTTTCTAAAGTGAAAAAATAAAATTTTTGATTAAAAATATTTTATTTTATGTTAAAAATTTTTTTTTAAAGTAATTTAAAACAAAAAAAATAATTGACTTCATTTTTATTTAATTTCAAAATTTCTTTCGAGTGTATTTTTTTTAGTGCAAAAATATTTTTGGGTGACAAAAATACGCCCCGAGGTCTAAGTGCAGGACAAAGAACTTCTTCCGATATTAAAATGTTTTATTTTCCTTACAAAAGTCTAATAAAACTTTTAAAAAAATTGGGTTTTTTCGAGGTTGGTTTAGTTCCTCAAGGGGGAACTTTTTTCCCCTGTTCCGATTTTTCCCATCTCCAAACTTAACCAGCCTATGACCATTAGGCATATTTGTGCCAAACTTCAGGAGTCTAGGTCTTTTATTTTGGACTGTATCGTGTCTTCCACAGACAGACGGTCGGACGGACGGACATCGCTAGAATGTCTTATATTCGATCACTGATCAATAATATATATGGGGCATTCCATGTCAAATCGGACACTTTGAATTTTTTTGTTTTTTTTTTAGATTTTCCCAATTTGTTTACAGTTTTTAGTACCCTTCGAAAACTCCTTCGAGGTAAATTTTCAGATTTTTTTGATGACCCGTTCAAAAGATACGAATTTTTAAAAATTGGTAGTTTGTTCCTTTACTCAAACTTCTTTTACTCATAACTTCTTCAATAATGGTCCAAATTTCAAAATTTTTGTTTTCTTACGTACTTTTAAAAAAAAGTCCCAAAAAATTCTTAAAAGCGCTCTAGTATGCGATTTTTAAGTTTTAAAATTTAAATCTCATTTTTGAAAATGTTTGTTCTCTTCGATTTTTTTGAAATTTTTTTGTGTAAAACTTCTATCGATTCTACAACTTTTTTGCCCCAGAGGATCGTGGGATAACGATTATTACTATTTATTTAAATTTTTTGAAAAAATTTTATTGTAATTTTCCAATCTTAAAAACATTTCTACTGCTCCAATGGTGCGTCATAGAGGGGTCATTTATGAAACCGACCCCCATTAATTTTTACGTCGTTACATTTCTTAACTACTAATATCCTATCTCCAATTTCTAAGGGGGCTCCCACACAAAACGACATTTTTTAAAATTTGCTCTAACCGCTCTAACTGCCCTAATAATGCCCTTAGAGCAGCAAAATCTGTGACCGGCCCACAATATTTTTTTAGTCCAAACATTTTCTCTGAACACACCTACACTCTATCTCTAATTGTTAAGGCGGTCCCCATACATTTTTTTTTTATTTTTTGTAAATTGGTTTTATTTAATCAGCTTCTACCGGTCCAATGGTGCGTCAGAGAGGGGTCATTAGTGAGACCGACTCCCATTTATTTTTACCCTACAACATTTTTTTAAAACATACCTACGCCCTATCTACACTCCCTAAGTAAGCTTCCATTCAAAATTACATTTTTAATTTTTTTTAAACAATTAATCACCAACAATTTGATGATTGATATAACAATTTTCTTCATTCGAGGAGTTTCAATTAAAAAATTAATTGAATCCGCGTTTTTGTTGATTGACTTTCGTTTTCAATTCTTTCTGTGTTTAATTATACACCTTTTTTAAACCAAAACAAAAAAAAAATTAACTTTAATAAATTTTATAAATTGTTTCCTTTCAGTTTCGGAAGTGGTCGCATGGGTTCCCGCAGCGGTATTCTTTTCAACAATGCTATATCCGATTTTACTATTGATCAATTTGAAAACTATTTTAATTTACCCAATATTGAAAATGTCAATCAGCTGAAACCTGGAAAACAACCCATGTCTTCTATGGTTCCTTTAATTGTTACCGATAAACAAAGTGGTAAAGTTAGACTCGTTATTGGAGCTGCTGGTGGTTCTCGTATCATTTCATCTTTAGCACAAATTCTTATACGTGTTTTATGGTTGCAACAAAATATTAAAGAAGCCATTGATGCACCACGTTTCCATCATCAACTGCTACCGAATTTACTACAATATGAATATGGTATTTTACAACAAGACGTAGAAAATTTAGAGGCAAAAGGTCATAAAACTGAGAGGGTACGAAGAAAAAATACAGCAGTCTGTGGTGTGGAAAATGTTAATGATAATGTAGTTTTGGCTAATGCTGATTATCGTAAAGAAGGTGGTGTTGATGGGTTTTGAGGAAGAGAGGTAAGTTGTTATCGCCTTTTAAAATTTGATGGGTTTAATTAAGAAAGGACATGCTGCAACTGCTTCTGAGAAAGAATTTTAGGAATTTCTGATTCTAAAAGGAAAAGGGGTTAAAAGTTGTTTTTGGAACCTTTTTGATTTCCTTAGAACTCTGATCCTGATCTATCTTTTATGCGGTATTTAGTATTACCGGTAACGAAGTACTGAGTGGTCATGCAATTATCATAATAAAATTATCATAGCACTTATCGCAAGGGCAAATGTCTCCTCCGTCACTTGCCCACCCTTCCAATGACCGATTTAAATTCTGGTGGCTAATCACGTAAAACGAAAACGATTGAAGATGCATAAACGACATCAAAATACATATCGTTTTTAAGGGAAACTTTAAAGTTTTTCTTTATTATATTATTAAAGAGTGTTGTTTAACCCAGAAACATTAAAAAAAATGGAAATATTTTGTTTAGTTTAGGAACAACAAGGCTTTACAGTGATCACAGTCCAGGAAAGCTGAATCAGAATTCATTTCAGCCGAAGTGAAATTAAGAACAGTCAAATTGAAATTCAAAAATTCCAAATTAAAATCCAGAAAGAAACATCTGCACCTCTTGGTAATTCGGATCACTGCACCATTTCCTCTTCACTCTCGTACTCCAAACTTTGTAATGTTTCAACGACAGCTACGAAGCGTTCAGTTTTCATATGCGAGAAGGCTCGTGAGGCAGAGCTTAATAACTTTTTCCGGCATTGCAATTGGAAACTTTGTTTCCCCGACGACAACGTCGACCCCGCGGCGAAAGTGGTTTAAAATGTTGCAGTGCAAAGAATGAAGTCATTCATTCCATTGAAGCGCATTTTGGCTAAACCAAGGGATAAATGTTGGTTTAACCAGACTTGAAAGAATGAAGTCAGATCCAGGAAGGAAGCGTTTAGAAATTGTATTAACAACAATAATGTTAATACTGATCTGCTACGTAAGCAAAGGAGTCTGTGTGTGCAAGAGTACTCGGTCGTAAAAAGCTTCTTTACGAACAGCGTCTTTGTGCTAATGCTTTTTAGGCTTCTCGTGCCAGTAAGAGCATTTAGTCGTTTGTTAAAAGAGACAAGGAAAGTGCTAGATCTTCGATAGTGGCACCGCAAGGTTTTGTTCTTTCCCCTTCTTATTTTTCTTAACGACCTTCTAAGTCAAACTTCCTATATTCTCTTTTGCAGATGGCAGCAACATTTGTCATTTATTTTCTTTGATCGTAGGCCAGATTATGTAGATTATGAACGACGCACTGTTGCCGATTTCCGAGTGTGGTCTTGCGAATAGGGTTAAGTTTAATGCAAGGCTCAATTTTGTATGTGGAGCCAACAGCGTGGTATAAGTATCGCGGAATCTGACACTCTTGATGTTCTGAGCATAAAAATTAAGAACTAGCACGTTTTTCAAGTGTAGAAAGAAGCATTAAAGTGTCTCCGTTTTTAAAACCGGTGTAAGAAGTACTTCACCTCTTCTGATTTCCTTACTAATTATATAACATATATCCGACGGAAGATGGAATAAAACCACTCCCATATATGGCAGGAGCTTTAAACTCTATTTTGGAACTCTTGGACCGTGTCTAAAGGAGGGCGTTTTTGCTTATCAATGGCAATAGGGTATCCAACTCTATTGACTCATTGGAGCATAGTCGGAATGTGGGTTGTGTGACTCTGCTCTATTGATATAACCAAGGAAAATGTTCTGCCAAGATAAATGAACCTATCCCCAGGGTCTAAGTTTTGTTTGCAGCACTAGGTTTTCTAGTAGATCACATCCGTTTGTAGTGGATTGTCGAGTAGATCGCACATCGCATTTGCAGAGAAGGTTTGTTTATTAGTCGAACTAGCCGAATGTAGAATAAATTCCTCAAAGAAGTCTTCCCAGTTTCATATGATGCATATGCATATGATGCATAGTGTTATTTTTATTTATTCTTTCTATTTATTTACAACTCATTTTTAATAATTTCAACCTAACCGAGAACTGGTAACAATGACCGTCGTCTCGTTGTAGCGAAAAAAAACCAAGGGTTCTGGTGGGAATCGAACCCACGACCCCCACGTTCAAAGGCTAGCACGCTACCAACTAGCCTACGGGGGCCCTTCTTCCCAGTTTCTTTTAATGTAAAAATACTCAAATCAACTCCCTTTTCCTCCTCCTCATAACAATTTTTCTGATATCAACATAATGCACTGTATTAGGAGTGGCATACCATGAGTGTTAGATCAATGTAAAAAAATCGCAATTGATTTTTTAAAAATATCAATTGAAATTAGAAAAGCTCCATTAAAGTTCATAAAAGTATAGCTATTTTTATACCCTCCAACTACATGATTTTTTGTGTTTTTTTTAACAAATGCAATATTCGTATGCTACAAGAAGCTCAAAGTCCTGCATTTGGACACAGAGGATTACAAAATGTCGTTTTTTCGGATCGCGCGATTTTTTGTTAAAATTTGTTATTAAAATTTTTCGCCTGCGGAGCTTTCATCGGATTTGCATGCTGTTTTTAAATTCATTACTTTTGATTTTCTACTGCGCTGCGATAGATTAATATATAGTGGTAATCTGCATGTAAGAGCAGGGGTTTTGGGTTCGATTCCCACCAGAGCCTTTGTATGTTAGCAACAACGCAAAGGTTGTTGTAATAATCTACTGATTTATTGTGACATACATATTTCAGTTTTGACATTTTAAGATTTTGACAAAAAATAAAACCGAAATAAAATTGGTCAATTTTTCATATAAAATTTTTGGGTAATTTTTCGTAATGAAAAATCACCCAATTTTTAATTTCAAAATTTTGCCCAAAAACTATGAAAATTTGCCTAAAAATGTTGTGTAACTTTTCATATGAAATATGAGCCAAAATTGTGTGAAAAACAGGCTTCGTATTTGCTCACTCTTTTTCTTTCAGTTTCATGAAACTCTAAAATGAAAATAAAAATTGTATATCTCACTCATGAACTATGAAATAATTTGATTGTTTTCATTTTTCGTTGCTTGTGTGTGTGCAGTGAAAGAAGAAGTAATCAAACGAGAATTGAATGAATGAAACTTTTAAATAATTTTCATTCTCATTTTAGGCAAATGAGACTTTCATTTCGTGAGAATTTTTATTTTATTTTCAGTCTCACGAAAATGAAATGAAAGTTAGTTTCAGCGTATTTCAGTTTCATGCACACGGATTAAATATTTTTTTCTTTTATTCAATAGTTTACGATTTTGGTTGTACCGAAGCTAATTTTTCAAAAAAGTTTAATATTTTAAAAAAAGTAAATTTTTTTTAAAAAACTTCAGTTTTTCAAAAAAAAAAGCTGAATTTTTCAAAAAAAACATAATTTTTTAAAAAAGTTGATTTTTTAAAAAAAAATAATAGTTTTTTGAAAAACTTTAATTTTTCAAAAAAAGTTGATTTTTTCAAAAAAAAAGTTAATTTTTTCAAAAAAGATGAATTTTTCAAAAAAAAGCTAAATTTTTCAAAAAAAAATAATTTTTTTAAAAAGTTGATTTTTTCAAAAAAATTTAGTTTTTTAAAAAACTTTAATTTTTCAAAAAAAGTTGATTTTTTCAAAAAAAATTGATTTTTTCAAAAAAAGTTGATTTTTTCAAAAAAAGTTGATTTTTTCAAAAAAAGTTAATTTTTTCAAAAAAATTAAATTTTTCAAAAAAAAGTTTATTTTTTTAAAAAAGATGAATTTTTCAAAAAAAAAGCTAAATTTTTCAAAAAAAAAATAATTTTTTTAAAAAGTTGATTTTTTCAAAAAAAAATTTAGTTTTTTAAAAAACTTTAATTTTTCAAAAAAAGTTGATTTTTTCAAAAAAAATTGATTTTTTCAAAAAAAGTTGATTTTTTCAAAAAAAGTTGATTTTTTCAAAAAAAAATAAATTTTTCAAAAAAAAGTTAATTTTTTAAAAAAAATTTAATTTTTCAAAAAAGTTGAAATTTTAAAAAAAAGGTTAAATAAGTTAAATTTTTAAAAAAGTAAAGTTTTTCAAAAAAAAACTGAATTTTTCAAAAAAAAATAATTTTTTAAAAAAGTTGATTTAAAAAAAAAAAAAAAAAGTTTTTTAAAAAACTTTAATTTTTTTAAAAAAAGTTGATTTTTTCAAAAAAAAAATAATTTTTCAAAAAAAAGTTAATGTTTAAAAACATTAACATTGTTAAGAAAACAATTTTAAATATTTCAACTTTATTTAAAAAAAAAAATAAATTAAAAAAAAAAATATTTTTAAAAAAAAATTATAAAAAGTGTAATTTTTCAAAAAAAATCAAAAAAGTTGAATTTGAATGAAAAATATGTTTTTTTTTTTTTTTTTTTGGAAAAAATGTGTTTTTTTAATTTTTTTTTTTTAAATTTAAAAACTAGCGAAGATAAAATTGATCTATGATCGCTTAAGAGGTTATGAAGTGAAAAAAAATAACAAATTAACGTTCTTTTGCTTGTATCTTGATTATTTAAAAAGTTATTCGCAATTTAAAAATCTAGCAAAGAAAAATTGATCTGGGGTCGCTAAAGGGGGTTATGAATGGGTAAGAATGATAAAAAAAATATCATAAATTTTTCTCTATCCTGATTAGTTTTTAATATATAATTTAAATACCAAATTAACGTTGTTTTGCTTGTATTTTAATTATTTAAGAAGTTATTCGCAATTTAAAAATCTAGCAAAGAAAAATTTTATCTGGAACCGCTTAAGAGGTTACGCAGGGGTGAAAATGACAAAAATATCATCCATTTTGCTCTACATCGATTAGTTTTTAAGATATAATTAAAATACCAAATTAACGTCCTTTTGCTTGTATTTCAATTATTTAAGAAGTTATTCGCAATTTAAAAATCTAGCAAAGAAAAATTTGATCTGGAACCGCTTAAGAGGTTACACAGGGGTGAAAATGACAAAAATATCATCCATTTTGCTCTACATCGATTAGTTTTTAAGATATAATTAAAATACCAAATTAACGTCCTTTTGCTTGTATTTTGATTATTTAAGAAGTTATTCGCAATTTAAAAATCTAGCAAAGAAAAATTTGATCTGAAACCGCTAAAGAGGTTACGCAGGGGTGAAAATGACAAAAATATCATCCATTTTGCTCTAAATCGATTAGTTTTTAAGATATAATTAAAATACCAAATTAACGTCCTTTTGCTTGTATTTTGATTATTTAAGAAGTTATTCGCAATTTAAAAATCTAGCAAAGAAAAATTTGATCTGGAACCGCTTAAGAGGTTACGCAGGGGTGAAAATGACAAAAATATCATCCATTTTGCTCTACATCGATTATTTTTTAAGATATAATTAAAATACCAAATTAACGTCCTTTTGCTTGTATTTTGATTATTAAAGAAGTTATTCGCAATTTAAAAATCTAGCAAAGAAAAATTTGATCTGGAACCGCTTAAGAGGTTACGCAGTGGTGAAAATGACAAAAATATCATCCATTTTGCTCCACATCGATTATTTTTTGAGATATAATTAAAATACCAAATTAACGTCCTTTTGCTTGTATTTCAATTATTTAAGAAGTTATTCGCAATTTAAAAATCTAGCAAAGAAAAATTTGATCTGAAACCGCTAAAGAGGTTACGCAGGGGTGAAAATGACAAAAATATCATCCATTTTGCTCTACATCGATTAGTTTTTAAGATATAATTAAAATACCAAATTAACGTCCTTTTGCTTGTATTTTGATTATTAAAGAAGTAATTCGCAATTTAAAAATCTAGCAAAGAAAAATTTGATCTGAAACCGCTAAAGAGGTTACGCAGGGGTGTATGATTGAAACTAATTTGTTTAATAATATAAAAATCATATGTTTATTCAATTTCATTGCAGTCCAAATATATTCACTCTAGTATTGTATTCGTAGATACATATTTTAAACGAAAACAAGTATTAACAAAAAAAAGTAATCCTTAAATAATTTGTTTGACTTATTTTTTTTTTTTTGACAAATTTTTCTTTGCTAGATTTTTAAATTGCGAATAACTTCTTTAATAATCAAAATACAAGCAAAAGGACGTTAATTTGGTATTTTAATTATATCTTAAAAACTAATCGATGTAGAGCAAAATGGATGATATTTTTGTCATTTTCACCCCTGCGTAACCTCTTAAGCGGTTCCAGATCAAATTTTTCTTTGCTAGATTTTTAAATTGCGAATAACTTCTTAAATAATCAAAATACAAGCAAAAGGACGTTAATTTGGTATTTTAATTATATCTTAAAAACTAATCGATTTAGAGCAAAATGGATGATATTTTTGTCATTTTCACCCCTGCGTAACCTCTTTAGCGGTTTCAGATCAAATTTTTCTTTGCTAGATTTTTAAATTGCGAATAACTTCTTAAATAATCAAAATACAAGCAAAAGGACGTTAATTTGGTATTTTAATTATATCTTAAAAACTAATCGATGTAGAGCAAAATGGATGATATTTTTGTCATTTTCACCCCTGCGTAACCTCTTTAGCGGTTCCATATCAAATTTTTCTTTGCTAGATTTTTAAATTGCGAATAACTTCTTAAATAATTGAAATACAAGCAAAAGGACGTTAATTTGGTATTTTAATTATATCTTAAAAACTAATCGATGTAGAGCAAAATGGATGATATTTTTGTCATTTTCACCCCTGCGTAACCTCTTTAGCGGTTTCAGATCAAATTTTTCTTTGCTAGATTTTTAAATTGCGAATTACTTCTTAAATAATTAAAATACAAGTAAAAGGACGTTAATTTGGTATTTTAATTATATTTCAAAAAATAATCGATGTGGAGCAAAATGGATGATATTTTTGTCATTTTCACCCCTGCGTAACCTCTTTAGCCGGTTTCATATCAAATTTTTCTTTGCTAGATTTTTTTAATTGCGAATAACTTCTTAAATAATTGAAATACAAGCAAAAGGACGTTAATTTGGTATTTTAATTATATCTCAAAAAATAATCGATGTAGAGCAAAATGGATGATATTTTTGTCATTTTCACCCCTGCGTAACCTCTTAAGCGGTTCCAGATCAAATTTTTCTTTGCTAGATTTTTAAATTGCGAATAACTTCTTAAATAATCAAAATACAAGCAAAAGGACGTTAATTTGGTATTTTAATTATATCTTAAAAACTAATCGATGTAGAGCAAAATGGATGATATTTTTGTCATTTTCACCCCTGCGTAACCTCTTTAGCGGTTTCAGATCAAATTTTTCTTTGCTAGATTTTTAAATTGCGAATAACTTCTTTAATAATCAAAATACAAGCAAAAGGACGTTAATTTGGTATTTTAATTATATCTTAAAAACTAATCGATGTAGAGCAAAATGGATGATATTTTTGTCATTTTCACCCCTGCGTAACCTCTTAAGCGGTTCCAGATCAAATTTTTCTTTGCTAGATTTTTAAATTGCGAATAACTTCTTAAATAATCAAAATACAAGCAAAAGGACGTTAATTTGGTATTTTAATTATATCTTAAAAACTAATCGATGTAGAGCAAAATGGATGATATTTTTGTCATTTTCACCCCTGCGTAACCTCTTTAGCGGTTTCAGATCAAATTTTTCTTTGCTAGATTTTTAAATTGCGAATAACTTCTTAAATAATTAAAATACAAGTAAAAGGACGTTAATTTGGTATTTTAATTATATCTTAAAAACTAATCGATTTAGAGCAAAATGGATGATATTTTTGTCATTTTCACCCCTGCGTAACCTCTTTAGCGGTTCCAGATCAATTTTTTCTTTGCTAGATTTTTAAATTGCGAATAACTTCTTAAATAATTAAAATACAAGCAAAAGGACGTTAATTTGGTATTTTAATTATATCTCAAAAAATAATCGATGTAGAGCAAAATGGATGATATTTTTGTCATTTTCACCCCTGCGTAACCTCTTTAGCGGTTCCAGATCAAATTTTTCTTTGCTAGATTTTTAAATTGCGAATAACTTTTTAAATAATCAAAATATAAGCAAAGGGACGTCAATTTAGTATTTTAATTTTTTTTTCAAATTAAAACTTTTTGAAAAAATTTTACTTTTTTTAAAAATTAAAACTTTTTTTGAATTTTTTTTTAAAAAATTCAACTTTTTTTAAAAAGTCAGCTTTTTGTAAACTTTTTCTGAAAATTAAAGTTTTTTGAAAAAATTAAGACTTTTTTTAAAAAATTTAACTTTTTTGATTTTTTTTTTAAACAAACTTTTTTGGAAAACTTCAATTTTTTTATGAATTCAACTTTTTGGTGAAATTTTTTTTTTTTTTTAAAATTTAAGTTTTTTGAAAAGTTTTCACTTTTTTAAAAAATTTACAAGTTTTTGAAAAAATTTGACTTTTTTAAAAATTAAAACTTTTTTGAATTTTTTTTTTTTTTTTTTGAAAAATTAAATTTTTTTGAAAAAGTCAACTTTTTGAGTTTTTTGAAAAAGTTGACTTTTTTAAAAATTTTTTACTTTTTTGAAAAACTTTAATTTTTAAATTCAACTTTTTTTTTTTATTTAAATATAAGTTTTTTTAAAAAATTTTACTTTTTTGAGAAATTTTGTTAATTTTGAAAAATTAAAATTTTTTTAAAAAAATTCGATTTTTTTTGAAAAATTAAAATTTTTTTTAAAAAATTCGACTTTTTTTGAAAAATTAAAATTTTTGTAAAAAATTTAAATTTTTGTAAAAAATTAAAGTTCTTTGAAAATATCATATTTTTTTAACTTTTTTGAAAAATTCAACTTTTTATGAAAAATTTGTTTTTTTTGAAAAATTTAAGTTTTTTGAAAAATTATTTGTTCTAAATGGCTTGGTTTCCAAAAAAAAAAAAACAAAATCGTTAAATATTAAATTTTCCGTTAAAAATGTTTTTCCGTGAGAATGAAGCTGAAATGCAGATGAAACTGTCTCATTTCGTGCGCCACTTTCGTGTGCACGGAATATAAAAATCTCAAGCACACGAAAATGAAATATAAATGAAAATGAAATAATAAATGAAAATTAAACTTTTTTTTTAAGTTTCATTCATTCATTCTCATTTGATTACTTCTTCTTTCACTGCACACACACAAGCAACGAAAAATGAAAACAATCGAATTTTTTCAAAGCACATAAAATGAAATGAAATTAAAAACAAACAAAATTCATTTTCAAAAAATGAATGAATGTGCCAAAATGAAAGCTTCTTTCGTGAGCAAATACGTACTCTGGTGAAAAATTTTTTGGGGAATTTTCGTTTTCTTTTTTGGGCCATTTTTCTTTTGGCGATTTTGCCTACAGCCTAAAAAATTTGTTTTAATAATGATAAACTTGTATTTCTTTAGTGCAAAAAGCATGCGAGTGAATTTTTAAATATATATTACGAGAGGAAATTTGCCCCCCCCCCCAATTACCACTACCGACCACCAACCCAAAAAAAAAATAAAACGCCCCTGCATTTGTTTTTTTTATTTTTTTTTTATGTTGGAGGGTATTAAAGATTCGGCACAGCCGAATTTAACACTCTTACCTGTTTTTTTTTTTAATCGGTCAAACGGTTTTCGAGATATCGCTTTTTGAAATTTGCAAAAAAAATTTTAAGTTCAAGAAATTAAAAAAAAAAAAAAATTTCTTTCCCTTAACCTATTCATAGACCTTGAAATGATCTTTTATTGAAACCTAATTTAAGCCAAATCCAATAATTTTAAGCCATGATGCCCTACGATCAAAGTATTGGATTTTTGAAAAATTTCCACTAAAAATATTGATTTTTGAAAAACACAAAAATAAAAAATAAATAATATCTTGCAATCCATTATTTACTTATTTTGACATGGTGAACACAAATATCAAAAAAAATCTAAAAAGCTCTATCCAATTTTCATTTAAACTTAATTTGAGCCAAATTGAATAATTTTAGCCCATTCGGCCTTTTGAGCAAAGTTTTAAATTTTCCAAAAGTTTTTTAAAAATCCAATATTTAGATCGAAGGGCACCACGGGTTAGAATTCTTCGATTTGACTTAAATCAAGGTTAAATGAAAGTTGGTCTCAAGCTTTATGAAAAGGACTAGGGAAAAATTATCAAACATTTTTTTAAATATTTCTTGAACGTAGGAAAAACCCGTAATTTTTTGAAAAATTTCAAATAGCGATATCTCGAAAACCTTTCGACCGATTTTATTATTTTTTTTTGATATTTGCACATTAATAAATATGATCGCAGGATTTTTTTTTAATCCAAAATTTTGGTCGCGGATTACTTTAATCCGATTTGCCCTAAATTTGTATCCCGTTAGTTTTAGGTTTAGGAGAGTAAAAATTTGTCCGGAACATGGGAAATTAAAATTTAAAAAAATGTCGTTCTATGTGCAAGTTTCTAAGACAGTAAACCTTTAAATGGTCCTTGGGAGCTTATTTCTTAACCATCGATTTTTAATTAAACTCTTTCTTTAGCATTAGTCCTTAATTAGGTTATTTACCAATTAGGACAACTAAAAATATATAAAATTCATTAAAAAAACATTATTTAATACAAAAGAATAGCTAAGTTAAGGTAAACCAAATACAATTACCATTTAGTTCAATATAAAACGTGCAACTGTTAACATTACAAAAAAAGAAAATGAATAAAAACGTTATCAAAATAGCTCCTAAGAAGAAGGGGATTCTCTTACGCTTAACAATTTATTATTTAAAACTATTGAAACAATTTCTAAGAAATACTGCATTAAATGGTTTAAAATATTTGACCTATAAACATTTAACAATTTGGGAAAAGTAAAAATTTTTAATAAAACAAAAAAAAAAAATTAATCATATTTTTTAATTTTAACTTTACAGATTATTTTTCTTCATTTGCTTTTTTGCTGCCACTTATAATTCATTAAATTTTGCCATTACTATTGTGGAAAAATGGCAAACATCACCGGTAATAATTGTTATGAATCCTATATCGGATTTGATAACCAAAGAACCCTTCCCGGCCATAACCATTTGCAATATGAATCAGGCTAGATATAGTAAAGTAAAGGATTATGCCACGTAAGAGAAATTATATTTTTTTGTAATTTTTTAAATTTATTTTTCTAATTCTTTAACATTTCAGAGATTCCCTGGATTATGCTATGCTCCAAAAGTTATGTTTTCAAGAATTAAATTATACATCATTTACTCGTTCAAGACCTCGTTCTAAAGATGATAGTTTTGCTAATTTTATAGTCAAGGTAAAATTAATTGTTTTAAGGTAGAATGAAATTAAATGAACTTTTATTGTTTTATATTTAGAACACCCAACCCTGTTCTCATATGGTAGCCGTATGTCAATTTGGTAATATAATTACCAGTTGTTCGGATTTCTTTCGTGAGGTATTACTAGATGAGGGGCTATGTTGCTCTTTTAATGTTGTTCATCCGTTTATGTTGTATAAGGGAGAGTAAGTATAAAACAAGAAAGCGAGAACGCAAAATGTGCGCCATTTTTGGTATCATCTCTAAAAAATATAGATAGCAAGTGATTGCTGACGTTTTACGTCAGCACACGTAGACTCTGAGGTCCATTGTGATACCGGTATGTTTCCCTACTGGTCCCTGCCGTTAAACCAATTTGAGCCTCTTATTAAACTCCTAAGATATTGAATTTGGACATCTGACAAATCAGAAAGATAGTGCAGCTCCCTAGATCCAAGTGAAGCAAGTCTCTGACCATAAAGTGCGGGGCAATGGCAGATGAAGTGCAAGATAGTTTCCAAATCTTCATCCATACAACTTCAGCTAAATTCATTTAACGGCACAACCACTGTTGAAATCTCTCCTCTTGGAAGCGATATCAGTTCACTTGTGTGCTCTCACTTGTGCGCCGTGTGTTGTCTCTCACGTCAATTCATGTGCCCATTTCTGATTAGTCTCCGTTGCGAAACAAAGACTTAAATTTTTCTTGCAAGTTTCTAGAGACATACCAAAATATTCCAATTCTATTGGAACCTGAAAGGTAGTTCCCAGACTTGCAAATTTATCGGCCTTGCAATTCCAATGAATGTCTCTGTGGTCTCGCACCCATATGAGTCGTATGTCAAACTGCTTGACCATCTCATTTAAAGACGTGCGGCAGTTAAGTGCAGTTTTTGTTTTCAGAAACATTGATTCCAGGGACTACAGCGCGACTTGATAGTCAGAATAGATGTTGACTGCGATTGCAGACAAGATATTGCAACTCAACCAGTCAGCCACTTCCTTTATTGCCAGTATCTCCGCCTGGTAAACACTGCAACTATCTGGCAATCTTCTAGCCAGTCTCAACCAAAGCTCCTTCGAATAGACTCCAAAGATCACTTGTTCATGTAGCATCTATCCATCTTTGTAAAAATGTATGGAGGCTCTTCTACCGGGAGTGCCTCTCACCCAACACTTCCTGAATGGTATCATAGGTTAGGTAAGGTTGTAAGTGGCTGCTGACGTTTTACGTCAACACACGTAGACTCTGAGGTCCATTGTGATACCACGGGACCGTAATTGGTTTTCCTACTAGTCCCTGTCGTTAAACCAGTTTGAGCTTATTATGAAACTCCTTAGATATTAAATTTTGACATCCGACAAATCAGAAAGATCGTACAGCTCCCTAGATGAGTCAAGTCTCTGACCAGAAAGTGCCGGGCAATGGCAAATAAAGTGTTCGCTAGTTTCCAACTTCTCTTCATCCATGCAACTTCGGCCAAAGTCATTCGACGGCACATCTAACCGCTCTGCGTGCTTCCCTATAAGACAGTGTCCGGTAATTATAGAAACCACCGTCGAAATCTCTCCTCTTGGAAGCGATATCAGCTCACTTCTGCGCCCCTGATTAAGAGAAGTCCAAATCAGTCGTGTTGTCTCAAACGTCCATCCATTTGCCCATCTTTGATTAGTATCCGTCGCAGAACAAAGCCGTAGGTTTTGCTTGCAAGTTTCTAAAGGCATACCAACACATTCCAATTCTGTTAGAACCTGTAAGGTAGTTCCTAGACTTGCAAGCTCATCGGCTTTGCAATTCCCTGGAATGTCTCTGTGGTCTCGCACCCATATGATTCGTATGTCAAACTGCTTGACCATCTCATTTAAAGACGTGCGGCAGTTAAGGGCAGATCTTGTTTTCAGAAACATTGAATCCAGGGACTTGACCGCGGCTTGACTGTCAGTATAGATGACTGCGGTTGTAGACAAGACATTGCAGCTCAACCAGTCAGCCACTTCCTTTATTGCCAGCATCTCTGCCTGGTAAACACTGCAATGATCTGGCAATCTTCGAGTCAGGCTCAATCCAAGTCTTCCGAATAGACTCCAAAGCCCACTTGTTCGTGCAGCCTCGATCCATCTGTGTAAAAATTTATGGTGGCTCCACTACCCGGAATGTCCCCCATCCAAGACTCCCTTGAGGGTATCATAGTGGCGCTCAAAGAGGCTCAAAGAGGGAGCACAGTCCACATTTTGTGGTATTGTTATCTTCTTCAAGATCGCGCTACAGCCACAATCGCTACTGCCGACGCAGCCGCATACTGCCTACCCAATATGTCCAATGGTATCAGGTGAAGGAGGAATTCTAATGCAGCCGTAGGTGTAGTACGACGAGCACCTATTCGTACTACACCTTTGAAATGATGCACATCGACGAAATTATCTGCACCTTCGTGATAAAGACACAGTTCGCTTTTGTTTCAAAAGCAGGCCACCAGACTATTATTCCATACAGCAGAATTGGACGCACCACTGCTGTATAGATCCAATGAACGACTTAAGGGCTAAAACCCCATCGCTTTCCAATGGCCCTTTTACAGGAATATAAAGCAATCGTTGCTTTTCTCACCCGTTCCTCAATATTACGGCTGAAATTCAACTTCCTATCTAGAAATACTCCAAGGCACTTGGCTCCGTCTGAGAAGGTGATTTCAGTGCCGTCCAGAGAAATAGGAATAAAAGCAGGAATCTTAATTTTCGTTGTAAACAAAACAAGCTCTGTTTTACTTGGATTAACTCTTAGACCACAGCCTCTTGCCCGTTTAGACAGATCTTTCAGAAACCCTGAAGAATGTCCCTCAATGTTGGCAGGTGCTTCCCCTTTACCGCTATCGAGGCATCGTCAGCATATGCGACAACATGACAACCGCGTGCTTCTAGAGATAGCAGTATTGAATTCAGTGGCAGGTTCCAAAGAAGCGGCGAAAGGTCACCTACCTGTGGTGCGCCCCTATTGACAAATCGGCATATGACGGACGCTCCCACTTCAGACGTTATACGTCTATTGGCAAGTAGGTTTTCCACGCTTTACTCCCAGACCAGACAAAATTATCAAGACTGGGATGACATTATTAAAAGCCCCCTCAATATCAAAGACCACCATAGTTTAGTCCTTTACCGAAAGCGATCTGTCGATGGTACCAATGAGCTCATGATGGGCTGTTTCCGTTGATCTACCCTTGCTGTATGCATGTTGCCCTGTCGAAAGCAACCTCAGGCCTATCACTCTATGCAAGTATGAGTCTATCATTTGTTCCATTGTCTTTAACAAAAAAGAAGACAGACTAATTGGTCTGAAATCCTTCGGAGCTGTGTGGGAACTTTTCCCAGCCTTCGACATAAAGACGACTCTGGTATCCCTACATTTTAAAGGAATACGACCAGTTGATGCATGCTGTGTATAGATTATACTATACAGCCAAGGGGCTATATAGTCCGACACTTGCTGCATCTCAGCCGGGATTACACCATCAGGTTCCGGGGATTTATAGTGCCTGAAGCTTTTTATCGCCCAGATTAATGTAGGCATATTTATTATTTCCGAAGCAATTTCAGATGCTTGGGCGTCAGAACGTTCCAAAGCTTGAAACGGCGTCATAGAATTTCCCAGAAAATGCGTGTTTAGAAGGAGATCCAGCGACTCTCCACTGGAGGAAGACCACACCCCATTAGGATCTTTCTGGTATCCCAGAGTGCAAGGAGAAGAAGCCAGAACCTTGTGCAGCCTGGATGCCTCAGAAACGTCTTCTATGTTTCCACAGAAGTTTATCCAAGAATCACATTTTGCAATTCTGATCATCTTCTCATAACTCTTAAGTTGTAGCCTGTATGCAGACCGCTCTTGAAGATTAAGCCTTATTAAAGAGCTTTCTGCAGGAATCTCTGCTGGACTGCAACTCATTTCACCACCATGGTGGCTTTTTTCCCCCTAGGCTATGCAGAAGGCCAAGACGCATCCAGACACCTATTACAAACATTTGTTATATGGTCAATTTCCGCCAAACTATGCGGTTCAGATAAGGGTAATTCACCCAAAAGCAAAGAAAAAGTCTTCCTATATTTCACTCAGTTTTTTCTCCTCAGATTTCTATAGACTGTCTCAACCGGGCCACGCTCCCAGAGTTAAAACTCTATATAGCTTCAATCGGGGGTACCGCAAGGTTCTGTTCTTTCCCCTACCCTTTTTCTTATTTTTCTTTACGACCTTCTAAGTCAACCTTCAAATCCTATCTACTCTTTTGCAGATGACAGCAACATTTGTCATTCATTTTCCTTTGATCGTAGGCCAAGCCTTATTGAGGTTGAGGGCAAAAGGCAGATTATGAATGACACACTTAGTCAAGACCTGTTGACAATCTCGGAGTGGGGTCTTGCGAATAGGGTCAAGTTTAATGCACGCAAGACTCAATGTTGTATGTTGACCCACAGGAATGTGGAATCAAGAGTGTCATCTGTTCATATGGGTGGTATAAGTATCGAGGAATCTGACACTCTTGATGTTCTGGGCATGAAAATTCAGTGTAATGTCCGTTGGAATAAGCACGTTTTTCAAGTGTCGAAAGAAGAATTCAAGTGTCTCGGTTTTTTAAACCGGTGTAAGAAGTACTTCACCTCATCAGATCTCCTTGGAGCATAGTCGGAATGTGGGTTGTGTGACTCTGTTCTATCGATATTACCATGGAAAGTGTTCTGCTGAGATAAGTGAACTTATTCCTAGAGCCTGAGTTTTTGTTCGCAATACTCTGCTGTCTAGTAGATCACATCCGTTTGTTGTCGATTGTCCAGTGGGTCGCACAGCGCATTACAGAGAAGGTTCTTTCATCAGTCGAACTAGCCGTATGTGGAATAATCTTCCCGCAGAGGTCTTCCCAGTTTCTTTCAATGTAGATAAATTCAAGTCAAATATCCACAAACACAACTCCCTCTTTCCTCCTCCTCATAACCTATTTTCCTGATATCAACACAATGCACTGCATTAATAGGGGCATCCCCTGAGTGGTGGTTCAACGTAAAAAAAATTTGGTTCCCTACCCTTGTTACAAATATACAGGTTAGTGCTTATCAAAAACTCCAAACGTGACTCGCCTCTATAATTTGTGTCTGTACTTTCCCACATCGAATGATGTGCATTAGCATCACAGCACACTACTAACTGAATCAGACCGCCAACCTTCTCCGGGGGTTTGCGATTATCCTTGCCATCCCGTCCTCTGAAAAGTCGTTGTTAAATCTCCGTGAAATTATTGTATACAAATTTGAATCCCGTTCTTAATGTTAAATGTACGGAAATATGACGATGTAATATAAAAAATAGTCAATTTTATTTCATTGAACATACAAATATTCAAAAATAATTTTTACTCAAAATGTATATAAAGATTGTGGGCCCCTAGGCAGTTGCCTACTTTGCCTTAAGGGTAATCTGTGCCTGTATAGAAGACTCATTAGATTCAGAGACAATTTTTTAAGATAATTTCTTACAATATGCGATATTTTCCGTTAGAAAAACTATCAGATTGTAAAATTACATATTTTATTTTTCAGATATTTCATGGTTCGAGATTTTACTTCAATTGATAGTCAATGGATACCAATTGATTGGCATCCAGAATATGGTTATCCTAAAGAATTACCAAATAGTTTTTATCCTCGTGTAGCTTTGGGCGATGGTATAACAAACGGTTTAACGCTTGTCCTAAATGGTGATATTAACGAGTATTATTGCTCATCTACAAATGGTGCTGGATTTAAGGTAAACAATTTTTAATTTATTCAAGTACTCATTTAAACAACTTTATCAAATTCCCAGGTAGCTTTACATAATCCCATTGAAATACCTCACATTAAAGAAACGGGACTATATATACGTTTGGGATATCAGACAAGTTTTCGTCTAGCAACGACTAAAGAAGATGCTACTACTACCCTGAGATCGGTTAAGCCCAAGGATCGACAATGTTATTTTAGTAATGAGCATCCGCTAATATATTTTCGTTATTATACACGACGTAATTGTGAAATTGAATGTGATGCTCTATATATGCTCAGAGAGTGTAATTGTATTCCCTATCATATGCCCTTGTTGTGGGAAAATATTACAACATGTCATGTTCGCCATTTTGATTGTGTTGTGGAGGCGGAAAAAGATTTTATAGATCGTAAAAGATTGCAATGCAAAAAAGAATGTTTTTCGAGTTGTCATGATCTTACTTATGCCCCAGATGCATTTAGCACCCCAATGGCCAAGCGGGAGAATGGTTTAAATGATCCTTCATATTTTATGAATATAAGTAGAGAACAAGTTAATGATAATTTTGCATTGTTGAAAATTTTTTATCCCGATAATTTCTATAGAAGTAATGTTAAGACACCCTACACGGGTATGACGGAATATTTATGTATGTAGAAGTCTTTGATTTTTTTTTTTATTTAATAATTTCGTATTTTATTTTAGCACAAACTGGTGGCATTATGAGTCTTATGATGGGCTTTAGTGTTATATCTTTGGTGGAAATGATATACTTTTTCATTATTAAACCGTTTATTGAGTTTTGGCAGAAATATTGCCAAAGAAATATTATTGATGTAGAAGAGGTGGATCCATCTATGAATGGAAATAACTTGAATATTCAAAATGTAAGTATATAAATACTGGGAATACGTTCAATATCAGATTTTGTTAAACTTAAATTCATACTATCATTGTTACATGATCATTTAAATCACAAATTACGTTAATGTAAACATTTTCAAAAATAAACCTTGATGATGCCCATAGATTAGGTAAAGAAAGCAGGCATTGGTCGGCTGACATGGGTCCTTCCTTCAACGTGGTTATGTTGTTACCTATAAAAGAACGGAAGGGGAAAAAATATAAAAAAAGGAGATGAAGATATAGGAAATAATAATTAAGTGCCCAGTTGGTAACGTCCTCGAGCCATCCTCAGTGACGGCGCGGTGACATGTCAGAGTCACTGCTGACATCCACAAGACATCTCTATGTCCTCACTTAAAGTCAGCAGTAGTCAGGGCATGCTGACTTTCTAGGGACATGCCACATAAGACTTCTTTGCGAAATTGTCTGATGTAGGTCATGAAAAAATACAAAATATTTTGTATTTCCTTTTGCTTTTACTTTTATCCATTTTCCTTTATAAATTATCCTTCTTATATTAAGAAAAAACTTTGTGAATTTTTAAGTCCCAAATGTATTTGAACCTGGAACCTCCAGTTTATTAGTCCCACACCTTACTACTTGTTCCAAACGTTATTTTGAAAATTGTTTGTCTATTTATTATTTTATTCTACTTGTTAGATTTTGATTTTATTTTAAATAAATCGATTATATTGCCATCTTTTTCTTGGAAATTTAAGACTTGCCCAGATTTGAAATTCTAATTTAATATACTGCTATTCTGAAGACATTTCCTTTTAACGTCTTAGAGGGTTGTCCACACTCTTAAAGCAAACATTTAGTGCTGACAATGTTAGGACATGTCATCAAGGATGACTTATGATTTGTCAGAACCTGAAGACATTTCCATTTTACTATCATGTGCGCCGAAGCGTGCCTTGTGCCCGTCCGCAAACAGGTTGCGTAGCTAGTTCCAATGCAGTCGAATGATACTCCCCTTATAATAGGTTAGGTTGAAAGGACTGCTGGCTTTTTTTTGTCAGCACACATAGACTCTGAGGTCCGTTGTGATACCACTGGACTGTAAAAGGTTCCCCTACTAGTCTCTACCATTAAACCAATTTGAGCTCCTTATGAAACTCTGAAGATAATAAGTTTAGCTATCCGACAAATAAGAAAGATCGTGCAGCTTTCTAAATCCCAGTGAAGCAAGCCTCTGACCAAAAAGTGTTGGGCAATGGCAGATAAAGTGGTCGATAATTTCCAACTCTTACTCATTCATGCAACTCCGGCAAAAGTCATTTGACGGCACATTTAAATGCTCTGCGTTCTTTCCTATAAGATACAGTCCAGTAATTATAGCCATCACCGTCAAAGTCTCTCCTCTTGGAAATGATTTCAGATTACTTGTGCGCTTCTTATTAAGAGAAGGTCTTAAATGTTGTGTATTCTCAAACGTCCATCCACCTATCGTTAGCAAATCCTTTCTCTGGCGCTTACTCGCATTGAGCGAGATGTCAGGCGCATGACCGTCAGAATATTGAGTAGTCCCCTGCCTTGCTATTTCAACGGCAACACTGTTACCATTAAATGCATATGTCAAGGCACACAGTTGAGTGCCACATACGCCTGTCTCGCCATCTTATTTAAAGACGCCCGGCATACTCGTACTTGTACAATTCCAGATGTAGTAGTCACACCCGCTAAAAAATGTGTAAAAACATCTCAAAACTTAAAAAATAAGGATTTTTTTAGGAAAAATTGAGTTTGCTGGAGAAAGACGTACAGTTGTCTTAATATTACGTAAATATCCTCTTCACATCTTCGAAAGGTCTTTTTTTCTTTCTAAATCCGTCGAGAAGTTCAAAATCGGTTAATATTCAACAAAGCTACTGGCTTTCAAGTGTAAAAAGTTCGAAAACCCGGTTTTATAACCGTAACTCAAGATTTTGGAGGTGTTTCGCAAATTTCAAGGACAGAGTCTTGATGTACTCGACAACACCTACTATAAAAAAAGTACCGCGTCCCAGGTATTTCTGTTTCATTATTTTTTGTAACACTGTGTAATAGCGTGTCCCGAAAATGAAAAATTTTAGGGAATACCCCTAGAACGATGCTTATTGAAGAGCTGATTACGAGAAAAAAAATTAAAAAATTTTGGAGGTCATCTTCAGGGCGCAACCAGCGTTTAAAGTTTGCATCCGTAGTGCATTTGGAAAAAAAAAATTTTATTTTTAATTTTTAAAATTGGTGCCAAAAGTTTCGTTAGGTAGTGTACATTCTGAAAAAAATAGTTGTAAAGTTTTTATTGAGCAATTTTGGTCCAGCACAACGTTTTGAAACTTTGAAAAGGTGTAATTTTTTTATATTTTTTTAAGTTCTTGTAAAAAACTGAATTTGTAGGAGTTCTTTTAAGATTTTGTATAAAACGGAGTTTATGTTCAACACTTTGTATAAAAAGCTGTTTTTTACAAAAACTTAAAAAATTATGTAATAAATTATGCATTTTCGAAGTTTCAAAACGTTGCGCTGGACCAAAATTGCTCCATGAAAACTTTATAGACATTTTTTCCTGAATTTACTCTACCTAACGAAACTTTTGGCACCAATTTTAAAAATTGAAAAAAATATTTTTTTTTGACCAAATGCACCAAGGATGCAAACTTTAAGCGCTGCTTGCGCCCTGAAGATGACCTCCAAAATTTTTTTAATTATTTTTCTCGTAATCAGCTTTTCAATAAGCATCGTTCTAGGGGTATGCCCTAAAGAAATTCCAAAATTTCCTTATTTTGGGACATGCTACTGTGTAATTCTTGCATGTCCGTATGGTCTGTACGTCCATGCATTAGTTGTCTTGCGAGAAGGTCTACTGGCAGCCAGGGAAGTTTTGCAAGTAGACCTTTAGTTAGAATAGAATGAAGTGAACCAGTTATAATCAGTGCACTTCTCCTAAGGATCTTATTGAATGCATTCTGATGAGTGGCCTTCCCCGCCGCCAGTAAAGCTTTGCGAGTAGACCTTTCGTCGGAGTTGAACGAAGTGCGCCAGTTATCATCAGCGCACGTGTCCTAATGAATGCCTTCTGTTGAGTGGGGTTACCCCCACCAGATGGATACTCCATACATAAGAATAGCCAAATGACATTCCAGGGAGTAGGACTGCGGTTGCTTCCAATGGATTTTTTAAAGCAAACCTTTGCCACTCATGTTCCACAATAGCTTTTCGTTTAAAATTATTCCTAGATAGCACTATTGGACACCGTGAGTTCAATGCCTGAACGAAAACGCGAAGTTTTTAGCTCGGAATTAAAAAGTTCAATATTTGGAAAAAAATTTCATTTTTCTTGAGAAATAATTTTTGTCTTAAGTAATTTTTGCACTCATCGTTTTGTGGGGAATCCCAGATTCAAAATAAAGACATTTACAGTGTTCGCAACTTGAGGTTCAATTCAGTTCCAAAGAAGTGTGAGATCGGATTTTTAGGTGTTCATATACTAAACTAATTATTGCTATAAAATTACCAAAATACATTTGTATTTCCATAATACATATGTGGCATTCCACACCAAATGTCCCGCTACAGAAAAACATGTGTCCCGTAAATTTCTGAATAGGTTGTTTGGATAGCCCTATATGGAACTAAGAAAATTGCGTTTTTGGTTTTTCTAAATTTCAAAAACTGGGCTTAGAATGCGTGGTCAAATATTGGAAAAATGGTCAAATTTGTGGAGAGTTGCCTTCATTAAATATTTATCACATTAAAACGAAATGCACCATAATCTCAGAAATTTACATTCTTATATAGTTTTGTATGGGCTATCGATTAGTTTTTTCTTTTTTGAAAATTTTCAGAACCCGTTCTGAAATTTTCCATTTTTTAAAAATGTCAATTTATTAAAAATCATGCCAATTGTTTTTTCTTTTTTAATTTTTTTTTTTAAGTTTAGATGTTTTTCCATCCACACAAAAAAAAATCAGAAACACGTTCTTCGTTTTTTTCGAGAAAATCGCATTTGAACTTTAAATTTCATAACAATTTTGTAATTTGCTTGTATTTCTTTGTTTTAACGTTGCGAATGAGTAATATTTATTCAATTAATAATACTCATTCGCAACATTAAATCAAGAAAATACAAGCAAATTACAAAATCGTTATGAAATTTAAAGTTCAAATGCGATTTTCTCGAAAAAAACGAAGAACGTGTTTCTGAATTTTTTTGAGTGGATGGACAAACATCTAAACTTAAAAAAAAAAATTAAAAAAGAAAAAAAATTAAAAAAAATTTTAATGTGATTAATTTTTAATCAAGGCAACTCGCCACAAATTTTACCATTGTTCCAATATTTGACCACGCCTCCTAAGCCCAGTTTTTGAAAAATTGAAAAACCAAAAACGCAATTTTCTAAGTTCCATATAGGGCTATCCATACAACCTATTTAGAAGTTTACGGTACACGTGTTTTTTTCGCTGGACATTTGGTGTGGAATGCCTCATATTTAGAAAAATATTAAATACCCAATTAGAAATGTCGATAAGACATCTCAAAGACTTCCTTATGACAAAGTCAGTGTACCTGCTGACTGAAAAATCTCTGACCATACAAAAAACCTCATGACACCTCCTGACTTTTTCAAGTATTTTGTCAAAATTCCTCGCCGACAAGTATACAGGTAGTCAATAGTGCTGACTACATTATGACATGTACATAGTACGTCTGAGATCGTTAAAAAAGTAAAAATTTATTAATCACGTCTTTTAATTTACACTACTTACTATTTTTATCTGTCCATTTCTTAAATTAAATTTTTTAAAACTTACTATTTTTATCTGTCTCACTTGGTCCGCGAACTCAGAACCTTCTGTTCACTGGTCTAGCACCTTACCCCTTTAGCCAAACTTTGATAATAAATGTCTTTATTTAAAAACTAATTTAAATTAATTTATTATTTGAATTGTCCTGTTATATATATTTCGTCACCTGAATTGACAAATGCTACAATATGAATTTTTCTTCCTCAAAAATAACATTTTTTTAAATATTAATTGGAATTTGGTTTCATCCAATTTAATAAGATTTTGTTAGAGTTATTTAAGCGTATCTTAGTTGTTTTTAATATTATTTATACAAAACAGAAAAAAAATTATTTACAAAAAATATATTGCAGGAGCCCTTTACAATTAAGGTGACGATATATTCAATTTATTTTTTTTTTGACAAATTTGAAAATATTATGATTTCAAAATATATTTTATTACAAACAATTTTAAGTTGTGGTTGGCCTAGTTGTTTAGCAGGTTCGACAGCTTACGTGTTGTAGATTTTTGGCCTCGGTTCAATCCCCGGTCGCGGATTTTCTTTTTGTTTTTTTATTGTTTTAAGACCAATTCAATTTTATTTTTTTAATTACAAAGAAAATTAAAAGAGTTTTAAAGGATTAAACAAAATTACATGGATTTTACATCGGAAAAAAAATTTTAGTGATTGGTCGGATTTGCTATATAATTGTCAGCAATAAAGACATGATTTTTCTAAATTGATAAGACAACTTATATGACAAGTCAGTACATTTATAGAACTTGGGGAGCTCCGACAAAAATTATGACATGTCCTTAAGTTGTCTTTAGTAAAATGTATTCACTTGCTGACTTCTACCTGATGAATCATTACTGACATTGTCTTAAACTTTTTAGGGCATCGATAAAATAATTTCTTAACGAGAACTTTACAGATTGATAAAAGAGAGTTCGATTATTTTTTTATACCTAAACTTTTTTTAAGCACAACCGTAATTTTCAGAACCTTAAACAGCAAAAAATAACCAAAAGTACTAAAAAAATAAATTTCGGTTAATCGGTTAATCGACACAAATTAATCGGTTTATTTGTTATTTGAAAATTGGCAATTTTAAATTATTCGAACAGTTAATCGACCAAAATTAATCGGTTAACCGATTAACGGTTAATCGATTGAATACCCTATTCTTTACAGACTTGGATAGGTTTTCCAAAGACCTTACATTTGATATACATATATGACTAGGTTTCTTTGCATTAGTCGTGACATATGCGCAACAAAATTACTGTTTCTTCCTCCCTCATTTTCACCCACGAAACCTGAATTTGGACCGCTAAAAAAAATACCTGTGCCTTTATTTTTCTGCTCTACAAAATAAAACCAATTCCATAAAGACCCGCGGGTAACACTACTGGCCAAACATGCACAGCTTTTGTCATATTGAGTAAAGTAGCAAAATTTAAGGACATTTTTGTTAATAAGTCGAAAAATATAACTTTTTTGGCACGTTGTTAGCACCAAGAGTAGGTCTTTTAAATACCTTTTAATTTGGGCCGCTAAAAAAATACGTATCCAATTTTCATGAAGATTGGAGGGTGAACCAGGGAGACCTCCCTTGTAAGTCTAATTTAACTCTTTCGCTTGTTTTTCCTACACAAATAATTGTTTTTATTATTCGGATTCGGTTTTGGCTGTATAGTAACAATTTTACCGAATATTTGGTATGGCCAAAACAGTTGTATTCGATTCTTTAATTTTTTAACTTGCTATTAGAGATGGACGCGTGAGTGAATTTTGACTCACGCACGCTCATGAAATCAAAATATTGCTCACACACGATCACGCACGAAATTACTTTTACTGCTCACGTTCACGCACTCTCACGTGAGTAACTAAAATTTTGCTCATGCTCACGAAGACTCACGAAATTTAAATTAACAAATTTTTATTTTACTGTTTGCGATTTCTTTTACAAAAAGTTTATAAAAATTTATTTAAATCACAATTTTGTACACACACAAAAAAATTTTACCAATAACTTGGGAGGATATGCGTTTTTAAAGTTTTTTTTGCATTAGTTATGAAAAATTTTGAAACATTTTACCAAGATTTTGCATAATTTTGGTTAAAGTTTGTAAAATTACACAAGGTTAAATACTCTTATGAATATTTTCTAAACTTTTATCAGAAACAAGCAAAAACTTGGTAAAATGATGCTATTATTTGCAAAATATATGCAAAAAACTTTAAAAACGCATATCCTCCCAAGTTATTGGTAAAATTTTTACATGGTAAAAATTTTTTTGTGTCTATTAATTACCCATTAAATTAAATTCCATATAATGACGATTTTTTTACTCGTTTTCTGTTTCAATCAGCACAAAACTATCACGAAAAGTCACGAAACAAAAGTTACTCACGCACGCTCACGTACGAAAATATTTTTTCTAATCACGCCCACTCACGATCACGCGTGAATCACGAAAAATTCGTGTCACGCTCTCATCTCTACTTGCTATGTTAAAAAAAATCGTTTTATAGCATTTGTATAACATTATTAAAAAAAAACCTTTATATTTTTCAAAAAACCGTTACATTTCAAATTTCATAACATTTAGCTATTAAATAGCTAAATTTATTTTCTGTTTTTGAATCTGGTGTTTTCTGGAGATTTTTTCCTGATTTAGCGGGTTTTTGTCAAAAAAAGTTGGCATCAGTGTCTTAAAGACAAAATTTCTAATTGGGTACTAGTATAAGTTCCCGATTCTACATATTGATATTTTTAAAGAAATATTTTTTTATTTATTTGCAGGTAAATACCAAAACCCATTACAACTATTTTGCAGCAAACGGGTTTGTAAACCCCCAACTACCGCCATATAGTAGATACAATGAGCGAGTTTTTAATTAAAATTTATTTTTTGCTAATAATTACTCCCAGTGTAACGGATTTGAATAACAAAGTTTTATATAAGTTAATATTCAAACCAAATTGAGCTTTTTTGCTTAAACTGTTATAAATGGGATGCCAGACTGTAAAATTTTGTTTTGTTATTAATTTAAACTTAAAAGCTTTACGATTTGTACCAGTGTTGCCAGGAAAATATTGAGTCATATTCCCATTTTGGAAATTGAATTTTGTTTTTAATAATTATAGGTTCCGATTAAAGGTAGGAACAGAACAAGCCCGGCACGACTTTTTCCATACGATTTGACAGTTAAAAACCGTGACCGGCACGACAAAAAATTAAAACTTATTTTATTTTATCTCCGGGTTCTCTCAATCTCCCTCCCTCTCAAACTCCAGGGTTGCCGCATTTTCACAACAATTTATAATTTTTTCATTCACAATAGTGTAACAAACGTACAGTAGTGCCAACTTAATCACATTGACTATGTGATAAGCGATTTTTTTCCGTAAAATTACTCTAATTTTATTAAAAGTTGGCACCACTGAACAATCAAATGACATTTTTTGCCGTCGCCGTCCCCCGTCATTGTTTTGGGCCTATATTCTCCGGCAACGGCAACCGCTCCCCGTGCCGTGCTTGTTCTGTTTCTACCTTAAAACGTTTTTAAATAGTGTCAAAAAAATTGAATATTTTAAAAACTGTTATAAATGGGATGCCAGACTGCAAAATTTTGTTTTTTATTAATTTAAAATAAAAAGCTTTAAGATTTGTACCAGTGCTGCCAGAAAAATATTGAGTCATGTCCCCATTTTGGAAATTGATAAACGGTTATATGCCGCCATTTTTTCTTTTTTTTTAATAATTAAAAGTCCCAATTAAAATGTGCCCAAAAAAAAATTAAAACTTTAATAGAATGTTTACCTTCTTAAAAAAATTATTGCTCGTTATATTCAATTTACAAAAATAATCCTAAAAATATAACGAAATTTTGGATTTTAAGAACAGCTTTTAGATGACTTTTCTTCAAAAATTCGGTTACATGACTTTCCATTCACAATATTTCTAGTGATATACAGTGGACGACAATACATTGGAAACTTTTTTATTGTAGATGAAATTTGTTGAAGACAAAGTTAACAATACTAAACGTTATTATTATCATCAAACGAGTATTATTTAAAAAGATGTTATGTAGGTAATTTATTAAGCTTTAATTTAAGCTTAATAGCATCCAGATTGAGTAAATAATGAATGTATTACGAGGGTCGATGTGGAAAATGAAATTATTTATAGACATTTTTCAGAACATTTTTAAAAAATATTTCTAAGTCGAGTTTACCCAAGTTAAAACTTTGTAAATTTTGAAAAAAAGGTCCAATAATTTGTATTCAGTGATCAAATAATTTTTCCAACAACCCAAACAAACAGTGCAATTTTTTAAGTACAGTAGAAAAAATTCAAATTTTTTGACCTTTTATTGTTTATTAATTTTAGTACACCTAAGTGTATGCTAAGGATATATTAAGATAATTTTAGTACACTGTACACTAGACCGGGTCGAGAAAAAAGCTCCCATTTTCCGCGCTTAATTTTAAAGTCACCTCGAAAAAGTTCCACAGACAAAATATTCGATTTTTAGGTTGCGATTTGGTACCGCCAAAATTGTTATTTGTACATATGTAGCTTCGTTATTTGATGTCCGACGTTATAAAAAAAATTGAAAAAGTTCCCATTTGGTGACAACTTCCCTTATCTGGCAACACTGATTTATACTGTTATACAAAGAGAACACATGTATAGAGAAAATTTTTTCTCTTTTCCAGTTTTACAACAACTTGATTCAATCAAGTTGATTGAATTGTTTATATTTCCAGTTGTGTTTCTTTTGATCGTGGAAAGGTCGTTCTTAAGTTTAACGGACGGTAGAAAAGCTAAGACAAACATTATAAAAAATTAAAAGATTACAATTTAAACTGTGCTTTTGTGTATTAATTGAAATTAATTAAATCTTTATAAATTAAGTTTAAAATAAATTATCTTAAAAAGAAACGAGTCTTTTTCGGTATTTACTTAAAACAACAAAAGTGCGTGTAATTTTAGTTTGTGAAAAAATATTTAAGTAGGTGTTGGGTTGGTTTGTACGTGTTTATTCAACTTTAACTTAAACCACTTTCTCCATCCGGTGTTTTAATTAAGGTAATGTAACATTACGAAACCTGTATACACTTGGAATACATAATTTTATCTTTTTTTTTTTTTAAACTCCATACAAAAGGTCTAGTTACTGAAATGGTAATGTTACGTGAGTAGCAACAAGTTCAGTAGTCGAGACATACACTAAAAAAAATATTGTACAATTACAAACAGAAAACGTAATTTTCACTAGGAATTCTCGTAAAAACATAGCAAAATATCTTCTAACATCACGAGAATTCGTTGTTAGTTTTATTGCGCCAAAAAGTAGTAAATTTACAATTTTTTCAGTAAAATATTTGTGATCAGTCTTAAAAATTTCAACCTAAAACTGTAAATTTACAAAAAAAAAAATTTTGTTTGTAAATTTACAATTTTTTTTTTTCAAAATTAATAGTAGGGTAATTCCAAAAATTTTCGCCCCACTGTTCGGAAACATGCCTTTGGACGCCACTGAGAATTTGGCTCATAGATATCCACGTTTATATGAGATATGTTGCATTTTTGGATTTTCAAAATTTGCTGTAGTTTTCAAATTATCGCGGGTCAAAGTTAGACTTTTTTAGCAAAAGTCAGAAAAATACATGACGTTTAACGTGCTCTAACTTTTTAACTATTAATCCGATTATCACAAGTAATGGCTCATATGAAAGCTTAATTCTTCTTCTTTTAGGAAATATTTTCAAAAGAATACGGTTTTTTTCAGAAGTGTTGCAAAAATTCAAAAACATTTTTTTTTTGCGAATATTTAAAAAAACACATCTTCGATTTTTTTAAAAAAAAGTTTGGTGATAAACAATACTGTTTTGTACAACATATCCAAAATTCAGAGTGGGATCTCAATGGGATCAAAAAATATTCTGGTTTTAGTACGAAGTTCTTAAATTTTACCTTAGAAAATTAAAATTTTATATTTCTTCAATATAAAAATTTAAATTTTCAAAGAAAATTATACTATTAAAATTTTGAAAAACATTCAAAACATTAGAAATTTAAATTTTCTAAGGGAAAAATATGAGAACCTCGTACTTAAAACAGAATAGTTTTTGATCCCATGGAGATCCCACTCTGAATTTTGAATATGTTATACAAAACATTGTTATTTTTCACCAGAATTTTTTAAAAAAAAATCGAAGATGTATTTTTTTAAATATTCGAAAAGAAAAAATGTTTTTGCATTTTTGCATCATTTCTGTAAAAAAAACAGTGTTATTTTAAAAATATTTTCTAAAAGAAGAACCCCAGCTTTCACATGAGCCTAAATTTGTGAAAATCGGGTCATTGGTTAAGAAGTTACAGCTCTTTAAACGTGATGTATTTTTTTTACTTTTGCTTAAAAAGTCAATCTTTGACCCGCCATAATTCGTTAAATACACCAAATGTAAAAAAACGATATATGGTACATATATCGTATTTATGAGGGCTATCTATGTGTCAAGGCTCAAATTAATCTGAGACACCATTTCCAAAAATGACTAAAATTTGAGCTAAATTTTCTGGAATGGCCCAGTAGTTTTAAAAAAAATAATATATATTTTAAATTGGATTATTATTTTTTTCTTTAATTTTTGGGCATTCAAAGGTTAATTTTGAAAAAAATTTAAAAATTAAATCCTTAATCAATTAAAATACCAAACATCAATTGAAATTGAGATTTTAAATTTTAAATTGAGAACTCATCAAATGTAATTGAGATTTACATTTAAAAATCAGAAAACACTAATTGAAATTTAGATTTTCCATTTAAAATTGAGAATTGGTCAGTTGAAATTATGATTTATTATTTAATATTGAGACAAAAGTAATTAAAATTGAGATTTTTTACATGAAATTGAGAAAGCAACAAATGAAAATGGGTAAACCACAAATGAAATTGGGATTTTCCATTTAAAATTGAGAAAAGTTCAATTGTTATTAAGATTTTTCATTTAATATTGAGAAATGTACAATTGAAATTTATATTTTATATTTCAATTTGAGAACTCAACAAATAAAATTGAGATTTTCAATTAATATTGAGAAAACATTAATTAAAATGGAGACTTTCCAATTTATATTGAGAAAATAACAATTGAAAATGAGGTTTTTCATTTAATATTGAGAATTTATAAGTTGAAAATGAGAAAATAACAATTGACATTGAGAAGAGAGCACTTGTAAATGAGATATATTTTGTTAAAAAGTCTACATACATAATTAGGTGGATTAGCCTACGTTCTGTTAATTTCGTACAATAAGTCCTCCTTTTGTAGATTTTCTCACAATTTTACTGTATTAATAAACTCTTAGGGCGGATTACTCAATGAAAAGTTAGCTGCTAACTGCCGATTTAACGGATCCTTATGTCAAAATTTGTATGAAAAAGTTAAATTTAATGGAGAGTTATTTTATAACGGAGCATTGAGTAATCCAGCCTTAATAGGTAAAAAAATATTTATAATGAGGATGCAGGAGAACGGATGAAGTCTTTTCTTGAGCAACAATCTTGTTTGGTTAGGTTTTACAACCTAATCTATCGTGTCACGACAGGCTTGAAAGTGAGTTTGAAAGTCCTACCGCAACTCTGTTCAGATTGAGTCCATATTCTCCCATGCTCAACCCAATAAAAAACATATGGTAAAAATTAAAAAGTCACGTTAAATCCAATATCAGAATTCCACGCGATTCTTCTTCCAAAAATATGAAAGATATGCCAGTTGGCCAGTACATAGTTTATTTTATATTATATTCTTTTATACAATAAATCAATTAGTTTTTCTCAATTTTAATTGTTTTTTTCCAATTTCAAATAAAAAATCTCAATTTCAATTGTTTTTTTCTCCATTTTAAATAGAAAATCTTAATTTCAGTTGATTTCTTCTCAATATTAAATGCAAATTCTTAATTTAAATTATTATTTTCTCAATTTTAAATGTAAAACTCATTTTCATTTGTTGTGTTCTCAATTTGAAATGGAAAACCTCAATTTCAATTAATATTTTCTCAATATAAAATGAAAAATCTCATTATAAAATGAGATTTTCTCAATTTAATTTGTACATTCTCAATATCAACTAAAAAATATCAATTTTATTTGATCTTTTCTCAATTTCAAATCAAAAATCACAAATTTAAATGTTGTACTCTCAATATAAAATGGAAACTCTCTATTTAAATTGGCCTTTTCTCAATCTCAAATAGAAACCTCTTTTCCATTTGTTGTGTTCTCAATTTCAAATGGAAAATCTTAATTCAAATTAATGTTTTCTCAATATTAAATGCAAAATCACAATTTCAATTGTTATTTTCTCAATTTCAAATGAAAATTCTTAATTTCAATTGTTCTTTTCTCAATATTATTTGGAAAGCTCTCAATTTTAATTGCAAATGGTGTAGTAGAATTCAGAAATCATCTTGTGGGAATTTACTTCATATATCTTCTATTTCTTCAACATTTTAACTCTTCTATTTTGGGAAGTGTCGACACCGCACAGTTTTGTGTTTCCTTATAACGACCGGCCAAAAATAGAAGGAGTTATCGCAGAAAATAGAAAATTGGTGTACGTAAATTATATAAGAAAACGAGTCGGTTAAATTGAGGTGTTTCATGTCTACAAGTACTTAAGCAAAAATATCATAACAAAGAATTTTCTTAATTTCAAGACATTGGTAAACCCCAAAAATATTTTACACAGTGCTTTTGTAACTAAAAATAAGTTTTTAAATTCATAAAAAATAAATTAAAACTCCAAAGAAATTTATTAGTATATGCAATTAATATTCCATTTGTATTTTTAGTCGTTGATTTTAATAAATTTGTTTTATTATTTTTCCGATTTATATTTTTCTAACTCTTCCTTATTCCACTTCATAACTCGATTATGGATATTTTTACGGCATTTGATTAAATTTTGAGGGTGAAATTTTTCGGAAACATCATCCTAAAAAGATAAATAAAATTAAAGGGCTGGTACTCAACCGGTAAATAAACGCAAGTGACAGTAACAAATCAGCTGTTTACTAACGTACAAATGATTACTGAGCAAAGTAATATCTTACGTGATAATTAAAAGCATTTTGATCTTACTGCAACTTACACGTGACATTAACAGTTGAGTAATTACCCCTTGTACCAGCGCCACTTCTCCCTTTTTGCGAATGTGGAGCTTATGATTTTTTATTAAAGATAAGTAAGTTGTTCGGTTTTCACTTGAAATTCTGTCAAACTTCATATTAAAAAAACATCATATTAATTAATGTTTCGAAATATTTATGTTCACCGGTGAACAACTTACGGGGCTGCACAGTGTGTAGTATCATTTTTTATACCCTCCAACTACAGTATGAGGGTATACTCACTTTGTCATTCCGTGTGTAACGCATCAAAATATCGGTCTAGGACCCCATAAAGTATATATATTTATGATCAGTGATCGATTCTAAGACATTCTAGCGATGTCCGTCCGTCCGTCCGTCTGTAGTTAACACGATGCAGTCCAAAATAAAAGAGCTAGACTCCCGACATTGGGCACAAATATGTCTAATGTTCCTAGGCAGGTTAAGTTCGTAAAGGAGCAAAATCGGTCCAGGGGGAAAAAAGTTCCCCCTTGAGGAACTAAACCAACCTCTGAAAAGTACCATATTTTTACATGATTTTCTATGTTTTTGTTTAACAAATGCAACATTTTTATGCTACAAGAAGTTCAAAGTCCTGCATTTGACCCACAGAATTAAAAAATGTCGTTTTTTCGGTCCGCCCCCCCCCCCTTTTATGGGCGAGGAATATATTTTTTTTTAAATAATGATAAACTAGTATTTTTTTAGAGCAAAAAGTATTCGAATGAATTCTTAAATACATATTCGAGAAGAAATTTTCATTTTGGAGGGTATAACAGATTCGGCACGGCCGAATTTAACACTCTCACTTGTTTTTTTTTTTGTAAATAAATCTGAAATTTTTTTGAAGTTTTACATTGGAATAGCAGAGGTATTTCCAAGCATTATTTTGCACATCTCAGATTGGTTTATACATGAACTGCGACACAGAGTCCCAAAGTAGGGCAAAACTCCACGTTTACAAAAAGAAAGAAGAAACATATTTGCATTGATGTCGGCAAATATATCAAATAAATCCCCGTTATCTTACTAGATTTTAAATAGTTGTCCATAACTTACTTCTTCCTTAACTTTAATAACATTAAAATCTAACTTCAAGGGTGATCTTCTCAAAAGCATATCGAAGAAAGGTTTCATTAAAGTGAAAAAGAATACCTCCGCTATAGAAATGACACTGAAACCAACCATTAAACTCATAACGCCACCAGTTTGAGCTTTAATAGAAAAAAATCGTATAAAGAGCCATTCAAAACTATATATTTTACATTAAAACTTACATAAAAATTCCGTAAATCCAGTATATGGTGCCTTAGTATTACCACGAAAATAGTTTTGCATAAAATAAAATTGCACCGATGCTAAATCTTTGTGTAACATCTCCTTCGTTATATTTCGAAATAATGGATCTTGCAAATTGTATTCATTTCTAGCCAAAGGTGTTACAAACATATCAGGATAAAACATCAAATCATGACAACCCGATAAGCAATCATCTTTACATTTTCGATTTTCCGGATCGAATATTAAATGTTCGGCTGCAGCAACACAATCCATTTCCTTGAGAAAACAAACACTAACATTGGCATAGATCGGAGGCATATGATATGGTATACAATTACAACGGCGCAGCATAAATTTTGAATCACATTCCATTTCACAATTGCGTCGTGTGTAATATTTGTGGTACAGCAATTGTTTTTCATTTGTAAAATAACATTGCCTATCATGGGGACTGGTGTTGCGCAGCGAGATCATAGCATCTGTACGTTTAGAAATAATACGTACTTTAGTTTGATGGCCCAATACAATGGGAAGTCCTGTCTCTCTTATGTGAGGAGAATCGATGGGATTGTAAAGTAATACCTTGAAGTTGTAAATATAATTTAGATATAATTCTTTTTGTAGGATATAGAAATTTTTAATTTACCTTGAATCCTGGTCCATTTGTAGAACTACAGTAGTATTCATCTAAATCAGCATTTAATACAACGGTTAAACCCATTGATGCACCGGAACCTGTATAGGAAAATGATTAATGTTTTAAGTAAAATTTATAATATGTATTCGATTTTTCGGTTGCGTTAACTATCGATTCCTTCTTAATCGAAGTTAAGGTGACCGTTTTTTCCGGAAAGTCATGCTTATTTTAACGACGAATAACTCGCAACGATCTCTTTTTGTAAAAAAAACTTTAAGATACCGAGGTGTTCATTCCTCAACCCTAATAAGTCTTCTTATTTTTGTTATTCAACAAATAAACACTATCAATTTATTTCAAAGAGGTAATAGGCTAGGTTAGGTTAAATGAGCGTCCGCCAATTTTGCGAATTCACTCAGAGGCCATAAAGCACATTGTGATTCCCTTAAAGTCGTCTCCCTACTCCCCTCTGATAAATAAATTCTACTTCTCAAACTACCCCGGCTCTCTAAGATATTCTGCTAGAGAAGTCAAAGAGGGGAAACTGTTTAGACAATCTAGGTCATCAAAAAATCGTTGCCCCAAATACTTAGGACGACGTTTCATTGGGCCCGGACATTTACACAACAAGTGCTTCACTGACTCCTCCTCCTCCGTTTTCCACCAACTTCTACAAAAGTCCCTATTAGAAATTCCTTAACGAACGGCCATTTGGCCGATTATACAGTGTCCTGTCAGTACTCCTACTAATAGACTAACCATGCGTTTGCCAAAGGAAAGAAGACTATCTGTCCTCTTAGGATTTGGCAGTGACCACAAGAGGAAATAAGATTATGAAGATTTTTTTCTTTAGAAAATTCTCAGATACATCCTTCAGATTTTAATATTTTTTAATTTATAAAAACTTTTTGTCAATTTAGCAAATTTATTCTATTAAAGACTCCTGACAGGTTAACACATACTTACTTTGTCATTCCGTGTGTAACGCATCGAAATATCGGTCTAGGACCCCAAAAATATTATTTAACTTGTGAGTTAACATTTGTGAATACACATTCCTTGTATTGAAGGGCAGTTTCGTAATAATCTCGACCATTTTCTCACTTCGTATCCTGAGAAATACGAAGTTGAGCTACTCTCGAAAACGCGGATCATAACCTCATTTTAGCAACCTTTCCATTGTCGGACTTTCGTAGTGCTTCAAAACCGTAGACGAAGCGTTTTATTTTACTCTTTGAAAAGGCTCGTTGGACTGAGCTTAACGATTTCTTTCAGCGTTTCAATTGGAAACTTTGTTTTATTGATGACAATGTTAACGCTGCGGCAGAAATTACAGTAATTCATAATTAATAATTCATTCCATCCAAGCAAATTTCGCCTAAACCAAAACATAAGTGCTGGTTTAATCAGATGTGCAGGAATGCAGTCAGATTGAGAGAGGGTACGTTCAGTACTTAGCGTAATGACAAAAACCGTGTTACTGACGCGTTACGTAAACAGGCGAGAATCGAATGTGGCAGAGAACTCAGACGTGAAAAGATTCTTTACGAACAGCGTCTGCGTGCTTAGCTCCTTGCTGCTCCGCGGGGTAGTAGGACATTTTGGTCATTTACTAAAAGGGTAAAACATAATACTAGTTTATCCATTCCAACCATTATAATGAATGACAAAATTTTCACAGACCCGATTGATAAAGCCAGCCAGGGATAAAGTAGGGACTAGGGACTAGTAGGGAAACCTATTACGGTCCCGTGGTATCACAATGGACCTCAGAGTCTACGTGTGTTGTCGTAAAACGTCAGCAGCCACTTACAACCTAACCTAACCTAAGCCAGCCTTGTTACTAACCTTTTTGCAGAAATGCATACTTGCCGGAAAGCAATCATTCACCACCCGAACTCTAGACGGTATTCGTTACTATGTCTAAGATATTCATTAGAGCGCGTGCAGTTAAAAGGGTTCTTTAGGATCTCAACATAAACAAGTCCCCTTAGCCCGATGGTGTTATGGCCTAGTCCTGAAACAGTGTGCTTTGTCGGTGCCTCGTCATTTGGCAGCATTAATTAGCTACTCGTACCGGGTAGGAATTTTTTCCCTTTTTCGGGAAGGTGGCCAACGTCCAGCCAATCCCAAAAAAGGGCGTGGCTACAAATCTTAAAAAACTACCACCCAATAGCATGGAGAGGATGATGAATCACCACCTCGTAAATTATCTGTATTCTAAAATACTCTTGTGTGATCGACAGTATGGCTTTCGTAGAAGTCGTTATACGAGAGCCCTGTTAGCATTTCTTTCGGAACATTGGAGTTATTCTATTCACCAATTTGGTGAAAGCAAAGTGGTTAATCTAGATATTTCCAAGGCGTTTGATCATGTGTTTCACGGTGCACCCGTTTCGAAGCTTATTTCGTTTAGTGTCGGTAGTGGTTTTTCTCGATTTATATCGAGCTTTCTTAGAGACTACTCTATACGTGATGTTATAGATGGGTTCTCATCGGATGAGTTTTTTTTTGAATTCAGAGCTAGCCTTGCTCTGTTCTTTCTCCAACACTTTTTCTTATTTTTCTTAACGACCTTCTAGGTCTAACTTCCAATCCTTTTTATTCTTTCGCAAATGACAGCAACATTTGTCATTTACTTTCTTTTAATCATAGACCAAGCCTAACGGAACTTGAAGCTATGAATCGGAATACGAATGATACACTCAATCATGACCTAACAACAATCTGCAAATGGGATCTTGCGAATATGGTCGACTTTTATGCCCGTAAGACCAAATGTTGTATGTTGACCCACAGACGGCTTGTGGAATCAGCGTCATCTGTATCTATGTGTGGTAAAGCTTTGAGGAATCATACACCCTTGATGTTCTCGGCATGAAAATCCAATGTGATGCTCGTTGGAACCAACATGTTTTTCAAGTGTATTGGTTTCTTAAAACGGTGTTAGAATTATTTCACTCCGTTTGATCTCCTCACTATTTATACCGCCTATCTCCGACCGAAAATGAAATACAACTCTCATACCTCGGCGGTGCTTTAAGGTCTATCTTGAAGTTTCTAGATAGTACAAAGGAGTGCATTGAAGCTAATTAATGACAATAGGGTATCCAGATCTATTGATTGTGTTCAGCTGAAGTGGGACGCGGGTGCCCGCCTGTACTACTCGCCTTTCCAGCGAATCAGATAAGTTAGTTGTCGACTTTCCAATGTATCGCACCACACATTCCAGAGAAAAGTTTCTCGGTCGAACTAGCCATGTGTGGAATAAACTCCCGGCAGATGTCTTTCCAGTCAGTTACTATACAGAAAAATTAAAATAAAATGTTCATAAACACTACTTCCTCTTTACTTTTCCTCATAACCTTTTTTTCTAATACCAACACAATACATTGCATTAGTAGGGGCATCCCCTGAGTGTTGGCTTAAAGTAAAAATAAAAAAAGATGCTGTCCAAACTAAAAGAGTTAGACCCCCGAAGTTCCACACGATAGGTCTTGTCAAATGCGGAAATCGGAAATGGACCAGATGGTACCCTTTTTGTTAAAGTTTTTTTTTTACTTTTGATAAACAAATAAAACATTTTTATGTGAAAGAAGTTCAAAGTCTTGCTCTTAGACTCAGAGGGCTAAAAAATATTTTTTTTTGATCGCCCCCTTCTGAGGGAGTTTAACAATGGGAAGGTGTCCTCCGAAGTATTCCAAACCAGTGGCGTGGTTGTAGTAGATTTTGTTTTTTTTTTTCTACATTTTGCCAGGTATAAAAATTTGGCACGGCCGAATTTATCGCTGTCACTTGTTTATATAAAATATCATGACCCTGTTCCAAATAAAAACAAACACAATCAAAATTTACCTGCCGCCGTTCGAGGATAATAACTGCTAGGCAAATTCAATTCATAACCTTCTTCCAAATTCCAATTAACTGGAATGCTAGTTCTTCCATTTGATGATGTGTAATCACGTACAAAATGATAACTAAAGAACAAATAAAATTTAAGACGAAGTTATAAAGAAAATCTTTAATAATATTAAGAAAAATTAGTTATTTTCCAAAAATTGAGTTTCAATATTTTGTGATAACCAAAACTATTTTTGCAGCAACCGAAATTTAGTTATGTTACTTATATTAAATTGAAACCCAATTAAATAAAAAATCAGATTTAAAAAAAAACCGTAAGAAATTTTACATACTCTCCTTTATATAGAAAAAATGGATGCAATTGATTGAAAACACAACATAATCCTTCATCCAAGAGAACTTCTCGAAACAAATCAGAACATGTTTCTTCATTTGAACCAAATTTGCAATAAATGATCATATTTTCACAGGTTTGAGAATTCTGAAATTTAAACAAAGATGGGAATTAATCAAAGCATATGTTTTCTAGAGATTTTAACGGAAAATAGCAAAACGGAAAGTTTGCAGAATTTTTCCGCAATCCCAGGAGAACCCAAGTCCCGGGAACAATTAGAAGTTCAACAAATTTGGGGTGACTTAATTATGAATAAGACTTTAAATGAAATTAAAGAATACTATTGGTAGACCAACGGCTTTTGAAAACTTAGTTTCAGTTTTTAATGGACTACTGAAGTTTTTTTTTCAAAGTCTTGTGAGTTAAAATATTAGGCGATTTTGGTCCACTAATACTTTAATATTTTTTTAGTCTCATTCAAAATATACCGTGTTAGTTTTTAGTACTTACCCTTACAATAAAATTTCCCAGTGTATCGCCTTCATGACGGGGTTTGAAATTTTTAAAACTTGTGTAATTATAATCTTGAAAACATATTTTTTGCAATAACGCATAATTTGGAGAATTTCTAAGACGCACAATTTTTAAGTTCATATTTTTAAAAAAGTTTTATTAAGATAACTTACTTTTTAAATTTTGCAACTTTGCTATTTAAAGCTTGATTCATATTACAAAATGTAACTGCTGGAAAGGGTATATCTTTTATTGAAGTTGTCTTTGAACTCATACTAATTATTACAGGAGTATTTTGCCATTTTTGAAAGAAATATAAGGCCATATACAATCCAGCAGTGAAAACTGCTGAGAATGATATTAAATAATATGATCTGAAAATTTGGAAAATAAAAATAATCGATGTACAAAACAGTATCCCTTATTTTGAAATCTAACATACCTTTCCCATATATTACGGTTAACATCCTCGACATACTTTATACCGTTTAGTGAAGTTTCAAGTAAAAATCTTTTCATATTTTCTTTAAAATAAATCCGTATTGGTAACAATTTTGGTTTGGGTTGGTTCTTTGGATATGTAGAGTCCATTCTAAAAAATGATGTTGTCTATTGAAGCACGTTACAATGAATAAAATTGGTTTCGTATTTCATAACATTTTTAAAGCATTTTAATGATTAGCATATATTCCGTAGACCTTTAATTAAAGTAACACTTAATGATTTTTTACAAGAAATTAATTAAAATGCATGGAACTAATGATACCAAACGTGTCTAAGAACATGGAAAAAATAATAATTATTAAAGTGCTTTGTATGAAGATTAAGATGAGCAGGGTCCTGCTTAGATCAGTTTATGTCCTTAGCGATACATTTTTACATTTCAAGTAAATTCTCTACTTATAGACGCATAAATTCAGAAAAGTTGACTGACAAAAATTGTAAGTAAATGGCGCCTAAGCAGGGGCCAGACTCTGAATAGCTTTACGTTAACACAGAAATTTATCGGCGTTTTTAATCAGAAAAGAGCAAACTGATGGAACAATATCGAATGATGGAAATAAATACAAACTGCAGGGTTTACTGTTGATTCACACATTTAATCAAAAAAATATTAATGAAACGACTTTTACAGAAAAGTTCATGCCAATATGGTTGTGATTTCGATGTTTTGGCTACGGTTTTAACCCAAGAGGTAATTCGTCTTCCAGGTACTGACGCTTACTTGGCGAATATTAGAAGTTACGTTCGAAGATTTTATGGAGGTCTAGCAACTTGTGGTCTCCTAAACACCATACTCTGAATAGTGAGATTACAGGGTAGTACCAAGTAATTATAAACTCGAAAAAAGGTGAAGGTGAAGCGAGGAAAGTAGTAACAAGAGCCACTCCACAAGGGGGAGTGATCGCTTCTCTAGTGTGGAATCTTGTAATAAATGAGATCCTCGAGTCACTTAACGGGACGGCTATCAAGGTGGTTGCCTACGCTCATGACGTTGTGATCCTAATAAAAGTTAAGTTTTTACCAACGATTAGCGAACTCATGGAATCAAACACTCTCAACGTCAAGGGTCTGGGAGTTAATCCCGTCAAAACCGAACTTGTCTTGTTCACAAAAAGGACTAAGATAGACAGGTTTGTTCTTTCCAAATTAGATAGAATCACCATGGAATTATTTAATAAGGCGAAATACCTGGGTGTGATACTGGACTAAAAGCTTTTATAGAAAATAAATACAGAGTAAAGGATGAAAAAGTCGTTATGTGCTTTTAACACCTGCAGATGAACTTTTGGAAGAAGGTGGGGTCTAAAACCGTATATTATCCACCGGATGTATGGTATAATTAGACCAATACTTACTTACCTATGGTGCCCCTGTGTGGTGGAGAATAGTGGATAAGAAATCATATCTCTGCAATCTACAGAAGGTATAACCAGGCGCGCCGGGAAGTGATACTAAACATTCAGCCCTTAGATATTTACGTCAAGAGCACAGTAGCAAAATCGGCTCTCAGGTTAAGAGAGCCGTAAATGCTTAAGCTACGCTCTTGAGGACACTAGACCATATTAAGTACGGTGGGCTGGACGGAACTGAAACAGAGAACCGACTATATCTCACCACAGATGAACTTTGACAGAACCTTGGAAGTCCAAATACCGACTAAGGGAAACTAGGCGGAAAACTCTGTTATGACAGAGAATGTGCTCTCAATCTTTACGGACGGATCAAAGATGGAGATGGGTACGGGTTCGGAAGTGTACTGTGAATACCTCGAAATGGAGGCCTCATTGAGACTTCTGGATAATTGCAGTGCTTTCCAGGCTGGGAAAACAATTGCAATTGATAAAGTTGCGCAGATGATTATGACAAGGGACCTTAGTCCTTTTCGTGGATGGTCTCGCAGCTCTGAAGGCCTTAGAACCAAACACTGTAAAATCGGGAATTGTTAGGAATTGTATACAATCTCTTCGTCGAATCAGTCAGCACACAGTCAAGCTAATCTGGGTCCGCGGACAAAGTTGCGAATTAACTGATGAATATGCTAGAAATGGCTTGGAATCGGTTGGGGAATATGAAGAACCTGACATCTCGGTTCCTATAGTGATATTGATGAACGAAATTGACAGGATATCTGAGAATAGAATGATGGATAAGTGAATATCACTGACTACGTGCAGGATATCGCGAATCATGTGGCCACTGTCAAATCCTAAGAGGGCAAAAAGTCTTCCTACTTTTGACAAACGGACGGTTAGCCTATTAGTGGGAGTACTTACGTTACACTGTATAATTAACCAAATGGCCGTATGTATGGTAATTTCTGATAGGGACTATGGTAGAAGTTGTGGGGAAGTGGAAAAGGAGAAGTCAGTGAAGCACTTGTTATGTAAATGGCCGGGTTTGACGGTGTCTCATTGACATCTCTAGCAGAATATCTGAAAGAAACGGGATGGTTCAAGATGTAAAAAGTTACAATTAAGGGAATCACAATGGGCCTTACGGCCTCCGAGTCAGTTCGCCAAATTGGCGAACGCCCATCCAACCTAACCTTACCAAAGAATTATCTACTGTCTCTCTTTTCCCAAGTACATCACAAATGCTTAAATTATATTTTTTATTGGGCTAATTATGGTCAGTTATCATTATCAAGCCTTGTGACTCTTTTGGCATATGTTACTGTCCAACAATGATCCGTTTTAATTTCCTCCAGAAGTCTAACTTTGAATAAAACGATTCAAAATAACCTCAACATTGCAGAATCTGCGTGTCTTTCAATACTCTGTTGTGAGACTAAGCAATTTACCTCAAGATAGCCCCAATATTGAAATCGGCTATTTTTATACCCTACACCACAATGGTACATGGTATAATTAGTTTGTGTTGATGTTGTTATACCAGTCAAATCACAAACACTTTTTGAGACCATTTAGAAATGTCCGTCCGTCTGTTTGTCGTCCATGTAAACGATGTAAACATGATACAGGTCACAATTTTCAAAATATTTGGCTGATATTTAAATCTTTTGGACCAAGGACGAAACCTATTGAATTAAGAAAAAATTAGTCCATGTCTAGATTTACCCCAAATCACATATAATAATCTCTATTAAAATTAAGCTGACCCCTATTTTTGCGTTTGGCGAAAATCCAGCTAGTTCGGATTTTATTCGAATTTTCCCGAAAGACCACATTTTTCATAAGGTGGCAACCCTTTTTTAAATTTGAGATTGGGGAGCTAAAAAAGCAGAAAACTCACCTCATTCCCATGCAAGTTTCAGGACAATCGGTGGGTTCCCTTTGAAAGACTTCCCTTGTTAGTCGTCCAATATTTAGTTAAATCGGTCTATTGGCACCAAATAGAAGTCCATTTCACTCAAATTAGCTTTGTATGTATATTTTACGCTAATTAAAGATCTAACATAAGATATACCCACTCGGTCCATGTTTGGACTGGGGACCCATTTTCTAGAAAGCAGTGGTAAATGATATTTTATGGTCGGCATTGACCGACTGCAACCTCTCACTTGTTGTTTCAGACAAATCGGAGTATAAAAGTTAGGATAGTTTCCTTGTAAAGTCAATACCCTTACCTAAACCGTGTATAACCTGTCGTTAGGTTAGGTTTGAAGTGGCTGCTAACACTTTACGTAGTCCCACATTGCATTGGGTCCATTGTGACATGAACTCACAATCAGAAAGTTCATGCACCTGTCATGATCGCAATAAAGCATTTATCTGCCTAGATAGTGCCAAACAATAACAGATAATGCTTTTGATAGTTTCTAACACCTTTTCACCCATTAAAGCCGAATTCAAATTGCTTGATCTTCCTGTTTCAAGAAAATCTACTCCAGTAGAATGGGATTGTTTACAAAACACATCGAAACTAGGCAGGTTCTTACCTTATTACCAGCAGCTCTTCTTGGTAAAAACCGGAATGGTCTCCGAATCCCCACCGACTGTTAGTGATAGCACTAAAAACTGCCATCTTACAAATGATATAATAAGGCTTAATATGTCAGGAAATAATATGTCAGGAAATAATATGTCAGGAAATAATGTAATTTTTTTACTCAAAGATTGCCAGACGTTTCCAGTGTTTAAAAACTTGTTACAGCTAGGAAGACAAATATGTACTGATGTAGAAAATTTTATAATTTCTTGACATCTCTGACCTAATTTAATCATTCTTCCGATGGTAAATTGTGGTGTTGGCAGTAATAGGCTTATCGAAACTACACGAACAAGTGACATTTTTAGTCTGTTTAGGAAAGCTTCCATTGGGTTGAAGATTGCCAGAACGTTTTGCGTATTTCTATCTAAAGAGGAATTAAATAAAATCATATGTTCTTCTATAATTTACTTGTGTAATGAATTTAACATAGTTATTAGTGTAATTATGACATTAAAATATTATTAACTAAAGTGTAAATTTTGCTCTTAATATTTGATATCGTTAAATAACATTTAATATTTTTCTGGTTTGTATTTTTGCAAATCATCCTTTTCCCACTTCATAGCACGAGAGTGTATATTTTTGCGGCGTTTAAATACGTTTTGGCGGTGAAATTTGTCCGAATCGTCAGCCTAAAAAGATAAATAAGATCTTTATATAATACAAGCCGACATTTGAACTCTACTAAAGATGACGGTTAACTGGAACTGTTTAAAACCAGTATAGGAATACCAGAAATGTCTATAATTTCTAGAAATTAAATTTACTTCAACTCGAACCCATATGTACCAAAGTACAATTTTTAACCCTTAAAATCCAAATTTCCAAAACGTACTTTTTTGGGGATTTTTTCCCGTTAGAGGATGCTACAATTCAAATGTCAAGTTAATTGCACCTTCATTTAAAGATATATAATAAGTACCAAAGTACTTTTTTCACCCGTTTTACCCCTTTATAGTTATTATTTCCAAAAACCCAGCCTTAGTGGATCTATATTTCAGGATGTGCACCTATATTCTAAATTTAAAGTCTCTAGCTTCAGTGGTTTGTGGAAACATAAAAAGTACAAACGTTTTTTTTTACCCCTTTTACCCCCTTAGAATCAACATTTCGAAAAACCCAGCCCTGGTGTATATATATTTATGGAGGTCCACCTACATTCCAAATTTCAAGTCTCTAGCATCAGTGGCTTGTAAAACGTACCCCTTTTACCCCTAGGTTAGGTAAGGTTGTAAGTGGCTGCTGATGTTTTACGCCAGCACACGTCTCTGAGGTCCATTGTGATACCACGGGACCGTAATAGGTTTTCTTACTGGTCCCGGACGTTAAACTAATTTGAGCATCGTATGAAATTCCTAGGATATTGAATTTTGACATCTGACAAATCTAGATTTCAGTGAAGCAAGTCTCTGACCAGAAAGTGCCGGGCAATGGCAGATGAGGTGTTTGATAGTTTCCAACTCCGATTCATCCATACAACTCCGACAAAAGTCATTTGACCGCTCTGCGTGTTTCCCTTCAAGACAGTGTCTGCTAATTAAAGCAACCACTGTCGAAATCTCTCTTCTTGGAAGCGATATCAGCTCACTTGTGCGCCTCTGATTACGAGAAGGCCAAATCTGTCGTGTTATCTCACACTTCAATCCATTTGGCCATCTCTGATTAGTCTCCGTCGCGGAACAAAGCCGTAGATTTTGCTTGCAAGTTTCTAGAGGCATACTAACACATTCCAATTCTGTTGGAACTTGTAAGGTAGTTCCCAGTATTGACACCTCATCGGCTTTGCAATTCCCTGGAATGTCTCTGTGTCCTGGGACCCATATAAGTCGTATATCAAACTGCTTGGCCATCTCATTTAAAGACGTGCGGCAGTCCAAGGACTTGACCGCGACTTGACTGTAAGAATAGATGTTGACTGCAGTTGTACACAATACATTGCAGCTTCACTAGTCTGTCAATTTCTTTATTGCCAGCATCTCTGCCTGGTAAACACTGCAATGTCCCGGCAATATTCAAGCCAGGCTCAACCCAAGCTCCTCTGAATAGACTTTAAATGCCAATTGTTCGTGCATACTCGATTCATCCGTGAAAAAATTTATCGAGGTTCCACTACCCGCAATTCCCCTCATCCAAGACTGGATGGTATCATAGTAGTAAATTGACTCTCAAAAAGCCTCATAGAGGGAGCACAGTCCACAGTTTGTGGTATTGTGATCTTATTCAATATCGCGCTATGGCCACAATCGCTGCTCCTCTGTTGCAGTGTGCTATTAAGTCGAATTGTCGACGTAGCCGCATACTGCCTATCCAATATGTTCAAATGGTATCAGGTGAAGGAGGATTCTTAATGCAGCCGTAGGTGTAGTACGAAGAGCACTAGTGATGCACATCGATGACATTCTCTGTACCTTCGTGATGAAGACAAAGTTCTCTTTTACGCCTCAAATTTAACTTCCCATCTAGAACAGACATTTGAGAAGGTGATTTCAGCGCCGTCCAGAGAAGTAGGACCAAAAGCAGGAATCTTATTTTTCCTTGTAAACAAAACAAGCTTCATTTTATTTGGATTTACTCCCAGACCAGAACCAGATTTTTCAGAGAGCCCTGAACAATGTCCCTTAATGTTGGCAGATGCTTTCCCTTTGCCGCTAAAGCGACATCGTCAAATTATCTCTTACCGTTTGGGTAGTCCAAAATTATAAAATCAATATTTGTTTCTGATAGCCAAAGAAATACATAAGATTTGACGAACTGGACTTGCAAGCAAATGGCGCCCATGCAGGGTCCCGAATCCAAAACGCAAAGCGGAAAGCATATAGTCATGCCAACAGTGGCGGGTACAGCTTTTGGGTTTGGGGGGGGAAATTTTTTTTTTAATTCGAAAAAATCATAAATTCTCTTTTGTTGACGAGCAAAAAATAGGGATACTTTTTTTTACAAAAAAAAAAGTGATGGGAAAGCTATAAATTGCTAGAAATAGAATTGTAGTGTTGGAAACTGTCAAAATTTATTCTGTAGAAACTATAAATATTCACATATATAAAAAACAGTTTTCATTAACAAGACAAACCGACATTTAAAATCTTACTGATGATAACACTAACTGGGGTGTTTGAAACCGGTATGGGAAATACCAGAAATGTCTATAATTTTTAGAAATTCAATTTTTCTTCTACATTTTTTCTACTTGAACCCTTATAAAATCATCAAATTTATTAGTTTTTACCGAATAAGGTTTGTTGTTTTTCATGATCATATTTCGTTTGGATCATTTTCTTTTAATTTGTTTTAAAAGAAAATTGTATATTTTTCGTATACATAAGAAGAGAATTTTTTAATATAAGAAATTCTCCCTATATAGAAAACATCAGATGTTGAGACATTTTTCGTGAAAAAATTATTTTTTATAGGGAAAATGTCTCAGTATATAAGACTAAATGTCTCAGAATCTGAGACTATTTTCGTATAGAAAAATTTTCGGATTTTTAAAAGAAAATTGTATTTTTTTTTTTTTGTATACATAAGAAGAGTCTAAATCTGAGAATTTAATAGAAGACATTCTTTCTACATAGAAAATATCAGATTTTGAGACATTTTTCGTGAAAATTTTTTTAATAGGGAACATGTCTCAGAATATAAGACTTCTTCTTAACGAAAAATGTCTCAGAATCTGAGACTTTTTTCGTATAGAAAAATTTTCAGATTCTAGGAATTTTTTTCCACAGAAAAAGTCTCAGATTCTGAGACATTTAACTATAGAAAAAGTCTCATATTTTAAAGCATTACTGATACATTTTTCCTATAGAGAGGTCTCTAATTACACAGTGATACAAAATCTAACTTTCGGAATCAGAATGGGATGAAACCAAAAGCAAATGAAAGCTGACGTTTTCCATAAAAAAACCCCCAAGACCTTTTTTTTAGGTCAGAGCTAGATTTTATTTTACACGCATTTAAAGTTGGTGATTTTAAAGCATTTAAAGTTTTTGTGTACTAAACATGTCCTACTTTAAAGGCCCCTGGTGGTGCCCTTATTGGACATTTAGGGTCCAGTTTCCAAACTTATGCTCAAAATTACTTCAGCTATGACTGGTATGAATTTTGCTGCAATCGGTCCAGTACCTATTTACTCAATAGCCAAATTATTAAAATAAACCAAACTACACCGTTGCGTATGATTGTTATTTAAAGGCAATTATTAATATAAATCACTGGACACCGTTGCGTATGATTGTTATTTAAAGGCAATTACAATATTAATCATTCGCCACTGATACAGTTTTCAAGCATTTATTATTATAATTATAATAAAAGTGCACTAACTTTAAATGCGTGTAAAACAAAATCTAGCTCTGAACTAGGAAAAAGCCTTGAGGGGTGTGTTATGGAATATGTCAAATTTCATTTGCTTTTGATTTCATCCCATTCCGATTTTGGGTGTTGCACTGTGTTATTAGATTTGTTTCGTACTGAAAAATTTTAGATTCTGATACCTTTTTTCTATAGAAAAAGTCTTAGATTCTTCGACCTTTTTCCAATAGAATAAGTCTCATATTCTAAGACCTTTTTCCTAAAGAAAAAGATTCAAATTCTGAGATCTTATTCCAAAAGAATAAGGCTCAGATTCCCACACATTTTTCCTAAAGAAAAAGTCTCAGATTCTGAGAGCTTTTTCTTATATAGAAAAAGTTTAAAATTCTGGCACTTTTTCTCTAAAGAAGAAGTGACAGATTCTGAGGTCTTTTTCTGATTCTGAAATCTTTTCCGATTCTAAGATACTTTTCCTATAGAAAAATTCCTAGATTCGGAAATGTTTTTCCTATACAAAACGTCACAGACTTTAAGAAATTTTTCCTATAGAAAGGTTTAAGATTCTTAGACCTGTTTCCTATAGAAAAAGTCTGAGATTCTGAGACATTTTTCTGAGACTCTGAGACCTTATTTCTTTAAAAAAAAGTCTTAGATTCTAAGACCTTCCCGTTGAAAAAGTCTCAGATTCTGCGACCTTCTACCAATTCAGTTAGTTTAAACTTCTGAGACAATTTTTTAACAATAAAAAGTCTCAGACTTTGAGACCTTTTTCTTCTTAAAAAAGACTCTGATTCTGAGACCCTTTTCCTTAAAATAAATCTCAAATTCAGAAATTCTGAGACTTTTTTCCCAAAAGAAAAATTCTTCTGCGAACTTTTTCCTATAAATAAGTTTTGAGAACTTTTTCACATAAAAAAGTCTCCGATTCTGAGAATTTTTTCTTTAGAAAAAATTTATTCTTTAGAAAAAAAAAAAATTTAAAATAGTTTTACAAATGTAAGTTCGACTATCAACATTTTTAAGATTTTAAGATATTTTTTTATTGCTATGTAGAAGACAAACACTTTTCTAAACAAAAAAAGCATATTCTAAGTAATTTGTTTATGCCAAAATTCATAATAAGATTGACAAGATACTTTTCACAGAAAATTTTCAGATTGATTCACTTTTTCCTTAAAAAATTTAAAAATTTTCCCTTTTAAAATTTTCAGATTTTTTTCTATGAAAAATTTTTGGACTTAAATTTTTTTTTAGATAATTCCCTTCTTTCTTTTTTTCTTCTTTTCCTTTCCTTTCTTTTTTCTTTTTTTCTTTTTTTCCCTTTTTTTTCTTTTCGAAATTTGGTCTGGGGGGGGAAATTTCCCCTTTTTCCCCCCCCTTGTACCCGCGCATGCATGCCAAGGACATAGGTGATTTCTTACCGATTATTTTTGCTTTTAAAAGCCCTTTTTCATCAAAAAATTGTATCATTGAACACACAAATGACAATTTTTGGCCGTCACCTTCCTTTGCCATTGTTTCAGACCTATTTTCTTTAATAAAAGCAACCATCCACCTTGTTGTGCTTGATTTGTTCCGAATATTAAAATGTTTTTTTTTATATTTTTACTTAAACTTACTTCTTTAACTTCATTATTATCTAAAATATCCAACTTCGTGGGTGATCTTCTTAAAAGCATATCAAAGAATGGTTTCATTAAACTGAAATAGAAAACCTCTGCTATGGAAATGACACTAAAGCCTACCATTAAACTCATGACGCCTCCAGTTTGAGCTATAATTAAAAAACATATATATTATACAAAGAGATATACATATTTTCCAAAAATACTTACATAAAAATTCCGTAAAACCCGTATACGGTGCCTTAGTACTACCACGAAAATAGTTTTCTTTAAAATAAAATTGCACCAATGCTAAATTTTTGTGCATCGTCTCCTTTGAGATATTACGAAAAAATGGATCTTGCAAATTGTAATCTTTTCTAGCCAACGGTGTTACAAACATATCAGGATAAAACATCAATTCATGACAACCTGACAAACAATCATCTTTACATTTTCTATTTTGAGTATCGAATACTAAATTTTCGGCTGCTGCAACACAATCCATTTCCTTGAGAAAACAAGAGCTAGCATTGGCAAAGATCATTGGCATATGATACGGTATACAATTACAGTTGCGCAGCATTAAACGTGAATCGCATTCCATTTCACAATTGCGTCGCGTATAATATTTGTAGTAGAGTAAGCTTTTTTCATTGTTATAATAACAGTGTCTATCTCGAGGATGGGTGTTGCGCAATGTGGCTACTGCATCTGTACGTTTAGCATTTATGCGTACTTTAGTTTGATGGCCCACTGTAATAGGAAGTCCGGTCTCTTTAATGTGAGGAAAATCGATGGGATTGTAAAGTAAAACCTTGAATAAAGTAGTTAATAAAATTTTAATGTATGGCATTTATAGGACTTCTTTTACCTTGAATCCTGGTCCATTTGTTGAAGTACAGTAATAATCATCTATATCAGCATTTAATACCACAGTTAAACCCATTGTTACTCCAGAACCTGGTAATGGAAAATGTCTTTCGGTTGTAAACTTTCGTTATTTAAAAGAATTTCTGAACTGTAGACCCCCCCCCCCCCCCCAATACATACAGACCCTCCCTTAGTACACTTATTAAAAATGTTAGAGGAAACTAGGGAGGGGTATCAGAGGTCATCCACCGATTGTCCTGAAACTTAAATATGGGAATGAAGGGAGAAAAATTAGAGTTTTCTTTTTTTGAGCAGCCCTATCTTAAATTTGAAAAAGGGTTGCCACCTTCTAAAAAATGTGATCTTTCGGGAAATTCCGAACTTGCAGGAATTTCACCAAATTTTAATAGAGATTATATACGATTTTGGCGGTCGTACGTATATAAACTACCCCAAAGTTTTTACATTTTTTAAAATAAGGACATAACGAATTTGGACACGACCGATACACCATTGGAAAGGCATTAAAAAAACCTTTCGATTTGTATAAAATGTTCATATAGTTTCTTTTTAAGAAATGTAAAAAATCCTCAAAAACTAAAAAATCGCGTTTTTTTCTCCTTCCCTTTGATCCGCTCAAGGTGAGATTGGGCACCTAAGAAACAACAGGTAACTCTTATTTTTTAACTTCTTTCCCATTTGCAAGTGTTAGAATAATCGGTGGAAGGCCTCTGAAAGACCTTCCTTGTAAGTTATTATAAAATACATAAAAAGTAGTTACCTGCCGCTGTTCGTGGATAAAAACTTTTTGGTAAAACATCATCATAACCTTCTTCCAAATTCCAATTAACTGGAATACTAGTTCTTCCATTTGATGATGTGTAATCACGTATAAATTGATAACTAAAGATTAAAAAAAAAATAAAAATAAATTAAAGAAACGCTATCAAAGAAGGGTCTCCTCAGGGGTCTTCTCCGATTTTCATAAAACTCGACATTATCGTAGAGAATGTATATTTTCGTAAGCTCTTTTTATCCCTTTGAAAATAATTTGGGCCGCTACGAAAAATAATACGTGTCCATTTTTTTGCGTTTCTCTACAACTATGATAAGTTCCACAATCAGGGAGAAACCGTGAGAAAATCTTCACTGTGAAGTCCCACACACGCAAAAAAAAACTATCCAACTATACTCTGTTTGCTGCCAAATGACACTATTGACACAATGAAATATTGATTGTGACACATAAATAATGGTAAACGACAGTAATTTGAAGGGTGGAAAGTTTATGATTACCACTCACTTGGAAGTGGCCAAGAATGATTCCTTTACTACACAGTCAAAGTAGCTCACTAAATCCGGTCTACACCAGATATTCCTCGGGTAATGTATTTAGAAAACCTGTTCAGAGGTTAAAAAAGTAAAAGGCGAATCGTAGATAAAAACAAGTAGAAAAGTTAAATCCGTATCTATGAATACTCTCCACAATGCCCTTTTTAAATGATAGTAAATTTTCTCACTTGAAAAAATAACATTTCTGATTAAAAAAAATTTTATTTTGTGTAAAAAACTTTTTTTTAAGTAATTTCTGAAAAAAAAGAAATAATTTACAAAATTTTTTTTTTGAGTGTAAAATTTTTTCGAGTGTATTTTTCTTTCTTTTTTTTTGTGTAAAAATATTTTTGTGACTTGCCAATGTTTTTTTAAACATGTTTAACGGTTTTTCAACACATAAATTTAAGGTGAAACTAATCTGAAATTCACGTTTTTGCTAATAACTTTTGAACCAATGGACCGATTTGGCTGAAATTTAAAATGAATCGGGCTAGAGGAATGACAAATTTATATGCCAAGCTTCAGTATCCACAGAATTGTCTTTCGAAAGTCAGCGTGTTTTTTATCTCATAAATTCAAGAAAAAAACCTTTGCCAAAATTCAGCCTTTTGCTCATAACTTTTGAACCACTGGACCGATTTCGCTGGATTGCAATACCAACCTGACCAGGTAAATGCCCAATATATATGCCAATCTACAGGAGCCTCCGTAAAGTCTTTCAAAAGTTATCGTATTTTCAACAGATAGACAAACAGACAGACGGACGGACATCGCTAGATCGTCTTAAAATCGTTCGAGGATCATAAATATATATACTTTATGGTGTCCTAGACCAATATTTCGAGGTGCTACAAATGGAATGACAAACTTATATATACCCTCTATCACTAGAGTGGAGGGTATAAAAATCAAGACCCATGTTGAATCCGCCATTCAACGCGTTAACATAATTGGATTGCAATTTTTTCTCTTTGTGCTTTAATATTAAATTTACGATTTACATACTCTCCTTTATATAGAAAAAATGGATGTAACTGGTTAAATACACAGCATAAACCTTCATCCAATAAAACTTCTCGAAATAAATCAGTACATGTTTCTTCATTGGGGCCAAATTTGCAGTAAATAATCATATTCTCACAGGTTTGAGCATTCTGAAATTTAAGAAAAAAAATTAATTTTTTAATATATACTAATTAAAAACGTCCGGAATATCTAAAGAAATTTTTAAATCGAAAAAGAGAATTTTGGATATGACCGACTTTATCACTACCAGTATTTTTAGCACTTACCCTTACTATAAAATTTCCAAAAGTATCACTGTCAAAACGTGGTTTAAAATTTTTAAAACTTGAATAATTATATTCTTGAAAACAAATTTTCTGCAACATCGCATAATCGGGAGAATTTCTGAAAAAAGAAAAAATAATAGTGTTATATTCGGTGGAGGTGAATTTTAAATACATCCATTGTCCACAAAAAATTAGCCATTCTTCACCAATTGGTCAAAGTCTAAGATTGTGAATTTTTTTTGCCAAAATTTCGAGTGAAATTACAAAACAAAATATGTATGAGAAATATTTTTTTCAGAGAGAGAGCTCTGGTCTGATTGTGATCATTTTCCACACTAACGTGCACAAATTTCAGGTCTGTACACTCAGGGAATAGATATGATTGTGGCCATCATATTTTAAGAGGGTCATATTATTATTATTGAAAATTGTATGATAATACGTTTGAAGCAATCATATTATGGTCCTAAATTATAACTTTACGAATATTTAGGATCATAACATGATTGCTGCAAAAATGTTATGGTTGCAACAAACATGTTAAAAATTGATAAGTAATAATGATAAAAATCTCAATCAAAATATGACGTTCTTAAATATTGGTTGCCACAATCATAAATCTTCTTTGCGTGAGGGTCGTATGTTTTAGAGTTCTATAGTGCTTAAACGTAAGTACCAAAATCGACCAAGGGCTTCCTGGCTGATTTTTTCCATTGATCAAGAGTGTTAAGTATGGCATGACAAAGTTATTTTGATGAAGGCGCCCCAGTAGGCTAGTTGGTAGCGTGCTAGCCTATGAGTCTGGGGGTCGTGGGTTCGATTCCCACCAGAGGCCTTGGTCTGTTTCGCTACAACGGGACGAAGGTCATTGTTACCAGTTCTCGGTTAGGTAAAATTAGTATATGATTTGTAATTATATGGTAATTCTTAATAAAAAAAAAATATTTTGATGAATAGTATTTAAAATTAAAATGTTAATTACTTACTTGCTAAATCGTGCAACTTTACTGTATAAAGCTTGATTCATATTGCAAAATGTAACTGTGGGAAATGGAATATCTTGTATTGCAGTAGTCTTCGAACTTAAACTAATTATGACTGGAGTGCTTTGCCATTTTTGCAAAAAATATAAAGCCATATATAAACCAGCAGTAAAAACAATTGAAAATGATATTAAATAATATGATCTGAAATTTGAGAAATTAAGTGAAATTGAAAATATGCTAATATATCGATTTTCAGGGCTAATTAAATGAATTTAAATGTCCCGTGTAAAAATCGGTTAGATATGATGTGATCTGTTAAGATCTGATTATATCAGTTGTATCTAATCAGATCTATTATATCCGAAATTTGTCTCCATTTCCGAGATCTGATCAGATACAATTACTGATCAGATCTACTTAGATCTCAAAATTGGGGACAAATCTCGGATATAAAAGATCTGGTCAGATACAAATGATATAATTAGATCTTTAAAGATCACTCAGATTTAATCAGTTTTTACATGGTGTTGTCTGAAGGGCTCATATCGGGACTGATCTGTTTATATCTTATTTTATATTATTGAATCTAATTATATCTACACTCAAAAAAAAAAAGAACTGGTAAAACGCCTAGTAAAATGCCTTGTAACCCCGTTCTACCAGTATTTAACAATTTTCCTTGTTTTTAAACAAAAAATCTTGTACTTTGCTCAAACGATAACTACAGTTTTATTGGTAATTTTACAAATTTATTTTCGTAATTGTATTCTACCGTTTTGAAAGGTTATTTTACAAAAATAAAACTGTAATTTTACAACAAAGTTTTTATTATAATTTAGATTTACAAAAAAAACTGTTATTTTACAAAAATTATGTTACACGAGGATTTATGTTGTTTAACAAAAAAAAAAATTTTTTTTTTCAAAATTTTCCAAGTCCCGGACAAAATTTTTATTTAAAAAAAAGTTGACAAAATTTTGAATTTTACAAAAATGATTTTTTTTAAATTTACCATTTTTTTTAAACGTAAATCCTCATAATTTTACGAGAATTTTACCTACCTCCTATTTTACGAGAATAGCCTCGTGAAATTACGATATTTTTTGGTAACTTTACAAGCCCTAGTAAAAATATTATGCTAATTTTACTAAATAGATCTAATTTGATCCGTAAAATGGTTGTATCAAATAATATCTAATTGTGTCACTTTAGATCAAAAAATATAAAAATTTATACAATTTGATCCTGAATTTGGTCAAATCTAATTAGATCAAATTGATTTTATAATATCTATTTTTATATAATTTGATGAGCAAAACCAAAATACGAATCTAATCATATATGGAGCAATATCTAACCATATAAAGTGGATCAACCGTATCAAAGTGATAGATAACATTTTATGTAAATTTATACGGAAGCATATTAACTCATATAAGATTGTATCAAATTATATATGATTAGACCAGAAAATTTTTACTCGGGAGTTTTTTTTTTTTTTTGAGTGTACCAATTCTAAAATTTGGTCGCCATCTGGATCTGTTATTTAACAGATCTGATAATAACCCGAAAATAGAGATCAAACTTTAGATACGACAGATCTGATAACATAAAATTGTATATAATTAAATATGGGCAGATCAGACGCGATTAAATCCATTTTGAAGCAGATTATGAACACAAAAAGCAACGACCTTAGATATTTCAAATTGATTTAAACTTTAATCTGCAAAGTATAAAATTTTCAAAAATCCCGCGAATCCTAGAATTCAAAATATCACGAACTCCCTTAAAATTTTAAATCCCGATTCCCGGGATTCAGAAAAATCAATCCCGATGGAAAGCCCTAATGACAACTAACCTTTCCCATATATTACGAGTTACATCCTCAATATACTTTAAACCGTTTAATGAAGTTTCAATTAAAAATCTCTTCATATTTTCCTTAAAATAAATATTAATTGGTAACAATTTTGGTTTAGATTTTTTCCTTGGAAAAGTAGACTCCATTGTTAAAAGTGATGTAAACTAATTAAGCACTGTTAAATGAATGAAATTGATTTCGTAATTGAAATCGCTTTTATAATATTTTTATTAATAGACTTTGTTGTTTCTAAAGACCATCCTGCTTAAATAAATTCATTAATTAAAGTAACACTTAATGACTTTGTAGAACTATTTAAAGATATAGAACTAATGTTATTTTGTGAGTGTAGGACATCAACAGCTATACACTCAAAATAATACATTAGTAGATTTACTAATTTTTTTTTTTTATTCCTAGTAAGCTAACCTTTAGCAAATTTTTAGTTGAGATTAGCATGGTAGCAAAAATATCTTGTCAACTTCATTTAGCACATTAGCAATTTTAAACAAAATTTGAACTAATTTTTTTTTGATAAATTTAAAATTGAGTTGACCAAATTTTTACAAGCTTTTTTGCTAATATTAGCAAAAATATATTGAAAGTTTTTTTTTTTTTTTTAAGAAAACTTAAAATGGCGCTATCTCGGAAAATAAGTCAGATAGAGAAAAATGAAGGCCATTTTTGGTTCTCGGGCTCCCCATAGTATCGCCGGTCTTCTTCACATGTGTGGATCCTAATGGGTCCTAACTTTGGATCTAAAAAAGATAGCATTCCCGAAAAATTTAAAATGCTCATATCTCGGTAAATATTGCCAACAAAACAAAAAGTCCAAAAGCATTTTTGTAGCTCTCAACACGTAGCACAAGACCGATCGAAAGCTCTCCGAGTAATATTTTTGAAGTTATCGAGTTTTTTAATTCTCAAAACCCCAGTGGTCCCCTAAAATCACGTATCTCAAAAACTAAGCAAGGTAGAGCGAAACGGACACAAATTTTGGATCAAAAACTATGACGATTTTTAAGGAACCCAACTAGGTCTAGGCCTATCGGGGTCTGGACCTATCGGGTCCGAACCCAATGGGGTCCTCAAATGAGTACGAACTAAGTCGAAATAAAATAAATTTTAGTTAATTAAATAATTTTTTGGCAAAACATTTTTGCTAACTTTAACAAAAAAAATTATGGGTTCAAAATCAGCAAATTTTCTTATTAACCGATTTTCCTGAAACTTAACATATATATAAAAGAGACGATTTAAGGTTGGGTTGTCTCGGCTTATCGGCCATATTAGTGTTTAAAAATTTCGATGTCCCCTTATGAAACAATGTGGATCTACGGGAAAATTTCGGTACTGCGAAATAACTCCCAAATGAAATAAGTCCCAATGAAATAATTCCCAAAGAAAAAAGTTCCAAGAATAATGAATTAACTCCCAACTTTAAAAAATGAAATAACTCTCAAAGAAAAAATGAATATGTCCCAATATTTGGGAGTTATTTAAAATCAAAATAATAACTTCCAAAAATGAAAGAAGTCCCAATGAAATATGTGCACTCAAAATAATAACTCTGTAAAATACTCTGTAAAATGACTGTAATCCCAATTCAACAGATATTTGACAGAGTTTTCTGTCAAAATACAGATTTATAGAAAATACTTAGTATTTTGTTGTGACAAAAAACAAAGTTTCCTCTGTTATATTACTTTTTACTTTGTAATCTTAATTTTACAGATAATTAACAGAGTTTTCTGCTAAAATACAGATTTAAGCAAAATACTTCGTATTTTTTTATAAACAAAAAAGTTTTCAGTTTTGAGTAGCTTTTGTTTTTGTTACCAAACATCAAAATTTTATCTGTATTTTTTTTGAGAAGAAGTTGAAAAAGTAGCAAAAAAAGCTATATTTTTTTTTTTCAGGAATCTTATAAAAATTTTACAAAATAACATGCATTTAACTAAACTCTGTAAATTTACAGAGTTTTTTCTGTAAATTTTCTTTTGCATCAAATGTATTATACAAATATATGTAAATTTACATCGTTTTCTTTGCTAAATGGTGGTTTATTTAACCAATATTTTACTAGAAACTCTGTAAATTAACAGTTTTTTTTTGTGTCCAAATCATTTTACAGAATTTTATAGTAAAATTACAGAGTTTTCTCTGTAAAAAAGCTTTCATATTAATTGGTTAATATTTTACTATAAACTCTGTAAATTAACAGTTTTTTTCTGTTATAATCATTTTACAGAGTTTTTTAGTAAAATTACCAAGAAATGTTGTTAGCTGGAAAAGTATGGTGTTCTCTGTTAAATTAGCAGAGTTTTTCTGTAATTTAACAGAGTTATTATTTTCAGTGTGCCAAAAAAATTAAATAAGTCCCTATTACAGGAATTATGTCTACATGTTCATAGTCAATTAGTTTTTTTTTTTTATTTTGTCTTAAAAGTTTTTCTGCGTAGCCGGCCTTCGGCAGGAATTAGGGATTACAAACTCCATAAATTAGTTTAGCGGCTTCGCTAAATAAAGTTTTTTTGTGTATCAAGCCTTTTAACCAGATAATTACTGAATGGCGAAATTATTGAACTGAATGATACTAGAATGGATCAAGCGGGTACAATATTGTTAAAATAATTTCTGTGGGAGTTATTTCATTTGGGAGTTGTTTCATAATGAAAAAACTTCCAACCACGCACTGGGACTTAATTCATTATGAAATAAAAGTCGTAAAAACTGAGTCTATTTCTATATGAAAAAAGTTTCAGAAAATATTTCGAATCTGAGACATTTTCCAAGAAAAATCGTTTCAGAAAACAATACTTTTTCAAGAAAAAACGTCTCAGAATTCGAAACTTTTTCTATAGGAAAAATGTCTTAGAATTGTTGACTTTTTTAATAGAAAATATGTCCCAGAATTTATGAATTTTCTATAGAAAAATGTATTATAATCTGAGAGTTTGTCAACTTATATGAAAAATGACTCAGAATCTGAGGCTTTTCTAGAAGAAACATCTTTAAACCTGAGTCTATTTCTATATGAAAAAAGTCTCAAAGACCCAGCAGAAATTTTGCTGAACGTTCAGCAGCTTTTGGAAGGGGAACTTGAGTAAAGGAGCGCATCCAATTGCGCTGAATTCATGCATGATGTCCCACTTTAGAGCGCTAGTTGGATACACAGAAACAGCGCTCTTTAGATGCACTGAAATCACGTGTCTTTAGAGCGCTGATTTAAGCAGAATAAAGATGCTGTAAATTTATGTATCTTTTTAGCGCTGATTTAAGCAGATTAAAGATGCAGTGAATTCATGTATCTTTGTAGAGCTGATTTAAGCAGAATAAAAATGCTGTAAATTCATGTATCTTTTTAGCGCTGATTTTGTAATAAAATTTGTATTTTCTAAAATTAAAGTTCTAAAATTAAAATGTAAAAATGAGATAAAAAACAAAAAATTTACCAATAAATGAAAAAATATTCAAAAGAAGTTATAACAAATGTATCTTAGTTTTTCTGTTTTTTCGTGATTAGAGTTTGTGTTTAATCCAAATCGGTTTATTCATCGAAATAACAAATAAGCATTGGCTGTTTTTTGGTTGGCCTATTTATCATCATTTAAAATGTGTTAAAGGCCTCTGTTATGTCTTTCAAAACTTTTCAAATCACATGATATTTTCCGAATCACATGAAATCGAGTTTGGTGTTTGTTTACGGGTTCATTCAAAGTCAGACAAGGAAAAACAATAAAATTTAAAATTCGTTATTGATAAAATTCAATTTTGAATTTTTCAAAAAATTCAAGAAAGAATTTTAAATATAATTCTTAAAAATTTTATTTTAAATTCTTAGAAGAAATAAAATTCAAAAAAAATTTATTTAAAATTCTTTAAAGAATTTTATTAATAAACAAGTAGAAAAATTAAATTCGACTTGTTCGAATCTATGAATACCCTCCACAATGTTATCTGATAGTAATTTTCTAAAAAAAAATTCAAAAAATTGCATTACAAATTTTTTATTAGAAATATGTATATTATTTTGAGTCAAACTTTCTTTTAATCAATCAAATTTTTTTGAGTGTAAAATTTTTTGACTGTCAACATTTTTTTGAGTCTGCCATTTCATTCAAAAAAAAAAAAAAATAATGTGTACATTTTTTTTTGAGTGTAACATTTTTTTTGAGTGTAAATATTTTTTAGTGTACAATTTCTTTGAGTAACAAATTACTTTGTAAAATATTTTTGTTGTTTTATACCTATGTATATGTAATACAAAAAATAACTATTTCACATATTTTCCTTGTTTATATTACCATCCTCTTCTTTAAAAACCAAAAACAAATTAACATTCAATCATACACATACTTTATTTGATTTTTTCCCGTTACATACAGTTACACTTACAATAACAAACAATAACAAATATTTACTTGTCTAACAACTAAACTGCACCCCACGAGTCATGGGCCACGACAAGAAAACAAACAACAACAAGTTTTACAAAACTGGTATTTCACCATGCTTTTAAAACTTGTTTAACGAGTTTTCAACAGTTTAAGGTGAAACAAATCTGAAATTCAGTGCTTTGCTTATAACTTTTGAACCACTGAACCGATTTTGCTGAAATTCAAAACCAAACAGCCTTGGGGAACGGCAAATATATATGCTGAGCTTCAGCCCCCTCAGAATTGTCTTTCGAAAGTTATAGTGGTTTTAATCTTGTAAATTCGAAAAATACCCTTGCCGAAATTTACTATTTTGCTCATAACTTTTGAACCACTGGACCGATTTTGCTGGATTGCAATACCAACCTGACCCGGTAAATGGAGAACATATATGTCAAACTTCAGGAGCCTCCGTAAAGTCTTTCAAAAGTTAGCGTGTTTTCAACGGACAGACAGACAGACGGACGGACGGACGGACGGACGGACATCGCTAGATCGACTTAAAATCGATCAAGGATCATGAATATATATACTTTATGGGGTCCTAGACCAATATTTCGATGTGTTACAAACGGAATGACAAACTTATATATACCCTCTATCACTAGAGTGGAGGGTATAAAAAAAGAATTTTATTACCATAATAACAAATATATTTTGAACAAATAAATATTCAAACCAAAAGTAAAATAAAATTAAACCAAAAATAAAATTCAAAAATAAAATTCAAACCAAAAATAAAATTATTTTTTTTTTTTGAGAATTTTATTTTTGGAAATAATAAAATTCAAATGTTTTTGAGAATTTTATTTAAACAAAAATTTTATTTCAAATACCTTATGAATTTTAAATAAAATTGGAATTTTTTCCTTGTCTGTTCAAAGTTTAAATCAAATAACTAAAATTTAAAAAAATATAACAAAAAAATTCATTCGTTTTACTTTACAAAACTTTATTTATGTGAAACAAAATGAAAAAAAAAAAATCGGAAGTGAACATCAAAAAAATATCGGAAATTTTCATTTTCACATTTTTTATGGGATTTTTTTTGGGAACAGCGGTCAAAGATGCTATGATTGAAGCGCTCTTTGCAGCGCTGATTAATGCGCAATAATGATGCAGTCAAATCATGTGTCTTTGTCTAAAACTCATGTTTTTTTATTCAAAAAGTGTTAAAAATATTAAAAAGGAAAGCAAGTGTGAAATTTTATCAAAAAATAATTACACATTATAAGTTTTATATAAAAAATCTTAAAAAAAAATTAAAATTTTTTCCCCTTCCTTTTACTGCATCCCTAAGAGCGCTCTTTGGATGCGCTACGGTATGCTATAAACAGATGCTGTGTCGCCAAAATCTCGATTTATTTCTGCTGGGGAATGTTTCAGAATCTGAGACTTTTTCAAAGAAGAAATGTTTCAGCAAACAATACTTATTTTAGTAAAAACGTCTGAGAATCTGAAACTTTTCTATAGGAAAATTGTCTTAGAATTTGAGACTTTTGCAGTAGGATAAATGTTTCGGAATTTTTGTATAGAAAAATACACTGAAAATTGTTTTTACCATTTTTAAAGCATGTTGAACTTAATTTAAAAAAGAAGGGTATGCGAGGGCTCCAAAGATATTAATTCTTCTTCGAAGTATATTTTTTCCTAAAACATAGTAATGCATTTACTTACATATATCTTAAAAGTAAGTAAAATTGTACTTAATATAAGTTTAAATGTTTTTATCCAGATGAAAAATATTTTTTTTAAATAAGTAAAAATTTCCTTAATTTACGGATGCTGTGGATCCTATGGAGTCCCAATGTGGGACCCTACGGGCCCCAATATATGGGGTCCGCCCACGAGTATGTGCATACACTATTATAGGGTCACTATTGATTTTGATCCAAAATTTTGGTCAGAATCGTTCTATCTTACTTAGTTTTCGAGATATGGGAATGGGGTCTTGAGAAATTTGATTATGAAATAACTCGAAAACTATAACTCGCAGGGCTTTGTGGTCTTCGGCGGTCATATTCTACAAGTTAAGGACTACAAAAATGCCTTTAGAACTTTTTTCGTTCTGCAGTATTTGCAGAGTTACAGGCATTTGAAAATTCCGCGAAAATCGAAATTTGGATTTAAAGTTAGGGTCTCATGGGGTTTCCAGATGGGGTCCCCCAAATACCTAAAGTATTTTTTCCTTAAGTTAAGTAAATTCTTTCTTAAACTGATGAAGATATGGATTCAAATAAAGTCAATGAAATCAATAAAATAAAGATTACTTTTTTCTTAAATTAAAACAAAAATTAATTAAATTAAAGAAAATGCGTTTTGGAATTAAAGATTAGTACTTATTTGATTCAAGGTCTTGAAAATGTCTATACTATTTTTAAGTAAGTTACGTACTTATTTGCTTTTTTTTGTACAACATTTAATTTTTTTTCTTTTAAGTAAAACTAAATTTTTTATTAAACTCTCTTTTTCTTAAATGCAATCAAATCGCCATAAACGTAAAGAATTTTTAACTTAATTGAAAAAAACAAATTAAGGAAAACTCTTGTGCTTTTTTAAGTAATTGCATGTACTATATTCAAGTTTATTTTCTTTGTTTTAAGTAAAACCACCTTATATTAAGATAAGTTGAAGTAAATTGAAAAAAATTTGTTTGCTTAAATTAATAACAGTGTTTATTTAATTTCAGTATAGTTATTTTTTTCAGTATATATTATAATCCGAGACTTTAGGAAAAATGACTCAGAATCTATAAGTAGAAAAATGTATTAAAACCGGAGTCTATTTTTAAATGAAAAAAGTCTCAGAGAATATTTCAGAATCTGAAAATTTTTTCAAGAAAAAATATTTTAGAAAAGAAAAATTTTCTATAGGAAAAATCTATTAAAATCTAGGAAATTGCAACAAAAAATGTTAAAAAGCATTTAGGCCCAATAGTTTTTCGGATCAAACTTTTAAATGTGATAAAATTCAAATTTTATGTTTTTGTTTTAGTTTTTTTTTACGTCTTGCGGAACGCAATTTGATTCTGGTTCGACTCCAAGATATAATTTTTTTGTTTTTAACTCATGTACTTTATAAAGAAAAGTCTGTCAGAATCTGATCATTTTGGAGTATACACAAAGTTTCGGTATCTTAAACTTTCTTTAAGATTCAGAGAATTTTTCAATAGAAAAAAATCTGCTTTCAAATAATATTATTTTTTATGTTGATATGTTCCAAAATCAGTGCAATCAGTAGTTAAAAAAAAAAATCAGTACAAATTAGTAGGTACATTGTTTTTTGATCAGTGCAAGTTACCATAAATCAGTACAAGTACTGATCAAATACGAATGTTCAGCCTAGCAATGACCCCTTAGTTTTTAATAATTTGAAGATTTGTACTTAAATAACGCATTAGTAGTAATCATGTTTACTACTACTATTTTATACAACCATGTATCATTAAAATACAACTCTTCATACTAACAAACATGTTCTCTCTCTGTACCTCTCATTTAGTAAACACCAAATAAACACCCAAACAAGCCATTCATAGAAACAATACTTTTAAGCATTTAGTTATCAACTGTTCCTTGGATTGTACGTTCGAATATTATTTTTTTACTCCAAGTAAAAATCTGACGCATTTTTTTATACATTTAGCCGGCAAACAAGTAAATAAGAATACAAAAAAGAAATAAAAACAACTAAAAAAAAGAATAGGTGTCTATTGTTAAACAATTACCAAGAATTTTCAAAAGAGGAAAGTGTAATATAAAAAATATTTCAAGTGAAAAGGAAAAATCAAATAAAATTGTAGAAAATCAAAAACAAAATTTCCATACTAAAATTTCAACAAGTGCCAGTAAGTTTTAAAGAATACAAAAAATTTTATATTTTGAACTGTTTCTTGTTTAATTGTTTGCTTCAGTTGTTAGATTTTTTTATCTAATTAAATAATAAATTATTAACTTAAACACAAAAGAGAGAATATAAATTATATTAGCAGAAACTTGTTTTTTAGTTGTGATTTGTTTAAGCAATTTGTACAATTAAACGTGTGAATATAGTTTTAGCTTTTTATAAATTATTTATTATAATTTATTCATAAATTTATATTTAGATAATTATACGCAAAATACGTATTATTGAACCCTATGAGTCATCATCGGATATTTGGATTTTTCTAGATGATAGTAAACAAAAACTCTTTTCCAGCGAAATATTTTTTTATGTACACATTTCGATAATTTATTTTCTTCTATAGATGTACAAAGAACAATTAGTGTGTAACAAACAGGGAAGTCCAAGATTTTTGGCATTTGAAAAATTGCCTACAGAAAAAGTCAGATTCTAAAACATTTTTCTTTTCTTTCCTACAGAAAAAGACTCAGATTCTGAGACATTTTTTCTAAAGAAAAAGTTTCAGATTCTGAGAGCTTTTTTCTACAGAAAAAGTCTCAGATTCTAAGACATTTTTTCTACAAAAAAAACTCTCAGATTCTGTGAAATTTTTTCTATAGAAAAAGTCTCAGATTCTGAGACATTTTTTCTATAGAAAAAGTCTTATATTCTGAGGCATTTTTTCTATAGAAAAGTCTCAGATTCTGAGGAATTTTTTCTATAGAAAAAGTCTCAGATTCTGAGACATTTTTTCTATAGAAAAGTCTGAGACATTTTTGCTATAGAAAAAGTCTCAGATTCTAAGACATTTTATCTATAGTCTAAGATTCTGAGACATTTTTATAGAAAAAGTTTCAGATTCTGAGAAATTTTTTCAATAGAAAAAGTCTCAGATTTTGCTAGATTTTTTCTATAGAAAAAATCGCTTTTTATTTAATCTTTTTCAGGAAAAAAGTACTTATTTAGAAAAAATAGTACTTTTTTCCTAAAAAGTATTATTTAAGAAAATTTAGTGTTTTTTTACAAAAAAAATTACTTTTTAGGCAAAAAAGTATTTTTTTTTACCTTTTTCTAAAAAAGCAATTTTTCTTAAAACAGTTCTTTTTTACTAGTTTTTAAGAAAATAAGTACTTTTATCTAAAACAAAGTAGTTTTTTTTCTAAAAAAGTAGTATTTATGAACTTTTTTTAGGAAAAGTACATTTTTAGAAAACGTACCTTTTCTTAGAAAAAAGTACTTTTTTTAAAAAAAGATCCTTTTTCTAAAACAAAGTATTTTTTTTTTTTCTAAAACAAAGTATTTTTTTTTTTCTAAAAAGTAGTAAAAAATTTACTTTTTTTAAAAAAGTACTTTTTTGTCTAACAAGGAAAGTATCTCAACCCTTATGAACCGATTTGCATGAAACTTGAAATTTATATAAGAAGACAAATAAGGTGGGGGTGTATCGGCATATCGGCCATAACGGGGATTTAGGGGTTCAAAACATGGGTAAAAAAATGGCGAGAAAATAGTTTTTTGGATTTTTCAGCCATTTATCTCTAAGAAACTATATGATGTTTACTAAAGGTGTCCTTACGACTAATGTAATTTTTCAAAATCACTTTTTAATACCTGGTAGGGTCCTAAATTGCAGTTTAGTATCTAAAAATTAGTGAGCCAAAATTTGGGGACAATCGGATAAAAATAACTCGTGCCGAAAATGGATTGAAGTTTTGGGACACTCTTTTATGATGAAAAAACCCATTTTTTCTAGTTTTTTGAAAAATATTGGTATATGGTATTTTTTGTTAAATTTTTTGTTAAATAATATGAAAATGGTAATAAATTACCTTTCTAAAAAGCTTAAAGAAATTCAAATCGGATAAGAAATAAGCATTTTACAAATACATGCCCCAGACCATTGCATGGTTTTTAAAGCCAAAATTTAAAAATTTTTAAAATTTTTAGGCAAAAAAAAAAAAAATTAAATTTGACTTTATAATTATATTAAATAAATGTTATAGATAAAAACTAACACATATGGTAGTCTAACTTTTTCTTCATATGGGGTGGGTAGTGATATAATTTCCGCGGATTCCAAAGAAAATGTGTTTTTCTATGATAATTTAGCAAATATGGAAAAAAATGTTCTGTATTGTACTATACCAACTGTAAAATATAAATTCTGTAAATTTTTAGAGAAATAGGGCATCTTTAACCCCTTTTCATCGAGGTGAAATGACAAATTTGGGACATTACATATTTCTATAATACAAGATATCTGCATACATCCGATTTCTCAAAAGTTACAGAATTTACATTTTACGCTTCGTTCCGTACAATAAAGAAAAAATTTTCCCATATTTGCAAAATTTTTTTGAACAGACGCATTTTGTTTGGAATCCGCGGAAATTTTATCACTACCGGCGAAAAATAAAAAAAAAAAATTGACTACCATATCTGCTATTTTTAATCGTAAACACGTTTTCAATTTGATCATAAAGTAAAATCAAATTTTTATTATTTTTTTGCCTAAAAATTTTGATAATTTTGAAATTCTGGCTTTGAAAACCATACAATGGTCTGGGGCATGTATGCGTAAAATGCTTATTTTTTATCCGATTTTAATTTTATTAGTCGTTTTGGAAAGGTAATTTAATAACATTTTCATATTATTTCACAAAAAGTTTAACAAAAATTATGAAATACCAATATTTTTTCCAAAAACTAGAAAAAAAACGTTTTTCGTTCATACAAGAATGTCCCAAAACTTCAATCCATTTTCGGCACGAGTTATTTTTAGCCGATTGTCCCCAAATTTTGGCTCACTAATTTTTAGGTACTAAGGAACAATATAGGACCCTACCAGGTATAAAAAGGTGATTTTCGTTTTTAAGGACACCTCAATGTTTACGTATGAGAAGAAAAGGTTTTTTAATGCCTGTCCAACGGTGTCATAACCTTATAAAAATTCGTTAAATATTTTTTTCGTGAAAATGTGTAAATTTTGCGGCGTATTTATATGAAGACATAGACCTACGATATCCATATGAATTCGAAATAATCTTTATTAAATTTAAGTTTACACGTATTTTTTCTCTAGCCGATATTCCTGTTAGTTCTGTAGTTATCGAAATTTTACCGAAGGTCCACATTGTTTCACAAGGGGACAACGAAATTTTCAAACACTGATATGGCCGAAAAGCCGATACACTCCAACTTTAAAATCGTCTCTTTTATATACTACTATATTTTAAGTTTCAGGCAAATCGGTTCATAACCCAGCAAAAATAAATCAAAATTTTGGCGACATAGCATCTTTTTATAGCATACCGAAGCTCATCCAAAGAGCGCTCTTGAGGATGCAGTAAAAGTAAGGGGAAAAAATTTAAATTTTTTGATAAGATTTTTTATATAAAGCTTAATACGTATATAAAATTATATTTTGATAAAATTTCACACATGCTTTCCCTTTAAATATATTTAACATTTTTTTGACAAAGACACATGATTTAACTGCATCATTATTGCGCAATAATCAGCGCTGCAAAGAGTGCTTCAATCATAACACCTTTTGAATGAAAAAAAATTTGAGTACACTATTTCCACTTTAGATTCCCACCAGAGGCCTTGGTCTGTTTCGCTACAACGAGACAATGGTCATAGTCTCGGTTAGGTAAAATTAGTATATGATTTGAAATTATATGTTAAAAATTCAATAAATAAATAATTTGTATTTTCTGAAATTAAAGTGGAAGTGGTGTAATCGGGACTTTGAACTTTTTTGACATAAAATTTTTTAATTTTTTAACTATACCACAAAATAAACTAAAAAATACGCTTTTAATTGTATTTCAGAAATTTGCAGAATTAGTCAATTGTATTTAAGATTTTCCAATTGTATTTAAAAATAGCCAATTGTATTTCAGATTTTCTAATTTATATTTCAGAAATAGTCAAATGTAATTTAACTTTATTCTGCTTAAAAGACACATGAATTCACTGCATCTTTAAAGCGATTTTTCAGCGCTCTAAAGAGATGTGAATTCATAGCATCTTAAGAGCGCTTTTTCGGTGTATCCAACTAGCGCTCTAAAGTGTGACATCGCCTTAGAGAATCATGCATGAATTCAGCAGGTTGGATGCGCTCCTTGACTCGAGTTTCCTTTCCAAAAGCTGCTGCCAGTTCAGCAAAATTTCTGCTGGAATGGGTTAGGATACTTCCCTTGTAAGTAAATTTTTTTCTAAAAATTATTTTTTTTTGTAAAAAGTACTATATTTTCTTAAATAATACTTTTTAGGAAAACAGTATAATTTTTTTAAATAAGTACTTTTTCCAGAAAAAGTACGTTTTTGTCTTAAAGGTGATATATTACTTTTCTAAAATAGTACTTTCTTACCAAAAAAGTGCTACTTTTTCTAAAAAAAACACTTTCTGTCTAAAAAAAGTAACTTTTTTTATATTTTTCCTAAAAAAGCACAATTATTTAAAAAAGTACTATTTTTCTAAGAAACTACTATTTTTCCAAAAAAGTACTATTTTTTCTAAAGAGTACTGTTTTTTCTAAAAAAAAGTACTATTTTTTTCTAAAGAGTACTATTTTTTCTAAAAAAAAGTACTATTTTTTTCTAAAAAGTACTATTTAATAATGTATTGCTACCTATTACCTATTTTAGACTATCACACTTTTCAATTATAAATGTCGAAATTTGCCAACTTCTAAAAGATTTTTGTATTCCTTTTTGATTGAAACCTGGTCGTCTCTAATAAGTAAACAATTTCTGGCAAAAAAATTTTGTAAAATATTTCCCTAACATGGTGAAATTACGCTTGTATAATGGAAAAGTATAATAGTGTAAAGTGGGTATATACAATTGCAAGATTTAATTTTTTTGTTTAATAAAATTTGCAAAAAAATACTACTTTTAGGTACACCCAAAAATTATTGGTATTTTTTGTATTGCAATTTTGAAAGTGTTAGCGTTGTCATAAAAAGTTAAAATAATTTTTTTTTGAGTATTATTGGATAAAAGTAAAATAAAAAAAAATATTTTATTATTTTCACAAAATTCACATTTTTTAATTTTGTTAAAATTACGGCCATTTTGACTTTTCCTCAAAACTTTGACCTACACTCAAAAAATTATGTCATTAACTGTTTGTAGTTTATTTAAAAAGTTTTCCGTTTAGTCGTTTTTAAAAGCAAAAACATTTGTTTGATGTTCAGTTTTTATTAATGACTTCTTCTGTCCTTTGTTTAAAAAATAACACACTAAAAAATAAAGACTTTCATTCACATTTAATTTTTAAAGTCATTTATTTTTGTTCTGTAGGTAAAAACTACTGATTATTCTTTAAATTTTTAATGATTTGTGTAAGTCATTTTTTTTAAATTGTTGGTATTTTTTAATGAAATATCATTAGTTTTTACCTACACAAGTCAGTAATTTTTTTGTAGAAAAAAAATCAAAAAATTATTTATAGAAATATAAAAACATGTTTGTATCAAGTGACTTTGGCACGATGGGTAGAGTGTCTGGCCAGAATGTAGTTGGTTGCGGGATCGATTCCCCAAAATTTTATTAAAAATTTTTAAAAAAATATTTCAATAGAAAATTGTATAAAATAACCTACGGAGTCATTAATTTTTAATGTTTTCGTAGGTTATTTTTTTGGAATTTGTTGGTAAAAATAACAGAACTATGATTAATTTTTAATGTTTTCGTAGGTTATTTTTTTCGAATATGTTAGTAAAAAAGAGTGAAAAAACCGTAATTTTTTAATGTTTAATGTTATTTATTTTAGAAAATTTTGTCAACAGTAAAAAATAAATGTTGATGTTTGTTAAAATAAATGAATAATTACTGGGATGGTTTTCAATTGTTTATTCACTTGTTTTAAGTGTGTTTTTCTTTTGTTTTTGCCTACAAAATATTTTGAGTGTAGCTGCGACACGGGTTAATTAATTTGGATCTTCCTCAAATTTTTACACAATGATGTATATATCCAATAGCACAAAATTCCGCCCGGCAGTCCTTGAAATTAGAAAAGAAAAATTTTTCATGCAAGAAAAAATTCACCCTAATGTATATGAAATTTTGCAATTAACTTTATGAAATAAATATATTTGGTAAAGGTTGAAAAAACAATATTTTAGAAAATAATGTGAATTTTAAGTTGTTATAATTGAAGAGCTTATTGTAAAAACTCGATAAGCAACATTTCATTTTATGGTAGTTTTTGCCTTAAAATTATGTATAAACAACAACTTTTGAAGAACCTTCGTACTTAAGATACTTGTACAAAGGGTTTAAGCAAAAATTCACCCAAAACCTGTCAATGGCACATCAGTAGAAGGCATAAAAAACACCAAAAATAAAATGTTGCTTATCAAGTTCTTGCAGTAAGCCCTTCAATTTTAAGTTAAAACAATATTGATAAATTTTGAGTTTTTCTCAAAAAAGTACTTTTTTATATGTTCTTGATAATTTTCATGATTGAAATTGGATTTTGAACATTATCGAGAAATAACGAGATTAGAGGTTTAATTTTGATCGTAATCTAGTAAAAACTGGATTATAGGTTTAACTGAAATAATCTAAATAAGTCAAACGATACGATAAAAATGTACCTAGTTGACAAAAGTATTTCCATTGCAAATTTGTATATTAAGTATTGATGTGGATTCACAACTCTTTAAATAAATAGTAAAAAAGTAAAAATTATTTTTCAAACAAATTATCATATAGTTTTCAACAAATTGGCAATGATCACGATACATCAATCATGCGAATAGGGAGAGAAAAAAAGACAAACAATAATCAGGAAATATTACAATAAAATTAGATAGATGAAGATACCTTTATTATTATACATACAGGTATAAACAGTAGGGTGTCCCGTTAAATTTTTTTTTTTTATTATTTTAAATATTTTTTCTTGAGAAACGCTACCCAGCAAAAATAAATCGATACAATCGTTTTAGTTGAAAAAATGCAGAAGAAATTGAATTTCTAAAAGTTATAGACATTTCTGGTATTCCCATACCTGTTTCAAACACTCCAGTTAGTGTTATCATCAGCAGGATTTCAAATGCCGGTTTGTCTTGTCAATGGAAATTGTTTCTATAGAATAAATTTTGACAGTTTCCAACAACACAATTCTATTTCTAGCAATCTCAACCTCTCTTCAACTTTCTTTCAACTTTTTTGTCTCTTAGATTATTTCGCAATGGTTACCAACATGATCTCAAATTGCCGACACAAATAAAGGAATTTGTATTTTTTGTTGCGGAGAAGTGCCTAATAACGATATATTTTGTCAGTAATTTTATTTTTTGTTTTTTCTGTAAGTACAGATCGAGTTCGAGCTGTACTTATATTTGTTACAAGGGATTTCCCAGCAAAATAAATTGAGATTTTGTCAGCACGGCTTCTTTTTATAGCAAACTGTGATATTGCCCACCGGAATAATGAATGAATTTAGGTGGTTTGTCTTTGATTCGTGATTCGTTTTCAAAAGCTGCTTCCAGCTCAGCACAATTTCTGCTGGGTATATCTTTATTCTTTCAATGTCAGACAAAAAAGTTTTTATTTGTAAAACACGCATAGTTATATTTTTATGTACATAACTATTTTTTATAGACATTAAGGGGGACCTTATTTAGTTTTTTTTTATTTTACAAAGTTGAAGTCAAATTTTATGTGAGGTTTGGGTAAAAAAATGTAAGCGAAAATATGACCTTGATCGGTTAAAAATTGCAATGCCGCAGTTTGTGAGAACGCAATTGATGCAAAGTAGAAAGAAAAGAATAATATGTCATGAGATACATAAAATTTATTAATTTCGAAAACGAATATCAAAAAAAAAATTTAAAATCGTTCGAACGGTTTTCAAGATATCAAGAAATTTTTTGGGTGTGGTTTTCCTAAAGTGGAGAGTCGCAGGATCTCCTTCTAAACACGCATTTTCCGGGCAATTCAATGACGCCGTTCCAAGCATTGGAGCGCTATGACGCCCAAGAATCTAAAATGGCTTCGGAAGTAATAAGTATGCCACATTAACCTGGGCGACTGAAATCTTCAGGCCCTATAAATCCCCTGGACTTGATGGTATAATCCCAGCTGAGATGCAGCAAGTGTCGGATTACATAGCTCCTTGGCTGTATAATCTATACACGACATTCATAGACTGGTCGTATATTCCTTTAAAATGAAGAGATACCAGAGTCATCTTTATCCCGAAGGCTGGGAAACATTCCCACACAGCTCCGAAGGATTTTAGATCAATCAGTCTGTTTTTTTTTTTGTTAAAGACAATCGAACGAATGATAGACTCATATTTGCATAGAATGGTTGACCTGAGGTTGCTTTCAACAAAGCGACATGCCAACAGCAATGGTAGATCAACGAAAACATCTCTTCATGAGCTCGTTGGTAACATCGAGAGATCGCTTTCGGTAAAAGAGTACACTATGGTGGCCTTTCTTGACATAGAGGGGCTTTTAATAATTTCATCATGAACTCGATAATTGTGGCATTGCCTGGTCTGGGAGTGAAGCGTGGGATCGTTTTAATGTTGGACAATTTAATTGCCAATAGACGTATAACGTCTGAATAGGGTGGATCTGTCATATCTTGATTTTTCAATAGGGGCACACCACAGGGAGGTGTTCTTTTGCCGCTTCTTTGGAATCTGGCACTGAATTCAATGCTGCTCTCTCTAGAAGCACACACAGAAAAAAATAAAAAAAATATTTGAGTAAATTTTTAATACTATTGAGTAAAAAATTACTCAATTTTGCACCAGTAAACGATTTAATAGTATTGAGTAAACTTTTAATAAAAATTTATTAAATATTTGAAAAAAAATTTGAGTAAATTTTTAATGGACACAATTAAACATTTACTCAAAATTTATCTATTTATTTTTTTTTTTTTAAGTTTAAAAAAGTTTTAATTTTTTTACAAAAATACAAAAAACTTGTTTTTCAAACTTTACCAAACATATTTATTGTAGTGAGCATGGTGTGTCGTTGTTGCCCAGCATTTAAATATTCAATTTAAGTCACATTCCATTCCCACAGTTTTGATATAAGGAATATGACACCTTATGCTGACCAAGTACAATTGATAAACACACACTTATGCACACTCACGCCAAAACCTTTTTACTTAGATATTTAAGTTATAGACATTTAAGTTGAAATAAATAAAATCATTATTAAACAAGCAAACAAAGCATACAGTCATTTTTATTAAAATCAGACTTGTTTACATTATGTCTCAAAAAGATAGGAAAATTTTATAAAGACGATTACAAACTTTCATATACATACACAAAAAACTATAAACTAAATGAGAATTCAAAAAACTATGAGAGTTTAAAAAAAAAAGTAAAAAAACTATTAAATTTTTATTAAATTATTTACTTAAATTGTTTTTAAAATTTTTGAGTAAATTTTTAATTGCGTCAATTAAAAAATTACTCAATTTTTGTTTTTAAATTTAAACAAGTGATTACTCAAATTAGTTTCCTCCATATTTTTTTCTGTGCATGGTTGTCATGTTATCGCATATGCTGACGATGTCGCGATAGCGGTAAAAGTCCCACATTGAGGGAAATTATTTAGGGTTCTCTAAAATATTTGTCTAAATGGGCAAGAGGCTGTGGTCTGGAAGTTAATCCAAATAAACCGTGCTTGTTTTGTTTACAAGGAAAAAAAAAATACTACTGATTTGATCCTATTTTTCTGGACGGCACTGAAATTACCTTCTCAGATAGAGCGAAGTATCTTGGAGTATTTCTGGATAGGAAGTTGAATTTTAAGAGCAATGTCGAGGAACGGGTAAGAAAAGCAACGATTGCTTTATATTCCTGTAAAAGGGTCATTGGAAAACGGTGGGTTTACGATCTAAAGACGTCCGTTGGATTTATATAGCGGTGGTGCATTTATGGCATCATTATCTGGTGGAATACTTTAGATAAAAAAGGAAACTGTGTCTTTATTACGACGGTACAGAGAATGGCGTCGATGTGCATCACTGGTGCTCTTCGTAATACACCTACAGCTGCATTAGAAATCTCCTTTCACCTTTGGGTAGGCAGTATGCGGCTACGTCGGCAATTCGACTTAATAGCACACTGCAATGGAGGAGCAGCTATTGTGGCCATAGCGCAATCTTAAGGAAGATAACAATACCACAAAATTTGGACTGTGCTCCCCCTATGAGTATTTTTTAGCGCCACTTTACCACTATGATACCATCCAGGGAGTCTTGGATGAGTGGCATTCCGGGTAGGGGAGATTCCATAGATTTTTGCACGGATGGATCGAGGCGGCACGAACAAGTGGGCTTTGTAGTCTATTCGGAAGAGCTTGAATTGAGCCTGGCTCGAAGATTGCAAGATCGTTGCAGTGTTTACCAGGCAGAGATGCTGGCAATAAAGGAAGTATCTGACTGGTTAGGTTGCAGTGTTGCCACCAGTGAACCAAAAAATTATCCAGGAGTTTGTCCGAAATTATCCAAAATCCCAAAAATTATCCAAAAAAAAATCAAAAACGATTTTTTAACGAAACAAAAGTGGATTATCAAATTCAATTTTAAGAAAACATAAATTATTTTTTAATAAAAATCATACATTTTGTAATGTTCAGAATGAAAAATATTTTATAATAGTTTTCCAGTTATTTTAATATTTTTTTGTGGGCTCAAAATTTGTATCCCCATTTCTTTCAATGCCTCCTTTTGTAAAAAGAATTGAACCAACAGTATTTGAAGATAATTCATTTCGTAAATCGGGTTTTTTATCTTAATTTACTAAAACTCTTTCTACTGATGAATTAGAAAATGGAAGAATCATAAGAAATTAAAAAACAACTTCTAAATTTAAAAAAGATTTTCATCAGCACAATTTGTAATTTTAAAATCATTTGCCCAATAAGTTTGGACATCCAATAATCAAACAGACCATATTTTTTGTGGTCCAATAAGGCTTATAGATTGATATAATTTGAACAACTCCAAATTTAAAAGGTATTGTCAAAACTAAAAACAAATAAAGTGCTGTTTAATTAGAAGTAACTGAAAAAAAAACACCAAATTAAATTAAAATAAAAAACAAAATAAATTTTGTCCATTTCAAACTTTAAATTGTAAATGATAAAATTATACATAAATTATCCAAATACGTAATTATCCAAAGAGCATCCAAAAAATTTTAAATTATCAATTTTTTGGATAATTATCCAAGAAGTGGCAACACTGTTAGGTTGCAATGTATTGTCTACAACTACAGTCAACATCTATTCTGACAGTCAAGCCGCGGTTAAGAACCTGGAATAAATGTTTCTGAAAACAAGATCTGACGTACGAATCATATGAGTCCCAGGGCTTAGAGACATTCCAGGGAATTGCAAAACCAATGAGCTTGCAAGACTTGGAACAACTACCTTACAGGTTTGCAACGGTATTGGATTGTGTTGGTATGCCTCTCTAGAAACTTGCAAGAAAATCTACTGCTTAGTTCTGCGACGGAGACTAATCAAAGATGGGCAAATGGATGGACGTGTGAGGAAACAAGACAGATTTGACACAAGTGGGCTGATATCGCTTCCAAGAGTAGAAATTTCGACGGTGGTTGCTATAATTACCGGACTCTGCCTTATAGGGAAGCAGGCAGAGCGGTTAAATGTACCGTCGAATGACTTTTGCCGGAGTTGCATGTATGAAGAGGAGTTGGAAAATATCGAACACTTCGTCTGCCATTGCCTGGCACTTTCTGGTCAGAGACTTGCTTCACTGGGATCTAGCGAGGTGCTCGATCATTCTGATTTGTCGGATGTTAAAATTCAATATCTGAGGATTTTTATAAGAAGCTCAAATTGGTTTAACGCCAGGGACTACACAACGGACCTCAGAGTCTACGTGTGCGGGCGTAAAACGTCAGCAGGCACTTACAACCTAACCTTCCATTGACACTTTTATAGAACTTGAGACGAACTTTCATTTAAACTTAATTTAAGCCAAATCCCATCATTTTAATTCCGGATTTTTCGATTTTGATCAATGTTGGCAATCGATACCTTTTCAATACCGTTATCCGTTTCAAAACCCTTTAAATTGAATACCGGTACCAATACCAATACCGAAACTCAGTTTTGGTATCGGATACCGGTATCCAAAAACCTTTTCCTTCGGTGTCGGTACGTACCGGTATTGAAACGGTTTTTCTTAAAAACCATGTTTTTTTTGTAAAGTTTGTAAATTTTTTTGGCTTTTGTAAATAAAAAATCGTACTCCAAATGCGTCACCGAAGTCTCATAACAATCAAAAAAATCTTTTGGCACCCACATCCTGAATTAAATATAAACTTCAAAAAATCCATACTTCATCCGCGATGCGAGAGCAAAAGAAAATTATTGATTTTCACGAAATTTTTATAGATTCATTTTGACTCCCAATAGAAACTTTCTGGACCCCTTTTGTATAGTATAGTTTTTTGGGGATTTTTATTTAATCCGTGATGTGGGTGTCCAAGGATATTTTTTGATATTTACAGGACTTCGGGGAAGGCATTTGGAATACTAGCAGGAGGTTTTCCACCATAGCATTATTTTTTGAAGTGGCTTAACTCGTAGAAATTGTCCATAAAGATCCCATAATTCGCGAAAAAAATTCTTTGCAATATTTTTGAATGTGATCTTGTCTAGACAGGGAATACCTAGTTTTTCCAAATAGATAACACCAACAAAAAAACTTGGTTGCCTAGAAATAAGATGAAATATGTAATTTGTTGGGGTTCTTAATTTAACCGCGATGCGGGGGGAAATATATTTTATGGAGTCATTTTGACACCCAATAGAAACTTAATGGACCCTTTTCAGCTCAAAGGGTAAAAATCTATACGGCCTTATATTTATGTACTAAAGACAAAGGAAAATGTCCAGCAAAAGCGGTCCAGTGCTTCAAAAATTATGAACAAAAGACTGAATTTCGGCAACGGTTTTTCGTGAATTTTCGAGATAAAAAAACACGCTAACTTTCGAAATGCATTTCTGAGGATGCTGAAGCTTCGCTGAACCCTGGCCTGGTTCGTATTGAATTTCAGCCAAATCGGTCCAGAGGTTCAAAAGTTATTAAGAAAACGGTGAATTTCAGATTGGTTTCACCTTAAATTCACTTGTTGAAAAAAAAACGTTAAACCAGATTTAAAAAAATTTATGAATCAGGAAAATACTTTACAAAGTATTCTTGTCACTAACAAAAATTTTTATACTAAAACAAAAAAATTTACACTCAAAAAAAAATTTACACTCAAAAAAAATGTTGCCAATTTTTTTTTTTTCAAAAATGACTAAAAAAAGTTTTTTACTCAAAATAAAATATTTTTAATCAAAATTGTTAATTTGATTCACGTTAGAAAATTAACTATCCATTTAGAAGGGCATTGTGGAGGGTATTGATGGATTCGTCCAAGTCGAATTTAACTTTACTACTTGTTGTTACAAATTTTTTTAAAGTTTTTATACGTTTTTTTTATTTTTTAGCATTATTTCGATAATACCGGTACGTACCGGTATTGACGTTTCGGTATCGGTAATACCGTAACCGATTCAACTCAAATACCGTAACCGATACCGATACCGAAATAAATAAAAAAACGATACCAATACCTTTATCGATACCGTTATTCGTTTCGATTGCCAACCTTGATTTTGATTGAAAGTGTTAAGGAAAATAAATTTAAAGATTTTTCTTAATTGAAAGAACTACATAAAAAATCGTCAAAAATTATTGAATTAAACGTTACTGAAAGCCATTTCAGTAAACTGTCTTTAAGTGCCACCCTAATTGTCACAGTAAACTTCATACTATCTTGTAGTTTCTTCTTCTTTCAACATAAATTACATCATCATCTCGTTTTCGTTTCCATTATTCTCCTCTTTTTTTTAAGACTACGTCACTACTTTATGGTCTGTTTGGTATTCCAAAAATATTTCAAATAAAGGTGGGTACTTTAACATGTAAAAAAAAAAAGTTTTTTTCTATATGAAAAATTATTTACTTTGTAATATAATAAAATACCACGTCATATTTTTTACTGCTATAAATTAACATTTTAATAACAGACTCATTAGTATAGACACGTCATTTTAAAATTAAAAAAAAATTTGTCGATGCATCAGTTAAATTTCATAAAAAATCATGACGTTTTGTGAATTTTATTTATTTGTTTTCTTTAATTTACTTATTCAATTTGTTTCTTTTTTGGTTCATATTACTCACGATCGGATTTATTTATTTCGTTCAAATCTTTTGTTCAATTTTTTCTTAAGTACTCGTAGATGCATATTGTTGTTTATGAATAACAGAAATGACGCTACCTAGGCACGCTGTTAATTTGAAATTCCCATTGAGTTTGGAAATTCTAGAAAAACCGCAAAATGTTGTATTTTACAATACAAGAATACTAAAACAACCCAAGTAAAAATTGTTCATATTATTGTGTATATTTTGATAAAATATTTTATAATTATATAAGATTATATATTTATAAAGGTTTCAGTTTTAGATAAAATTATATATAACTTGATAAAGTTATATATATTTTTTTTTTTTTTTTTTTTTTATCTGAAAAATTTTTAACAAATGTTATGCAATTATTTTAGCGTTTTTATCGGCGTATGCCATTTCTGTTTGTTATTAAGGGTTTGTGATTGAAGAAAAAAAAATTGTATTTCTAAAGATTATTTTTAATGTGGATTTATTCCAGACCATGGTTTCTGTAGCCACCTCTACGTCATCAGTGCAAAAAATTACATTAGATTTTAAAATTGTTTGATTTTTGTAAGACTGTTTTTTCTATAAGTTTTTTCATCAACAGACTTAACTCTGATTGGAATAGAATCCACGTTCTTGAAATTTTCCATCAGTTTTCAAAGCAAGCACTCGACCATCTGGGCTATCGCTCTGCTTGAAAAAACTAACAGCAGAAGTTGGTTCGTATTTCATTACAGATGGGTAATTCCAAAAATTTTCGCCCCACTGTTCGGAAACATGCCTTTGGACGCCACTGAGAATTTGGCTCATAGATATCCACGTTAATATGAGATATGTTGCATTTTTGGATTTTCAAAATTTGCTGTAGTTTTCAAATTATCGCGGGTCAAAGTTCGACTTTTTTAGCAAAAGTCAGAAAAATACATGACGTTTAACGTGCTCTAACTTTTTAACTAGTAATCCGATTATCACAAGTAATGGCTCATATGAAAGCTTAATTCTTCTTCTTTTAGGAAATATTTTCAAAAGAATACGGTTTTTTTTCAGAATTGTTGCAAAAATTCAAAAACATTTTTTTTTTGCGAATATTTAAAAAAACACATCTTCGATTTTTTTAAAAAAAAGTTTGGTGATAAACAATACTGTTTTGTACAACATATCCAAAATTCAGAGTGGGATCCCAATGGGATCAAAAAATATTCTGGTTTTAGTACAAAGTTCTTAAATTTTACCTTAGAAAATTAAAATTTTATGTTTCTTCAATATAAAAATTTAAATTTTCAAAGAAAATTATACTATTAAAATTTTGAAAAACATTCAAAATATTAGAAATTTAAATTTTCTAAGGGAAAAATATGAGAACCTCGTACTTAAAACAGAATAGTTTTTGATCCCATGGAGATCCCACTCTGAATTTTGAATATGTTATACAAAACATTGTTATTTTTCACCAGAATTTTTTTTTAAAAAATCGAAGATGTGTTTTTTTAAATATTCGAAAAGAAAAAATGTTTTTGCATTTTTGCATCATTTCTGTAAAAAAAACCAGTTATATTTTAAAAATATTTTCTAAAAGAAGAACCCCAGCTTTCACATGAGCCTAAATTTGTGAAAATCGGGTCATTGGTTAAGAAGTTACAGCTCTTTAAACGTGATGTATTTTTCTTACTTTTGCTTAAAAAGTCAATCTTTGACCCGCCATAATTCGTTAAATACACCAAATGTAAAAAAACGATATTTGGTACATATATCATATTTATGAGGGCTATCTATGTGTCAATGCTCAAATTAATCTGAGACACCATTTCCAAAAATGACTAAAATTTGAGCTAAATTTTCTGGAATGGCCCAGATATTAAGTGTGTGATGTCAACAGATATATATAATATATATTATATATATTATATATATATAAGTTTATGAAATTACATAACATTTTATGTAATTTTATCCAATTCCAATTTTCTGAAAGCTGAAACATTTATATATAATCTTACATATTTGTATCAAATTATATATGAGGAGTTCCGTCTAAGATTTAAATTTTGAGGTAAAAAAGATGTGCTTTTTGTTTTGATGGCACATCGATGAAAGTTGGCATAGTTATTAGAAGCTATTTAAGAATAAGAAATTCGTTCGTGCCTATTAAATCGCGCAAGGGGGTCAAAAGTTATGGCGGTTTTAAGATTTAGCGGTTTTAAAAATCTTAAAAATATTTTAAAGATTTTTTTTTATACCCTCCACTTAGTGATAGAGGGTATATATAAGTTTGTCATTCCGTTTGTAACTCATCGAAATATCGGTCTGGGACCCCATAAAGTATATATATTCATGATCCCCGATCGATTTTAAGACATTCTAGCGATGTCCGTCTGTCCGTCTGTCTGTGGAAATGGTGATCACGACCAAAATACTACACGGATATAACTGAAACTTAACATATTTATTGGAAGTTCTCCTGAGAAGTTTGGTATTGCATTTGAGCAATATCGGTTCAGCGGTTCAAAACAGTTATGAACGAAAACGTAAGGACACCTCAAAAATTTTAGTACATTCAACATAACCTAAAAATACAAAATGCATTAATTCAGCTGCTGGTTGACATATGTTAACATAATTGAACATAAAATGGTATTTTAACAAGTACGAACATATTTTTTGAAAAAAAAAAAATAAAAAAATCGCGGATTTTTTCTTAACCATTTTTTTTTTCGCGGAAATTTTTTTCCAATTTTTTTTTTTTTTCGAAAGTAATTTCCTTTTAAAAAAAATTTTTTGCAATAATCTTTTTGAAATTGTGGAGGGTATCACTACATTCGGCAAGGCCGAATTTAACTTTTTTACTTGTTTTTCTTCACATTTGTTGCATGCGTTATTTAAACATGCCAGGATATATCATTTCTTCTAAAATATATGATATAAATTTAACCCTTTAATGACCAAACAATTTAAAAAAAATTTATATAAGTACCTAAAATCGCGATTAATTCGCGGTAAAAGAAAAGTTTCACAATTTTTTATAACATATTTAGGCAAGTCGCGTTGGTATTACTGAAAAAAATCACGGAAAATCGTATCATTGTACCAGTAGTTTAAAAAAAAATCGGTGATGCTTTTTTATAACAAGAAAATTTAATATGGTCCAAAAAATCTATAATCATCAAAATTTGTTAACCCGCCTCTGATTTTATGATGACATATCAAGTGGGCTTTCATTTAAAAACAATTTCATCCGATTTCGTGTAAAGCCTTGGATGTGCCAGATCAAAAAAGGTTTAGATAAAATCATCGCGCTTTCCGCTCAGAATGGTTTAAAGTAAAAAGTCAAAAAGCAAATCAGTTCTACTCGTTAAGGCACGTCATTTGGTGTATTAAAATTAACATGATGCATTAATTGCTACTAAAAAAATAGGAAACAGATTTGCAAATTTCGCACAATTTTCAAAAATGACATAAAATTTTTGCAATTTATTTTTTATAAACTCGCCAGTGATTTTTTTATGTAAACTCACAAAAAACTCGGTTTAGCAAGAGTCCACCAAATTTCGAATGAAACCGCGAATGTGCCTCGCGAAAAACAGGTATTTTAAAAAAATACGTTTTTTCTTTCGAACTTTGATCTGCTGAAACTCCTTAACTATTCGTGGCACATTAACGGCATTAATTCCAAAATGTTAAGAATTACAACAGCTACCAACTCTAGTTCAACTTTTTTCATTTTATAGAGGGGGCCGAAATCCCTGATCAAAAAACCTCGAAAATTTAAAAACTCTTAATTTTTGGTTTCAAAACTTAGCCGTCTTATAACTTCTTACCAAGCGATGAAGCATCTATCAAACCAACATTAAAATAATCTCTTACATGTACTGACTTTGTGTTATGCCGGAAAAGATTGAAATATAAGGGGATTATTTCAAGCCATTTTTATCGATTTTTAAACTTTAACCCTCTGTAACTTTTACGGATAAAGTGGGGTAATCCTTAAACATTGCTCAGTGATGGTTCAAGGTCTTGTTTACAACTGAATTTACAGTTTTTCTAAATTCCAAAAACTGCCGGTTTTTTTTAACATTTATTTCAGTTTCACTGAGTTGAAATTTAAAAAAGATTTTGTGATATAAACTTTTTTACTGGTGAAGAAATTCTTAATGATTTTCTTAAGTACTTTTCAATACATATTGTTGTTTAAAAATAGCAAAAATGACGATACCTAGCAAGATATTTGAAATTCCCATTGAGTTTCAAATACTAGAAAAGCCACACAATTTTGTATTCCCCCAGATAATAAAAATGAATCATTCTTAAAGATTTCCCCAGATAACAATAAATAATATTTCATAATGGTGGAAGGAACTTCTCAATAAACTCTATTAAAGTCAACCTTTAAGCTCTTTTTCTTTACTTAAAGGTTTATAGTTCAATTCCAGGCTGAGGCAATATTTATACACCAATATTTCTATTGAGAAATGTAAACGTTTAATATATTGTGTGTGTCGAGCACGGTATTCAAATTTACCTCTAAATTTCATTATTGAAATGTTCAATAGTTCTTCTCTGAATAGTGCTCTAACATGTTGTTGATCGCATTTTCTATTTTTATTTTTCACAATTAACCAATTTTCTTAGAATTGCATGTTTCTATTTAGTAGGACAGACAAATTGTATAGAGAAGAAATCTATTAAATCTTATTTTGAAATACATATGAATGTCTGTTGGAGTGAAGTGAAAATTTAAAATTTTTCCGATTGAAGAAAATAAAAACGTAAAGCTTGCAAATAATCGAGATATTTCAAAATCGCGATAACGATTATGAAAATCGCCGTTAATCACTATTATTGATTAATCGATTTTTTTGAATAATTTGAATTTTAATAGCTTTATTATTCAGAACGTACGAAAATACAAAAAATAATATTTTTAAGAAATAAAATTATAAACTTTTGAATTTCCCTAGCAAAACTAAATCGAGATTTTGGCAGCACAGCTTTTTTTTTGTTACAGAAAGAATTGAAAACGATTTTCAATCACGAAACACGCGGTTTCAATCAATTTATTTATTGAAACTCCTGCGATGAAAAAATTGTTATATAAATCACCAAATTAATAGGTGTTTAATTAAACAATTAATTGAATATTTTTTCAATCAAACATTTTTTGATTTTGATCACAAATTTTATAAATTTTTAAATTGAAGTCAATCAAAATTATGATTATTTTTACGAATGAATTGTAAGCTTATGACAAAATTGTGAAGAAATGTTTATTTTCTGCTTTCCTATATATTACCCAATAAGCAATTTTAAAATTCAAGTGCAAATCAAGCATAAAACAAGTGTAAATCAAGCCCTAAATTCCAGCCCCTGCTTGATTTATACTTGAATTACACTTGAATTCAATAGCATACTCCAGCAAAACGGACACTGGAATTCAAGCCCTGTTTTTACAGCCTTTTCACTGGTTTTCAAGTGTATATTCAAGTATCCGTTTTGCTGGAGAATGCTATTGAATTCAAGTATAAATCAAGCAGGGGCTGGAATTTAGGGCTTGATTTACACTTGGGCTTGATTTACACTTCAAGTATAATTCAAGCATAGACTGGAAATAAGGGCTTGATTTACACTTGATTTATACTTGATTTGCACTTGGATTTTAAAAGTGCTTATTGGGTACCAACAATAAAACAAATAAAACTCGATTATTTTGTATATTTTTTTAATTAAACGATTCATATTAATTAAAGCGAAAAAATTTGGTTTGTTAAAAAATTGTAATTCGATAGTAAAAGAAAATAACGAAATTTTGTATCAAAACAATGATTGATTCATTAAAATTTTGTTGATCAATAGGTTTAATTAACAATTTTTAGCCAATAATTTTTTGTGTGATAGAATATCATACACTCAGAAAAAAAATTAACTTAAAAAATGGAAAAATTAACTAAACTCCTTTTAAGTTCATGTGTTTCTTAAAAATAAGGAAAGAAAAAATTATTTAATATTATTCCAACTTGAACTAAAAAACAGGAACAAATTTTGTTTCAATTTAGTTCATACACATCTGAGGAGCCGATTGGTTGAAGACCCAATTGCGTTTGGACACAACGGGTAGAGGCCTCGATAGGTACCCATTAAAAATTACGAACTTTTTTGTAACTTTACAAAATTTTAACCAATAAAATGTAAATTTACAACTTTTATGGCGCAATAAAACTTACAAGCAATTCTCGCGAAATGACTAGATTTTTTTTTGGAAAAATTTAAATTTCGATAGAAATTTTTTTGTTAAAAAACAAAGAAAACTCTCAAATATTGGTAAAATGGGATTTCGAGACTTTTTCTAGTAATTTGAAAAGGTTGTTTAGGAGTGTAGGGTCTTAGAATTTTAAAACCTGAATAACTTAAAAACTATTACGGAGAGCTTCTTGGTATCTAGAGTGTTCAAGAAATTTAAAAAAAAATTCTCGAAATTTTTTTAATAGAGCTTGAGACAAATCCGATTATTTAAGCTCGTGGCGCCCTTCGATCAAAGTTTTGGATTTTTAAAAAATTTCCACCAAAATTTTTAATTTAAAAAAAAAATAAAATATCTTGCTACTCATTGTTGTTATTAATTTTGGCATGCTGTATACGAATATCAAAAAAATTTCTGAAATCGGTCAAGCGGCTTTCGAGATATCGACTTTTGAAATTTGTCAAAAAAACTTGTTTCTTTTTTCCAGAAATTAAAAAAAAAATCAAATTGGTTTTTACAAAACTTCAAAATTTTTTCCCATTGACCACTTCATAGAGATGGACCAAAATTTGATCGAAGGATGCCACTGGTTAAAATGATCGGATTTGAGCCAAATAAAGTTTAAATAAATTATTGTCTTTAGCTTTGCAAAAGAAATTTTGAGATTTTTTTTTAAAGAATTTTTTAGCGTTTAAAAAAAACGTTATTTTTGCCAATTTCAAATACACTAAAAAACAACCTTGTCAAATTACTAGAAAAGGTCTCGTAATTCCATTTTACCAATAGTGGACAGTTGTCCTTGTTTTTAAACAAAAAATTTTCGATCAAAATTAAATTTTTTTTTGTAAGTTTACAATTATTTTTTTAATTTTACAAATTTCAAGAAAATTTTACAAACAATATCTATTAAATTTACCTTGTAAGTTTTATTGTACCAAAAAATTTGTAAATTTACAATTATATTGGTGAAAAGCTTGTTAAGTTACAAAAAATTTCGTTATTTTTACTTGGAATTCTCATTAAATAGGAGGTAGTAAAAATCTAGTAAAGTCACTAGAATTCCTTGCAACTTTTATCGCGTCAAAAAAATTGTAAATTTACAATTTTATTGGTAAAAAGCCTGTAAAATTACTAGGAATTCTAGTCAAAAAGGAGGTAGCAAAAAAATAACAAATTTTTCTTATCATTTTACAAAGTTTTTTTTGCAATATGTACATTGACCGATTTTAAAATTGATACTAGTGTTCAGTGCATCAAAATTAATAATATGATGTATCGCAAGACATTTTAAATTTTTTGTTAAATGTTAAAATATCTTAAACTTTGAGCGCCGGGCACCACGAGTTAATTTAGTCCTTATACCACATAGGCCTAGAAGAATAAAAAATTGCCCAAGCATTCCAAATCGGAAGAAAAACTTTTAAGCCATAAAAAAAATGACGCTCTCGTGCATTGGCGTAGGAAGCCAACATTTCTGGGGGGCTAACGCCCCCCCTATATTTTTTTTTTTTAATTTTTTGGTATTTTTTTTTTAATAGAAAAACCTAGACCTATTCCTGAAGCGTTCCCTTTAACATGCGTCCAGGTGTCCTAGAAACGAATGCCCCCGAAAGCGGTTAAAAATTCATATTTTTTTTTTTAATTTTGATTCTGTAGGGCTATCTACGCCTATGCTCTCGTGTGAAGGGTACGAAAATCTAGAAATCTCAAGAAAATTAGGAAAGTTTAAAAAATTTTAAGCAACTTAAAAAAAAATTAGAAAAGTTCTGGAAAATTTGAAAAAATTCAGAAATATGTAAAAGAAACATCAGAAAAATCTTGTAAAATTTCATAAAAGTTCAGATAAAAATTTTGATAATCTAAAAAATCAAAGCGTTTTTGCAAAATTAAGAAAAAATTTAAAAGAAAATGAATAAAAATTTACAAAAAATTCAAAAATTTGGAAATAAAAGATACGGAAACTTTTATTTTTAAAAATTATTTTATTAAAGAAAAAAATTGTTAATAAAATTATTTAAATTTTTAAAAATTAAAAAATTTTAAAAGAAAAGATACAGAAAAATTTTATTTTTAGAATTTATTTAATTTTTTAAAATTCATCCCTCTCTAATGTGCAAACGATGTATGTATTTCACCAAACTTTTTGTTCCCGTTAGTGATTTTCGTGATGGTGGTTTTTTGTGTTAATAGACAATTTTTTGTTAAATTTTAACAAAAATCATAGGACAAACACATGTTGCTTGAAACGGTGCCAATTTTTTAAAACAAATATAAAAAAAAAAAAATTAGAAAAATATACAAAATGTTTTTACTTTTATGTTTTTATATTTATTTTATTAAAATAAACAAATATTTATTTTGATCAAGTTATACAAATTTACATACAGTGGCTCGCAGTTTATTTTGTGTGATAGTTATTAGTTAGCAATTTATTCCAGATAAAGTTAACAATAATAGAAATAATTATTATAAAACAATTTTTTTTAAGTGCTGTGTACGAAATTTATTAAGCTTTAATTTAAGCTAAATGGCGTCCAGATTGAGTTAATATTAAATGTTCTAGGAGGGATTCAATGAAATTTTTGAAAGAAATTTTTCAGAAAATTTTTGAAAAATATTTTTACGTCAATTTTTTCTAAGATGAACCATTAAAAATTTAAAAAAAAATTGTTTTATTAAGTTTAATACACTAGAAGAAATCCGCATTTTTTGACCTCCAATTTTTTGTAAACAAAGAAAATATTTTATTGTTTCCCAGCAAAACTTAGATTACCAAATAAGGTATAAAATAAGGTAAAGGATCTCTTATTTTATACATTGCAGCATGCATCCACATTATCACAAAGAATACCAGTAAGGTATAAAATAAGTCATAAATTTATAACGAAGAATACGAGTAAGGTGTAAAATATATGATATTTTATAGGTTACGAGAAATGAAATAATATAGCATACCAGAAGATAATATATAAGGTGTTACGAGTAGTGAAAAAGTAATTTTGTATTAAATTTACTCACGTGATTGTAAGTGAGTGTAAGTAGATAAAATATGCTCGTGAGTGTGTGTCGTTAGAAATTTCCTGTCGTGAGCCCATCTCTAGTTTAAACTTATGCATTTTTTTATAAAATAATTATTTTTTATGTTATTGTAATGCATTATGCATCCAATTATAAATAATACATTATTTCAAACTTCAAATAATACATAATGTAACCAAATATAAGTCATCCATGATTTAATGTTTAGAAATAACAAATATGAAATACATTTTTTCCAATAATCATGCATTACGTAGCAAATTATTAGTAATGCATTATTTTTCACTTGAAAATAATACGTTGTGGAACAAATTTTTGGTAAGACATCATAAAATAATGCTACAAATAAGTTATATGCATTACCTGGTAATGTGTTATATAATCACTACCCATTACCAAAGTTTTGCTGGGTTATTAATTTAAGTGCACTAATGAGTAGGGATGTGAATTCCATGCAAATACATATTTTTTTCGATAGTCTAAAATTGATATCGAACAATTATCTTTCCGTATTAAGATATTTTTATAAAAATTGCATCGATTTGTTTTTGCATATTTTGGTGAAATTACATATTTTGGTTTTAAATGCATATTTTTGCATATTTCCAACTTTTAAGTGCATATTTTTGCATATTTTGGCATAAATGATTAAAAACACAAATTGAAATTTACTTGTTTCAAAAACTATTTAAAATTTAAAAAATTTATTTTGAAAAAGAAAAATTATATTTTTTTCTTTAATTTTTTTTTTAAGATTGCCATAATTTCTTAAAAATGTTGCTTGCATAAAGTTTTAGATGTTGCTATTTAAACCCGGCATAATTTTTTTTTTTTTGTTTTTTAAGACGTTTTTCGTATGAAAACAAGATTTGTAATGCCTTTTTTAGTGCATATTTTAAATTTTTTTAACGCATATTTTAAGCACATATTTTCTATTTTTTAGTGCATGAAAATCTCATCCCTAGAAATGAGTAGGGATGAGATTTCTATGCAAATGCATGTTTTTTGTCGATAATTTAAAAACGATTATCTTCCCGAATAAAGAAAGTTGATTTAAAATGGCATCGATTTGTTTTTGAATATTTTTGCATATTTTGGTTAAAATGCATATTTTTGCATATTTTGGTTTTAAGTACATATATTGTGCATATTTCCAATTTTAAAGTGCATATTTTAATATAAATTAGCAAAACCACAAATTAAAATTTATTTGTTTCAGAAACTATTTTAAATTTTAAAAATTTATTATGAAAATAAGAAAAATATTTTTTTTTTATTCTTTTTTTATAGATTTAACTAATTTCTAAAAAAAACCCTGCTTATATAAAGTTTTAAATGTTACTATTTAAGCCCGGTTTTATTTTTTGCTTTTTTAAGAAGTTTTTCGAACGAAAACAAGACTTTATTTTATTTTTTATTGCATATTTTTAGGTTTTTTAGTGCATATTTTAAGCGCATATTTTAGATTTTTTAGTTCATGAAAATCACATCCCTAGTAATGAGATATAAAATTTATTAAACATTTTCTTTGTTTACAAAAAATTGGTGGTCAAAAGAAGGAGGTAAAAAAATTCGAATTTCTTTTACTGTATTTACAATTTTTTTATTTTTGTTTGGGTTGTTGGAAAAATTATTTGATAACTGAATATTTATGAGTGTACAATTTTTTAAATTTTTATTAGTTAAGCTTAGAAAAAACCAACGAAAAACAGTTTTGTAAAAAAATGTCTTTCTATTTCAACCCTCGTAACACATTTAATATTTACTCAATCTATACGCCTTTAAGCTTAAATTAAAGCATAATATATTACCTACAGAGCAGTTTTTACAAAAATCCTTGTTCGACAATAATTAGGTCTATTATTGTTAACATTGTCTTGAATGTATTGTTAAATTATATCTACATATCACACAAAATAAGCTGCGAGCCACCGTACTTTTTATACCCTCCACTTTAGTGATAGAGGGTATATATAAGTTTGTCATTCCGTGTGTAACACCTCGAAATATTGGTCTAAGACCCCCCTAGTAAAAATCATTTTGTATATAGCCATGTATAAATTTATACAAATATATCTTTTTATACATACTGAGATCTTATTATATTTAATTATATAAAAAATCAATCAGATAAGACCAAATTTCGTATCAAATTATATAAAATTTGATATAACTCCCGATAAAATTTTATAAAATTTGATACGAATTTTGGTCTTATCTGAGATATTTTTATATAATTTTATATAATTAGATCATTTTATGTAAAATTAGATATATTTATATCAATTTATACCTGGATATATACAAACCCATTTTTACTAGGGCCTATAAAGTATATATATTCATGATCCTCGATCGATTTTAAGACGATCTAGCGATGTCCGTCCATCCGTCTGTCCGTCTGTCTGTCTGTCCGTCTGTCCGTCTGTCTGTCTGTTGAAAACACGCTAACTTTGAAAGACTTTACGGAGGCTCCTGAAGTTTGGCATATATGTTGGGCATTTACCTGGTCAGGTTGGTATTGCAATCCAGCGAAATCGGTCCAATGGTTCAAAAGTTATGAGCAAAAGACTGAATTTCGGCAAGGGTTTGTCATGAATTTACGAGATAAAACACCAGTTCGTTTTAAATCGTAGCGAAATCGGTTCAGTGCACAGAGGGCCAGACAGATCGATTTCCGGCCAAAATTCCTTATTTGTAAATTCTCAAAAATTTTTTTACCAGTTTGTTGGGAATATATAGAAGCAGGTTTTCTGAACTTATCTTTATGATCCAATTACACCCTTTCCTTTGACAGGTCTTCAAAGTTAATAAAGTTGGTAAAAATTTTTTAAAGGTTGAGCTACTTTTTTAATTTTTTTTTCCAAACTTCTATTGCTAATGTTTAACTTTTTGTTTGAGTAATTCAACCTTATATAGGGTGTTTTTTTTACTGTTACCGAACTTTAAATTAAAATTAAGTAAGGAAAAATATTTTTAATATCAATCAAACTGACTTTATTGGATAGATAATTTTATGACATTAATGTTTAAAAATGATTTGGAGCCATATCGATATCAAAAATGGATCGTACATGGAGTAATCTGAACCTCCATTTTCACACAATTTTCACAGAATTTGCGGCCGTTTTTCGAATTTCACCAATAACTCGTCGAAAGTTTATTTCCAGGTGTTTAATTGTCTCTAATTTATCGCAAAAGACAAGTTACTTTACATAACCCAACAGAAAATAATCCAATGGGGTTAAATCAAACGATATTGGTAACCAATTAATAGGATCTTTGAATAAAATTTAAGTTCGACGAAAAGAACCATTTTTTTGATAAAAAAATTCTACAATTTGGAAGCGTTGCTCTTATGTAAGTCTTTGCATGATAAAATGTCAAACCATACTTAACAAAACACAACTATCAGCAGTTAGATCGGTTGTCAAATAAAGCAGTAATACCAATTCAAAGTTGTGAACCTCAAAAAAAAACACCCTATATATAAGCCTTTGTAACGAAAATAACGTGGACAATTATAACTCATTTGCCTGGCAGCAATTCGCGTTTTTTGTGAAAAAATTTATAATTTTTTAGCCATTTACCTCGCGCCGAAAAAATCCTCAGCGATACAATCGGTCTATATTTTTTTTTGATATAAAATGGATCCATATCTTTCGAAAAAAGTTGCCCAAACTTGCTCGAAATGATAAATGGCGAAATTACAGCTATATATGCAGTGGTCCGAGATTTGTTTTTAAAAAAAATAATTTAACCCAAAATAGAGATGGGCGCGTGAGTGAATTTTGACTCACGCACGCTCACGCTCACGAAATAAAAATATTACTCACGCACGATCACGCACGAAATTCTTTTTTCTGATCACGTTCACGCACGCTCACGTGAGTAACTAAAATTTTTCTCACGCTCACGAAAAAATCACGCTCACGAAGACTCACGAAATTAAAATTAGCAAATTTTTATTTCAATTCTTTAGATTTCTTGCACAAAAAGTATTGAATTTCCTTAAAACAATAATAAAAATCCCAATTTTGGACTAATTTCCCTATAAATTCAATATAATGACGATTTTTTTACTCGTTTTCTGTTTCAAACAGCACAAAAAAATCACGCAAACTCACGAAACAAAAATTACTCACGCACGAAACTATTTTATATAATCACGCGCACTCACGATCACGTGAGTTAAAATAAATTTTACTCACGATCACGCGTGATTCACGCGTGAATCACGTGAATCACGAAAAATTCGTGTCACGCGCGCATCTCTAACCCAAAATAATGTTTTACGGCTTGAATAGTTTTTTTTTTATCGTCAGAGAGTGCCTCAAGTGTAGGAAAAAAAATTATCTACATTTCTAGTTTTTTTTGTAGAATTATGGAAAATATCAGTTACACCATTTCCAATTACATTCAAAGATTTTTTATTGAATTTCCAAAATAAAGAAAAAAAGTTAATAATTTGTCGTCACCATTTCTAAAAGCTTTTCTGAAACTAAGTAAGTCATTTACACCATTTCCATATTAATATCAAAAATAAAAAAAAATATTTATATAAAAATTATGTGCGTAGATTTAACTTCAGACACTCTTAATACTTTTAAAACTAATTTTTAGTTAGATCAGACAAAGTTAAAAAATCTAGCCGCCATATTGAATTCTATCAGTTCGATTTTAAGATAACACACCCGGAAATTTACTAGGCCACACTTTCAGCTACACTCAAAAAAATAAAACTGTAAAGTTAACAAATTTTTTTTTGTTAACTCGAGTTTACTGGCTTTTTAGCAAATTTTTAGTTAAAATCAGCGTTTTAACTACTTTTTTTAGTTAAGTTCAATTTACAAAAATACTAATTTTGAACAAATTTTTAATTAATTTTTTTTGTTGACTTCAAAACTGAGTTTACGAATTTTAACTAATTAATTTGCTGATTTTTCGTAACAAATTTGTTAAGTGGAATTTCTTGTGAAGCCTCCTATGCAAATCTCATAAGTTCTACTTAAGCTGATGAAAAAATATAAAAAATAATCTTTTAATTTTTTACAAAATATTTTCTAAATTTTAGTTTACGAAAAGTAACAAAAAGTTTAGCTGAATTCAACTAATTTTTTTGTTAATATATGTACACGAAATTTCAGCTAAATTTTTAGTTAAAGTTACGGTTTTTTTTGCTACATTCATTCTACGAAAAATTAACTAAATATTTTTAGTTAAATTAACTAAAAATTTAGTAGGCCCAAAATCAGGTGCTTTTTTAGTTAAATTTAACTAAATTTTTTGTTAACTTTACAGTTTTTTTTTTTTGAGTGTAGCTTCAACAAAGAAAAGAAATATAACTGTTTTTTAGTTACTTGTAACAAACTTTAATAAGCATATTTAGTCCGCCATTTTGTTTCTCAAAATTCACGAGAGGAATTCAGATTCAGTAGCTCCAAGACCCCCTTAAAACAAAATTTGAGTTAAATCGGACAATTATTAAAAAAATTTGTCCGCCATATTGGTTGCGCCATTTTGATTTTTTTAGTTAAATTTTGAAATCAGCGACCCCGAAATACTCTAGAAGCATATTTTTAGCCGGATCCAACAACGATAAAGACTTTTGGCCGGAGTTGGATAACACAGCTCAACAAGAAAATGCGTATGCTGGTTAGTGATTTGGAAGGTGTCTGTTGCGCTGATTCCAAATCCGGAGCCCAAATTTGTCTACCACATCAGGATTTTGAGTAATTCGCGGTTAAAGGGCCGAAAAAGGGCATTTTTGACCCTTTTTAAAAGCTTATAAAATAATATCCTGACATGCAAATGACTTGGTATCAAGCTCATTCGAAAGCCTGTAATTTTCTCTTAAAGATAAGATAAAATGTTCTAAAAATTTAATTTTCTAAAATGGTAAAAAAATCATTAGCAAAAAACCTTCCATTTTTTTAATATTTAGTTTATTTACACAGTGTTTTTTAACAAATTTCCATACAAATTCATACGTAAATTTTTGATTTATAGCACTTGTGGCTAATGATTTTTTTACCATTTTAGAAAATTAAATTCCAAGAAGATTTGATCTTGTCGAAAAGAGAAAATTACACACTTTCGAATGAGCTAGATACCAAGTCATTTGCATGTCAGGATCTTATTTTATAGGCGTTCAAAAATGGTCAAAATGGGAATTTTTTGACACTTTAACCGCGATTTTCTCAAAATTGTGACGTGATAGAAAAATTTGAGTGACCGTTTTGGAATCGGGGCACCAAACTCTATCAACTTTTTTTGGTTTCATCCAAAACGCAGAGACAAACCTCAGATTTGTAGAGCGGTGTAATTATTTAAACTTTAAGAAGCATATTTAGTCCGCCATTTTGTTTTTCAAAATTCGGAGTAACAATTCTTATTCAGTAACTCCAAGACCCGCATTTAACAAAATTTGAGTTCAATCGGACAATTAAAAAAAAAAAAAATTGTCCGCCATATTGGATCCGACATTTTGATTTTTTTGGTTTTTAGCTAAATTTTGAAATCAGCTACCTCGAATTCCTATAGAAGCACATTTTCAGACGGATCCAACAACGATAAAGACTTTTGGCCGGAATTGGATCATGCTGGCCCTGTGTGCAGTGGTTCAAAAGTTATAAGCAAAACTCTGAATTTCAGATTGGATTCACCAAAAATTCATGTGTTGCACTTTGCATACTATTTTTTCACTCAAAAATATTTTTACACTAAAAAAAAAAAAATTACACTCGAATAATATTTTACACTCAAAAAAAAAAAATTAGTAAATTATTTTTTTTTTTACAAAAATGACAAAAAAACGTTTTTTACTCAAAATAAAATATTTCTATTCAAAATTGTTAATTTTTTTTACATTAAAAAATTTACTATCCTTAAAAAGTGCATTGTGGAGGGTATTCATAGATTCGGCCAAGTCGAATTTAACTTTTATACTTGTTTATTATTAATTTTACTTAAAAGAGTATTGCAAATAAATATTTTTAAAAGCAAACCATAAAAGCATATAATTATATTATAATGATGTTATTATATTTAATAGATATCGATTTCTTGTTCTCCATGCACATTTTCAAAAGTTCATTCGCTTAGAACCTATGAAAGAGAAACTAAAAGGGGAAGGTTAGCTAATTTGAATTATTAAGTTTTGATCGACTAGTTAAAAATATATCCATATTTACACAAAGCATTTAAAGAACCCTTTTCAAATTTGATGCAAAAGATATTCGTAGAACAGTTTATTTTTTCAGAACATATTTTTTAAGTTCAAAATAACATTTATGCTATTTTTGCACCTTTTTAACACTACTTTGGTGACATATACAAAAAAAAAATGTCATATTTTTAACCCTTTAAATGTATGTCGAAAATTTATTGAAATGACCCCATTAAATGAGCCCACATTCTATCTAAAAACATATTCAGGGCGAAAATTCAAAACTTGGTGCAGATAGCAAGTTTTGAATATTCGCCCTTGATATTTTTTTTTGTCTCATTCAAAATACATTTTCGTGTTGAACAGTGTTATTGATTTAAGCATGCTAAAGACATTTTCTGACTTATTCGCTTTAGGCAATTTCCCCTTTTTACATTGCAACACAAGTTCATTGATATTTATTTTGCACAACTTAAACAAAACATGTTATTTTTATCCCCTAGAAGTGCATTCACATTTTTAAATTTTATTTGTTTGCTTTGTTTTTTTTTTTTCTTTTTTTGGAGACACCAATATGACTTTGCCAAAAATAACGTCACATTTGGGATTTGAAAAGACATGCGTGTTGAAAAATAAAAGTCCAACGATATAAAACAAACGACACACAATGCGGTAAAAATTCCAGAACAATTTTAAAAAATGAACTGACAAAAGTAGTAAGGATATTCACCAAAAGAAACAAACATAAATTGCTATAAAATCACTGGTGAAACAAGACAAATCCCTAAAATGTCTTAAAATGCCTTTCACTTGAAAACTGAAAATTGGACTTATCACTAAACTCCACTTTAAAGAAAATCTCTTTCAAAAAATCTGTAAAACGACTTTCAATTTGATTAAGTAAACTTTCAGCAGATTGTTCTGCTTAAACTGATATTTTTACTAAAATTTCTGTCATTCAGTTTTAGAAAATAACAGAAATTTTACTGCGTTTTTACGGATTCTGTTTGCTGAATTTCAAAATATTTTTGAACATATTTTTAGCAGATTATTTTTTAATTATGTATACTGAAATAGTTTGCTGTCATTCTTTTTTTCAAGAAAATTTTCTAAGTTTTTTTCTAAGTGTTAATTTTTTTTTTGGATTTTATACAATTAAAACGAATAAGAACAATAATTGACAAAACAAAAAACAAAATCAGTAGATTATATTGTTAATTTTACAGAATAATTTTTTTATTTAATTTAAATTATAAAAAAACTATTAAAGTTTTCATGAAAACAAATTTTCTGAAAACAAAAATTTTCTAAAAAAATGTCGTAGCAGATTTCACTGCTTTATTGACAGATTTCTCTGCTGATTTCACCTAGATAATGACAGACAAACCGCGTCTGCTAAAATTAACAGTTTATCATATGGCTCAAAATGGGTGTATTTTCAGTTCAGTTGATATATTTCGAATTACAATTGGAATCCTCGAATTACAATTGATCGTTTTTGAATTAAAATTGATATTTTTCGAATTAAAATGGATCTATTTCAAATTTTAACTGATATTGTTTTTCGACTTACAGTTATTCAATTGTCAACTACACATATTATTGTCCATATAAAATTACCAAAACTGCAAAACCCATGCGTTTGAGTGGCAAACCGTGTAAAAAATTAACTGAAAATAATTATTAAAATTATTTGTCTAACATGGTTTATGAAATGTCTACTAGAAAGCCACATATAGACTCGATGCTGTTGTGGTCGATCTATCTAAAACGGAAGTCTATTATAGTTGTTACGAGTGTGACGTGGTGTTTAGTAACCGCAAGTTCTAATCCCACAGCATACCTGTATAATAAAAAAATCTATATTAAAACAATTTAACAATTTTTAAATTTAAACATATAAATAAAATAATATAGCATCTCTGATGAAGCTTAAATGCAGAAATTATGCATAGTCTGATTCGGAAAAGAACTTGCCAGAAATTGTACTTTCATTTTTGCTTAAAGCCAAGTACTCTGTTTATTACGGCGAAAATTTCACTTAAACTTTAAACGCCTAAAATCGTTTAAATTTCAAAACTTTTGACAATTATAAGAAAGAAACGATCATAACAAAACTGAATTGTCACTTTTTCACGGCAATTTAAATTATCTTGTATAATAAAAATGCGTGAAAACTTTTTCAACGATTTCCCTATAATTCCTCGCGTTGCCAAAATTAATTTTTTTATATGGAGTTTGACAGATTTTTTTCCCGTGAAATCGAACGGAGTACTATGCCTAAATGCAAAAAGAACGTATATCAAAAAAAAGGTAATGAAATTCGAATAAAAATGTGGTATTTTGCTGCAGATTTTGACCACATTTTTTAAAGGACTTACAGAACTTGAAGAACTAGTGTGGATATTTCTTTGTAACACTTTAAGGATTCCAAGGATACTCTTTTTAAGGATTGCAGGGACATGCAAAAAAGTTTTGTTTTCTTTATTTTTGTGTTTAATTCCTGAAATTTGATGCAGTAGTAACACGATGTGACACATAATAATTTTTTAAGAATTATAATGTTAACCCTTAACTGCATTGCATTTTTCGCAAATCTGTTAAAATTGTTTGTATATGTAAAGATTGTTTTGGTGGTATACAATTTAAAATTTTAGCAAAAATAACTTTAAAACTCGCAGTTAAATAATTTTTATATACCCGAGTAAAAATAAAAATATATAACAATATATAACTTGATACAAACCTAATAAATCATATATGATTATACATCCCGTGAGGTATTTTCTAATTTTTTTTAATGCAGTCATATCGCTCCTTTACTTGTATAGTGTCATAACTCAAAATATTTGATTTTGCAGAAAACACGTTTAAAGTTTACTATTGAAACTGGTTTTTAATTGAAAAAGGCCGGTACGTAGAAAATGTAATAATGGCGTGTACTCTTCTCAAACGGTGAGTTTAAAAGATATTAATACGAATTTCTGACACAATATAAAGCACGATATAACGAATAATTCTGCATCATTAACTCAAAAAACGCATTTTTTGAGTTATGACACTATACAAGTAAAGGAGCGATATGTTGTAATATATAATTTAATCATGATTCGGATTAAAAGGTATACGGTTGATATAAATATATGAAATAATATTAGGGCCAATACAAAATTTGTTTTTCTGTATAATTTAATATAAAATTATATATAGCTTATTCTGTTTCATATATAAATGTTTCCAATTAAATGTTTCCAATTAACCAAAAATGTTCGAAGTTTTTTAAGCAAAGTATTAGAAACTTTTAAAATGTTCCTAAACATTTCCTTGTTAGGTTTATGTATATCACCTATCTGGTTCGAAGCGTACCCAAACATTTTTTTTTGTTTTAGAAAGTTATATGTTTGGTGAATGTATCGTTGACCTGTGGTGTAACTCACCCAATCCAAAACACACTAAGATTTTGTATGTTTTTATGCAATTAGATCTAATTGGATCTAATGAAATATGGCAATCCCGAGTAAAAAAAAGTTATATGACGCAATATTTAATTGTATATGAACAGATATGCTCAGGGGCGTATCCAGGATTTTATTTCGCAGGGGGCCCAACATTTTTTTTTTGTTTACATATCTTTTTCTTCCGTCGTCTTTCCCTTGAAACAAAATGTAACTGTTTAAAAGAAACCAAATTCTGATAATTTATCTTTCAAAAATTTAAAATTTTTTAAGATATGTACGTACTTAAGAAATTTTTCTATAGAAAAAGTGCCAGATTCTAAGACATTTTTTCTATAGAAAAGTCGCAGATTTTCAGAATTTTTTTCAATAGAAAAAGTCTCAAATTTGAAGACATTTTTTCTATAGAAAAAGTCCAAGCTTCTGAGACATTTTTCCTATAGAATAAATCACAGTTTCTGGGACATTTTTCCTATGGAACATGTCTCGGAATCTGATACATTTTTCCTATAGAACAAGCCTCAGATTCTAAAAAAATTTTCCTATAAAAAAGTATCAGATTCTGAGACATTTTTTCTATAGAAAACTTCTCAGTTTCTGAGACATTTTTTCTATAGGAAAAGTCTCAGATTCTGAAACATTTTTCAAGTAGGAATAGTCTTAGATTCTAAGATATTTATCATATAGAAAAAGTCTCAGATTCTGAGACATTTTTTCGTTAGAAAAAGTCTCAGATTCTGAAAAAAAATTCTATAGAAAAAGTCTCAGGTTTTTTCCAATAGAAAAAGTCTTAGATTCTGAGAAATTTTTCCTAAAGAAAAAGTATCAGATTCTGAGACATTTTTTCTAAAGAAAAAGTATCAGGTTCTGAGACATTTTCCTTGAGAAAAAGTATCAGGTTCTCAGACATTTATTTTATAGAAAAAGTCTTAGATTTTGAGACATTTTGCCTATAAAAAAGTTTAGATTCTAAGATATTTTCCAAATAGAAAAAGTCTTAGATTCTGAGACATTTATCCTATAGAACAAGTTACAGATTCTGATACATTTTTCCTATCGAAAAAGTAATTTTTTCTATAGAAAAAGTCTTAGATTCTAATACATTCCTATTCCTATAAAAAGTATCGGATTCTGATACATTTTTCCTAAAGAAAAACCATCAGTTCTAAAGAAAAAGTATCAGATTCCCAGAAATTGTTCCTATTAAAAAAGTCTCATATTCTGAGTTTTTTTTTAAAGCTCAGATTCTGAGAAATTTTTCCTGAAGAAAGAAGATTCTGAGACATTTTTCCCATTTAAAAATTATCTGATTCTGACACATTTTTCCTACAGAAAAATTCTCACATTCTGAGACATTTTTCAGATTCTAAGACATTTTTTAATGGAAAATTTCTCAGATTCTAAGACATTTTTCATATAGAAAAAATTCTCAGATTTTGAGACATTTTTCCTATGAAAAAAGTCTCAGAATTTTAGGCATTTTTCCTAAGAAAGAGTCTCAGATTCGATGACATTTTAAAATAAAAAAAAATTTAAATAGCATAAGTGTCTGATTTTGAGATATTTTTTCCAAAAAAGCCTCTGATTCTGAGATATTTTTATATAGAAAAAATCTCTGATTTCTCTGACTTTTCCTAAAGAAAAATCTTAGATTCTGAGTAAAAGTCTAATTTTTTGAGACATTATATACATAGATAATATACTAAAAAGTCTCAGAATCTGGAACATCTTTTCAAAGGCAAAGTCTCAGATTCTAAGAAATTTTTTCTGTAGAAAAAGTCAGAATAAATACCAGATTCTGAGAAGATTGTTATATGAACTAATAAAAAATTTTTAAGTTATTACTACAAATTACTTACAATTTGATGCCATGTTGGTATACATAAAACTTCAGTTTCTGAGACAATTTTCCATTAGAATTTTAAGTTGAAACGTTTCAAATTCTTAACGAAAAATTTTCAGATTTTGAGACATTTTCTGGTTTCGAGATATTTTCCTTCAGAAGAATTTTCAGATTCTGAAATGTTTTTAAATTTTTTTAAGAAGTTTTTTTACATTGTACATAATATTTAATACAAAATACTGAAATTTGTGAAATCATTGTATACGCCACTGGATATGCTTTTATGTAAATCCATATTAATTTTGATCCGAAAATTGGCGGATCGAATATTATACGATTATATCCAATTCTATTATTTTTGATAAAATAATATCAAATTTGATTAAGTTTGATCCCAAAAATGGGCCTATCTAATTGTATTAAATCATATCTTATCTGTTAAAATTAGATAAATTTTTATATAATTGGATGAAATCTGGTAAAATTTTTTGGAATTTTAAACTTGAAATTAGAAATTATTTTATCAGATTGGATACATTATCAATTAGAATAGTTTTTATTGCATTCTTCGGAATTTTTTCGGGCCTTAGCAAATTATTAAAAATTTGTATTTTTTTTTTCTAAAATCATTTATAAGGGATTTAAATTTTCCAAAAAATGTTTGTTTCTTAGAAAATTTAAAAACATTTTTTCGGAGCTCAAAGCCTTTTCAAAAAAATTAAATTTCTCATAAAAACATTTTCAATGATTTTTTTACTTCAAAAAAATTGCCAAAAAAATTTTGTGTCCGGGACTTTGGAAAATTTTCAAAAAATTTTTTAGGACTTGAATTTTTTTTTTTTATTGTCCGGGATTTAGAAAATTTTGAAATTTTTTTTCGGGATATAATTATAAATAAAATCATATATCTTTTTATCTGCCATATCTAAAAATTCCCGACCTTATATGTCATATCAAATTTCATGTAGATCAGTATATAAATAGATATGAATATGTATGCTATCATATTAAAAAACCAGGAAAAATACAATGCTATATATAAACTTGTATGTCCATATCAAAGTTCATGCATAACCATATATAAATATAAATAACTATATAATAGCATATATGATTATATCAGATCTTTTTTACTCGGGATGTCTGTATTTTATACAAGTTAATCTTTTTTAATGCAAAAACATCCACCATTATTCGGATTAAATTGCGTATAAATATATATTGTGTTATATATCATTATGTATTGCATCATATAAAAATTTTTACTCGGGTACTATTTAAAAAAAAACCTTGTAAAATTACAAGAAAACCCGAGTAAAACATATATTACAATATATAACTTGATACAAACATAATAAATTATATATGATTATACATCCGTGAGATATTTTCTAAATTCCCGAGTAAAAAAAATCTGATATAATCATATATGCTATTATATAGTTATTTATATTTATATATGGTTATGCATGAACTTTGATATGGACATACAAGTTTATATATAGCATTGTATTATTTCTTGTTTTTTAATATGATAGCATACATATTCATATCTGATTATATACTGATCTATATGAAATTTGATATGACATATAAGGTCGGGAATTTTTAGATATGACAGATAAAAAGATATATGATTTTATTTATAATTATATCCCGAAAAAATTTTTCAAAATTTTCTAAGTCCCGGACAATTAAAAAAAAAAATCAAGTCCTAAAAAATTTTATGAAAATTTTCCAAAGTCCCGGACACAAAATTTTTTGGCAATTTTTTTGAAGTAAAAAAATGTTTTTATAAGAAATTTAATTTTTTTGAAAAGTTTTTGAGTTCCGAAAAAATGTTTTTAAATTTTCTAAGACACAAACATTTTTTGGAAAATTTAATCCCTTTTAAATGATTTTAGATAAAAATGAAAAATTTTTAATAATTTGCTAAGTCCCGAAAAAATTCCGAAGAATGCAATAAAAACTCTTCTAATTGATAATGTATCCAATCTGATAAAACAATTTATAATTTCACGTTTAAAATTCCAAAAAATTTTACCAGATTTCATCCAATTATATAAAAATTTATCTAATTTTAACAGATAAGATATGATTTAATACAATTAGATAGACCCATTTTTGGGATCAAACTTAATCGAATTTGATATTATTTTATCAAAAATAATAGAATTTGATATAATCGTATAATATTCGATCCGCCAATTTTCGGATCAAAATTAATATGGAGTTACATAAAAGCATATCTGTTCATATATAATTAAATATTGCGTCATATAACTTTTTTTTACTCGGGTTTTTTTAATGCAGTCATATGTAGTAATATATAATTTAATCATGATTCGGATTAAAAGGTGTACGGTTGATATAATTAAATAAAATAATATGAGGGTCAATACAAAATCTGTTTTTCTGTATAATTTAACATCAAATTATATATAGCTTATTCTGTTCCATATAAAACTTTATATGTTTCCAATTAACAAAAAATTTTCTAAGTTTTTTAGGCAAAGTATAAGAAACTTTTTAAAATGTTCCTAAACATTTCTTGTTAGGGTTATGTATATCACCTATCTGGTTCGAAGCGTACCCAAACATTTTTTTTGTTTTTGAAAATTATATGTTTGGTGAATGTATCGTTGACGTGTGGTGTATCTCAGCCCAAACCAAAAAGCACCAGGATTTTATATGTTTTTGTGCAATTAGATCTAATTAGATCCACCAATATAAGGCAATGTCTGGTCAAAACTCGGATGAAATCAAATCATATCTTATACAAGTAGATCTTTTTTAATGCAAAAACATCCACCATTATTCGGATCAAATTGCGTATTAATAAATATTGTGTCATATATCATTATTAGGGATGAGATTTCCATGCAAATGCATGTTTTTTGTCGATAGTCTTAAAACGATATCAACCAATTATCTTTCCGAATCAAGAAATTTGCGTTAAAATGGCATCGATTTGTTTTTGCATATTTTTGCATATTTTGGTGAAAATGCATATTTTTGCATATTTTGGTTTTGAATGCATATTTTGTGCATATTTAAAACTTTTAAGTGCATATTTTTGCATATTTTGGCATAAATTAGCAAAAACACAAATTAAAATTTATTTGTTTCAAAAACTTTTTTAAATTTTAAAAATTTATTTTGAAAATAAGAAAAAAAATTTTTTTTTTCTTTTTATATCTTTTATAGATTGTCTTAATTTCTAAACAAATCTTGCTTACTTAAAGTTTTAAATCTTGCTATTCAAACCCGGTGTTATTTTTTATTTTTTTAGAAGTTTTTTTTGTGAAAACAAGTATTTTTTGCACACATTTTATTTTTTAATGCATATTTTTAGGTTTTTTAGTGCATATTTTCAGTTTTTTACCGCATATTTTAAGCGCATATTTTAGATTTTTTAGTGCATGAAAATCTCATCCCTAATCATTATATATTGCATCATATAAAAATTTTTACTCGGGAAGTTTTTTTTTTGCTACCTCCTTTTTTTGTGCTACCTCCTATTTGACAAGAACTCCTTGTTATTTTACAAGCTTTTTATCAATATTCTTGTAATTTTACAAACTTTTTACCAAAAAAAATTGTAAATTTACATTTTTATGACGCCACAAAACTTACAAGGAGGTTTTGTGATTTTACTAGATTTTTTGCTACCTCCTATTTAACGAGAATTCCTAGTAACAATTACGAACTTTTTTGTAATTTTACAAGATTTTTACCAATAAAATTGTATATTTACAACTTTTTTGGCGAAATAAAAATTACAAGAAATTCTCTTAAATTTACTAGATTTTTTTTGTAAAAAAATCTTGAAAATTTGTAAAATTACAAGAAAAACTGTAAAATTACAAAAAATTGAAATTTCGATCGAAAATTATTTGTTAAAAAACAAGGACTATCAAATATTGGTGAAATGGAATTACTAGACTTTTTCTAATAATTTGACAAGGTTTTTTTTTTGAGTGTACGTTCTTTTTGCTCCACACTTTAAAATCATATAACTCAAGAACGGCATAATTTTTTGCGAATCAAATCAGAGTAGTTTGTTCCTCGTAATGTTCTCTTAACACATTGTTACCGAAAAACAAAATTTTTTGATGTTTTTGTGTTGTATTCAATTGATACGGTGCGTTAGTTGACTCTTAATTTAAAAAAAATATAAAAATATACGAATTATTAAACTTTGGAAGTAATTTTTTTGCACTAAAATGTCAAAATTTTGCACAAAAACGTGTTTTCAAAAAAGTACTCTCTTCGTTCTTATTAGCATAAACTGTTGAATTGATCTTTTTCGCATTAAATCTGTAAATGGTGTAATAATATAAATGTATTTCTTATCATTTGAAAAACATATTAATAGCTTTCGAAACAATATGTTTAACAAGTTTTTTTTTTCTTATCAATACAACTAATTAAATATCAATTAATTAAAGAATCTATTATACAGTTTATTAAAGTTAATTTTGTTTTTTTTTTTTTTTATTTTCTTTGCAGATTTTTTGAGATCTTATCTTCCGTGTTAACAACTTTAAAAACAAAATAAACAAATAAAATGTATCCCTTTGTAAGTATAAAATATTTTTCAATAATTACACCGTACGACAAAAATACAAAAAAAAGTCCTTAAACACGAACTGGATAATATACGTTTGAAACTAGAGACTAAATGTAGTAAAACTGCATTTACAGATTTTCATTTTGTGATATGGTTTTCTTTTTAAAAGGACTTCAAAGTTTTAGAAGATTACGTTTTTGAAAAATATTTTTTTAATATTTGTACTTGTCCAAAGATGCCACAAGTGATGGCAAATGAAAGTGGAGGATCTCCACTAATTTTCCCATTTTAGTATTTTGACATATCAGGGAAAAAGAAGGTAATTAATGTGCATCTAACTGTAAATGCATTTACAATTTTGTCATTTTGTGATCCTGCTTCTATTTAAAATGACTTGTAAAATATTTTTTTTAATATTTGTACTTGTCCAAAAATGCAACAAGTGATGGCAAATGAAAGGAGGAGGATCTCCGATAACTTTTGCATTTTACTATTTTGACATATTAGGAAAAGGTTATTAATGTCTTTTAAAACTTTATCCATAAATGCCATTTAAAATTGTTAGGAAAATATTTTTGATAAAGTTTTGAGAGGACATTATTTACGTCCTTTTTCCTGATATGACAAAATAAAAAAATGAAAAAATTAGCAAAGAGTTTTCTCTTTTATTTGTCGTCAATAGTGACATTATAAGATAAGTACAAATTATTAAAAAATATTTTATTAAATTTATAAGAAATACAATTTTTTAAGCTCGAGGTCAAAAAAAATATATATTTCTTATAAATTATAACTGAAAGGTCGAATAAAAACAACACTGATTTATCTTACTAAATGAAATTTTTAAAACAACTTTTAAAAGGCAACGAAATCACGAAATTAAAAACTATAAATGCAGTTTTACTCCATTTGTTCTCTACATTCAGACGTATATCATCCGGCTCATATTTAATATTGGCTGTCGGACGGTGTTAAAAAAAATTAAATATATAAAAAAAAAATATTATGCATGTATGTGTCTATTGATTAATAGTAAAATTTACCAACAATTTAAGTTTTAACTATTTCGACAGATAAATTTTTTCAAAACATTTGTTTAAATATTTATTTTATTCAAATGCGTCAATATGTTGTACAACTATTTATTATTAAATACAAAAACAAAAATTATTTTTATCACAATTGTTAGTAAATGCTGTTAATCAATGATTTTTTTTTCTTTTGCGGTTTAAATATTTTAAATAAAAAAAAATATGATGTGGTGTGGCAAGTGGCAGATTATATATTTATACAAAATCGTTAAAGTTTATTTTAAACAAAAAAAAAAAAATTGCAAGTAAAAATAATGTTTATTTTTATTATAAAACGTTTGCATGTTACTTTATCTATTAAAAATTAAAAATTTGTTGTAAATTCGTCTGTACCGAAGTTTTAGTTTCTCTAAATGTTTACATACACGTTTTAAGTGGGCACCCCAAGTAATTGTTCGTAGCGGACTGAAACAAATGATATTTCCTTTTTCCTTGGTCAAAATATAGGACTTTTAAATTCTTCTGGTATAAAAACATCTGGGCTCTGGTCAAAGCTGTATTTTGTTCTTAAATGGAAGACTTACCCCATGTTAAAACTGTTCTCTCTTATGAACTTAACCCGCCCTCATACGTGCAGAAAAGTGGTAGGTCCATGATAGGTCGCGTGACCTATTACCCGGATCCAAAATATCTATCACAAAATCGACACCTTTTATATAAAAATATCTATCACTTTTGTTAGAAAATGTTTCAGCCCGATGCCAATCCATGGTGTTGCCAGTTATTATTACTATTGAAAAGTACTACATTTTACAACTGGGGTTTATTACCATATGTTCATAGAATTATCAAGATGCGAAACATTGTTGAGTTTAAGGTACATAAGAGTAATTTATTCAACTCATATTCGTGAATATATATTATTTAATGAGAAATTCAATGATAAATTGGTGTTAAATATATATTTTTGTTTAAAAATTGTGCAAAACTTTTTTATTTATTTATTTTATTTAATTTAATTTATTTTCAAACAAAAGCCCGTGTTTCGCATCTAGCATATCTTAGTAAAATTTTTCGAACATATAATTAAGAAATGTGTGATTTGGAAACACCAAATCTTTTTTTATGTGTTTCGAAAATTTTCGCTCTAATTGAAAACGTTCTGAAGTCATGACAGACACGATTAAATTAGTTTAGTGTTATTTTCACCAAAAATTAGAAAATTTCTCCATTTTTTTTTCACTAAAAATTAAAAATACTGATATCTCAAAAACTAAGCAAGATAGAGCAAAACGGAGAAAATTTTCAAAAGAAAAACACCAAAGAAAAATAATATAACAGCCTTCCTCTTTCCATGTGTGGACTCAATAGGTCCGAAATTTTGAATTAAAAATTCGCATTCCGGAAAATTTTAAAAAGCCAATATCTCGGTAAGTAAGTCCAGACTATAAAAAGTCCAATGGCATTTTTGTTGCTCTTTACTTGAAGAACTTGACCACAGAATATCCAAAAGCCTTGAGATCAAAAGTTTTTGAGTTATTTGATTTTTATTTTTTTTAGGACCCCAAAACCCATTTTTTCATGATTTTAAATGCCGGATTCTCAAAATGTTTGTTCTACGACATGCACAAAAAGCTGTGAATAGATCGAAAATTATGTCTAGAGTATCCTTGTTTCATATGGAGTCATTTAAAGCAACCGCAAAAAAGTGTCGTCCTAAAGACCGAAAAAGACCGTCCCTATTTCATGTAAAAACATGGAAAAAACAAGACTTTACGAGTTTAACAGCCGATTTCTCAAAATTGTTGTTCTACGACCGGCACAAAAAACTGTAGGTAGATCGAAAATTATGTCTAGAGTATCCCTATTCCATATGGAGTCATTTGAAGCAACCACATAAAAGTGCAGTCCTAAAGACCGAAAAAGACCGTCCCAATTTCATGTAAATACATGAAAAAACAAGACTTTACGAGTTTAAAAGCCGATTTATCAAAATTTTTGATCTACGACCGGCACAAAAAACTGTGGGTAGATTGACAACTATGTCTAGAGTATCCCTGTTCCATATGGAGTCATTTGAAGCAACCACAAAAATGTGCCGTCCTAAAGACCAAAAAATTACATGACAATTTCGACGGTCTTTAGGACGACACTTTTTTGTGGTTGCTTCAAATGACTCCATATGGAACACGGATACTCTAGACATAATTGTCGATCTACCCATAGTTTTTTGTGCCGGTCGTAAAACAAAAATTTTGAGAAATCGGCTGTTAAACTCGTAAAGTCTTGTTTTTCCATGTATTTACTTGAAATTGTTACGGTCTTTTTCGGTCTTTAGGACGGCACTTTTTTGTGGTTGCTTCAAATGACTCCATATGGAACAGGGATACTCTAGACATAATTGCAAATCTACACACAGTTTTTTGTGCCGGTCGTAGAACAAAAATTTTTAAAATTGGCTGTTATACTCGTAAAGTCTTGTTTTTTCCGTGAAATTGGGACGGTCTTTAGGACGGCACTTTTTTCTGGTTTCTTTAGGACGGCACGTTTTTGTGGTTGCTTCAAATGACTCCATAAGGAATAGGGATACTATAGACATAATTTCCGATCGACCAACAGTTTTTTGTGCCGCTCGTAGAACAACAATTTTGAGAAATCGGCTGTTAAACTCGTAAAGTCTTGTTTTTTACATGAAATTGGGACGGTCTTTTTTGGTCTTTAGGACGGCACGTTTTTGTGGTTGCTTCAAATGACTCCATAAGGAATAGGGATACTATAGACATAATTTCCGATCTACCTACAAACATTTTGAGAAATCGGCTGTTAAACTCGTAAAGTCTTGTTTTTCCATGTATTTACATGAAATTGGGACGGTCTTTTTCGGTCTTTAGAACGGCACTTTTTTGCGGTAGCTTCAAATGACTCCATAGGAAACAAAGATACTCTAGACATAATTGTCGATCTATTCACAGCTTTTTGTCCCGGTCGTAGAACAAAAATTTTGAGAAATCGGCATTTAAAATCATTAAAAATGGGTTTTGGGGTCATAAATAAATTAAAAATTAAATAACTCAAAAACTTTTGATCTCAGGGCTTTCGAATATTCTGTGGTCAAGTTCTTTAAGTAAAGAGCAACAAAAATGCCATTGGACTTTTTATCGTGTGGACAATACTTACCGAGATATTGGCTTTTTAAAATTTTCCGGAATGCGAATTTTGGATTCAAAATTTCGGACCTATTGAATCCACACATGAATAGAGGAAGGATGTTCCATATTTTTCTATATTGTCTTTCTTTTGAAAATTTTCTCCATTTTGCTCTATCTTGATTAGTTTTTGAGATATCGGCATTTTTAATTTTTAATGAAAAAAAAAAAAACAAATTGTTCTCAAGTTTTGTAAAAAATTCACTTTCTCTACATAATATTTCAGTTTAACACTTTAGTTGTTCTTAAAAATGGTGGAAATGCGAAATTTTTGAAAAAAAGTATTAATATAAAGACCGGTATACCCGAATAGACCGGTCTACCCGGGTAGACCGAAAACCGGTCTACACGCCCTCCAAGACTCTTTAAGGCATTTTAAAACTTCCTGAAGGCCTCCCAACAATATTCCTTATCAGGTCATTTACACATATTTCGATGCGTTATATACTAAATGACAAAGTGAGCATACCGCCATGCTGGGAGTGGAGGGTATACAAAGACATATGAAATAATTGGTGATGTAGGTTAGACATATCTAGGGTTTATAGCAGACTGAATTGACACTTTTAAATTGTTATCACTAATATTATTTAAATTTACATATTTTATGTTCTTGTTGTTTTTGGTTCAAGTTATGTTGCCACTTTCCTAAACATCGACTATTATGGAAAAGCTTTTTTTGTGCTTTTTGTGTTGTTCTTGTATAAAAATATAAAAAAATAAGTATTACTATTCTGTGGATTTTCTAAACATTTTTTTACGGTTTTGTTTTTTAGCGGCTACACTAAAGAAAAGTGTTTTTAACATAAAGAATAGGGAAAATTTTCTTAAAATTTTTAATTTTTCAAAAATTCGAAAAAAAATTATTTAAACTCAAAAAAGTTTATCTAAAATTGGAAAACATCAATTGAAATTTGTAATTTGCACTATGTTACACGACTTTTGAGACTGGTTAGAAAACACATTTTTTTTAAATTATTTTTACCGGAAAAACATCAAAAAAACTTTACTTCCCTGCAAAAATTTTGTTTTTGTGATTTTTTGATTTTGGGGTTAAAAGCTTAGGGGAAAATTTGTCTTTTTTAAAAGTTTTTGGTGACCACGCCCACCAAAAGGAACGGTGAAAAAACTTATGCTTTTTCTAATACCCTTTTCACAATTTTTACCTCATGAGCGGCCTCTGGCATACATTTTTATACCCTCCAACCACAGTATGGGGGTATACTCACTTTGTCATTCCGTTTGTAACGCATCGAAATATCGGTCGAGGACCCCATAAAGTATATATATTATTGATTCATGATCGATTCTAAGACATTCTATGAATGTCCGTCCGTCCGTCTGTCTGTAGATAACACGATGCAGTCCAAAATAAAACAGCTAGACTCCTGAAGTTTGGCACAAATATGTCTCATGTTCATAGACAGGTTAAGTTCGTGAATGGGCAAAATCGGGCCAAGGGGAAAAAAGTTCCCCCTTGAAGAACTGAAGCAACCTCCGAAAAAATACACTTTTTTTACATATTTTTTTTGTGTTTTTGTTAAATAAATGAAATATTTTGTATATTTATAGCGATGGGAAGGTAATTCCAACGTCCCCCACTGATTCCATCACCCCTTCACCCCCCCCCCCCCCAAAAAAAACGCCCCTGACAAATTTTTTTAATTTTTTTTACATTTTGGAGGGTATAAAAGATTCGGCACAGCCGAATTTAACACTATCACTTGTTTTCTTGATGTTTGATAAAAAGTCGAAAGATTCTCAAAAATAAACTATTTTTGCAGAGTTTGTGTCGGTTCTTTAACGGGGAAATTTTCTACCCCAGGGCCGAGTTTGCCCGTTTACAAGCTAAACCAGCGCAGGACTCTAACACATATTCCTAACAATGGTCAGCCCTCTATGTCTTTTGTTCAGACTCTATCGTACTTTAAAGTTTAAACAGATAGACGGGCGGACAGACATATATAACAAAGTTTTAGCCGCAAAAACGAAGTCTCAAGGGGGCTGTATTTTTCTGAGCAAATAGTGGCGACCCAGACTCAGAACTTTTTTTTTTTTAATTTGTTGACAGTATTTGAAAAAGGACTAAAATTACCCTTTAAAATGAACGAAAGAGGGTTAATATGCTATACACCATTTCCAATTGTATTTCAGAAATTATCAATTGTATTCCAGAAGTTTTCAATTGTATTTCAGAATTTATCAATTGTATTTCAGAAATAATCAATTGTATTTCAGAAGTTATCAATTGTATTTTAGAACTTATCAAATGTATTTCAGAAGTTATCAATAGTATTTCTGATATTATCAATTGTATTTCAGAAACTATCAATTGTATTTCAGAATTTATCAATTGTATTTCAGAAATTATCAATTGTATTTCAGAATTTATCAATTGAAGGGCTTATTGTAAAAACTCGATAAGCAACATTTCATTTTATGGTGGTTTTTTTCTTAAAACTTTTGAAATAATGTAGAAAATAGATCTTTTGAAGAACTTTCATACTCAAGATACTTGTACAGAGGGTTTAAATAAGACTTCTGCCAAAAATCTCTCAATGGAACATTAGTAGAAGGCAAAAAACACCAAAAAATAAAATGTTGCATATCAAGTTTTTGCAGTAAGCCCTTCAATTGTATTTAAGAAATTATCAATTGTATTTCAGAATTTGTCAATTGTATTTCAGAAGTTATCAATTGTATTTCAGAAATTTTTAATTTGTATTGTAGGAAATATCAATTGTATTTCAGAAGTTATCAATTGTATTTCAGAAAAAATCAAATGTATTTCAGAAATTATCAATTATATTCAGAAATGATCAATTGAATTTCAGAAATTTTCAATTGATTTACAAAGGTTAGTTTCTGAAATACAATTGATAATTTCTGAAATACAATTGATTTTTTCTGAAATTCAATTGATATTTCCTAAATTACAAATTACAAATTTCTAAAATACAATTGATAATTTCGGAAATACAATTGATAAGTTCTAAAATAAAATTGATAATTTCTAAAATACAATTGATAAATTCTGAAATACAATTGAGAGTTTCTGAAATACATTTGATTAGTTCTGAAATTCAATTGATAACTTCTAAAATACAATTAATAATTTCTGAAATACAATTGAAGGGCTTACTGCAAGAACTTGATAAGCAACATTTTACTTTTTGGGGTTTTTTGTTTTCTACTGTTGTTCCATTGACAGATTTTTGGCAGAGGTCTTGCTTAAACCCTTCGTACAAGTATCTTGAGAATTAAAGTTCTGCAAAAGTTATATTTTTTACATTATTTTAAAATTTGTATGGCAAAAAAGACCATAAAATGAAATGTTGCTTATCGAGTTTTTACAATAAGCCCAGCGGTTACCAACCTATGGTACGCGTACCACTAGGTGGTACGCGAAACTGTCCGCGGGGGTACGCAAAATTTTAGTAATTTGGACATTTGTTTTAGATTAACCTTTCAATGCTCGTTCCGCATCTGGCTTCCAAAGTTTTCCATGACGTCAGGTTTTTAAGAAAGTTGAGGTCAAAGTATACAAAAAACGTATTTTTGTGAAATTTAGAAAACATTTTTTTTTCCTATATTTTGAGATCTGACCACTTGTTTTCGATTAATTTTTTTATGCTGATTCCGAATATGGTTCCCAAATTTTTCTAAGATGCCAGGTTTTTGAGAAAATGTATGTCAAAGTTCTCAAAAAACGTGTTTTTGGGCATTTTTGAGACGGAGTGGTACCATTTTGTTAAGCTCAAATGTCATTTCATTGTACATTGAACGGGGGTGTTTCATTCGAAAAGTCACGGAATTGTTGATCTGCCCTTGTATTAAAAAAAACATTTAATAAAAATCAAAAACATTATATTTCCGCCCTCTGAGATGTGGTTTTGGAACTTTTTTTAAGAGTTTAAAAAACGTCAGTTGTTTTTAATTTTGGTGTAGAATCGACTGGTGAAATCAGACTTGGAATATTTTCCGCTCTTTTTTGCTCTGCAAAAAATCAGCTCAAAATCCGCGTTTTCAGATGCATTGAACCACCCCAAGGAGCGAAAATTTTTCCCAAAAAATACCACCATTGTTTTGATCTCCCCTGAAGTCTTCAAAAAATTATAATACCTGCAGATCAAAAAATTTCAAAATTAACTCTAATATTTATATGAGACGTTTTTTAACGAAAACAAAAAACTCGTAAGGGGGTACGCGGCTTACAAAATTTAAAATTAGGGGTACGCGAGCCAAAAAGGTTGGTAACCGCTGCAATAAGCCCTGCAATTGATAAATTCTGAAATACAATTGATAACTTTTGATATACAATAGCTAATTTTTGAAATACAATTGATTAAGTATTTCTCAAATACAATTGATAATTTCTGAAATACAATTGGAGCACAATAAAATTTGAAGGAAGACATCTAAAAACATTACTTAGCTCAGAAATAGATTTTCATCACTTATTTGACTTATTCCACACGACTTTGAAAAAACTTCAGTGGGCCATAAAAAAGTTGTAAGTTCGTGACCAAAATTCTTTTGGGGTTTTTGTCTACTATTAGCGTACTTTCGTTTCTTTTGGTCTCAAGTCAAATACATATCAGTACGGAACAGTGTTATTTTTGAAAATTCAATTAATTTTTTATAATTTTGAACCAAATTTTGGAAGTTAATCGATTTTTTTAATTTTACTTCCTTCCTTTCTCGAATTTACATTGATCTTTTACGAATTTCAATTAATTTTTAACGAAAAACATCTGCTAATTTTATGCATACAACTATTTTTGCCCTTATAATCAAAATTTAGAACAACAACAAAACGCTGTCTTTAATAAAAAAACTTAAGAAAATCCATAGAATTGCAATAGTTTTTACATTGTTTATCCGTTACTACACCTAAACAACAATCTATCTACAAAAACGATCTTGATTGAATGTTTTTCTTTTTATAGGGATCCGGTATGCCACAACCACACGCCACATCATCATCTTCGGGTTATAATTCTCAGCCTGCCGGTATGCCAGCTGGTGTACCATTTGGTGCTGGTTGGGTAGCACCTACACAGCATCCTCATCAGCCACAACAGCAACAACATCACCAGCAAACGAACTTAAATTATCAACCATTGCCAACACCACATCAATCACATACAGCTCCCTATCCAAATTATAATAATAATGCAGCACCTTATCCTACCAATAATGGTGCAGCTCCTTATCCCACCAATAATGGTGCTGCTCCTTACCCCACCAATAATGGTGCTGCCCCCTATCCAACAACATCGCCTTATCCTCCGTCTCACGCAGCTCCCCATCCATCTAACCAACAATCACCTTATCCACCCAGTGGTAATCATACCGCTGGCCCTTATCCTAATAGTGGTCATGCTACGCCTGCTACCACTGCTCCATATCCTGGTTCATCTTATCCTCATAATCCACAACAAGTTCATTATACCCCACCACCAACTTCACAAACATCACCACCACATCAACATCATAATCCATATTATAGTCCCATACCGACAAATCATCCATCATCGTATAATCCCCAACATGGTTATACACCAGTTAGAACTTCGTGTGGTTTAGAATCACCAGCTGGTAATATGCAACATTGTTTTGAAGAATTGGCTCAAAGACAAGGTCATCCAATCCAACATCATTTATTGCCACGCAAAGAGGTTAGTGTCTTTGCTAATTACAAAAATTCCAAAAATTTTTTAGTTTTTTTTATAAAATTCAAAAAAATTCAAAATTTTTAAAGTTGGGATTTTCGAACTTTTTAACGGATGATGATGATGATTATTATTTATGACAAGATGAAAATTATTATGTTTATATAGCGGAAAATTATGATCTAAAAGAAGAAGAGCATGTATGTAAATTGTTTTGCATCATTATTAAAAAATAAAAAATAATTTTTGTAAATGCTTGCTCAAAGATTGAATTGAATAGACTTGGCTTGATTATGAATTTGTATTGTATTTACGATTCGAGTAATTACAGTAATTATATTTATATATTTGTAGAGTCGTCCACTACTTAATGCTCATTCGTAGTTATTATTTATTAGTCATGTGAGATTTTTATATGTATACATTTATTATTATAACAGAGTTGTACAATCTAATAATGATGGAGAGATAATTTAAGATTTGGTAGGTATTTTAAACTTTTTTTAATATTTCCAAACCTGCTTTTAAAAAAAATTTACTAAAGCATGAATATATTTTGATACCATGGGCTCTTTTTGCTCCATAATAAACTTTTTTCGGAAAGGGAGGCTTGAGTTTCTTCGTTATCGACCTTGAAGGCAGCAGTAGATAATCAAGCAAACATAATACCGTCAATAACCTCTTTTATAAAGATCATATAGTTGCGTTGAATCCATAGAAACAAGACGACATACTTTTTTTTTTTTTTTTTTTTTTTTTACGATGAACCAACACTCAGGGGATGCCCCTACTAATGCAATGCATTGTGTTGATATCAGGAAAATAGGTTATGAGGAGGAGGAAAGAGGGAGTAGTGTATGTGTATATTTGACTTGAATTTATCTACATTGGAAGAAACTGGAAAGACCTCTGCGGGGAGATTATTCCACATACGGCTAGTTCGACTGATAAACGAACCTTCTCTGTAATGCGCTGTGCGATCAACTGGACAATCGACAACAAACGGATGTGATCTACTAGACAGCCGAGTGTTTCGAACAAAAACTCGGGCTCTAGGGATAAGATCACTTATCTCAGCAGAACACTTTCCATGGTAATATCGATAGAACAGAGTCACACAACCCACATTCCGACGATGCTCCAATGAGTCAATAGAGTTGGATACCCTAGTGTCTTTGATAAGCATCAACACCCTCCTTTGCACACGGTCCAAGAGCTCCAAAATAGACTTTGAAGCCCCTGCCCATATATGGGAGTTGTATTCCATCTTCGGTCGAATGTAGGTGGTATAAATAGTAAGGAGATCGGATGAGGTGAAGTATTTCTTACACCGGTTTAAAAAACCAAGACACTTGAATGCTTCTTTCGACACTAGAAAAACGTGCTTATTCCAACGGACATCACACTGAATATTCATGCCCAGAACATCAAGAGTGTCTGATTCCTCAATACCAATACCACCCATATGTACAGATGACGCTGTTGGTTCCACATTTCTGTGAGTCAACATACAACATTGGGTCTTGCGTGCATTAAACTTGACCCTATTCGCAAGACCCCACTTAGAGATTGTCAACAGGTCTTGATTAAGTGTGTCATTCATAATCTGCCTTTTGCCCTCAACCTCAATAAGGCTTGGCCTACGATAGACTGACTGTTCCAAAGCTATATCATCCGTATTCGGTAAATGTAAATGCACTGGCAATCACTTCTCGATATGTAGCACTAAATCGGGGGATCAATATGAACAAAAGCTACTATCCCATCTGGACCCAGCTTTGCCAGCTCGTCATCTTTCTCGTTTCTTTCCTGGTACAAGGGTTGCCAGATACTAAATGTCAAATAACTGGGCAATGGAAAATTTTCAGCTAGATTTTGAAAAAATAACTGGATCCATACATAATTTTTTTTTAATAATTTAAAAAAAAAAAACAAGTAGAAAAGTTAAATTCGACTTATACCCTCCACAATGCCCTTTTAAAGTTATAGTATATTTTCTAAAGTCAAAAAATAACAGTTTTGATTAGAAATTTTTTATTTTCTGTAAAAATTTTTTTTTTAAATAATTTTTGAAAAAAAAAAAAATTACTAAATTTTTTTTTGAGTGTAAAATTTTTTTCGAGTGTATTTTTTTTTCTTTTAGTGTAAAAATATTTTTGACTGACAAAAACGCGTTGTAAAATATTTTTGTGACTTACCAATGTTTTTAAAACATATTTTACGGGTTTTCAACACGTGAATTTAAGGTGAGGCGAATCTGAAATTTACGGTTTTGCTAATAACTTTTGAACCACTGGACCGCTTTGGCTGAAATTCACCACGAACCAGCCCTGGGGAACGACAAATATATATGCCAAGCTTCAGCATCCTCAGATTTGCCTTTAAAAAGTTATCGTGTTTTTTATCTCGTAAATTCGTGAAAAACCCTTGCCGAAATTCACTCTTTTGCTCATAACTTTTGAACCACTGGACCGATTTCGCTGGATTGCAATACCAACCTGACCAGGTAAATGCCCAACATATATGCCAAACTTCAGGAGCCTCCGTAAAGTCTTTCAAAAGTTAGCGTGTTTTCAACAGACAGACAGACGGACGGACGGACACCGCTAGATCGTCTTAGAATCGAACGAGGATCATGAATATATATACTTTATGGGGTCTTAGACCAATATTTCGAGGTGTTACAAACGGAATGACAAACTTATATATACCCTCTATCACTAGAGTGGAGGGTATAAAAACAAGTAGAAAAGTTTAATTCGACTTGGCCGAATCTATGAATACTCTCCACAATGCCCTTTTAAGTGATAGTAAATTTTCTTGCGTGAAAAAATAACATTTTTGATTAGTTTTTATTTTGTGTAAAAAAACTTTTATTAACATGATAATGTTTTTAGGCTGGTGTCTAATTTTAAAAAAGTTGCAGGACGCCACCTCAGTTTGACTATATAAGCTAACAATTAACGAAAAAGAAAACAAGAATTACTATTTTCATTTTCTTAAAACCAAAAATTTTAATAACTTGGGTTTGTAACTTGGATAATAATTCACCTCGTGGTGAATAAACCCGTTTTTCATCAGCTGGTGAATAAAAAGTAACATAATTATTTTTCAACAAAAAATTTTTTTTTTCATCAAATTTTTTTTTTTCATAATTTTTTTTTCCATTAAATTTTTTTTCCATAAATTTTTTTTTTCATAAATTTTTTTTTTATCAATTTTTTATTTTTTTTATAAAATTTTTTTTCTTTCATCCAACTTTTTTTTTCATAAATTTTTTTTATAAATTTTTTTTTATCAAATTTTTTTTTTTAATCAATTTTTTTTTTCATCAATTTTTCTTCCATAAAGTTTTTTTTTTCACCAATTTTTTTTTTCATCAAACTTTTTTTTCCAGTTTTTTTTTATCAATTTTTTTTCATAAATTTTTTTTCATAAAATTTTTTTATAAAATTTTTTATTATCAATTTTTTCCCACCAAAAAATTTTTTTTTATATTTTTTTTCATCAATTTTTTTTACATCTAAAAATTTTTCTTTTCATCAAAAACTTTTTTTCATCAATTTTTTTTTTTACCAAAAATTTTGGGTTCCTTAAATTTTTTTTAACATAATTTTGTTTTTCGTGAACAAAAAAAATTTTTACCAAAACTACTTTTTCACCAAGTCTAAGCTTTTTGCATAAAAATTTTCCATTTGTTTATCAAATGTACATAAAACAAGTGAGAGTGTTATATTCTTTAGTGCCGAATCTTTTATACTCTCCAAAATGTAAAAACACATTTTTGCACTTATTTTTGCACTCACTAACGAAATGTACAGTTCTTTTGGTTTTTTAATGGGTTCCTCGACTGATATTTCAATTCGTTTTGCATGGAATAGCAAAGTAATATAACATTATTTTTTCTAAAAAAAACTTTGCTTTGGCAAGTACACCCAAATCTTCCGCGAAACATTATCATGATTTAATGTTTTGGGCAAGAGTACAAAATTCGCAGGCATTTTTTTTAAAGTAATTTTTGAAAAATAAAAAATAATTTACTAAGTTTTTTTTTGAGTGTAAAACTTTCTAAAACTTTTTTTGAGTGTATTTTTTTTAGTGCAAAAATATTTTTGAATGACAAAAATACGTTGTAAAATATTTTTGTGACTTACAAATGTTTTTAAAACATGTTTAACGGGGTTTCAACTCATGAATTTAAGGAGAAACTAATCGGAAATTCACGGTTTTGCTGATATATTTTGAACTACTGGACCGATCTGGCTGAAATTCAAAACGAACCAGGCCAGGGGATCGACATGCCAAGATTCAGCGTCCTCAGAATTGGCTTTCGAAAGTTAGTGTGTGTTTTATTTCGTAAATTCACGAAAAGCCCTTGCCGAAATTCAGTCTTTTCTCATTACTTTTGAACCACTGAACCGATTTCGCTGGATTACAATACCAACCTTACCTGGTCAGGTGAGGATGCCCAACATATATGCCAAACTTCGGGAGCCTCTGTAAAGTCTTCAAAAGTTAGCGTGTTTTCAACAAACATACGGACAGACGGTCGGACGGACATCGCTAGATCGTCTTAGAATCGAACGAGGATCGTGAATATACATACTTTATGGGATCTTAGATTAATATTTCGAGGTGTTGCAAACGGAATGACAAACTTATATCACTAGAGTGGGGGGTATAAAAATCAACCGATTTTCATATGTCAGACACATATTTTATTTTGGAATACTTTTCAAATATAAAATCAATTAAATGGCCGTCTCTATTGGCCACATCAAAATGTGCCTTTTTAAGCATTTGCATTACTTTTTCGAGCATCTCGAAATGTTGTTGTTGAGCTCGTCAAAGGTCTGAGGATTTTTGGCGTAGATTTTTCTTTTCAAATAACCCCACAAAAATAAGTCCGGGGTGGTCAAATCTAGGTGACCAGTTAAAATTCACTGGAAGTGCGATGTCAAAAAAGGACGACATTAACTGACCCTTATTTACAGATTTAACCCCTCCAGACTTATTTTTTTGGGGTTATTTGAAAAGAAAAATGTACGAAACAATCGCCAGATCGTCGAAGAGCTCAAGGAAAATATTCGTGCCGAAATTAACGCTACACTGCTTGAGATGTTCAAAAAAGTAATGTAAAAAGGAGTGAAAATGCAGCAAAAAGAGCACATTTTCCCTCTCAACCCTTATGAACCAATTTGCCTGAAACTTAAAATATATACATATAAAAGAGACGATTTTAAGGTTGAGGTGTCTCGGCTTATCGGCCATATCAGTGTTTAAGAATTTCGTTGTCCCCTTATGAAACAATGTGGACCTTCGGAAAAATTTCGATTACTCCGGAACTAATAGGAATATCGTCTAGAGCAAATATACGTGTCGAACATCATTTTGAATCCGTAGTGCACTTATAAAAAAATATATAATTTTTTTTTTATGGTCTCACCTCTTGATTTAATGTTATTTCGCGAAAAAAAAAATTCTCGCGAAATTGGTTTATTATTATATTCTTAGTCTACCTACAAAATTTTAAAAGTTTACATAAAAAATTAAGGAAGTTATGGGTGCACGGATGTGAAATGATGGTAAAAACACCTTTAATTTTTTTTTTTTTTTTAAATCTGACAAAATCAGGCAAATCTCTTTGCACCAAATAACATTAAATTAGGGGGTAGGCCACAAAGAAAAAAAAATATATTTTTTTTATATGCACTACATACTTATGCAAAATGATGCGCGTTACATTTCTAAACTTTTTTTAAAAATCTGAAAAAAATAGGCAAAGCTTTTTGAACCAAATTACATAAAATGAGGCGGTGAGAACTCAAAAAAAAATAATTTTTTTAATTTGAACCACTCTAACATAAATAGTTGCTTAAAAGGAAATGGCTGAAAAATCCAAAAAACGATTTTTTCGCCATTTCGTTACCCATTTTTTGAACCCCTAAATCCCCGATATGCCAAGACACCCCAACCTTAGAATTGTCTCTTTTATATATATTTTAAGTTTCATGCAAATCGGTTCATAAGGGTTGAGATACTTCCCTTGTTAGAGCCGGTGACATGACATAATCCGCAAGGACATTATTCCCGTTATGAGGATTATGACCAAATTCATTTCGGTCATAAGAGTTTGATGCAGTTAAAGAGTTTTTAGGAATATTGCTTCCAGTTATTTGGTTGCGGCATGACCTTCAGAGAACTTTAAAGTAAAATATCGTATTTAAAATTGGCCATTCCCCTAATAGATTTAGCTTAAAATATTAAAAAAAAGTTTGCATTGCATCTCCTTTTCACCACTTTTATTACAAGAAATGTCTTTTTAAGCGCACTACCGAATTTTATCAAATTTAAAATTTTAGTTGCTCTAAAAGAACCTTTTTATATTTCTTTTTGCCGACGTTGTACAACTCTTGTTATGTAATGTATAAAAATCTTATGAATTTAAGGAACTCTTATTAATTTACTTGTTTTTTATATTCAAGGGTACTCCAACGGTTTTACCAGCACAAAATTTTGATCCTGTTAAAGATGCCCACGATTTGCGTAAGGCCATGAAAGGTTTTGGTACTGATGAGGATGCCTTAATCAATATAATATGCAGACGTTCCAATGAACAAAGACAGGTATGTGGAAATATAGAAAATAATTTAAATTCTAATGTTGGATTACTCAACGTCCAGTTAGCTGATAACTGTGGATTTAACGGAGCTTTATGTCAAAATGTGTATGAAAAAGTTAAATGTAAAGGAGAGTTATTTTATAACGGAGCATTGAGTAATCCAGCTTTAGATACACAAAGAAAAATTTTAATTATAAACCGAATTATACCGTAAATATAATCAGTAATAACGTACGTGTCTTTTGAAATTCACACTCAAAATAATAACTCTCTTAAATACTCTGTAAAATTACTGTAATCTCAATTCGACAGATATTTGACAAAGTTATCTGTCGAAATACAGATTTTAAGTAAATACTTTGTATTTTCTTGTGACCGAAATACAAAATTTTGTAAAATTGGAGTTACTCATTAAAAACTCGTAATTTTCACAAAAATAAAAAAGTAAATTTACAATTTGGAAGCATTAAAGTGGGAAATTTAACAAAATTTTAATTTTAATTAATTTAATTTTAATTAATGTTTTTGAAGCAGTGAAGTTTTACTCATAAAATAGATTTAACTTAAACTTTGTAATTTAACAGTTTTTTTTTTGTAAAATTTTGAACTCATAAAATGTATTTAACTAAAACTTTGTAAATATACAGAGTTTTATTGGTAAAATTCTTTTCGGTTTTATCAATATTTTACAGATAATTCTGTAAATTTTTAGTTTTTTTTTTTTATCGAAATCATTTTACAGAGTTTTCTTCGTAAAATAACAAAAAATCTTGCTGGTTGGAAATCTATGGTATTTTCTGCTGGCTTAGCAGAGTATCTCTGTAATTCAACAGAGTGATTATTTTGAGTGCAGTTATTTTTTTTTACCGTTGTGAAAATGATTTACAGGCACGTCACAGAGTTAATGGCGTTTTTAAGTTGAATTAACGTTTCCTTTAAAAACGTAGACAATTTTGTTTATGACAAACAAAAGTAGAATTTACATGAATGATTGGAAAAAAATTATATTTTACATTTTAGAGCAACCATTAAATGCTTTTTCAGTTTCTCGAATTTCAGAGCTGATTGTGGGAAAATTTATGAAAAAATTTTGCAAGGTCATCTTCAGTCGGCAACAAGCGATCAAAGTTGGAAAAAAATGGAAAAATATTTAAAAAATTCCAAAACCGCGATTTTTGCCACAGATGCTGATTTTTATCCAAATTAGTCTCAAAAGTTGGAAAATGTTAAGTGTGTTATCTAAAAATGATTGAAAAAATATAAAAAAATCGCTGATCAGCATTTTTTACAAAAATCGCGTTTTTATATTTTTTAAAATTTTTAGATAACACACTTAACATTTTCCAACTTTTGTTATCTAAAAAATATTAAAAAAATATAAAAACACGATTTTGGTCCAAAAATGCTGACCAGCATTTTGATAGCACACTTAACATTTTCCAATTTTTGAGACCAATTTGAATAAATAAATAATTTTTATGTTTAAAAATCAGCATCCTCGGATCAAAATTGCGGTTTGGGATTTTTTTTAAATATTTTTCCAATAAAGTACACAAAATTTACGAGTTTTTGAGCCGGACATGAATTTTAGTCGAAATACGTAATTTTTTTACCTTGCGAAATTTTTTAAAAAATTTTCCCACAATCAGCTCTAACGTGGCCATCGTTTGGCAGGTATTACGACATGAAATTCGAAAATTTAATTTGACGGGACACCCTAATGTCCAATTAAACAAGATTTTTTTTGAACAAAAAACTTTAATTTTTTTTTTTGTTTTGCGACACATCAAATTTATTCACTTTGGTGCGTGTTTCGTGTTCAGAATATTAAAAAAAAAAAAAAAATATATAATCGGTTGAACGGTTTTTGAGATATCGCTATATGAAATTTGCAAGAAAATGGCGGTTTTTCCTACGGTAAAGAATTTATTTAAGAAAATCTCAAATTTCCTTTCCTTGCCCCTTTCATACAACTTAAGACAGCCTTTCATTAAACTTATCCAAATCTGATAATTTTAGCACCGTTCGATAAAACTATTGGATTTTTGGAAAATTTCCACCAATTTTTTTGGATTTTTGAAAAGTAAAAAATATCTTGCGATACAGTAGCGGTTCTCACCCTTGATAGAAAACAAAAAAAAGAATCGGAGAAATGAAGAAAATATGAAAATGTTTGACAGACACAACAACAAAATACATGTATTTCTGTCAAACATTCTCTTGTTTTCTTCATTTCTTCGATTCTTTTTTTGTGTTCTATCAAGGGTGAAAACCGCTAGTATTTTGATTAATTTTGCCAAAAGTATCAAAATATTTCTGAAATCGGTCGACGGGTTTTCGAGATATCGCCATTTGAAATAGTCAAAAAAATTTCTAAAAATTACAGTTGTTTCCTACGTTTAAGAAATTTGAAAAAAAAAAAAATCTCAAAAGTTTTTTTCACTGACTATTTCATAGAGCTTGAGACAAGATCTTTTTTTTGCTAACAAGGGAAGTCTCCCTAGTGTCACCCGCGGATCTTTATGGAATTGGTTTTATTTTGTAGATCAGAAAAAATAAAGGGACACTTATTTTTTTATAGCGGCCAAATTCATATTTAGGGGGTAAAAAGGAGGGGGAAAGACAAGGCCATTTTTCAGTTTTTCTCGTTTATCTCCTATATTTTGCAAAGAAACCTAGTCATGTTACATACTAAATGAAAGGTCTTTGGAAAACCTATCTACGTGAGCTAAGAACGTGTCCAAACATGCACAACTTTTCGTCATATTGAGTAAACTACCAAAATTTTAGGACATTTTTGTTAATAAGTCGAAAAATATTAACTTCTTTGGTCCGTTGTTAGCACCATGAGATAGGTATTTTTAATACCTTTAATCTGATATCACACATGCCTATATTAATTTTGTTTAAATAGGCGTAAATCGTAAAAAACTGGAAAAGGTCAATTTCTCCCATACAAATCGACCCCACCTAAAAATGAGTGTGGGCCGCTAAAAAAAATACGGGTCGAATTAATTTTCGTTCTTAACAGTATATCCAAATTTCATGAAGATCGGAGGGTGACACCAGGGAGACTTCCCCTGTAAGTTTGAGCCAAATTAGAAGAATTTAAGCTCTTGTGCCCTTTAAGTATTAAAAAATTTCTGAAATCGGTCGAGCGGTTTTTGAGATATCGTCATTTAAAATTTGTCAAAAAAATTCTAAAAACAGCGGTTTTTCCTACGTTCAAGACATTTAAAAAAAAAATCTCGAAACTTTTTTTCACAGATTATTTCATAGACCTTGAGACAAGCTTTCATTTAAACTTAATTTGAGCCAAATCAGACGATTTTAAGCCCTGGTGCCCTACGAGTATCAAAAAATTTCTGAAATCGGTCTAGCGGTTTTCGAGATATCGCCATTTAAAATTTGTCAAAAAAATCTCAAAACTTTTTTCCACTGACTATTTCATAGAGTTTGAGACAAGCTTTAATTTAAACTTAGTTTGAGCCAAATTAGAAGATTTTAAACCCTGGCGCCCTTCGAGTATTAAAAAATTTCTGAAATCGGTCGAGCGGTTTTTGAGATATCGTCATTTGAAATTTGTCAAAAAAATTTAAAAAATGGCGGTTTTTCATACGTTCAAGAAATTAAAAAAAAAAAATAATATTGAAACTTTTCTCAACAGATTTCGTAAAGCTTGAGACAAGCTTTTATTTAAACTTGATTTGAGCCAAATCAGAAAATTTTAAGCACTGGAGCCCTTCGATTCTAGTGTAGAGATTTTGGTGAAAATTTTCTAAATAAAACATTGATAGAAGGGCGCCACTGGTTATAGTGATCAGATTTTGCCCAAATTAATTTCAAATGAAAGTTTCTCTGAAGCTCTATGAAAGGGTCAAGGGAAAGATATTTCGGAATTTCTTAAAAAAAAATTTTAAATGTAGGAAAAACCGCATTTTTTCAAATTTCAAATATTTTAGATATCTCGAAAACCATACAAGCGTTTTTTTTTTGTTCGCTGAACACAGCACGTCAAAGTTAATAAATATGATGTGTCGCAGACAGAGTTTTTTTTTTGTTTTTTAATCCAAAGCTTTGACAGCCGGGCGCCACAGGTTAATTTAATTCGATTGGTCTAAAATTTGTACAACAAAATGTTAAGATCTAGTAGAATAAAAATTTGCCCAGGCACTTGGGAAAATCCAAAGTTGAAGAAAAAATTACACTCTAAAGTCCCATATTTAAATCAAAAGAAAATAAATAATTTTCGGTTAAATAATTGCTGTTTTTCTCTGTGTGTACTTTAAAATCAAGTCATAACAAAAAAAGCTTTTTAAAGCTTTCTTCGCCTAAAAGCTTAACAAACGGTTCTTGTCTAAACTTACTTTTAAGGTGACCATATATTAAATATTTTGTTTAATTATTTTATTTAGGAAATTCAACGTCAATATAAAACACATTTTGGCAAAGATCTAATTGAAGATATCAAATCAGAAACTAGTGGTAATTTTGAAAAATTACTTGTGGGTCTTTTGCGTCCCATTGTCGATTTCTATTGTTGCGAAATGAATGATGCTATGGCTGGTATTGGTACTGATGAAGATGTTCTAATTGAAATTTTATGTACTTTATCAAATCAAGAAATACACATTATTAAAAATCAATATTTGAGACGTAAGTGGGAATGGAATATTTTTTATGAAATATTTTTTTTTTAATAAAAATATGTTTTGTTTTTTCGAATTTTAGTTTATGGTGCTCATTTGGAGTCTGAATTGAAATCTGAAACTTCGGGAAATTTTAAACGTTTATTGGTTTCCTTGTGTGCTGCTGCCCGTGATGAAAGTGGCCAGACTAATCGTGAAGCGGCCCAGAGTGATGCCCGTGAGCTACTCAAAGCTGGAGAATTGCGCGTGGGCACTGATGAGAGTATGTTTAATATGATATTATGTCAACGAAATTATCAACAATTGAAATTGGTAAGATAATTTAAAAATTTTTCAAATTGGTGTGTTTGTTTTTCAAAAAAAAAAAAACAGTTATCGATAACTAGATTTTCCAAGGAAAACTAGTTATCGATTTATATAAAACAAGAGTTTTTAAAGAAAACCAGTTATCGAAGTATCGATAACAAGTTTTTTGAAGAAATCTAGTTATCGATGTATGGATTACACATTTTCTAAAGAAAAATATTTATGACAGTATCGATTACAAAATTTTCTAACGAAAACAAGTTAGCGATGTAACAATAACACTGTGCAGCATGAAAAATTAGCCTCAACGGCTTCAACGCCATATGCAAAGTCATTTATGCCTTTGTTTATGGCCCACTGAAATTTGTAATTTTTTATCAAAGGTGTTTGGAAAAAGTCAAAAAAACTAAAATAAAAACATAACTGATTTTCAAAGCATCTTCAGTGGTTCTTTTCTTTGAAAATATTAACCCTCTAACTGACATCTTAAGGGGTCACTTAAAACCTTACTTAAAAACTAAGCGCATACGTCTAATAAAACGACCATTTAAAAGGTTAAAATTTTCTACAAATATTTTCCTCATAAAATTTCACTAGGGGTTGAGGTAATAAGTTAGTACGACATGCGCAAAATGCTTAAAAATGGAACCCTAGTCCGTCCTTGAGAAAAAATATGGTAAATTTGTTATAAATACAAAACTACTAGACGGACTTACAAAATTTTAGCGTCAATGTGTCGAGCATGAAATTCTAAATAATATATCGATTAAAAAAGAACAAAAATAAAAAAAATATTTTGTCAACAAAAGAGAAGGATAACCACTAGTTTTTGGTCCAAAATCTTTCCTATTTTTTCTACTTTTTTATCTTTTTATGCAGAATTTCACGCTCGACACATTGATTTAAGATTTTTTTTTATTTGAGAAAAATTAAAATTTCGTATTCTCTTAAGGGTTGCCACAATTTAGTTTTTCGTCAATAACTCGGGAAATATTAGCCCGATTTGGCTCAGAGACCTATACGTCCCATTTTTTTATGTTCTTTCAGAATATGTAACCCAAATTTTTATCCCATAAAATAAGATTTTCGATAAATTTTGCAACCCTAGTCAGTGCGTGAGAAAAATATGTTAAAATCGTTGTAACTCCATAACTACTGGACCGATTTACAAAATTTTAGCGTCAATGTGTAGAGCGTGAAATTCTAATAATATAGCGATTAAAAAAGAACAAAATTCACAATAAAATATTTTGGCGCAAAAAAGAGACGAATTTTTTGTCCAAAATCTTTTCGATTTTTTTTTTGGCTCGATTTGGCTCGGAGACCTATACGTCCCATTTTTTTATGTTCTTTCAGAATATGTAACCCAAATTTTTATCCCATAAAATAAGATTTTTCGATAAATTTGGCAACCCTACTCAATGCATGAGAAAAAATATTGTAAAATCGTTATAACTCCATAACTACTGGACCGATTTACAAAATTTTAGCGTCAATGTGTAGAGCGTGAAATTCTAATAATATAGCGACTAAAAAAGAACAAAATTCACAAAAAAATATTTTGGCGAAAAAAAAGAGACGACTTTTTTTGTCCAAAATCTTTTCGATTTTTTTTTTTCAACTTTTTTGATATCTATTTTATGCAGCATTTCACGCTCGACACATTGATGCTAAAATTTTTTAAATCCGTCCATTAGTTTCGGAGATATAATGATTTTAAGATTTTTTTTTTATTTGAGAAAAATTAAAATTTTGTATTCTATCAAGGGTTGCCACAATTTAGTTTTTCGTCAATAACTTGGGAAATATTGGCCCGATTTGGTTCGGAGACCTATACGTCACAACTTTTATTGTTCTTTCAGAATATGTAACCCAAATTTTTATCCCGTAAAATAAGATTTTTCGACAAACTTGGCAACCCTGCTCAGTGCGTGAGAAAAAATATGTTAAAATCGTTATAACTCTAAAAGTACTGGACCGATTTACAAAATTTTAAATAATATAGCGATTAGAAAAGAACAAAAATCACAAAAAAAATTGTTTGGAAAAAAGGCTAATACACTCAAAAAAAAAATATTGTAAAACTAGCAAAAAAAATGGTTAAAATTAGCAAAAAAAACTGTAGTTTTGGACGTTGCAAAAATTTTGGTAATATTAGCAAAATCATTTTGCTAATCAAAAAATTAGGAAAAAATGGTAAAATTACAAGAATACCATTTTATTTTTGTAAAAAATTAACCTTGTAAAATTATCAAAAAATATGGTAAAATTACCAAAAAAATGGTAAAATTGAAATAGATAAACAAATTTGTAATTTGGTAAAAAAAACTGTTTTATTTAGTAATTTTTTTTCTCTGATTAGTAGTTGATTTAAAATTTGGTGAATATACTAAACATTTTTTTGCCTGTTTTTGAGCACCACGTTCTTTAAATATAGTAATAGCAGCATCAACTATTACTTCCGTTGTTGGATGGTTTCTTCGGCTTGATGGCATCTTCTTTTACCTTCTTCTCAGCAGCTGTAGTTGCAGTTACTGCACACAAAAAAAATTTAAAAAAATTGTGCCAGTTTTTGGTTTAATTACAACCTATAAAGTGGTTTTAGATAACTTACCAAAGTTTTTGCTCTAAAAAACTTAGGTAAATTATCCAAAACCACTTTATAGGTTGTATTATCCCCAAAACGGTCACAATTTTTTTATATTTTTTTTTGTGTGTGGACTTCCAACAACATCAAAATCCAAAATGATTTTTTTTTTTCACTTAAACATTTTAAACAAAAAATTTAAAGAACAACACTTCACTTTTTTTATTTTTTTGCGTAATTTTTTTTAGCTTAAGTAGAACAAATGAGAATTGCGTAGTAGTCTACACAAGAAATTTCTTACATTTTCACGTAAAATTTGTAAAAAATTAACAATTTTTTTTCGAATTTTTAATTTTTTTCACATGTATTTAAAAAATAAATAAAAAAAAAAACTTTTGGATATTGAAGATTAGATATCTAAGTATGTGTTAAAATTTAAAAAAAAAATAATTTTTCAAAATTATCAACTTTTTATTAACAATTTAGGTGACAAATTTTAAAAAATTTTCATATAAAATTAGCAAAAAATATGGTAAAATTAGCAAAAAATATGGTAAAAAATACTAAAAATTGTGAAGCCTATTTTTGAGCGCACATTCAGTTGATGGATGGATACTTTGCTATGTTGTTGGCAGCATCATCTTTTGCCTTCTTCTTGGCAGCTGGACTTTTAACAGCAGCAGAATCTGTTTTTATTTTTTATACCCTCCACTTAGTGATAGAGGGTATATATAAGTTTGTCATTCCGTTTGTAACTCATCGAAATATCGGTCTGGGACCCCATAAAGTATATATATTCATGATGCCCGATCGATTTTAAGACATTCTAGCTATGTCCGTCTGTCCGTCTGTCCGTCTGTCTGTCTGTTGAAAATGCTCTCGCGGACAAAATATTGCACAGAGATGACTGAAACGTAACATATATATTGGAAGTTCTCCCGAGAAGTTTGGTATTGCATTTGAGCGATATCGGTTCAGCGGTTCAAAAGTTATGAACGAAAATGTAAGCACACCTCAAAAATTTCAGTACATTCAACATAACCTAAAAATACAAAATGCTTTAATTCGGCTTCTGGTTGACATATGTGAACATAATTGAGCACCAAATGGTATTTAAACAAGTACGAACATATTTTTTGACAAAAAAAGAAAAAAATCGCGGATTTTTTTTTTAACAAATTTTTTTTCGCGGAAATTTTTTTTAATTTTTTTCAAAAGTAATTTCCTTTTAAATAAAGTTGTTTGCAATAATCTTTTTGAAATTGTGGAGGGTATCACTACATTCGGCAAGGCCGAATTTAACTTTTTTACTTGTTTTACACTAGAACACTTTAAAAGTATTACCATTTCTTTAAGGAAAATACTAATATTTTTGCTAAAATTATAGTAAAATAAAAAAAAAAAAACTAGCAAGAAAATATAGTAAAAGTACCAGAAAATTGTTGTATTTTACCAATAGTAAATTGCCAAAAAAATCTGTAAAAGTTAAATTTTTACAATTTTTTTTGCTAAAGTTTGGTTGAAGTAAATTACAACACCTTTAACTAATATTTTGACTAAGTTTTTTTTTTTGAGTGTAATCACTGCTTTTTTGTCCAATATCTTTTAGATTTTTTCTACTTTTTTGTATCTATTTTATGCAGAATTTCACGCTAGACACATTGATGCTAAAATTTTGTAAATCCGTCCAGTAGTTTCGGAGATAAAACGATTTTAAGATTTTTTTTATTTAAGAAAAATTAAAATATCGTTTTCTCTCGAGTGTTTCCACAATTTAGTTTTTCGTAAATAACTCGGGAAATATTGGCCCGATTTGGCACTTTTTATGCTCTTTCAGAATATGTAACCCACATTTTATCCTGTAAAAAAAAATATTTCGACAAACCTGGCAACCCTTGGGAGTACCTGAGAAAAAATATGGTAAAATCATTATAACTCCAAAACTACTTGAATCATATTTTTATTGATTTCTTTTTACCATAGCAGAGTTAAAAAAAATAGTGTAAATGTACTTCTGAGCTAAAAATTACATTCGGAAGTGTCTTATTAAATTTTATGGCGAGTCCTTTCTTTGACCAAGTTAACCCTCTAACTCCCGTTGTAATGGGTATTTTTTTTTAAAGAAATTCATAAAAGTGTATAAAAGAAGGCAGTTAGAGTGTTAAAATATTCTACGAATATTTTGTTCAATAAATTTCACTAGGGGTCCTCAAAGTCAGGAAGTTCATCCAGATTTTCTAAAGAGAAATAGAGTTGAAGAGCATAGAGCTTGAAAGCATAAAGCTTGAGAGCAAATTAATTTGAGACAAATCCGATGATTTAAACCCGTGGCGCTCTTCGATCTTTGATTAAACGTTGATTAAAGCCATTTGGCTCAAATTAAGTTTAAATAAAAGTTTATCTTAAGCTCTATAGCTAAGTACTCTGTTTTTTACGGTGAAAATTTCACTTAAACTTTAAACGCCTCAAATCGTAATAAAATATTTAAAAATCAGCAACTTTTGACTTTTATAAGAAAGAAACGATTATAACAAATCTGAAATGTCACTTTTTTACGGCAATTTAAATTGTCTTGTATAATAAAAATGTGCGAAATTTTTTTTTAAATATCCTTATAATTCATCGCGTTGCCAAAAAAAAAATTTTTATATGGATTTTGATAGATTTTTTTTCCATGAAATCGAACAGAGTATCATGCTTATAATAATAAATGGTCAGTGTAAAAAATATTAAGATTTTTTTTTTTTAAATTTCTTGAACTTAGAAAAAATCCCAATTTTTAAAATAAATTTTGACAAATTTCTTATTGTGATATCTCGAAAACCTCCCGAGCGATTTCAGAAATTTTTTGGTATTCATATTCAGCACGTCAAAATCAATAAAAATAAAGTATCGCAAGATATTTTTTTTTTATACCATCCAACCACAGACATTCCGTGTGTAACAAATCGAAATATCGGTCGGGGACCTCACAAAGTATATATAAGAATATTGATCCATGATAGAATCTAAGACATTCTGGCGATGTCCGTCGATCTGTAGAAATAACGATGCAGTCCAATTGGGCAAAAATATCTTTTATGTTACTGGCAAGGCTAAGTTCGAAGATGGGAAAAATCGGGCCAGTTGGAAAAAAGTTCCCCCTTGAAGAACTAAAACGACCCCTGAAAAATACAATATTTTTACGTGTTTTTTTTATTTTTGCTCAACAAATTTAACATTTTTATGCCATATTATGTTCATAGACCTGCGCTTGGACCAAGGGGGTTAGAAAATTCGATTTTTAGGCCTTTGGGGCGTGGTTACACAAATTAATTAAAAATGACAATACAAATTTATTATTTAAGCGTAAATATCATAAACAAATAATTTGTAAACATATATAGCGGGGGTGAAGGTGTCCCCCATCGACTCCGCCAACCCCCCCCCCCCCCCCCCCCCCCTTCAAAAAAAGACGCCCCCCCCCCCCCCCCCCCCCCCCTTCAAAAAAAGACGCCCCTGCGATCTTTTTTTTCAAGTATACCAATCGACTCAGAATTACTTTTTGAGTCGATTTAGCAATGTCCGTCCATCCGTCCGTCCATGCGTCTGTCCGTCCGTCTGTCCTTCCGTCCGTTAGTCCGTCCATCCATCCATTCCATCTAACAGTTTAAGCACGATACATATCGCAATTTTCAATCGATTGACTTGAAATTTAAAACTTAAACATCTTTTGGCCCATAGACGAAGTTTATTTAAATTTTTAAAAAATCGGTCCATGTTTAGACCTAACCCCCATACAAACGCCCACTTTGAATTTGTCTTAAATGACTCTAATAACCGTATTATAAAAGATATCGTTTTGAATTTTAACAGGTAATCAAATTTTGTATGAACGACTCATTATTAAAAATGTCAAAGGAATCGCGTCCGTCCTTCTTGTAGTCCCCATACAAACCACCCTTCCCAATAATCACATAATTCCCTCAAAATTAATTGAAATTTTGATTGTATGTATTGAACGTGTACTTTGGAGACCTAATCAAATCTTAATTGCACCATTTTGGTCCCCATATAAAAATTTCTTCCGATATTCGTTAAATCGGTTGCCAGCACAAATGAGGCAATTCCACTCCAATTTAGTTGTTGTGTGACTTCTACCTACACTTATTAAAGATCTAACAAAAGATAAATCAAATTGGTCCACGTTTAGACTTGGGACCCATATGGTCGGTCTTGACCAACTATAATTTTCTTATTTGTTTTTTATATTGCTGTTGTTTTTGTTTAATTTGGAAATTTCAAATAGCGACATAAAACTGAAATTAATTTATATTTTTACTTTATTTCAGATCTTCCAAGAATATGAGCACATGACTGGACATTCTTTGGAAAAAGCTATTAAAAAAGAATTTTCTGGTGATATAATGGAAGGCCTAATTGCCATTTATCGTTGTTGCACCAATAAGGCAGAATATTTTGCATCACGTTTGCATAAAAGTATGGCTGGTATTGGTACCAATGATAAACAATTGATACGTGTAATTATAACCAGATGTGAGGTAAGTTTAAACACATTTTTATACCCTCCACTCTAGTGATAGAGGGTATATATAAGTTTGTCATTCCGTTTGTAACACCTCGAAATATTGGTCTAGGACCCCATAAAGTATATATATTTATGATCCTCGATCGATTTTAAGTCGATCTAGCGATGTCCGTCCGTCCGTCCGTCCGTCTGTCTGTCTGTCTGTCCGTCCGTAGAAAACACGCTAACTTTTGAAAGACTTTACAGAGGCTACTGAAGTTTGGCATATATGTTTGTCATTTACCTGGTCAGGTTGGTATTGCAATCCAGCCAAATCGGTCCAGTGGTTCAAAAGTTATGAGCAAAAGAGTAAATTTCGGCAAGGGTGTTTCGCGAATTTACGAGATAAAAAACACAATAACTTTCGAAAGACAATAACGTGACCACTGAAGCTTGGCATGTATCTTTGCCGTTCCCTGGGTCTGTTTGGTATTAAATTTCAGCTCAATAGGTCCAGTGGTTCAAAAGTTATAAGCAAAACCCTGAATTTCAGATTTGTTTCATCTAAAATGCCACGTGTTTTACCAAGTTTTAAAAGCATTGGTGGTAACTAAACAATGCTTTTCAAACCTGTTTAATTTTAAAGCAATGCTTTTTAAACTTGTTTAATTTTAAAAGCATTGGCAACTTAAAAATTACACTCGAAAAAATTTTACACTCAAAAAAAAATGTTACACTCAAAAGAATTTTACACTCAAAAAAAAATTTACACAAAAAAATTTAGTTTTTTTTTACAAAAATGACAATATTTTGTGTACATAGGTACGTGCATTCACTCAGAAATATTTTTACAGTAAAAAAAACATTACACTCAAAAAAAAAATTGTAATTTTTTTTTTTTTTTTTTTAAATTACAAAAAAAAAGTTTTTTACTCAAAATAAAATATTTCTAATCAAAATTGTTAATTTTTTCACGTTAAAATATTTACTATCCTTTCAAAAATGCATTGTGGAGGGTATTCATAGATTCGGCAAAGTCGAATTTAACTTTTCTACTTGTTTATAAAAAAAAGTTTTATAAAAACCTAATCGTTATAAATTTTCTTTACACAGATCGATATGGGTGACATTAAGGCCGCCTATGAACGTATTTATGGTAAAAGTTTGAAAAGCTGGATTAAGGGTGACACTTCCGGACACTACAAACATGCTTTGTATGCTTTAATCGGAGAGCAGCGTTCAAATTCTTAAGAATTTGAAATATTTTTTTTTTTAATAAATATTTTTATAAAACAAAAATAATAATTTTAAATATTAAAAAATAAATATAAATTTATATTATCATTACTTTTTTTCTTAAATCGAATATTATTTTAATTACAAGTATTTTTTTTTCTGTGTATGAAATTGAATCTTAAAATTATATATGTATTTTTTTTTAATTAATTCATTTATTGTTAAAAAACAATTAATTGTTTACAAAACAATCAACATCCTATTAAAAATGCATTTAATGTCATGTAAAACTAATAAATTTTACATTAAAAAATCTCCCAGTAAATTTGCCTTTTATACAACAAAAAGTTACAAAAACTTTTTTTTTTTCAATATTATATGTTATTTATCATAAAATTCATCATTTTTTAAAACTTTATTGTCCATTATTATTACTATTATTAAAAAAATATATGTATGAACTAAATAATGAAAAAAAATGTGTTTTATAAATTAACCCGAAATCACATTATTCTGGACTTTTTTTAAGTTTTTCGTCAATAACTCGGGAAATTTTAGCCCGATTTGGCTTGTAGACCTACATATACGTCCCACTTTATGCTCTTTCAGAATATGTAACCCAAGTTTTTATCCAGTTAAAAAAGATTTTTCGACAAACTTGGCAACCCTAGTCAGCGCGTAAGAAAAAATATGGCAAAATCGCTATAACTCCAAAACTACTGGACCGATTTACAAAATTTTAGCGTCAATGTGTCGAGCTTGAAATTCTATATAAAATAGCAATTAAAAAATAACAAAAATAAAAAAAAAAATTTTTGTCAAAAAACTTTTAAATTTTTTTACTACTTATTTTTCACCAATTTTATGTAGAATTTCACGCTCGACACATTGATGCTAAATTTTTGTAAATCCGTCCAGTAGTTTCTGAGATATAACGATTTTAAGATTTTTTTGATTTGAGAAAAATTAAAATTTCAAATTCTCTCAAGGGTTGCCACAATTTGGTTTTTCGTCAATAGCTCGGTAAATATAGGCCCGATTTGGGTCGGAGACCTATACATCCCAACTTTTTATGCTCTTTCAGAATATGTAACCCAAATTTTTACCCCGTAAAAAAATATTTTTCGACAAACTAATATAGCTATTAAAAAATAACACAAATCAAAAAAAAATATTTTGGTCAAAAAAAGGATGGACTAACCACTGCTTTTTTTGTCAAAAAACTTTTAAATTTTTTCCACCTTATTTGTTGTTTTGGAGTTATAACGATTTTAAAATTTTTTTGATTTGAGAAAAATTAAAATTTCGAATTCTGCCAAGGGCTGCCACAATTCAATTTTTCGTCAATAACTCGGGAAATATTGGCCCGATTTGGGTCGGAGACCTATGCGTCCCAACTTTTTATGCTCTTTGAGAATATGTAACCCAAATTTGTACGCCCTTAAACAAAATTTTTTGACAAACTTGGCAACCCTAGTCAGTGCGTAAGAAAAAATATGGTAAAAGTTTTTTTTAAGTTTTTCGTCAATAACTCGGCAAAGTTTGACCCGATTTGGCTCGTAGACCCACATATACTTCTTAACTTTTTAAGCTCTTTCAGAATATGTAATCCAAATTGTAATCCCGTAAAAAAAGATTTTTCGACAAACTTGGCAACAGTGCGTAAGAAAAAATATGGCAAAATCGCTAAAAATCCAAAACTACTGGACCGATTTACAAAATTTTAGCGTCAATTTAGTCAAGCGTGAAATTCTAAATAAAATAGCAATTAAAAAATAACAAAAATAAAAAAAAACAATATTTTTGTCAAAAAAAAAGATGGACTAACCACTGCTTTTTTTGTCCAAAATCATTTCGATTTTTTTTCTTCTTTTTTGATATCTATTTTATGTAGAATTTCACGCTCGGTACATTAATGCTAAAATTTTGTAAATCCGTCCAGTAGTTTCGGAGATATAACTATTTTAAGATTTTTTTTATTTGAGAAAAATTAAAATTTCGTATTCTATCAAGGGTTGCCACAATTTAGTTTTTCGTCAATAAAAAATAGGAGAAGGCTAAAAAAAGCTGTGTTAGCCTTATCTTTTTTTGTCTAAAATATTTGTTTTTTAATATTGTTATTTTTTAGTCGCTTATTATTAGGAATTTCACGCTCGACTAAGTAGTTGTAGGGGTTGCCACGTTTGTCGAAAAATCTTTTTTTACGGGATAAATATTTGGGTTACATATTCTGAAAGAGCATAAAAAGTTGGGACGTATAGGTCTCCGTGCCAAATCGGACCAAAATTTCCCGAGTTATTGACGAAAAACTAAATTGCGGCAACCCTTGAGAGAATTCGAAATTTTAATTTTTCTCAAATCAAAAAAAATCTTAAAATCGTTATAACTCCGAAACTACTGGACGGATTTACAAAAATTTAGCATCAATGTGTCGAGCGTGAAATTCTAAATAAATAGCAATTAAAAAATAACAAAAATAAAAAAAAATATTTAGGTAAAAAAAAAGATGGACTAACCACTGCTTTTTTATCAAAAAACCTTTAAATTTTTTTACTACTTATTTGTTATCTATTTTATGAAGAATTTCACGCTCGATACATTGATGTTAAATTTTTGTAAATCCGTCCAGTAGTTTCGGTGATAAAATGATTTTAAGATTTTTTTGATTTGAGAAAAATTAAAATTTCGAATTCTCTCAAGATATATAATATAATAGATATCAAATACGTAGGAAAAAAATCTAAAAGTTTTTCGGCAAGAAAAGCAGTGGTTAGCCCATCTTTTTTTTTTGGCCAAAATATTTTTTTTTTATTTTTGTTATTTTTTTATTGCTATTTTATGTAGAATTTCACGATCTACACATTGATGCAAAACTTTTGTAATTCCGTCCAGTAGTTTCGGAGATATAACGATTTTAAGATTTTTTTGATTTCAGAAAAATTTAAATTTCGAATTCTCTTAGGGTTGCCACAATTTGGTTTTTCGTCAATAACTCGGGAAATATTGCCCCGATTTGGGTCGGAGACCTATACGTCCCAACTTTTTGTGCTCTTTCAGAATATGTAACCCAAATTTTTACCCTGTAAAAAAATATTTTTCGACAAACTTGGCACCCCTAGTCAGTTCGTAAGAAAAAATATGGTAAAATCGCTATAACTCCAAAACTACTGGACCGATTTACAAAATCTTAGCGTCAATTAGTCGAGCGTGAAATTTTAAATAAAATAGCAATTAAAAAATAACACAAATCAAAAAAAAATTTTTCGATTTTTTTTTTCTACTTATTTGTTATCTATTTTATGTAGAATTTCACGCTCGACACATTGATGCTAAATTTTTGTAAATCCGTCCAGTAGTTTCGCAGGTATAACGATTTTAGGATTTTTTTGATTTGAGAAAAATTAAAATTTCGAATTCTCTTAAAGGTTGCCACAATTTAGTTTTTCGTCAATAACTTTGGAAATATTGACCCGATTACGTCCCAACTTTTTATGTTCTTTCAGAATATGTAACCCAAATTTGTACGCCCTTAAACAAAATTTTTTGACAAACTTGACAACCCTAGTCAGTGCGTAAGAAAAAATATGGTAAAATCGCTATAACTCCAAAACTACTGGACCGATTTACAAAATTTTAGCGTCAATGTGTCGAGCGTGAAGTTCTAAATAAATAGCAATTAAAAAATAACAAAAATAAAAAAAAATATTTAGGTAAAAAAAAAGATGGACTAACCACTGCTTTTTTTATCAAAAAACCTTTAAATTTTTTTACTACTTATTTGTTATCTATTTTATGAAGAATTTCACGCTCGATACATTGATGTTAAATTTTTGTAAATCCGTCCAGTAGTTTCGGTGATAAAATGATTTTAAGATTTTTTTGATTTGAGAAAAATTAAAATTTCGAATTCTCTCAAGGTTTGCCACAATTTAGTTTTTCGTCAATAACTCGGAAAATATTGGCCCGATTTGGATCGGAGACTTTTAATGCTCTTTCAGAATATGTAACCCAAATTTTTACCCTGTAAAAAAATATTTTTCGACAAACTTGGCAACCCTAGTCAGTGCGTAAGAAAAAAATATGGTAAAATCGCTATAACTCCAAAACTACTGGACCGATTTACAAAATTTTATCGTCAATTAGTCGAGCGTGAAATTTTAAATAAAATAGCAATGAAAAAATAACACAAATAAAAAAAAAAATATTTTGGTCAAAAAAAAAGATGGACTAACCACTGCTTTTTTGTCAAAAAACTTTTAGATTTTTTTCCAACTTATTTGTTACCTATTTTATATAGAATTTCACGCTCGACACATTGATGCTAATATTTTGTAAATCCGTCCAGTAGTTTCGGAGATACTTATAACGATTTTAAGATTTTTTTGATTTGAGAAAAATTAAAATTTCGAATTCTCTCATGAGTTGCCACAATTTAGTTTTTCGTCAATAACTCGGGAAATATTGGCCCTATTTGGGTCGGAGACCTGACGTCCCAACTATTTATGCACTTTCAGAATATGTAACCCAAATTTTTAGCCCGTAAAAAAATATTTTTCGACACACTTGGCAACCCAAGTCAGTGCGTAAGAAAAAATATGGTAAAATCGATATAACTCCAAAACTACTTGACCGATTTACAAAATTTTTGCGTCAATGTGTCGAGCGTGAAATTCTAAATAAAATAGCAATTAAAAAATAACAAAAATAAAAAAAAATTTTTGGTCAAAAAAAAAGATGGACTAACCACTGCTTTTTTTGTCAAAAAACTTTCGGTTTTTTTTCTACTTATTTTATATCTATTTTATGTAGAATTCCACGCTCGACACATTGATGCTAAATTTTTGTAAATCCGTCCAGTAGTTTCGGAGGTATAACGATTTTAGGATTTTTTTGATTTGAGTAAAATTAAAATTTCGAATTCTCTTAAAGGTTGCCACAATTTAGTTTTTCGTCAATAACTCTGGAAATATTGACTCGATAAGGTTCGTAGACCTATTCGTCCCAAATTTTAATGCTCTTTCATAATATGTAATCCAAATTTTTATCCCGTAAAAAAAGATTTTTCGACAAACTTGGCAACCCTAGTCAGTGCGTAAGAAAAAATATGGTAAAATCACTATAACTCCAAAACTACTGGACCGATTTACAAAATTTTAGCGTCAATGTGTCGAGCGTGAAATTCTAAATAAAATAGGAATTAAAAAAAAAAAAAAATACTTATTTGTTATCTATTTTGTGTAGAATTTCACGCTCGACACATTGATGCTAAATTTTTGTAAATCTCTCTAGTAGTTTCGGAGATATAACGATTTTAAGATTTTTTTTTATTTGAGAAAAATTAAAATTTCAAATTCTCTCAAGGGTTGCCACAATTTTGTTTTTCGTCAATAGCTCGAGAAATATTGGCCTTATTTGGGTCGGAGACCTATACGTCCCAACTTTTTATACACTTTCATAATATGTAACCCAAATTTTTAGCCCGTAAAAAATGATTTTCGACAAACTTGGCAAACCCTAGTCAGTGCGTAAGAAAAAATATGGTAAAATCGCTATAACTCCAAAACTACTGGAGCGATTTACAAAATTTTAGCGTCAATGTGTCGAGCGTGAAATTCTAAATAAAATAGCAGTTAAAAAATAACAAAAATAAAAAAAAATATATTGTGGTAAAAAAAAGATGGACTAACCACTGCTTTTTTATCATAAAAGTTTTCGATTTTTTTCCTACTTATTTGTTATTTATTTTATGTAGAATTTCACGCTCGACACATTGCTGCTAATTTAGTTTTTCGTCAATAACTCGGGAAATATTGGCCCGATTTGGGTCGGAGACCTACAAATACATCCCAACTTTTTATGCTCTTTCAGAATATGTAACCCAAATTTTTATCTATACCCGGCTAAAAATAAATGTGTATGTTCATATATGCTTGTGTATCGATCTTTATATGATCATATATGACATATATGGAAACATATATGTAACCATATATGCAAGAAACGATCCCATATATGTGGCCGTATATAAAATATGTGCCATATATGATATCATATATGGAACCATATATGTTATCATAAAATGTTAAATCATAGTACATGTGTATGCAAATTTGAACCAGAATTACAAAATAAAAGTTTTTTACGAAAAAATTTTTGGAAAAGGTAAGTTTTCATTAACATGTACTTAGAATTTTGAAATCATATGTGTTAATTTTTTCCAGTTCATCGTCATAACAAGTATAAGCGTGGACTTTTTTATCCAAAACAAGATCATATTTAAAATGAGTAAATGTATGTCGCAAATACAATATTATTGAGTACTTTGATGTTGAATAAAATTAAACTACGCAGCTTCGTTAATCTCGTGAACTATGTGGAGAGGGCATATGCACCACCATTATGTTTTCACTACGATTGAAATACTGCAAAACTATTTTGGAATCCCTTAATGTCGCCATAGCAAATTGAAAATTAAAAGACTGTATAAGCAGTTTTGAGGCCGAGTTACGTTAATCTTTCTCAACTTGGAGAAGAGGACATTTGCACCACCAGAACGGAGAGGGCATATGCACCACCCTAACGTTATCCCGACGGTTCCAACACTACAAACTATTTTGAAAACGCTTACTTTCGCCATAGCAAATCGAAATGAAATTACCTTCTTTTCAGTCAGATCAGTTTTAAGATTGAGTAACGATTTGGGAAGGACAACGTTTTTACCTACAATTACAAGAAATCTGTCAATAAGCGAAAGTGACAACCTGGCACATTCTCGCCATGATGTAAATTTACATAAAAAAAATTTGGAAAAGGTAAGCTTTCATTAATATGTATTTGAATTTTAAAATAATATGTTTTAATTTTTTTTAGTTCATCGTCATAACAAGTATAAGCGTGGACATTGTATTCCAAAACAAGATCATATTCAAAATGAGTAAATGTAAATATGTCGCAAATACAATATTATTTAGTAATTTAATGTTGAAGAAAATTAAACTACGCAGCTTCGTTAATCTCGTGCAACTTGACGGAGAGGTCATATGCATCACCATAATGTTATCACTACGATTGCAATACTGCAAACTATTTTAAAAACCATTAATGTCGCCATATCAAATTAGAAAGATCGTTTAAGCAGTTTTATTTAAAGAAAATTAAACCATGAGGAGCTACGTTAAGCTCGCTCAAGAAGGAGGAGAGGGCACATGCACCACCATAACGTTATCACTACGGTTCCAGCACTACAAACTATTTTAAAATCGCTTACTGTCGCCATAGAAAATCGAAATGAAAAAACGTATGATCAGTTTTAAGGTTGAGCAACGATTTCGGAAGGACAACGTATTTACTAACAATCACAAGAAAGCTGTCAATTAGCGAAAGTGACATCCTGGCACATTGTTGCCCTGATGTAAGTAAAAATAGTTTCTTATCCCTATCCTTCAAATATCGTTACACACATACCCCAGAAAGATAAAATACATACTTCTCTAAATATATTGTATTTAATCGAAGTCTTAAGTAATTATATGCCTACTAAAAATTTTGAGTAAAAAAACATGCATTTAGTAGTAGCAAGTTCTTTTTTTCTGGAATAAAAAAGGAATATGGAATAATTTTTAATGTTTTATCAGATGGAGTTCTGAAAGGCAATATATCTTTCCGTAAAAAGCATTCATGGCCTTAAGCATCCCATGGTCCTTACAAAATACACTCCATTAACATGTATGTATGTATCTAGCAGTATTAAGCCAATCTTTAAAGGTACATGGTTGTTTCGTTAAATGATATTCGTGTTATCATTAACCCATTAGCACCAAATGCTGTTGTTGGTAATAATTCAATACAATAAAAATTCTAGAAATATCTTATATACATACTAATATTATTTTATATCTTTTTTTAGATTTTGACTTTTTTAACAAAAACGCTAAGTCTGAAGATAATAGAAATTAACACTAAAACAAGAAAACACAAAGGAAATCATCGTTCCTGTAATAAGCCCTTTGTTCCCATCTTTCGTAATTGATATCAATCGAAAGACTTGATATATTAGATCTTTTATGTTCAATTTATTTTTTTGAATATCAAAATGTATTCTCGTATCTATAAGTTTAATTATATATTTTTTATGGTCACCAAAAATGCAAACGATAGTTACTAAATAATCAAAATCATCAAACTAAAGGTGTCCATTAAAATATATAAAAAACACCAGTAATGAATAAAAAAATATTTTTTTATTTTTAATTATACTTACGTACATCGTTTGCAATTCTGGTGAATATATACATAATAATCTATTACATATAGTTTAAGATGAAAAAATAAATAAAAATAATGTAAAACAAATTAAAAACAACATCATATATGATCCAATATATGATTCAATATATGATCCAATATATGATTCAATATATGATCTAATATATGATCACATATATTGCATCATATATGATCGTGTCTTATATAAGCGCCAATTTTGGAATATGTTCATATATGAGACCATATTTGATACTATATATGATACTGTATATGGTCTCATATATGATATCATATATGATGATATACAACATTTTTAGCCGGGTAGTAAAAAAAGAAATTTCGACAAACCAGGCAACCCTAGTTAGAGGGTGTGCAAAAATATGTTAAAATCGTTATAGCTCCGAAACTACTGGACCGATTTATAAAATTTGTTTCGAGTAAAATAAGGTTTTATTTTAAATCCATTCAATTTTTTATTATTTTAACTTCTATAAAAATACAATCGTTTTTCAAATAATTACGTTGTGATAATATCGTATGCGGTATATGAAAGAATTGTTTGGTTTGTATATAATCATCACTTTTTTTGCGAACACTGACAATTTTTTTATAATCTTCCATTTCACCCTGATTATATGTTTGATCACGTATCATAACCTCAGCCTGGAGACGACAAGGCCACGCCAGCAATGGATCATATTCTCCAGCAATAACGTTAAGGCAAGCTATCATATTACGTCCCTTCCAGGTACCTTTGCCATTTAAATAGATGTCGAGCTAGAGATAGAGAAGAGAAGTTTATTTTTGTGAAAGAAAATAAAATTTTGATTTAAAAAATTTGTATGAGTTTAAAATTTGTACTCACTCTTAGAGAATAACCAAAAGGTTTATTGGAAAACATGGCGCTGTGTAAAATTGTATCGTATTGTCTGGCTTCCTCTAGCTTTTTCGAAAAATCTTTAATTCTCCATATTAAATGACCTGAAAATAAAAAAAGGAAAGTGATTATGGTTTAAATCCTAATTGTTATGCTACACCAAAAACTCTTATTTTTCTCCCCTCTTTCCCATATGGAATATTTCAGCCCATTGAAATACCTCCCTAGTGAGTGGAAGACTTTTTAATGTTATTTTTTAATTTGTTTTATTTCCCAATTTTAATTACTACTAATATTTTTAAAATTATAAATCCTTCTACTTACCTCTTGAATTTATATAACTGCTCAATCGCTGTTGTGTTGCAACATGATTTTCCATATCTGAAACTAGCTGCATTGTATGATGTAAACTATGATCGACTTTAACCACCAGTTTTTCCAATTTTTCCACGCGTTCTTCAGTTTCGCAAACAATATTTTTCATACTTTTAACTTCTAAATCTAAAGTTGCATTTTTAGCTGCATTATTGTCATTGGGCGACAATTTTGTATTCAAATCGACATTTATCGCTTGTAGATAATTTTCAATTTCAACGAATTTATCCCTGTAAGTAAAGAAAGAATAGTATTAAAAAAATTTCATAAATTGTTAATAAATACCCAAAAATAAAAAAAACGGCGGTACAAATATTGTCAGTAGCGCGTCCCGGCAAATTTTAACTTTTGAATTCCGTATTGTAATACCTACCAAACGATGGCCACGTTATAGCTGATTGTCGGAAAATTTATGAACAAATTTTTCAAGGTCATCTTCAGTCGGCAACCTACGGTCGAAGTTGGAAAATAATGACGTATTTCGACCAAAATTTATGTCCGAATTTTTTGACTAAATCAGGCACAAAAATTTGCAAATTTTGCGTACTTTATGAAAAAATATTTTAAAAATTCCAAAACGTGATTTTGGTCCACAAATGCTGATTTAAAAAAAATATTTTTTTTATCCAAATTGCTACCTAAAAAATATTAAAAAATCAGCATTTTTGGACCAAAATCCTGTTTCTATATTTTTTTAATATTTTTACTTAACATACTTAACACGTCCCAACTTTTAGGACCAATTTGGCTAAAAAATTATTAATATAAAAAAAAAAACTAGCATCTGTGGACCAAAATCGCGGTTTTGGAATTTTTTTCAAATATTTTTTTTAATAAAGTACGCGAAATTTCTGAATTTTTGAACAGGATTTGGTTAAAAAATTCGGACATAAATTTTGGTCTAAATACGTATTTTTTCCAACTTTGACCGCTGGTTGCAGACTGAAGATGACCTTTCAAATCTTTTTCATTTCCCATATACAGCTCTAACGTGGCCATTGTTTGGCAGGTATTACGTCACGAAATTCAAAAGTTTAAATTAAACGGCACGCCCTAATAGGTAGGACGTAGTATTTTTGTTATTTCAGTACTGACTCTTACCGGGTCTGATTTACGGATGGCCCGTTTTTGTAATTTTATATTTTTTTTCGAAAATGTCCAAATTTCTAAAAAAAAAAAATAGCTACGAAAAATCCTTGTAAATTTTATCGCGCCAAAAAGTCGTAAAATTTACAATTTTATTGGTAAAAAGCTTGTAAAATTACAAAAAAAAGCTCGTAATTTTTTACTAGTAATTCTCGTTTCATAGGAGGTAGCACAAAATCTACACCATTTCCAATTATATTTCAGCAATTTCCAATTATACTTCAAAAATTTCCAATTATATTTCAAAAAATTACAATTATATTTCCGAAATTTCCATTTATATATCAAAAATTTCCAATTATAATTCAACAAATTCTAAATATAATTCAAAAATTCTGATTAATTTTTATTAAAAAATAAAAATTGTTTTATTCGACCTTTAAAATATTATGTTTTAAGGATGTTTATTCTGGCTCGAGGTCATTATTTTTTTTACTAATTAAAACCATGATATTCTCATAGCATAATTTTCAAGAAAATTATTTTTCTGTTTTAAATTTATTTATGCTGGTCATTTTTGCAAGACTTAATCGACACGTGTTTCGGAATTTGTCAGATTCCATTGTCAAGATTATTTAGCAAAAATAAAAACCCTATACTACAAGTAGCAAAGGGTCTTAAATGACAATCGTTAATGATTAAACTTAAATATAAATACATATTCGACTCTACTCCCATTGGGAATTAGAGAACGAAAATTGTGACATCGTAGTAAGATCACGATCATCAACTTACCAACAAACAAAGTTGAACAGGAAAAAATAGAAATGAATTTCAATTACGAAATTCGTTGACTCAATTAAAAAATTAATTGATTTCGGACGTATCACGAAAATGCGCATATTAATTACTCATTTTGTTTGAAAATAGTTTTAAAACTTAATTAAATTGTTAATTGAATCAATTAAAGTTTTAATTGAAAATAAAATGGAAACCCAATTAAAATTGTAATTAGATAAACTAAAAAAATTAATATAAAATTGCAAATCAATAATATAGATTTATTGATTCACATAAAATGCTTAATTGAAAAAAGACCAAAACTCAATTTAATTTTAAAAGTTAAACTTCAAAAAATGTTCTAAAACTTCTTAAACTTCAAAAAATGTTCTAAAATAAATAAACATAGAATTTTTTTGTTTTATATTATTAAGAAATTTATTTTCTTTATTAAATATAAACAGTTGGTATAGTTTTGCATAGAAACATTATAGTAGTATTTTAAAATATCAATAACTATTTAAAACTACATTTTTATACCCTCCAACCACAGTATGGGGGGTATACTCACTTTGTCATTCCGTGTGTAACACATCGAAATATCAGTCGGGGATTCCACAAAGTATATATAATATTGATCCATGATAGAATCTAAGACATTCTAGCGATGTCCGTCCGTCCGTCCGTCCGTCTGTAGAAATAACGATGCAGTCCAAACCAAAAGAGCTAGACTCCTGAAATTGGGCAAGAATATTTCTTATTTTACTGGTAAGGTTAAGTTCGAAGATGGGCAATATCGGACCAGGGGGAAAAAAGTTCCCCCTTGAAGAACTAAAACGACCCCTAAAAAATACGATATTTTTAGGAGTTTTTTTTTAATTTTTGCTCAACAAATGTAACATATGTATGTTATATTATGTTCATAGACCTGCGCTTGGACCAAGGGGGTTAGAAAATTCGATTTTTTTCAGGCCGCCCCCATTGGGGGCGTGGTTATAGACATTAATTAAAAATAACGATAAAAATTTATTATTTAAGCGTAAATGTCATAAACAAATAATCTGTAAACATATATAGCGGGGGTACAGGTGTCCCCCACCAACTTCAGCAACCCCCCCCCCCACGAAAAAAAGACGCCCCTGCGATTTTTTTTTTTTTTTATTTTTAAACGTGTTTGGAGGGTATAAAAGATTCGGCACAGCCGAATTTAACACTCTTACTTGTTATTTTTAAATCTTGTTATTGCATGCATTTTTGTCGCTTTAGTAAAGTTGAAACAAAAAAAATTGTATTATATTTCAATGTGCAAAACACAAGGCAAATGCCTCATATTATTATTTTTTGTTTCAACTGTACACATTTCATTAGCAAAACACTTTATCCGCAACGACCACTCGCCTTAAAGAAAACAATGAAACTAAATTTTTTTGTTGCGATTTATGTATTCATTGACTGCTACCACCAAAATATACAAAACAATAGTTCAAAAGTTTTTTTTTTTTTTTTTGCGTTTTTATTTTTTCATTGGCTACCAACACTAATGCATACAAAACCGGTTTCGTTTGTTTATTTTATTTTTGTTTTCAGTAAAGTTAAGAATTCAATTAAAACATTAATTGAATCAATTAAAATGTTTAATTGAAGTTAAATTTAATATCAAATCCATTTTTAATTAAAAAAAAATTACGATATTATTTTCTGTGTGGTATAAAAATTTAAAAAAATTCCAGAAAACTTGGAAAATTTCAAAAACTCAAAAATAAATAAGAAAAAATTTAGAATATTTGATTTTAAATACATAAATACATACACACAAAAAAAATCTAGGTAATATTACCTAAAATTATAGTATAAAAATACCTAAGCGCCAGGCAAATGGGACATTTGCTTAGTAAAAAGGTAATGTTACTTAAAAGCTAAGGTAATTCCTATGTTCGAAAATTTATTATGGTTGACAGAAATATACCTTAGCTTTTTAGGTAAAATAGCATTGATAAATAGGTGATATTACGTAAATAATTAGGTTGTATTACCTTGTATTAGTAATGATATTTTTACACCATTTCCATTTAAAATTTAAATAAAAACTGCGAAAAGTTTATTATTTTTAATTAATTTAATTTTTTTAATTTTTTAAATGTTTACAAATTTTAAAGAAAAGTTGATAATAAGAAAATGTCTCAGAATTTTATGAAGGACTCATTATCTGAAAAATTTGCTGTTATTAAACATTTTTTCAATAGAATTACTCTCAGATTCTAAAACTTTTCTACAGAAAATGCTCAGTTTCTGGATATTTTTTCTTTTAAAAAATCTAAAATCTCAGAATCTGAAAATTCTTCTATAGAAAAATGTCTCACAATTCAGAATATGTGTCAGAATCTGAGAATTTTTCTATACAAAAAATTTCTCAGAATAAGAGTTTTTCTACAGAAAAACTATCTCAGAATCTTAGAATTTTGCTATAGAAAAAATGTCTCAGGATCTGATAATTTTTCTTAAGAAAAAATGCGTCAAAATCTGAGAATTTTTCTATTGAAAAAATGTTTCAGAATCTGAAAATTTTTCTAATGAAAAAATGTCTCACAGTCTGAGATTTTTTCTATACAAAAATGTCTCAGAATTTGAGAATTTTTCTATAGCAAAAATGTTTCAGAATCTGAGAATTTTTTTATAGAAAAAATGTTTCAGAATCTGAGAATTTTTCTATGGAAAAAATGTCTTAGAACCTTAGAATTTTTCTATAGAAAGAATGTCTCAGTATCTGAGAATTTGTCTATAAAAAAATGTCTCAGAATCTAAGAATTTTTCTATAGAAAAAATTTCTCAGAATCTGAAAATTTTTTTAAAGAAAAAATGTCTCAAAATCTGAGAATTTTTCATTAGAAAAAATGTCTCAGAATCTGAGAATTTTTCTATATAAAAATTGTCTCAGATTCTGAGACATTTTTCTATAGAAAAAATGTCGCAGTAGATGAAAATTTTTCTATAGCAAAAATGTCTCAGTAGCTGAAAGTTTTTCTATAAAAAAATGTCTCAGAATCTAAGAATTTTTCTATAGAAAAAATTTCTCAGAATCTGAAAATTTTTCTAAAGAAAAAATGTCTCAAAATCTGAGAATTTTTCTTTATAAAAAATGTCTCAGAATCTGAGAATTTTTCTATACATTTTCTATACATTTTTTCTATAGCAAAAATGTCTCAGAATCTGAGAATTTTTCTATAGAAAAAATGTCTCAGGATCTGAGAATTTTTATAAATACCTATGCCAGCTAAGGAATTGTTACCTCGATTATTTTTTTGCGTGTATAAAGATTATGGATAATTTTTAAAATGCGGGAAATTTTCGAAAAGTTTAGAAAAAATAGTTTTGGAAAATTCAGAAAAATGTTTGTGTTCTTTTTCTTTATTTTTAAATTTTTTAACTCTTTCTTTCTGTTTATTTTCTGAATTTAGATCGGAGGAAAATTTTCCCTGAACACGCCTTTGACTTCATAAATTACATACCTATTATTCTTTTCATTCTGCAGTACAGTTTCTTCCAATTTCATAATATTATCATTTAAAAGATTTTGATGTGTTGTCACCTCCAAAGACATTTGATTAATATGTTTCTCTAAATCATCAATTTCATGTTGAATTTCTGTTTTGATAGTCTGTAAAAAAGATAAAACCAGAAAATTAAAATAAAAGTTCTGCATTATTATTAAACAAAAATTTCCACCGAACCTGTGTAATATCATAATTATAACGAAAATCTTGCTGACATTGTTCCACCTCAAAACACCGTTGAGTATGTTCTTCTTCCAGACGTTTTTGTAGACTCCTTATTGACTCTTCCGTAGAATGAGACCATTCATCTTGTATTTGATTTTGTTTTCGTAAATTCCCGACATCTGTGATTAAATGTAAACGTTGTCGTATTTCTTCATTCAGCACCGATCTTAAGGTATTTATTTCATTTTCTACCACTTGTACCCGATGATCAACCTGTTGATCTAATCTCTCCAAACTGGCACTAGTGGTACGTTTATTGCGGGGGCATTCTTTTAGATGGGAGCGCATACGTATGCGCGGTACAAAAACATTGCAGGTATTTGGACATTGTTCCAACACTTGTCCACAGTGTATTAAATGTTCCTAGAGGGTTGAAAAAAACATAAAATTTATGATTAGCATTACATAAAATTTGTTTTCAAGTTTAATATACAATTTACAAGCGAATACAGATTGTGAGTTGTTTTTCTTATCTTATCAATTGCAAAGAGTTTGTTGGGTCTACCATATACAAATTGGTTCTCTTGATAAAAATAAAAAAAAAACAAAATATTTTAAAATGTTTGGCATGCCTGAGTCATAGATGGTAATTTTCATTATTGAAATTGAAATTTCATTACTATTGGTGGATATCAATGGCAATGAAATTAATTTCATTGCCATTAAATGGTTATTAAATTTAAAATTGTGTTGAAATAGGCTTCTTTCTGTTACCAATGAACCGAATTAGGAGCATATCGGGCGAAATTTTTACAAAGGTACTTTTGTGCTGTTCACATCTGCTGTTTTTGAGTGATTAAGGCTACTTATTTCAAAAAGTCTTTGTTCTGTGTTCATTACGCTTTAAATTCTGTTACTAGTGTTTTGTTAAACAACTTGGTTAAGGTCGTAAGTTTGATTCCCATATTCCAAGAATGGTCCAATTATAATCAAACTTGATTAGATTAAACTACACTATTAACAGATGTAAATCGAAGAAGACAAATTATAATTCGAAGATTCTACATGCTACTTTCAGTTTAGCAAAAGTTACGTCGATTCTGAGAGTGAGGGGTGAAAATAGAGGCTAAATTAGAAGTCCCGTTTCGCGGCGCTTGTTTATGTTAGTTCTAGTTTTTTTTTTAATCGACCTTCGAACTTTGCAGTCAAATGCCGATTTTTATGGTTTATATGGTTTTTTGGCTATAACTTGTTGACTAATTGATATTTTTTCAATCTGTAAAAGCCAAATTATTGCTAGAGACCTGTCCAAAAATTAAATTTTTTTAAAAAATTGATTTAGTCCCAATTCACAAAAGACAATTTTAATTGCGGCAATTTTTGTGTTTCTTTTTTGAACTTGCCGTTTATGTTCATACACTTGCAATTCTGTTCGGCAATTCCAAAAAGAAATGTGAAAATACTCTACAGATTGAGAGTTGCGAATGAAAAAACAAAACGAATTGCCAGTACGAGCAAGTTTTTCCCCTTTCCATTCCTCTCACCTCTTTCTCCTATAAACTAAAAATTGCGGCAATTAAAATTGCCCTGTATAAATTGGGACTTCGAAAATTTTTGTGGTGCTTATGAAGCAAAATGTTGGAAAAATTATTTTTTTTTCATGCCTTTTGAAAATATTTTGCTTCACAAGCACCACAAAAATTTTCTAAATCAATTTTTTAAAAAATGTTAATTGTTGGGCAGGTCTCTAGCAATAATTTGACTTTTACAGATTGAAAAATATCAATTGGTCGACGAGTTATAGCCAAAAAAACCATATAAACAATATGTTGAAAATCGGCATTTGACTGCAAAGTTCGAAGGTCGATTAAAAAAAATCGAACTAACATAAACAAACGCCGCGATACGGGTCTTCTAATTTAGCCACTATTTTCACCCCTCACTCTCAGAATCGACCTAACTTTTACTAACCTGAATTTGTTTCACAGTGTTATAAACGAGTATATTTAAAAAAATGTTATAAAGCTTTAATCTAAGCTTAATGACGTCCAAATTGAGTAAGTGATAAATATGCTACAAAGATCGATCTGGAAAATGAAATAATTTATAGACATTCTTCAGAACTTTTTTTTTTAATTTTTAAGTAAATTTTTTTCAAGTTCAAACATTTAAAATGTAAAAAAGGTCCAATAGCTTTTATTCAGTGCTCAAATAATTTTTCCAACAACAAAAACAAACAGTGAAATTTTTTAAGTACAGTTGAAAATTGGGCTGTCAATCCCGAAATCCCGGGATTGTCATAAAATAAATCCTGAATCCTGGGATTTTTAAGCTCAAATCCCGGGATTTTTGAAACATTAAAAATGTATGAGAATTTATTTTTAAAAATAGAACCTTGTTCAATTATTGTTACATTTTCATTTACATAAACATATTTAAACTAAAACTTTTTTTTAATTTTCAACGGAGCTGACCACGAATTTGGCTGAGCTGAGAATTCTACCCAGGCTTGCTGATTAATTGTCCAATGCTCTAACCATTAAGCTACTGTCACGAAGCCCTTTGACAAAAGTTTGCAGGTTTTGGCTAAAGTTTTCTACAAAACCGAAACTTTGATCGATGAGCGCCACGGGTAAATTTAATGCGATTGGCCTCAAATTTGTACCACATAAAATTTAGGCGTAGGAGAATAAAAATTTTCCCGGACGTTCATAATTGGAAGAAAAACTTTTTATACAAAAAATGCAAGTCTAATGTATTATTGCTTTTCTCCTTTAATTGATTTTATTATTTAAAATTTTCTTTAAATAAGTTTTAAAATTATATAGTGCAACAACGAAAATCGAAATGGGATGAAACTAAAAGCGAATAAATGTTTTTATTTTCCATAATAAACCCTTCAAGGCTTTTTTAGTTCATTGCTAAATATTTAATAATAATAATTACTTGGAAACTGCATAAGTGGCGTATACTTAATTTTTTAATTGCCTTTAAATAACAATCAGAGTAATTAGAAATCATTTTTTTTTATAATTTCGTTGTAGTGAAATCGACCCACGGGTTTTCGTGGGAATCAAACAAACGACACTCTGCCTAATAGGCTAGCACGTTACTAACTAACCCACATTAGCCCCCTTAATATGCACAATAAAATTAAAACATAAAGAGTCAACTATTTTTTACTTTTATAATTAAAGAAATTTAATCCCGAAAGATCCCGGAATCGGGAGTTTTAAATCCCGAATCCCGGGATTTTTAAAAAACCCATCCCGTTTGACAGCCGAAGTAGAAAAAAATCCTTATTTTTTGACCTCCTATTATTTTGACCACCAATTTTTTGTAAACAAAGAAAAATTTTAATTATTTTAGTATTTCATTGCTATACACGTAGGTGTACTCAAATTAATAAACAATAACATATTTTCTTTGTTTACGAAAAATTCGTGGTCAAAAGAATTGGAGTTCAAAAAATTTGGATTTCTTCTACTGTACTTAAAAAATTTTAATCTTAAAAATTTTAAAAATTAAATCTGAGGTTTGTCGCTGTATTTTGAATGAAACCAAAAAAAGTTTATAGGTTTTGGTTTCCCGATTCCAAAACGGTCACTCAAATTTTCCTATCACGTCACAATTTTGAAAAAATAGCCGTAAAGTGTCAAAAAAAGCCCCATTTTTGCCATTTTCGAGCGCCTATAAAATAAGATCCTGACATGCGAATTGCTTGATATCAAGATCATTCGAAAGTGCGTAATTTTTTCTTTAAGACATAATCAAATTTTCTTTGAATTTAATTTTTTATAATGGTGAAAAAATCATTAGCCACAAGTGCTTTCATTCTTATATTTATGTGTGCATTTGTAAGGAAATTTGATAAAAAACACTGTGTAAACTAACTAAATATTTAAACAATGGAAGATTTTTTGTTAATGATTTTTTACCATTTTAGAAAATTAAATTCCAAAAAGATTTTATCTTGTTTTCTTCTAAGTATTTCGACCTTTTTCTAAATTATATTTTGTGTTTTTAGAAATTTTTTCTAAATTAGGCTTTCAAGGTCACTGTTATTTTAAAAAAGTAAATAAAAGACTATTTATTTCATTTTCAAACTCCGACGTTTCGCTGGGTATTTTCCAGCATCTTCAGGGATGAATTTTATTTAATCTGGCAACATTATAAAACAGAAAATAAAAATAATAAGACACTAGCTTTATAACAACAACAATGATCAATAACAATAAATATAAAACAACTTACAAATATTCTCTCGTCAAATTTCTACATTAATTCCTTTAAAACCAAGCAGCTTTACACAATAAAATAAATTACATAAAACACACATTTAATTTTAAAAAATATAATATAAAAATTGCAAAAAATAAAAAAAAATATCACAGTTGTTTATCGTTAATGTTAATTATCACAGTGGAAGACTAAAACTAAGTTATTGCGATGGTGTAATTTGCATTAATATTATCTAAATCCTCTCTTTTGTTTACCACATATTTTGATTTTTGTTGAATCCTGAAACTTTCTAATGTGTAGCGTTTATTTTCATTTCTTTCTTTATCTAATATTCTCACATCGTCAGTATTAATTTTATGCTCCATCTCTGTACAATGAATTGCAAGTGCAGTTGTAGTTCTACTCTTTTTGATATCAGCTTCGTGTTCAGCTAACCTCGTCCCTAAACTTTTCTTTGTTGTCCCGATGTAAAGCTTACCACACTCTTCGTCTTCCTTTCCTACACATTTGATTTCATACACCACATTGCTTTGGCTTGTTTTCTCTATTTTAGTTTTTGTTCTTGTAAACAGTGTGTTGATTGTTTTGTTTGCTTTGTGTGCTATTGAAACATTTTCGTTGTTTATAATTTCTTTTAGTTGTGAATTTTCTGTTAGTTTGGGGATAAACGGCAGGCTGTAAAATTGTTTAGTGTTACCAGATGTGTTATTTATGTTTGTTTCCCCAGTTTGTGTATTAGTTGCTTTTTCGATTAAATTATTAATAATGTTTGTTGGATAACTGTTTTGAATTAAAATATCTTTAACATTTCTTATATTTTTGTTTTTAAATGTATTGTGGCTTAATTGCATCACTTTTGTAATAAGGTTTGAAGCAGTATTTATTTTTTGTTTTATTGGTTGTGTAGAGTGATAGTTTATAATGCGTCCTGAGGCTATAGATTTTGCATACCAGTCAGTTATTAGTTTGTTGTTTTCTTTATAGATTTTCATGTCTAAGTATGGTAGGGACTTATTTTCCTCAATTGTAAATTTTATTTTATTATGGTAGCTGTTAAATGTTTTTAATATTAATTCTTCATCTTCTCTTTTTATTATGGCGAATAAATCGTCCACATATTTAGTCAGTAGTTTGATTTTAACATTCTTATTTTCTAATTCCTTTGTCGTTTCTTCTAAAAGAGTATCCAATACAATGTCGGCGATGGTTGGAGACAATGGATTTCCCATTGGCATACCATATGTTTGGCTATAAAATATGTTGCCGTATACAAAATAATTGTTGTCGTTCAAACAAAATTTAAGTATGTTTAAAAATTGTGATCTGGGTATTTTAGTATGTAATTTTAAAGTGTTCCAATGTGTCATTATATTATTAATAGCTAGATGTGGAGGTATATTTGTAAACAAAGATACCACGTCGAATGATACTAAAATCTCGTCTTCATCCAAAGATACACTATCCAATCGTCTTTTTAACTCTAATGAGTTTTTTATGTTGTATTTATCCAAAATAATGTTTTTCAAGATATCCCCAACGTATTTGGAAAGATTGTAGCATGGGACTTCTACAGATGATGAAATTGGGCGAAGTGGCATGTTTTCTTTATGAATTTTGGGAAGTCCATACAGTCGTGGTGCTGTTGCTGCATTAGAAGTCAGTTTAAATTTTTCAAATCTAGTTACATATTCTTCTTTGTATAATTCCATAATTATTTTATTATTTACTTTCTGTAGTTTTTGTGTTGGGTCTACTCTAATAGTTTTGTATGTGTTTTTATCCTCCAGTAATTTTTCCATCCCTTTGTTATAATCATTTCAGCTATCAAATTAACGGTCTTGTTACCCTTGTCCGATTTTGTGATGACAATTTCTTCCTTGTAACGTTTTAGAAATGTTTTAGTACTTTCATAAATACTGAGAATAAATTTATCCTTTTGATTATTTTTTATTGTTCTCTTATGAGTTAAAATACGATTAGCGATTTTCGTTCTAACAATATCTTTTTCCCTATCTTCCGGTAATGTTTGGACCCATTGTTCAATATCAGCTATCAAATTAATAGTTGAGAAATTCTTATTGTTTACTGGGAGTGCAAATTTTTGACCTAAGGAAAGAAGCCACTTACTTTCCTCTGTGAACTCTATATTTGTTTTATTCACAAACCACGACGGGTTAAACCTAAGGTTAAATTTTTCTAATTGTTTTCTTTTCAAATTATTAATCTTGGACGAATGTGTCTGTTTGTCTAATGATATAATGCTCTTATATCGAGTTGTTTGCACTCCCAGTAAACAAAAAGAATTTCTCAACTATTAATTTGATAGCTGATATTGAACAATGGGTCCAAACATTACCGGAAGATAGGGAAAAAGATATTGTTAGAACGAAAATCGCTAATCGTATTTTAACTCATAAGAGAACAATAAAAAATAATCAAAAGGATAAATTTATTCTCAGTATTTATGAAAGTACTAAAACATTTCTAAAACGTTACAAGGAAGAAATTGTCATCACAAGGACAAGGGTAACAAGACCGTTATTATGTACAGAAATGATTATAACAAAGGGATGGAAAAATTACTGGAGGATAAAAACACATACAAAACTATTAGAGTAGACCCAACACAAAAACTACAGAAAGTAAATAATAAAATAATTATGGAATTATACAAAGAAGAATATATAACTAGATTTGAAAAATTTAAACTGACTTCTAATGCAGCAACAGCACCACGACTGTATGGACTTCCCAAAATTCATAAAGAAAACATGCCACTTCGCCCAATTTCATCATCTGTAGAAGTCCCATGCTACAATCTTTCCAAATACGTTGGGGATATCTTGAAAAACATTATTTTGGATAAATACAACATAAAAAACTCATTAGAGTTAAAAAGACGATTGGATAGTGTATCTTTGGATGAAGACGAGATTTTAGTATCATTCGACGTGGTATCTTTGTTTACAAATATACCTACACATCTAGCTATTAATAATATAATGACACATTGGAATACTTTAAAATTACATACTAAAATACCCAGATCACAATTTTTAAACATACTTAAATTTTGTTTGAACGACAACAATTATTTTGTATACGGCAACATATTTTATAGCCAAACATATGGTATGCCAATGGGAAATCCATTGTCTCCAACCATCGCCGACATTGTATTGGATACTCTTTTAGAAGAAACGACAAAGGAATTAGAAAAAAAAAATGTTAAAATCAAACTACTGACTAAATATGTGGACGATTTATTCGCCATAATAAAAAGAGAAGATGAAGAATTAATATTAAAAACATTTAACAGCTACCATAATAAAATAAAATTTACAATTGAAAAGGAGGAAAATAAGTCCCTACCATACTTAGACATGAAAATCTATAAAGAAAACAACAAACTAATAACTGACTGGTATGCAAAATCTATAGCCTCAGGACGCATTATAAACTATCACTCTACACAACCAATAAAACAAAAAATAAATACTGCTTCAAACCTTATTACAAAAGTGATGCAATTAAGCCACAATACATTTAAAAACAAAAATATAAGAAATGTTAAAGATATTTTAATTCAAAACAGTTATCCAACAAACATTATTAATAATTTAATCGAAAAAGCAACTAATACACAAACTGGGGAAACAAACATAAATAACACATCTGGTAACACTAAACAATTTTACAGCCTGCCGTTTATCCCCAAACTAACAGAAAATTCACAACTAAAAGAAATTATAAACAACGAAAATGTTTCAATAGCACACAAAGCAAACAAAACAATCAACACACTGTTTACAAGAACAAAAACTAAAATAGAGAAAACAAGCCAAAGCAATGTGGTGTATGAAATCAAATGTGTAGGAAAGGAAGACGAAGAGTGTGGTAAGCTTTACATCGGGACAACAAAGAAAAGTTTAGGGACGAGGTTAGCTGAACACGAAGCTGATATCAAAAAGAGTAGAACTACAACTGCACTTGCAATTCATTGTACAGAGATGGAGCATAAAATTAATACTGACGATGTGAGAATATTAGATAAAGAAAGAAATGAAAATAAACGCTACACATTAGAAAGTTTCAGGATTCAACAAAAATCAAAATATGTGGTAAACAAAAGAGAGGATTTAGATAATATTAATGCAAATTACACCATCGCAATAACTTAGTTTTAGTCTTCCACTGTGATAATTAACATTAACGATAAACAACTGTGATATTTTTTTTTATTTTTTGCAATTTTTATATTATATTTTTTAAAATTAAATGTGTGTTTTATGTAATTTATTTTATTGTGTAAAGCTGCTTGGTTTTAAAGGAATTAATGTAGAAATTTGACGAGAGAATATTTGTAAGTTGTTTTATATTTATTGTTATTGATCATTGTTGTTGTTATAAAGCTAGTGTCTTATTATTTTTATTTTCTGTTTTATAATGTTGCCAGATTAAATAAAATTCATCCCTGAAGATGCTGGAAAATACCCAGCGAAACGTCGGAGTTTGAAAATGAAATAAATAGTCTTTTATTTACTTTTTTAAAATAACAGTGACCTTGAAAGCCTAATTTAGAAAAAATTTCTAAAAACACAAAATATAATTTTATCTTGTCTTATAGAGAAAATTACATACTTTTATATGAGCTTGACACCAAGTCAATCGCATGTCAGGATCTTATATTATAAACTTTCAAAAAGGGGCAAAAATGGCCTTTTTCGGCACTTTAACAGCGAATAACTCAAAATCCTGACGTGATAGACATATTTGGGTCGCAGATTTGGAATCAGCGCAACAAACACTACCTAAATCATTTACCACAATCCAATACGCATTTTCATGTTGTGCTGTGTAATTTGATCACGGAATAAAAACTATTGGACCATTTTATAAATTTTTATTGATTGAACTTGTAAAAATCTACTTAGAAATATTTTTAAGAAGTGTTCTGAAAACGGCAATAAATAATTTAATTTTCCAGATCGACACTAGTATTTTTGTTATTTACTCAATCTGAACGCTATTAAGCTTAAATTAAAGATTTTTAAATTACCTACATAACATTTTTAAATAATACTCGTTTAATAATAATATAATATTAAGTATTGTTAACTACGTTTTTAACAAATTGCAAAAAAGTTCCCAATGTATTGTCGTCCACAGCATATAGTGTATGGGGTCCCAGATCGATATTTCGATTTCGATGAGTTACAAACGAAATAACAAACTAATATATACCCTCTAACACTAAGTGGAGGGTATGAAAATCTAGTTAAGTCACGAAAATTCCTTGTAAGTATTATCGCATCAAAAAAGTTGTAAATTTACAATTTTATTGGTAAAAAACTTGTAAAATTACAGAAAAGCTCGTAATTTTTACTAAAAATTCTCGTAAAAAAGGAGGTAGCACAAAATCAAGTAAAGTCACGAGAAGTCCTTGTAATTTTGATCGCTTAAAAAAAATTGTAAATTTAAATTTTATTGGTAAAAAGCTTGTAAATTGTTTGTAATTTTACAAATAATTTTTGAGTGTACCTAAGTTTAAGGCCTAGCAGAATATAAAAATTCTCGGACGTTTAAAATCGGAAGAAATTTTTTTTCATATGATAAGACAAAAGCAAATACCTTTAAAATGTCAACACTTATGTAGGATTGTTTTAAAAAATATATAAATATTTACATACCGTAAATGTTTGTGAATCAAACCAATCATTACAAAATAAACAGGATGATTTTTCATATTTAACCACCGTAGTCGAGGTGGGAGAGGTAGGCTGCATTGAATCACTATTAATATTTATATTTGAACCATTCATGGTTTATTAAAATTTAAAGACAACGGTCTTTTTAAAGTAAATTTAAAAATGTTCACTTGGTGTTAAACATACAATTGAAATGGTCAGTATAAACGATATCTTATCTTTAATTTATTTTTATTTGTTTAAAGTTTTATAAGATAACAAACAAAAAAATATGATGTCAATATTTAAAATGGCACTGACATTGATATTTCTTTCAGTGTTACACATAAAATATGAAATTTTAGCAAAGTTTTTAGTGGTAATTTTAATAAAATTTATTTGGTAATTTGTTACGAGTTTTTTTTTTTTTTTTTTTTAATTTTAGCCACTTTTAAATTTAAGTTTTTGATTTATTTAAATTTTTTATCATAAAGAGGGCTCACTCAAAAACTTTGTCAAAAAATCTGTTGGCCCCGTTTTTATCAGATTTTTTTTATTATTAAATTTTTATAATTTTCCCCGATTTTATTATTCCCGATTTAAGTTTTTCTGACGTACATTAGTTTTTTTTTTTTTTTGCAATACGTAAAAAATCAGCAAGCGACGTTTTAAGATTTTGTTTTTATTATTCAAATTTTCACAATTTTTTTCGAGTTTGTTATTCCCGATTTCCCGATCTCTGAGCGACGTTTTTAGCTGATTTATTTTTTATTTTTTTATAATTTTTCCCGATTTTATTTTTTCAGTATTTTTTGCAATCCGTCAAAAAATCTCTACGCGACGTCTTTAGAAAATTTTTTTTCTTATTAATTTTTTTTATAATTTTCCCCGATTTTATTATTCCCGATTTTTAGGTTTTCTGCCGTTCAGTCTCTTTTGCAATACGCCTCTTTTCTGACTGATTGCGATTACGTTTATTATTAATTCCAATATATTTTTTTTCTTCTACTGATAAATGGGTGTAAATAAAACTAAATTTAATTTAATGAAAATAATTCATAAATAATAAATATTAATAACAATACTCGTACTAAAAAAAACTAACAAATGACTATGACAAGTGCGAGCGAGCGTACACAAGAAAAGTAAATAAAATATCATTTTATATCATTTTCATTGTTAAACTACGATTGCTGCTTCTGTTATCAGTTGGTGAAAGAAAACTAAAAAAAAATTACACTGACTTTTTGTATGAAAAAGATAACAAATTCACAAAATGTGCTCTTGCAAAATGGCAAAAAGAGATTTGGAAATTTTTTTACTTAATTTCGAAAGATAAAAAGAGTAATTTAGATAGCATACGCGAGAATTTATCTAGTGATAAGAAAATAGTTTTAAGAATGAATTTAAACGACAATTCTTTTTTACAAATTTGATCACACAGAAAATAGATTCAGTTGTTGCAACTGAATTGTTTGCCAACTGAATTTTTGCGGTTGCACCAACTATCACAATATTCAGTTGCCTCTACTGCCAATTCAGTTGTCTCTACCGGTAAATATCTATCATAAGAACCGAATATTTTTATGTTAAAATTGACATTGGTTAGAGTGATCGAATTTTAAAAAGCGTTATATAGTTGTACCAATCAATATTTTTTTAAACTGTTTCTATTGAAATAAAAATTTTTAATATTTTTTTAAGCAATTTTACTAATTTATTTGATTGTAAAAATTAAAAAATTTAAAAAGTGAAATAAATACATACAATAGAAAAAATAAATAAAAAATAAAATAGAAAAAATTTAACATCTAAGAATTTTTCTAAAAAAAAAAATGTCTCAGAATCTGAAAGACTTTCTAGAGCAAAAATAAATCGAAGTCAAAATATATCTTTTAAGAAAACATGTCAATGAAAAAATCAAAAAAATGTCTCAGACTTATAGAATTTTTTTATGCAAACATATATCAGAATCCTAGGATTTTTTAATAGAAAAAAAAGGAAAAGTCTCAAATTCTGAAATTTTTCCTATACAAAAAATCTCAGATTTGGAGAAAAAGTTTCAGGTTCTGAAAAATTTTTCCTACAGAAAAAGTCTCAGATTTTGAATAAGTTTTCCTATAGAAAATGTCTCCGATTCTGAGAATAGTTTTGGATAAAACTTTCTTAATTTCAATATTCTGGCATTTACAAACCTTAAATTTGTTACCACTCTCTGGACACTTTGGACTCTAAGGATTTCTTGGAAACTGCACCAAAGTTTTTTATAGTTGGCTCAAAAAACGATTTTATTGTCGACTTCTGGGTAAAATATCATCTTTAGCATCTGCATTAAAGTTGCGTGTGCAAATACCTAAAATAAGATTTATCAATTTAAATTGATTGTATTTCGGCAGTGGTATCAACTTACCGTCAACATTTGTAACATTTTTTACGAAATTTTACATGAATTTTATTTAAAAATTTAAAAAACGTCTGAACCCAATAACATTTTAGTTTTAAATAATTACTATTTTCATTTTTTTTTGATGCAAAACGTTTTGTAATTGAAATGAAATCCTAACAACCAATTATTATTTAAGAATGCCAATACAAATTTATAATTTAGTAAAATTTTTCAAAAATAAAAAAATATTGAAAATTTGGTTAAGTTAACCAACATATTCAGTTGTGGATACTATTACCTAATGTTTTTGGAATTTATTAATTTAAACAAATGATTATTGGTCGAGAGGGAAAATAAAGACTAAAAGAAACGGTTGTACTTACTAAATATTTTTCAAAATTTTTATTAGTTTTTAGTTTGGGTATATTAACCAAATTATTAGTTGTTAATACATCCATTCGGTCACGATTGAAAATTTATTATTACTACTGTTATTTATTTGGTATGGTGATAAAAAATTTACAATCACAACTAAAAATGTATAAGATTTATCAAAATTCCGTTTTCATAATGGAATTCCAACTAAACAATTCTCTGTGTGATGCAATGCAATTTTACGCACTTTTAATAGCAATTCATTCGGAGCAACAACTTTTTGGAATCACTCTATTTAAGATCTTAATATCCTAAACGTTTTGGTTTACCCTATTTTGAATTTCATAAGGCTCCACTCAAATTCTGGGACGGGACCAAAAAAAAAAAATGAAAGTATACCAATAGAAGAAACTGTTAAATTGTTTTTCAACAAAGTCATGTGAAATAAGTCGAAAAAATGTTTTAAATCTGCTTCTGACCTAAATAACGATAATAGATATATGCAGTAAAATTTGATGGCGGTTCTTTTCTTAGAACAAATTAATGCTCTATCTCCCATTTTTATACCCTCCAACTACAGTATGGGGGTATACTCACTTTGGCATTCCGTGTGTAACGCATCAAAATATCGGTCTAGGACCCCATAAAGTATATGGGGCATTCCATGTCAAATCGGACACTTTGAATACCCTTCGAAAACTCCTTCGTGGTAGATTTTCAGATTTTTTTGATGACCCGTTCAAAAGATATCAAATTTTTAAAAATGGGAAGTTTGTTCCTTTACTCAAACTTCTTTTACTCATAACTTCTTGAATAATGGTCCAAATTTTAAATTTTTTTTCTTCAAAATTTTTGTTTTTTTTACGTACTTTAAAAAAAAAAATCCCAAAAAATTCTTAAAAGCGGTCTAGTATGCGATTTTCAAGTTTTAAAATTTAAATCTCATTTTTGAAAATGTTTGTATCCTTCGATTTTTTTTAATTTTTTTTGTGTAAAACTTCTATCGATTCTACAAATTTTTTGCCCAGGAGGATCGTGGGATAACGATTATTACTATTTTTTAAAATTTTTTGAAAAAATTTTATTGTAATTTTCCAATCTTAAAATCATCAGCCTACTTAGGGAGTGGAGATAGGGCATAGGTATGTTTTAAGAAAATGTTTAAGGGTAAAAATAAATGGGGGTCGGTCTCAATAATGACCCCTCTCGGACGCACCATTGGACCGGTAGAAGCTGATTAAATAAAACAAATTTACAAAAAATAAAAAAAATTGTATGGCAACCACCTTAACAGTTAAAGATAGAGGGGAGGTGTGTTCAGAGAAAATGTTTGGACTAAAAAAAAATTGTGGGTCGGTCATACATTTTGTTGCTCTAAGGGCACTATTAGGGCAGTTAGAGCGGTTGAGCAAATTTTAAAAAATGTCGTTTTGAGTGGGAGCCTCCTTAGAAATTGGAGATAGGGTATTAGTTTGTTCCAAAGAAATGTTAAGACGTAAAAATTAATGGGGGTCGGCCTTATAAAGAACATCTCTATGACGCACCATTGGAGCAGTAGAAATGATTTTAAGATTGGAAAATTACAATAAAATTTTTTAAAAAATTTTTAAAAAATAGTAATAATCGTTATTCCACGATCCTCCTGGGCAAAAAATTTGTAGAATCGATAGAAGTTTTACACAAACAAATTAAAAAAAAAAATCAAAAAGTACACACATTTTCAAAAATGAGATTCAAATTTTAAAACTTAAAAATCGTATACTAGAGCGCTTTTAAGAATTTTTTGGATTTTTTTTTATTAAAGTACGTAAAAAAATAAAAATTTTGAAAAAAAAACTTGAAATTTGGACCATTATTGAAGAAGTTATGAGTAAAAGAAGTTTGAGTAAAGGAACAAACTACCAATTTTTAAAAATTCGATATCTTTTGGACGGGTCATCAAAAAAATCTGAAAATTTACCACGAAGAAGTTTTCGAAGGGTACTAAAAACTGTAAACAAATTGGGAAAATCTAAAAAAAAAAAAATTTCAAAGTGTCCGATTTGACATGGAATGCCCCATACATATTTATGACCAGTGATCGATTCTAAGACATTCTAGCGATGTCCGTCCGTCTGTAGTTAACACGATGCAGTCCAAAATAAAAGAGATAGACTCCCGACAATTGGCGCGAATATATGTGTTATGTTCCTAGGCAGGTTAAGTTCGTAAATGAGCAAATCGGACCAGGGGGAAAAAAGTACCCCCTTGAAGAACTAAACCAACCTCTGAAAAACACAATTTTTTTCATGATTTTTTTGTGTTTTTGTTTAACAAATGCAACATTTTTATGCTACAAGAATTTCAACGTCCTGCATTTGGACCCAAAGAATTAGAAAATGTAGTTTTTTTCGGTCCGCCCCCCTTTTATGGGCGTGGAATATTTTTTTTTTTAAATATTGATAAACTTGTATTTCTTTAGCGCAAAAAGCATAAGAATGAATTTTTTAACACATATTCGAGAAGGAATTCGCCCCCTCCAATTACCACTGCCGAACCCCCCCCCCCCCCAAAAAAAAAAGAAAACGCCCCTGGGATTTTTTTTAGTTTTTTGCATGTTGGAGGGTATAAAAGATTCGGCACAGCCGAATTTAACACTCTTACTTGTTAGGGATAATTTTGGCCTATTTTTTCAAATATCCTTTTAGAACACGACTAGGCGTGCGCTTATAGGGTTAAAATGTTCTATAAACATTTTCTGCATCAAATTTTACTAGGGGTTGTCAAAGGTCAAAAGTTCTTGCGATATAAGAAAAATTGTTAAAAAAGGGAAAATTTTAAGTTATCATAATTAGTTAAATTATGTTTTTCTAAAATACTTTACACTTTAAATTTTTAAAGAATTTTGCACTTTTTTAACGAACTTTTGGCCTTTGACAAACGCTAGTGAAATTTGATGCAGAAAATGTTTTTAGAACATTTTAGCTCCTTAAAGGCACGTTTTAGTGCACTCAAAAAAATAAAACTGTAAAGTTAACAAATTTTTTTTTTGTTAACTCGAGTTTACTGGCTTTTTAGCAAATTTTTAGTTAAAATCAGCGTTTTAACTACTTTTTTTAGTTAAGTTCAATTTACGAAAATACTAGTTTTGAACAAATTTTGAATTAATTTTTTTTGTTGACTTCAAAACTGAGTTTACGAATTTTTACTAATTAATTTGCTGATTTTTCGTAACAAATTTGTTAAGTGAAATTTCTTGTGTAGCCTCCTATGCGAATCTCATAAGTTCTACTTAAGCTGATGAAAAAACAGAAAAAATAAACTTACAATTTTTTACAAAATATTTTGTAAATTTTAGTTTACGAAAAGTAACAAAAAGTTTAGCTGAATTCAACTAATTTTTTTGTTAATATGTGTACATAAAAACGTTACGAAATTTCAGCTAAATTTTTAGTTAAAGTTACGGTTTTTATACCCTCCAACCACAGTATGAGGGTATACTCACTTTGTCATTCCGTGTGTAACGCATCGAAATATCGGTCTAGGACCCTATAAAGTATATATTTTATTGATCAGTGATCGATTCTAAGACATACTAGCGATGTCCGTCCGTCCGTCCGTCTGTCCGTCTGTCCGTCTGTAGAGGACACGATACAGTCCAAAATAAAAGAGCTAGACTTCCGACGTTTGGCACGAATATGTCTTATATTCCTAGGCAGGTTAAGTTCGGAAATGGGCAAAATCGGACCAAGGGGAAAAAAGTTCCCCCTTAGAGAACTAAACCAGCCCAAGAAAAACCGCATTTTTTGCAGAGTTTTTTTGTACTTTTGGTAAGCAAATGCAACATTCTTATCTCAGAAGAAGTTCAAAATCGCAAGGGGAAGGTGCCCCCTAACGTCTCCCACTAACCCCCCCCCCCCCACAAAAAAAAAAAAGACGCCCCTGGATTTTTTTTTTAAATATTTTTTTTACATTTTGGAGGGTATAAAAGATTCGGCACAGCCGAATGTAACACTCTCACTTGTTTTTGCTACATTCATTCTACGAAAAGTTAGCTAAATATTTATAGTTAAATTAACTAAAAATTTAGTAGGCCCAAAATCAGGTGCTTTTTTAGTTAAATTTAACTAAATTTTTTGCTAACTTTACAGTTTTTTTTTTGAGTGTGGTGTTCTATGAGGGTATTTGGAAAAAGGACAAAAATGACCTATAAAAATGGCAGATAGACATAAAATTTCACTGAAGACATGTCTCAAAATTATTTACCTCAGAACTAGATTTAATACTTGTTTTTTGAGTTATTTAAAATGCCATTGAAAAAAATTTAAAAACTTCAGGAGGCCATAAAAAAAGAATTCGAGCTAAGTTTTCTACTGTTGGTTACGCTTTCATTTTTTTTGGTCCCATCCAAGATACAAAATCGTGTTTATTTATTTTTTATTTATTTAATTTTTTTTTCCCCACCCTATTTATACCCTACACCACACTGTGGTACAGGGTATAATGAGTTTGTGCTGATGTTTGTAACTACCCGAAATATTGGTCCTAGACCCATCTTTAAGTATACCGATCGACTCAGAATCACTTTTTGAGTCGATTTAGGGATGTCCGTCCGTCCGTCCGTCTGTCCATGTAAACGGTGTAAACACGATACAGGTCGCAATTTTTAATCAAATAACTTGAAATTTGAATCTTAAGCCTCTCTTGGCCCAAAGACGAAGCCTATTGAAATTGGAAAAAATCGGTTCACATTTAGACCTAGCCCCTATACAAAGGTCCTCTTTAGTATTGGCTCAAATGATTCTAATAACCGTATTATAATAGCTTATCGAAATTTGACAGGTAAACGTGTTTTGTCTTCACAAATCACCATTCCGAATTTTGAAGAAATCGTACCAGTTCTTCTAGTAGCCCCCATACAAACCACTTTCCCGATTTTCAGATAAATCTCTCAAATTTTATTAAAATAGAAAGTATTTAATTAAAATTTTGTTTGTGTATGTTAAACGCGTACTTAAATAACCTTATCAAATCTGATAACCATCGCACCCGTTTTGGACTTAGGCCCCTTGTGAAAATTTCGCCCGATATTCAGTTAAAGCGGTTTATTGTCAACAAATAGAAGCCTATTTCACTCAAATTTGATTTGTGAGTGGTTTTTACACTTATTAAAGATTTGACAAAATATAGATCCATAGGAAAAAATATAGATCTAATCGGTCCATAGGACCCATTTTACGAGAAACTCTGGTGTAGGGTATTTATAGTCAGTCTTGACCGACTATAATTTTCTTACTTGTTTTTGTATAGAGAATTTAAATTTTCTGCCTTCAAAATATATTACTGATAAAAAAAAAAATTACTCTATCTAACATTAACATTTTAAAAAACAACATTTTCAGCCCACCTTAAAATAAACTAACTTCATTTTCTGCTATTTTTTATTTATTCATCATTTGTCGTGCGTTGGTACTTGATCACTTGAGAACGGCTTGACCTATTTGGCTCGTTTTGTGTTCACACAAAAGACAAATTTTCCAATGAACGATTTTCATAGTATTTATGAACAAATTCATACAATTTATTAACTTTTTCATAATATTTATAAACTTTTTCATAGTATTTATGAAAAATGTTAAATAATTCTTAAATTTCACATATTTTGATTTATTCATAAATACTATGAAAAAGTTTATAAATAGTATGAATAAGTTAATAAATTGTATGAATTTGTTCTTAAATGCTATGAAAGTCGTTCATTGGAAAACATTTTTTTTGTGTGTTATAATGTTTGTCATAGAAAGAAAAATTGTTCCGGCCACTTTTTCTGATATAGACTTTAATTTACCCAATTTTTAGTAGGAAACTGGACTTCTACTGTAAATTCAGAAAATTTCACATTGCATATGTAAATTAAAAATGAGTGGACAAATCAAAATAAATGAGGTGAATAAATATTCTCAGATTCTGAGACATTTTTCGTACATAAAAATTCTCAGATTCTGAAATATTTTGCGTATAGAAAAAATTTCAGATTCTGAGATATTTTTCGTATTAAAAAATTCTCAGATTCTGAAACCTCTTTTTTATAGAAAAATTCTCAGATTCTGAGACATTTCCGTACAGAAAAAATCTCAGATTCTGAGACATTTTTCGTAAAGAAAAATTCCTAGATTCTGATACATTTTTCGTATAGAAAAATTATCACATTCTAAGAGATTTATCATAAAAAAAATTTTCAGACTTTGAGACATTTATTTTTTTTTTAATAAATTTTCCGATTCTGAGACAATTTTCGTTTTTAAAAATTCTCAGATTCTGAGACATTTTTTGTATAAAAAATGATCAGATTCTGAGACATTTTTTGTGTAGAAAAATTCTCAGATTCTGAGACATTTTTTGTGTAGAAAAATTCTCAGATTCTAAAGCATTTTTCCTATTGAAAAATTCTCAGATCCTAAGACAAAATTTTTAGATTCTGAGATAATTTCCATACAAAGAAATACTCAGATTCTGAGGCATTTTTCATGTAGAAAAGTTCTCAGATTCTAAGACATTTTTCGTATAAAAAATTTTTGGATTCTCAGAATCTGAAAATTTTTCTATATCGTCGAACTATATTCAATAAATGCCAACTCGAAAAAGCTTACTGTTCAGGAGAGCTAAAAAACTAGTTATTTCGCATATTATTGCAAAAATAAACAATGTACCTTCCACAAGATGGTTTAAATATTCTAAACAATTTTTACCTATGCAAAAATTTTCATATTTTGCACTTGTTTGCGTATTTTTCAGAGATGGCATTTATTACTATATCAAAAAACAAATATTTTTTTAGAGTTGGCATATTTTGTCGGAAAATAAAAATAATTTTTTTTTGGAAAAATTTAAAAAAAATTTTTTTTCTTGGTTTTTGTTATCCTTAGTACGGTAATTGCAAAAACTGAACAAAAAATTTAAAATCTTCGCATATTTTTAAAAGTTACTAGCTCCGAAAGCCTTTTAATCTCAGGGTGGTCAACTTTGGCACTCTGTAACTCACGCTGTATTGCAATAGGGTCACTCCAAACTGGCTATTTTGAAAGCTTATATCATTGACTTTATTTGCCCCATTCATAATGTTTCAATCTGATAAATAGTTTGAAAGTTACATAAATATAAGCAATTTTTTTTTTTTGCAAACACTATTTACCGATATTTTCAAAATGGCAATATCTCGAGAACCAGTCATTAGATATCAAAATCTTTACAAGATTCGTGTTTAGCATGACAAATGCAATAAGATATGTGGTATAATTTTTTTAAAAAATTTTTTGAAAAATTTTTGGAAATTTACAATGGGAGTTGGCATTTATTTCCACCAAAAAAATATTTACTTTTAAGTTAGCAGAATAACAAAAATGGATGTAAAACGACAACAAATTATTTTTTTGCTCTGAAATTTTTATGGCAGATAGGTATTACATAGGGGAGCTATTTGCCATCGGAAACTCATTTCCGTCAAATTTGAGTTGGCATATTTTGAATATAGGTTCACGATATGTAAAATGAGCTTAGCTTACTCTCACAATCAAAATCTTTTCTAGGCAAAAACAAAGGAAAAACACATTTAAAACAAGTGATAAATCAATTGAAAACCATTCCACACAGAAAATAATATCGTGATTTTTTTTTAATTAAAAATGGATTTGATATTAAATTTAACTTCAATTAAACATTTTAATTGATTCAATTAATGTTTTAATTGAATTCTTAACTTTACTGAAAATAAAAATAAAATAAACAAACGAAACCGGTTTTATATGCTTTAGTGTTAGTAGCAAATGAAAAAATAAAATGCAAAAAACAACAAAAAAAACTTTTGAACTATTGTTTTGTATATTTTGGTGGTAGCAGCCAATGAATACATGAAAGCAACAAAAAAATTTAGTTTTATTGTTTTCTTTAAGGCGAGCGGTCGTTGCGGATAAATTGTTTTGATAATAAAATGTGTACAGTTGTGTTTTGCACATTGAAATATAATACAACTTTTTTTTGATTCAACTTTACTAAGGCGACAAAAATGCATGCAATAACAAGATTTAAAAATAAAAATGTAATTTTAAATAGTTATTGATATTTTAAAATGTTTCTATGCAAAACTATACCAAGTGTTTATATTTAATAAAGAAAATAAATTTCTTAATAATGTAAAACAAAAACATTCTATGTTTATTTATTTTTAGGCATTTTTTGAAGTTCAACTTTTAAAATTAAATTGAGTTTTGGTCTTTTTTTCAATTAAAAATTTTATGTGAATCAATAAATCTATATTATTGATTTTCAATTTTATATTAATTTTTTTTTATATATTTATTTAATTACAATTTTAATTGGTTTTCCATTTTATTTTCAATTAAAGCATTAATTGATTCAATTAACAATTTAATTAAGTTTTAAAACTGTTTTCAAACAAAATGAGTAATTAATATGCGCATTTTCGTGATACGTCCGAAATCAATTAATTTTTTAATTGAATCAACGAATTTCGTAATTGAAATTCATTTTTATTTTTTTCTGTGCAGTGATTATTCATTTGTTCCAACAAACATCAACATTTATTTTTTACTGTTCATAAAATTTTCTAAAATAAATAACATTAAAAAATAACGTCAATTTAATTTTTTTATACCCTCCAACCACAGTATGGGGGTATACTAACTTTGTCATTCCGTTTGTAACGCATCGAAATATCGGTCGGAGACCCTATAAAGTATATATATTATTGATCCATGATCGATTCTAACACATTCTGTGAATGTCCGTCCGTCCGTCTGTCTGTAGATGGCACGATACAGTCTAAACTAAAAGAGCTAGCCTGCTGCAATTTGGCATGAATATGTCTTAGGGTCCTAGGCAGGTTAAGTTCGCAAATGGGAAAAATCGGCTCAGGGGGAAAAAAGTTCCCCCTTCAAGAACTTAACCAACCTCTGAAAAAATACACTTTTTTACATGTTTTTTGTATTTTTGTTAAATAAATGAAACATTTGTTATATTTATCGGGATGGGAAGGTGCTCTCAACGTCCCCCACTGACCCCCATCACCCCCCCCCCCCCAAAACAAACGCTCTTACATTTTTTTTTTATTTTTTTTTTACATTTTGGAGGGTATGAAAGATTCGGCACAGCCGAATTTAACACCCTCACTTGTTTTTACCAACAAATTCGAAAAAAAAAATAACCTACGAGAACATTAAAAATTAATGATTTTTAGTTTATTTGGTAGGTTATTTTTATAATTTTTCTATTGAATTATTTCTTAAAAAATTTTTGATAAAATTTTGGGAATCGATTCTGCAATCAACTACATTCTGGCCAGACACTCTATCCATCGTACCAAGGTCACTTCAAACATGTTTTTATATTTCTATAAATAATTTTTTTGATTATTTTTTTTCTATAAAAAAAATCACCCACACAAGTATCTTAAAACTAATAATTTCTTTTAAAAAAATGCCAACAATTTAAAAAAAAAAATAACGTACATAAAGCATTAAAAATTAAAGAAAAATCATTTGTTTTTAATTACAGAACAAAAATTAATGACTTTAAAAATTGAATACTAGTGAAATAGTCATTTAAAAACACTAAACATTAAACAAATGTTTTTTCTTTTAAAAACGACAAAACGTAAAACTTTTTAAACAAACTACAAACAGTTAATGATATAATTTTTTGAGTGCAGACTCTGAGCTTACTCTCGGATTTTGAGCTTACTCTCAGATTATGAGCTTAGTCTCAGATTCTGAGCTTACTCTCAATTTTTGCAGCTATGTTTCTGGCAGTGTTGCCACCAGTTGAATTGGAAATTACACACAAAATTACACAAAATTTCACAAATTACACAAAAAAAATTTTTAACATGTATTTCATTTCCCTAAAAAAATTATAAATTTTTTTTTGTAATTCAAGAGATTATAGTTTTTGTTTTGTCCATTTTTTCTTAAACTTCAATAGTAAGATCAGTAAGATTTGTCCTTTCGGAGTACCTATGAGGCATTCCACACCAAATGTCCCGCTACAGAAAAACATGTGTCCCGTAAATTTCTGAATAGGTTGTTTGGATAGCCCTATATGTAACTAAGAAAATTGCGTTCTTGGTTTTTCAAATTTTCGAAAACTGGGCTTAGGAGGCGTTGTCAAATATTGAAAAAATGGTAAAATTTGTGGCGAGTTGCCTTGATTAAATATTTATCACATTAAAACGGAATGCACCACAATGTCAAAAATTTACATTCTTGTATAGTTTTGTATGGGCTATCGATTAAATTTTTTTTTTTTAGAAAATTTTCAGAACCCGTTCTGAAATTTTCCATTTTTTAAAAAAGTCAATTTATCAAAAATCCGGCCACTTTTTTTTCTTTTTTATTTATTTTTTTAAAAGTTTAGATGTTTGTCCATCCACACAAAAAAAATCAGAAACACGTTCATCTTTTTTTTCGAGAAAATCGCATTTGAACTTTAAATTTCATAACAATTGTGTTATTTGCTTGTATTTCTTTGTTTTAAAGTTGCGAATGAGTAATATTAATTGCATAAATATTCGTCATACGCTCTGTTGACACAAAGAAATACAAGCAAATAACAAAATTGTTATGAAATTTAAAGTTCAAATGCGATTTTCTCGAAAAAAAAGATGAACGTGTTTCTGATTTTTTTTTGTGTGGATGGACAAACATCTAAACTTTTAAAAAAATAAATAAAAAAGAGAAAAAAAGTGGCCGGATTTTTGATAAATTGACTTTTTTAAAAAATGGAAAATTTCAGAACGGGTTCAAAAAAAAAAATTTTAGTCGATAGCCCATACAAAACTATATAAGAACGTAAATTTTTGACATTGTGGTGCATTCCGTTTTAATGTGATAAATATTTAATCAAGGCAACTCGCCACAAATTGTACCATTTTTTCAATATTTGACCACGCCTCCTAAGCCCAGTTTTCGAAAATTTGAAAAACCAAAAACGCAATTTTCTTAGTTACATATAGGGCTATCGAAACAACCTATTCAGAAATTTACGGGACACATGTTTTTTTTCGCTGGACCATTGGCGTATACAGGGGGGGGGGGGGGGCCCAACAACAACAACAAAAAAATATTTTTTTTATATGTCTTGGAAAACACGAATCTCACGAAAAAAACAACAAAATTTTTTTTGTTGTTGTTGTTGGGCCCTGAAAAAACAGTCCTGCATACGCCGTTGCGCTGGACATTTGGTGTGGAATGCCTCCTATGTTAAATATTTGATTGTCAAATTGTTTTCGGAAAAATTTCAAAAGATAAGAAATATATTCGTATTTCAAATTATATAAATTTATTTATTCTGGCTTTGCTTAGGCTATGAAAACAAGAGTTTGATTCAGAAATTTTGTGACTGGTCGATTTGTACGTGTCTACTCGTCTGAAATTATTTCAACTGAAGAATTGGAGAATGGTAATATTTAAAGAAATTGAATAACTAATTTCAGATTTTGGAAGATGGATTCTCCAGAACAATTTTTAATTTAAAAAACTTAAGATTAGCTTTTTAAGGTCCAAAAATGCATGTTCGTTTATTATCAAGTATTTGGTAATCAAAACTACTAAAGTCGATGATGTCAAAGATGTTTTTAAGCCGAAAATGGCGATAAAATTATGAAAAAAAAACTTTAACAGAAAAAAAATAGTTTAAAACTTTGTTGATGTAAAATTACACAAAAATTACAAAAAAAATGTTATTATCCAAAAATTATCCAAGGATTTCGAAACTGTCCCACTTTTGGATAATTATCCAGAAAGTGGCAACACTGGTTTCTGGTATAGCCGTTTCCGATCAGAGAAAATAGTTCTAAAAACGGCCCATCCTACTGACCATTAACAATTTAAATCAACACATCAAAAAAGTGTTGTAAATTTTAAAATACTAAAAACAAATAATAAAAACAAATTTAATTTTCATTTACTCGTACTATGTCTGGTTTTGCATATTTACCACAAATACAAACAAGAAATTCCCATAACAAATGATAAAGGACAAATACGATGACAGTTTTATACACAGAATATTGAAAAACTGTCATGTCTCTAAAGACATGAGATAAGAAAAATGAGACAGTCATAAACCATCTTCTTACTTGGGGGTGCGGTAGGTTAGTAGACATGTAAACTTTAAACTCCCACTGCAACAGTAACCTTGTTAACAAAATATGTTTAGACTTAAATCATGTGAAAAGGTAAAAACGATAATATAAAATTTTGCAAAATAAACTTTACAAACACGTTTTGTGTGTGTTTGGTTTGCTTTAAATAAATAAATGTTTCAAAAAAGCACGTATCCTTGTTGCAAACATTAAATCCAATTTTGTTGAATTATAAATGTATATAGAAATTATATGAAAACAATGTGAGTGCATAAAACTTAAAGAGGATGTATTTTTGTTAAATTACTTTAATTTTTCATTTTTTGTTTTGGTTACTCGTTTTTTGTTTTAGCGCCAAACTTATTTTTGAGTTTGTTTTCCTTTTTTGTTTACACTCAAAATACGGCTTTTTTTTGTTTTACTCAAGTTTTGTTGTTACTCTTCTTGTTTTGCTGACGTAAATTGTACTTATAGTATTTAGTACTAAAATTTTACTTCGGAGAATAAAAGCTTTTTAAGATGTCATTGACAATGGCAATGCATTTTTAATGTGCATAATAGACTGGAGCGAAATTTAACGAAAGAGCTAAAAAATATATAGAAAAAGTCTCAGATTCTGAGACATTATTTCTGTAGAAAAATTATTAGATTCTGAGATACTTTTTTATAGAAAAATTATCAGATTCTTAGATACTTTTCTAACAAGGGAAATATCTCAACCCTTATGAAATATATCAACCCTTCATATGGATATCGTAGGTCAATGTCTTCACATAAATACTTCATAAAATTTACTACACCATTTACAGATGTAATTCGAAAAAGATCAATTGTAATTCGAAGATTCTATTTGTAATTCGAAGATTCTATTTGTAATTCGAAGATTCCATTTGTAAGTCGAAGATTCCATTTGTAATTCGAATACTCCAATTGTAATTCGTAGATTCCATTTGTAATTCGAAGATTCCAATTGTAATTCGTAAAAGATCAATTGTAATTCGAAAAAGATCAATTGTAATTCGAAAAACATCAATTGTAATTCGTAAAAGATCAATTGTAATTCGTAAAAGATCAATTGTAATTCGAAAAAGATCAATTGTAATTCGTAAAAGATCAATTGTAATTCGTAAAAGATCAATTGTAATTCGAAGATTCCAATTGTAATTCGAAAAATATCAATGGAAATACAGTTGATATTTTTCGAATTACAATTGGAATCTTCGAATTACAATTGATCTTTTACGAATTACAATTGATCTTTTACGAATTACAATTGATCTTTTTCGAATTACAATTGATCTTTTACGAATTACAATTGATCTTTTACGAATTACAATTGATCTTTTTCGAATTACAATTGATCTTTTTCGAATTACAATTGATCTTTTACGAATTACAATTGGAATCTTCGAATTACAAATGGAATATTCGAATTACAATTGGAATCTTCGAATTACAATTGGAGTATTCGAATTACAAATGGAATCTTCGAATTACAAATGGAATCTTCGAATTACAAATGGAATCTTCGAATTACAAATAGAATCTTCGAATTACAATTGATCTTTTTCGAATTACATCTGTAAATGGTGTAGTTTTCACGAAAAAACGAATTTTTTCAAGGTTATGCTACCGTTGGATAGGCATTAAAAAATCTTTCTTCATTTTTTACCCTTTTTTGAACCCTTCAATGCCCGATAAGCCGAGACACCCAAACCTTAGAATTGTCTCTTTTATATACATTTTACGTTTCCTGCAAATCGGTTCATTAGGGTTGAGATGTTTCTATGCGAAAAATGTCTCAGAACCTGAGAATTTATCTATACGCAAAATGTCACTACAAAAAATGTCTCGAAAAATGCTTCAGAATCTGAGAATTTTTCTATATGTAAAATGTCACAGAATCTGAGCATTTTTCTCTACAAAAAATGTCTCAGAATCTGAGAATTTTTCAACACGAAAAATTTCTCAGAATATGAGAATTTTTCTGGAAAAAAATATTTCAGAATCTGAGAATTTTTCTATAGAAAAAATGTCTCAGAATCTAAGACATTTTTTTCCATATACAATTTTTTTCAGAATCTAAGAAAATTTCTACATAAAAAATATCTCTGCATCTGAGAATTTTTCTCTAGAAAAATATCTGATAATATAAAAATTTTTCTATAGAAAAAAAGTCTCAGAACCTGAGAGTTTTTCTATAGAAAAAATGTTAGAATCTCAGAATTTTTCTTTTAAAAAAATGTCTCAGAAAACTTTTAAGAATTTGATTCTGAGACAGTTTTTTTATTAAAAAATTATCAGATTCTGAGACATTTTTCTTCACAAAATTCTCAGATTCTGAGATGTATTTTCTAAGGAAAGTTCTCATATACTAAGACACTATTCCTATTGAAAATTTTTAGTTTCTGAGACATTCTGAGGCAATTTTCTTAAGAAAAATTTCAACTTCTGAGACATTTTTTCTAGAAAAAACTTATCAGATTCTTAAGCATTTTTTAAAGAAAAAATCTCAGATTCTGAGACATTTTTTTGATATAAAAATTCTTAGATTCAGAGAAATTTTTTCTATAGAAAATTCCCAGATTCTGAGATATTTTTTTATAGAAAAATTCTTAGATTGTGAGACATTTTTTGATAAAAACATTCTCAGATTCTGAGAAATTTTTTCTAAAGAAAATTCCCAGATTCTGAGACATTTTTTTATAGAAAAATTCTTAGATTGTGAGACATTTTGCATAGAAAAATTCTTCGATTCTGAGACTTTTTTTCCCATAAAAAAACAGATTCTGAGACATTTTTTGTATAAAAAATTCTCAGATTCTGAGACATTCAGAGACTTTTTTGTATTGAAAAATTCTCAGATTCTGAGACATTTTTGGTATAGAAAAATTCCCAGATTCTGAGACTTTTTTTTATAGAAAATCTCTTACATTCTGAGATAATCTATAGAAAAATTCTCAGATTCTGAGATATTTTTTGTATAGAAAAATTCTTAGATTCTAAGAAATTTTTCGTATAGAAAAATTCTTTGATTCTGCGACATTTTTCTCAGATTCTGGAACCTTTTTCGTATTGAAAAATTCTCAGATTTTAAGACACTTTTCGAATAGAAAATTTCTTAGATTCGGAGACATTTTTCGTATAGAAATATTCTCAGATTCTAAGATATTTTTCGTATAGAAAAATTATAAGATTCTAAGACATTTTTTGTGTAGAAAAGTTCTCAGATTCTGAGACATTTTTTGTATAGAAAAATTCATAGATTCTGGGACATTTTTCGTATAGAAAAATTCTTAGATTCTGAAACATTTTTCGTAGATTCTGATACATTTTTCGAATAGAAAAATTCTCAGATTCTGAAACATTTTGCGCATAGAAAAATTTCCAGATTCTGGGACTTTTTTCGTATACACCATTTACAGATGTAATTCGAAAAAGATCAATTGTAATTCGAAGATTATATTTGTAATTCGAAGATTCCATTTGTAATTCGAAGATTCCATTTGTAATTCGAAGATTCCATTTATAATTCGAATACTCCAATTGTAATTCGAAGATTTCATTTGTAATTCGAAGATTCCAATTGTAATTCGTAAAAGATCAATTGAAATTCGAAAAAGATCAATTGTAATTCGAAAAAGATCAATTGTAATTCGTAAAAGATCAATTGTAATTCGTAAAAGATCAATTGTAATTCGAAAAAGATCAATTGTAATTCGAAAAAGATCAATTGTAATTCGTAAAAGATCAATTGTAATTCGTAAAAGATCAATTGTAATTCGAAGATTCCAATTGTAATTCGAAAAATATCAACTGTATTTCCATTGATATTTTTCGAATTACAATTGGAATCTTCGAATTACAATTGATCTTTTACGAATTACAATTGATCTTTTACGAATTACAATTGATCTTTTACGAATTACAATTGATCTTCTTCGAATTACAATTGATCTTTTACGAATTACAATTGATCTTTTACGAATTACAATTGATCTTTTTTGAATTACAATTGATCTTTTTCGAATTACAATTGATTTTTTACGAATTACAATTGGAATCTTCGAATTACAATTGGAGTATTCGAATTACAAATGGAATCTTAGAATTGCAAATGGAATCTTCGAATTACAAATGGAATCTTCGAATTACAAATAGAATCTTCGAATTACAATTGATCTTTTTCGAATTACATCTGTAAATGGTGTAGAAAAATTCTCAGATTCTGGACATTTTTTGTATAAAAGATTTAGGATTCTGGGAAATTTTTCGTATAGAAAAATTCCTAGATTCTGAAACATTTTTCGATTAAAAAGTTTTTCAGATTCTAAATAGGTTGCGTATAGAAAAATTTCCAGTTTCTAAATCATTTTTCGTATAGAAAATTTCTTAGATTCGGATACATTTTTCGTATAGAAAAATTCTCAGATTCTGGAACATTTATCGTAAAGAAAAATTCTAATGGTGTATTCTTTTCTGAACAAAAAAATGTGCATTTTTAAAATGTTTACTTTTAAAATGTTGAAATGGCCCTGAAACGATGTAGCATTTTTTACACTCAGAAAAGAACACAAAAAATGCTGTTTTGTACGCAAATTGCCCTGATTTGCTGGTTCGATGGATGTGTGGAATAAAAAAAAAAAAAAATTTGTCCATACCGGGATTTGAACCCCGGACCTCCAGTGTCACATGCCACGACACATCCTCTGCACCACAACAGCACCAGTTAACTTCTTCGCTTAATTTGAGTTTTGCTACATGCGAGAATATCAGGGCAGTTTTTCACCCCGCCATTTGATTTCGGGTGGAAAATATGCATTTTTTACATCACGGGCAGGCAATAGTTTGAGAACAGAACATAATATTTTTTCAAAAGTGTGCATTTTTTTTAGAAAAGAACACAAAAAATTCAAAGAATAAAAAAAATGTTAAAAAATGTTACATTTTTGCCAGAAAAGAAAACGCCATAAGATTCTGAGACACTTTTCGTATAGAAAAATTCTTTGATTCTGAGAAATTTTTCGTATGGAAATATTTTCAGAATCTGCGACATTTTTCTACAGTAAAATTCTCAGATTCTAAGACATTTTTTGTATAGAGAAATTCTCAGATTCTGAGACATTTTTCTTATAGAAAAATTCTCACATTCTGGAACATTTTTCCTATAGAAAAATTTTCAGATTCTGAGACATTATTCATATAGAAAAATTCTCATATTCTGAGACATTTTTTGTATAGAAACATATTCATATTTTGAGATTTTGTTCGTAAAGAAAAATTCTCAGATTTTGAGACTTTTTTCGTACAAAAAAAAAATTATCAGATTCTGAGACATTCTGAGGCTTTTTTGTATAGAAAATTTTTTAGATTTTTTCGTATAGAAAAATTCTTAGATTCTGAGACATTTTTCGTATAGAAAAATTCTCAGATTCTGAGACATTTTTCGTATAGAAAAATTCTCAGATTCTGAGACATTTTTCGTATAGTAAATTCTCAGATTCTGAGACATTTTTCGTAAAGAAAAATTCTTAGATTCTGAGACATTTTTTTATAAAAAAATTTTCACATTCTGAGACATTCTATAGAAAAATTCGCGGATTCTGAAACATTTTTTGTATAAAAAAATTCTCAGATTCTGAGACTTTTTTCGTATAGCAAAGTTCTCAGATTCTGAGACCTTTGTTGTATAGAAAAATTCACAGATTCTGAGACATTTTTTGTATAGAAAATTCTTAGATTCTGAGATATTTTTCGTAAAAAAATTTCTCAGATTGTGAGAAACTTTTCGTATAGTAAAGTTCTCAGATTCTGAGACATTTTTCGTACAGAAAATGATCTGCTTTTAATACATTTTTCCCATTGAAAAATTCTCAGATTCTGATACAATTTTCGTAAAGAAAAATTCTCAGATTCTGGGACATTTTTCGTATAGAAATTTCTCAGATTGTAAGACAATTTTCGTATAGAAAAATTCTCAAATTCTGAGACATTTTTCGTATAGAAAAATTATCTACAAAAAATGCCTCAGATTCGTATAGAAAAATTTTCAAATTTTTATACAATAGTTAGCCACTCTACATTTAGTACTAAAAAAGCTTTTGTAAAAAAAAACTTTTTTACAATACAGTAAAATCAAAATAAAACATTAGCGTATAGCAGGCAAAAGCAGGATAATAAACAAAAACAAAATGCACGTGTATTATATAAAATAAAAAACATCAACAACAGCAGCAACAACTAAAATATGAATGTATGTAAACACAGATACAGATACAAAAACAAATACCAAATGGAGGCAACAATAGCACAACACACACACACACAAATACTACTACAACCAAATAAATTGTAAGCGAAGGAATTTTTATTTAAGCAAAGGATTTTCACACAAACAATTCAGTTTCGAGTGAGACTTTGCGATACGCGTTTCCAAAGAAACAACGAAAACGGTATTTAAGCGGATAAAAATACACAAATAAAAAAATAAATAAAAAGTTTCTAAAGAAAAATAAATAAAGTATGTTTTATTTGTTTTCATACCAAATAAAAAAAAATAAAAGTGTTTTAAATATATAAGGAGTAGACTTAAAAAAACATACAAAAATACACATGTAAACATAAAAATGTATTAGTAAATGTGTTTTTTTTTTATTTAGAAAGGTCTAATATAGAAAGTGTTGAGGGTGTCAGTGTGAGTCTGTGTGTGTGTTAAGAATTAAGCCGTATTTGAAGTGCTGTCTAATGCAGTGGCTATGTGTGCGTACGCTTTTACATGATTATGATTAAATGCTTAATTTAGGCATCCTTATAAAAGGATTCGACTTTGTGGCTTTTTTTTATGTATTATATAAAAATAATATTTACAAAATAAAATAAATTATTAAAGTGAAAAAGGATGTTTCGCAGATGAAAACACAAAATTGAAATATTAATAAAAAAAAATGTTTTATGATCCCAAAGGGGTTTGTGTGTAAAAAGTGCATGTGAAATGTTTCTGTTTTTGTAAATTAAAAAAAAAAGTTTCAAAATCAATTTAAAATATTAAAATTATATAAAGGGAGTTTCTTAATAAAACAAGTAAAAAAGTTAAATAAAAAATTTCTTATACGGAAATTTGTGTTATAAACTGAGAATTTTTCTGTACAGAAAAACTTCTCAGAAATCTGATAAATTTTCTATAAAAATATACAGAATTCTGATATATTTTTTGCACGGAAAAATGTCTCAGAAATCTTAGAAATTTTCTATACAGAAAAAGGTCTCAGCAATCTTATAATATTTGTATACGGAAAAATGTCTAAGAAATCTGAAAATTTTTCAGATTTCTCTTACGAAAATGTTTTAGAAATCAGAGAATGTTCCAGAAGTTTGAGAATTTTTCTTTACGGAAAAATGTGTTAGAAATCTGAGAACTTTTCAGAAATCTTAGAATTTCCCTACGATAAAAAATTGTTCAGAAATCTAAAAATTTTTCTATACGGAAGAGTTTCTCAGAAATCTGAACATTTTGCTATAGGGAAACATGTGTTACACCTAGAATAGTTTTACAGTAACTATTTATTTTATCGTTTGTTTTTCAAGGAAAATAAAATATTAAATGATTTAAACAGTTGTTAAAACAATAAACTACAAAAATTTACGGAAAAAAATTTTATCAGTTAAATTATTTGTAACTGATTATACCATATAATTTTACAGAAGTACGGTTTTTGTAGTTTGTTATTCAACAAATTTTATTTTTACTTCACAAAATAAAAAATTGTAAACAGTTAAAATAACTGAAATATCGTTTGTTTTTACGGAATGTCTAGTCATTTATTAACGTTTAAAAATAACTGAAAAAGTATGCTGTTTCAAGTGAAATATAAGTAGTCCGTTTTTTAAAAGGAAAAACGATTGTTTCAAATGTTTTTTCAGTTGAATTTACTTACAAAATATTTTGAGTGTAGAAATCTGAGTAAAAAATCAAAATCTGAGAGCTTTTTTAAAAGTTTAGAAAAATGTCTCAGAAAATGAATCTGAAAATTTTTTTATACGAAAAAATATCTCAGAAATCTGAAAATTTTACTATACCAAAAAATGCAGATTCTCAGAAATCTGAGAATTTTTCTCTACAAAAAAATTTCTCAGACATCTTAGAATTTATCATAAAAAATGTTTCAGAATCAAAGAATTTCAGAATTTTTCTATACGGAAAAAATTTCACTGAATCTTATAATTTTTCTATACGGAAAATCTCGCAGAATCTGAGAATTTTGCTAAACGAAAATTTCTCAGAATCTGTCTCAGAAATCTGAGAATTTATCTATACGTAAAATTGTCTTAGAAATCTGAAAATTTTTCTATACGGAAAAAAGTCTTAAAAATCTGAAAATTTTTCTATACAGAACAAAAAAAATAAAAAAGCAGAGAATTTTTCTTTACGGAAAAAACGTAGAAATTCTGACAATTTATATATGGGCGAAACGCGTTAACGGTCCACACCAAAAAACCGACTTAAGTATAATTTTGCCAAAATGTTAGGATAATAGTAGGTAATCTAAAGGTCAAATAAAAAAATTTTTGTTGAAATATTTTTAGAGCAACAGAGATGGGAAGTTTTCATTTGTTCGCAAAGAACATATTTGGTTGAATTTTTATTGACACTTTAATGCGATAAAAATTTATTTTTAAAAAACGATTTTTAAAGTATATTTGACAGCCTTTTCAATGGCGTTGGTGATTTTTTAAAATATATAAATTTGACCTTAAAATTCAAGGTCAAATTATTAAAAAAAAAAATTTTTATAAAGAGCCTATTTTGAGATTATTTTAACTAATTTTATTAGAAAGCTTGACGTTTTTTAAATATAAAAACATGTTTCAACAAAATGGATCGAGAGTTCCTTCCTGCGAAATAAATTTTTTTTTGTATAAAATAACACTTAAAATGTACGAATACCGCGTGTATTATAAGTAAAAAAGTAAATAAAAAAATATTTTCGCAATAAGGAAAAATTTTTGAAAAATGGTTTTTAATGTAAAAATGTCAAGCTTTCTAATAAAATTAGTTAAAATAATCTCAAAATAGGGGCTCTATAAGAATTTTTTTTTTAATAATTTGACCTTGAATTTTAAGGTCAAATTTATATTTTTTTGAAAAACCAACAATTCCATTGAAAAGGTCGTCAAAATTACTTTAAAAATCGTTTTTTAAAAATAAATTTTTTTCGCATAAAAGTGTCAATAAAAATTCAACCAAATATGATCTTGGCAAAAAATTTAAAACTCCCATCTCTGCAACTCTAAAAATATTTCAATGAAAATTTTTTTATTTGAACTTCTATTGACCTATTATCCTAACATTTTGGGAAAATTATATCTAAATCGGTTTTTTGGTGTGGACCGTTGACGCGTTTTGCCCCATAAACGGAAAAATGTCTCAGAAATCTGAGATTTTTTTATAGAGAAAAATGTCTGAGAAATTCTAAAATTTTTCTATACGAAAAAGTGTCTAAGAAATCTGAAAATTTTATTATACGGAAAAATATTTAAAAAATCTGAGAATTTTTCTGTATAAAAAAATTATCTCAGAAATCTGAGAGTTTGTCTATATGGAAAATTATGTTAGAAATCTGAGAATTTTTCTATACGAGAAAAGTGTCTCATAGTCTGAGAATTTTTTATACAGAAAAAGACACTGAACTAAGAATTTTTCTATACAAAAAAAATTCTGAGAAATCTCAGAAATCTTAGAATTTTTCTATACAAAAAAAAAACTCAGAACTTTAAGAATTTTTCTATTCGGAATAGTGTCGCAGAAATTTGAAAATTTTTCTATACGAAAAAATGTCTCAGGAATCTAAAAATTTTTCTATACGAAAAATTGTCTCAGAAATTTGAGTTGTATTCAAAAAAAAAAAAACAGAAATCCGAGAATATTTCTGTATAAAATAAAAACAAAGACATCTAAAATTTTTTTCTTTACGGAAAATCGCTTCAGATATCTGAGAAATTTTCTATAAGGAAAAAAAAAGGTCAGAAATCTGATAATTTTTTTTTTGTTTTAAAATTTTTCTATATGGAAATATCAAGAATCATCCAAAAAATCAGAGAATTTTTCTATAAGAAAAAACAAGGTCGGAAATTTGAGAATTTTTCTATAGTTTTTCTATGTCTCAGAAAACTAAACAATTTTTTGTGCTGCAAAATGTCTAAGAAATCTGAAAATTTTTCCAAACAAAAAAAAACTCAGAACTCAGCGAATTTTTCTATACGAAAAAATTACTCAGATAACTGAAAATTTATTCTATACGGCAAAATGTCTCCGAAATCTGAGAATTTTTTTATAAGGAATAATTTCTTAGAATTCCTAGAATTTTGCTGAGAATTTTGAGAATTTTTCTATATGGAAAAATATCTCAGAAATCTGATTTGTTTATACAGAAAAATGTATCAGAAATCTGAGAAATTTATAAATATTTTTATAAAAATTTTTTATAAATTTTTATACGGAAAAATAAATTTTTCTATACAGGAAAAAACTTTTAAAAATCTAAGAATTTTTCTATATGAAATAATGCCTCAAAAATCGGAGAAGTTTTCTATACGAAAAACTGTCTCAGAATCTGAGAATTTTTCTATACGAAAAAATGTCTCAGAAAACTTAAAATATTTTTTATATATGGTTTGAATTGAGAAAGGTGTGAAAGAAAAACTTATTTTTCTAAAAATTTTAAGACATCCTGGTTCGTTTTTTACTAGTTTCATATAATCCAGTTATTATAATCATCAGAAAAACTTTTAATGTCAAATTTATTCAGTTAATAGTTAATTATATTCTATATGTGAAAATTATTAACAGATCGCAGCCGCCAAGGATTGAACCCATGATCTGTAATGGTTTTGCTATTAACTGCCTCTTAGATACGATCACTCTAGACCGATACGCTAAGTTGGCTGTTAAGCAAGTATCAACTAAATCCGTATAAAATATTTTTATACGGAAATATGTTTTATAATTCCTAGAATTTTTCTGAGAATTTTGAGAATTTTTCTATACGGAAAAATGTTTCCGAAATCTGATTTTTTTTTTTATGGAAAAATGTCTCAGAAATCTGAGAATTTTTCTTTAGGGCAAAATGTTTCAGAAAACTGAAAATTTTTCTACGGCGCAAAATGTCTTAGAAGTCTGAGAATTTTACTATGTTGAAAAACGTCTCAAAAATCGAAGGATTTTTCTATGCGGAAAAATGTGTCAGAAATCTGAGAATTTTTTCGTAAGGAAAAATATCTCAGAAATTCGAGAATTTTCCATACAGAAATCTGAAAATTTTTCTATAAAGAAAAATGACTAAGAATCTGAGAATATTTCCATACGGAAAAATTTGAGGATTTTTTTTAGAAATTTGAGATTTTTTTTTATAAAAAAAAAATATCTCAGAAACCCAAAATTATTCTATACGGAAAAATGTGAACATTTTTATACAAAAAAAAAGCTTTTAGAAATCTGAGAATTTTTCTATGCGGAAAAATGTGGCAGAATCTGAGAATATTTCGATATACGAAATATGAGAATTTTTCTATACGAAAAAAGGTAAAAATCTAGGATTTTTTCAGAAATCTAAGAATTTTTCTATACGGAAAAATGTATCCGATATCTGAGAACGGAAAAATGTTTCAGGAATCTAAGAATATTCTATAAAGAAAAATGTCTCATATTGGGAAATTTTTTTTTTTCGTATAGAAAAATTCTCAAATTTCGACACATTTTTTCATACAGAAAATTTCTCAAATAATGAGTATTTTTTTTTTTCGTATGAAAAAATTCTCAGACTCTGAGATATTTTTCCCGTAATGAAAAATTTTTAGAATTTGGGACCTTTTTTCCCTGTTAAGACAAATTTTTAGATTCTAAGATATTTTTGTCATATGAAAACTTTTCATATTCTGAGAAACATTTTCCTAATAAGTAGTAAGTTTCTCAGACTCTGAAATATTTTTTCTCAGATTATGAGACATTTTTTCCGTATAAAAAAATTCTCAGATTCTGAGACTTTGGTTTGTATTGAAAAAATTCTCAGATTCTGAGACTTTGTTTTGTATTAAAAAAATTCTCTACATTTTTCTTATAGAAAAATTCTTAGATTGTGAGACATCTTTTTAATATAAAAATTCGCAGATTCTCAGATTCTAAGACATTTTTCTTATAAAAAAAATCTCAGATTCTAAGACATTTTTCTTATACAAAAATTCTCAGATTCTGAGACATTTTTCTTATTGAAAAATTCTCTGATTCTGAGACACTTTTTTTATTGAAAAATTCTCTGATTCTGAGATATTTTTCCCGTATAGAAAAACTTTTAGATTTTGTTGCATTTTTTTCCGTATAGAAAAACTTTCATGTTTTGAGATATTTTTTGTATGAAAAGTTTTTAGATTCTGAGAAACTTTTCTGTATAGAAAATTTAGTAGAATCTAAAACATTTTTTCTCAGATTCTAGGATATTTTTTTTCGTATAAAAAATTCTCAAATTCTGAGACATTTTTTCTGTAAAGAAAAGTTCTGGGATTTTGAGACCTCTTCACGTATAAAGAAATTCTCAGATTCTGACAAATTTTTCATGTACAAAAAAACTCTTGAGTTCTAAGACATTTTTTGCGTATAGTAAAAATTCCTGACTAGAAAAATTCTCAGATTTTGAGAAATTTTTTTGCATAAAAAAAAATTTCAGTTTCTAAAAAAAAAAATTCTGAAAATTTTTATCTAAGCTACAAAATCATTTCTCTTGATTATGAAACTCCCCTCAAGTGTACTTGCAGTGTTTTAACCATAATCTCTTCTTTTTTTTTCTGTGAATTATTAATAATGTTTCGGCTGTTGGCATCTTTTCTTTTGTTCTGTTTTATTGAAATTCTAGACGATTGTACAAAAATATATTTTTTCCATTAATATTTGATGTGGTGTGTGTCTATTTTGAGCAATAAAAACAGAAATTGCCAAAGGATTCAATACAAAATAAAGTATTGTTTTTTTACAGTTAATCGTAAATATATTCAATTGATTTTTGTTTTTGTGATTCCATTATCAAAAAAAAAAGAAAAAAAGAAAAACGTAGTCAATAACGGAAGTGATTTGTATCAACTTTTCCTCTGTTTCTTATTATAGGAATTTTTCATTTGCCATAAACGGAAATACATATTTTTGTTGTTTAGTGTTTAATTTTTTGTTGTTGTTATCTCTACGGAAGTTTATAATTGCACATAAAAATGTTGAAACATACAAAAAAAATCGTTTGTTCAGTGTTTTGGAATTAATTTGTAATTGTTTCGTAATCTGCTCAAGGTAAGTTCAAAACTTTTCGTTGGTTGTTACTACTTTATTTAAACAAAAACGTACTTTTTTTAGCTAACAAAATTACTTGGGGGAAATTAAAAACATAATTTTCCAGTCGCTTTGTAAATGTAAAACTTTTAAAACTAATTATGGTTACAAATTTTACATTCTTTGATACATTTTTCCTAAATTTTTATATCCATAAGTAAACAAAATAAATAGAATGTAGATTAATAAAATATTACTCATACGTTCGGTGTACTACACCATTTACAGATGTAATTCGAAAAAGATCAATTGTAATTCGAAGATTCTATTTGTAATTCGAAGATTCCATTTGTAATTCGAAGATTCCATTTGTAATTCGAATACTCCAATTGTAATTCGAAGATTCCATTTGTAATTCGAAGATTCCAATTGTAATACGAAAAATATCAATTGTAATTCGTAAAAGATCAATTGTAATTCGAAAAAGATCAATTGTAATTCGTAAAAGATCAATTGTTATTCGTAAAAGTTCAATTGTAATTCGAAAAAGATCAATTGTAATTCGTAAAAGATCAATTGTAATTCGTAAAAGATCAATTGTAATTCGAAGATTCCAATTGTAATTCGTAAAAGATCAATTGTAATTCGAAAAAGATCAATTGTAATTCGAAGATTCCAATTGTAATTCGTAAAAGATCAATTGTAATTCGAAAAAGATCAATTGTAATTCGAAAAAGATCAATTGTAATTCGTAAAAGATCAATTGTAATTCGAAAAAGATCAATTGTAATTCGTAAAAGATCAATTGTAATTCAAAAAAGGTCAATTGTAATTCGAAAAAGATCAATTGTAATTCGTAAAAGATCAATTGTAATTCGAAAAAGATCAATTGTAATTCGAAAAAGATCAATTGTAATTCGAAAAAGATCAATTGTAATTCGTAAAAGATCAATTGAAATTCGTAAAAGATCAATTGTAATTCGAAAAAGATCAATTGTAATTCGAAAAAGATCAATTGTAATTCGAAAAAGATCAATTGTAGTTCGTAAAAGATCAATTGTAATTCGTAAAAGATCAATTGTAATTCGAAAAAGATCAATTGTAATTCGAAAAAGATCAATTGTAATTCGTAAAAGATCAATTGTAATTCGTAAAAGATCAATTGTAATTCGAAGATTCCATTTGTAATTCGAAGATTCCATTTGTAATTCGAAGATTCCAATTGTAATTCGAAAACCAACGAGTAAATAAAAAAAAAAAACAATGTTTTTAAATGCGTAAGAAACGATTTTATACTCGTTGCTTTTCGAATTACAATTGGAATCTTCGAATTACAAATGGAATCTTCGAATTACAAATGGAATCTTCGAATTACAATTGATCTTTTACGAATTACAATTGATTTTTTACGAATTACAATTGATCTTTTTCGAATTACAATTGATCTTTTTCGAATTACAATTGATCTTTTACGAATTACAATTGATCTTTAACGAATTACAATTGATCTTTTTCGAATTACAATTGATCTTTTTCGAATTACAATTGATCTTTTTCGAATTACAATTGATCTTTTACGAATTTCAATTGATCTTTTACGAATTACAATTGATCTTTTTCGAATTACAATTGATCTTTTTCGAATTACAATTGATCTTTTTCGAATTACAATTGATCTTTTACGAATTACAATTGATCTTTTTCGAATTACAATTGATCTTTTTCGAATTACAATTGATCTTTTACGAATTACAATTGATCTTTTTTGAATTACAATTGATCTTTTACGAATTACAATTGATCTTTTACGAATTACAATTGATCATTTTCGAATTACAATTGATCTTTTACGAATTACAATTGGAATCTTCGAATTACAATTGATCTTTTTCGAATTACAATTGATCTTTTACGAATTACAATTGAAATCTTCGAATTACAATTGATCTTTTACGAATTACAATTGATCTTTTACGAATTACAATTGATCTTTTACGAATTACAATTGATCTTTTACGAATTACAATTGATCTTTTTCGAATTACAATTGATCTTTTACGAATTACAATTGATCTTTTTCGAATTACAATTGGAATCTTCGAATTACAAATGGAATCTTCGAATTACAATTGGAGTATTCGAATTACAAATGGAATCTTCGAATTACAAATGGAATCTTCGAATTACAAATGGAATCTTCGAATTACAAATAGAATCTTCGAATTACAATTGATCTTTTTCGAATTACATCTGTAAATGGTATAGATGGAAATTTAAAAATAACTCATACGCCTCATATTCTATTCAATATTTTGTATACCCTTACTCCCAGTGTTGCCACCAATAGAATTGGAAATTACACAAAAAATTATCCAAAATGTCACAAATTACACAAAATTTTTTATTTTGTCATTCCGTTTGTAACCCCTGATCTACACCTGATTTTTTTGGTGGCAATAAGCAATAACGTATGCAAAATGAACAAAAACAACCGCTTTGCGTCTATTTTGATGAATTCAAAACAAAGATTTACGATTTTGATGTTTAATTGCCAGCAATAGTTGCTCAGAAAAATTGCCAAGCAATTATTGCTATAAAAATTTTGACGTCACATAAACTTTGATGTTATTTCTAAGTATTCATATCATTTGTGGACACTAAAATATCAAAATATCGGTCAGAGAGCCCTTAATGGGGATATTAAAAGATATTGAATAACAATTTTCAGATTTGGGAATAGGGATTCTCCAGAACAATTTTTAATTTAAAAAATTTTAGAGCTTTTTTTTTGACATCTAACAATAAGTCATGAAAAAAATTAAGGCTTTAATGGTCAAATATGCATGTTCGTCATTTATTATCTTGTATTTGGTAATCAAAATTTTTAAAGTCGATGTTGTCAATGATTTTTTAAGCCAAAAATGTCGATAAAATGATAAAAAAAGTTGGAACTTTATTGAGGTAAAATTACACAAAAATTACACAAAAAACATCATTATCCAAAAATTGTCCAAGGATTTTGAAATTGTCCCACTTTTGGATAATTATCCAGAAAGTGGCAACACTGCTTACACCACGCTGTGGTACAGTGGAGCTGCATTTTTTTTGCATGACAAAAAAGTTTTTCTACCGATTTTGAATGTCCAGGCAATTTTTTATTTTAATAAGAACATTTTTATTCTACTATGCCTATAACTTATGTGGCGATCATAGTTTTTTGAAAATTAAAAAAAAACTCAAAAAACTTTTAAAGCCAGTCGTACGGTTTTAAAGATATATATATAAAACTTGAAAAATAGCGATTTCTTCTTCTTTTTTTCTTTCTCTTGGCCGCTGCATAGAGCTTAAGACACTCACACAAAAAAAATCCATTGAACGACTTTCATAGTATTTATGAACAAATTAATAAAATTTATTAACTTTTTCATAATATTTATTAACTTTTTCATAGTATTTTTGAAAAAAAAAATTTAATAGTTCTATATTTCACATATTTTTAAGCCAAAAATGTCGATAAAATGATAAAAAAAGTTGGAACTTTATTGAGGTAAAATTACACAAAAATTACACAAAAAACATCATTATCCAAAAATTGTCCAAGGATTTTGAAATTGTCCCACTTTTGGATAATTATCCAGAAAGTGGCAACACTGCTTACACCACGCTGTGGTACAGTGGAGCTGCATTTTTTTTGCATGACAAAAAAGTTTTTCTACCGATTTTGAATGTCCAGGCAATTTTTTATTTTAATAAGAACATTTTTATTCTACTATGCCTATAACTTATGTGGCGATCATAGTTTTTTGAAAATTAAAAAAAAACTCAAAAAACTTTTAAAGCCAGTCGTACGGTTTTAAAGATATATATATAAAACTTGAAAAATAGCGATTTCTTCTTCTTTTTTTCTTTCTCTTGGCCGCTGCATAGAGCTTAAGACACTCACACAAAAAAAAATCCATTGAACGACTTTCATAGTATTTATTTATTAACAAATTAATAAAATTTATTAACTATTTCATAGTATTTTTGAAAAAAAATTGAATAGTTCTATATTTCACATATTATAATTTATTAATAAATACTAAAAGTTTATAAATATTAATTCTGTTTTATATGAGGCATTCCACACCAAATGTCCCGGATAGCCCTATATGGAACTAAGAAAATTGCGTTTTTGGTTTTTCAAATTTTCAAAAACTGGGCTGAGGAGGCGTGGTCAAATATTGGAAAAATGGTCAAATTTGTGTCGAGTTGCCTTGATTAAATATTTATCACATTAAAACGGAATGCACCACAATCTCAAAAATTTACATTCTTATATAGTTTTGTATGGGCTATCGATTAAAATTTTTTTTTTTTTTTTGAAAATTTTCAGAACCCGTTCTGAAATTTTCCATTTTTTAAAAAAGTCAATTTATTAAAAATACGGCCACTTTTTTTTTTTTTAAGTTTAGATGTTTGTCCATCCACACAAAAAAATTCAGAAACACGTTCGTCGTTTTTTTCGAGAAAATCGCATTTAAATATTGAATTTCACAACAATTTTGGAATTTCCTTGTATTTTCTTGTTAAAATATGGCCTATGAGTAACAAATTTTTTCGAAACCAATGAGTTGATCCCATTTTAATTATTTTTTCATTTGTGGTGCAATATAGAGATGGGCGTGAATGCGATTTGACCCGCGCAAGAAATATTAAAGTCACTGCCGACTCGTTATATTTTTTAGTTTACTTGTGCAATCACGTGAGTCAATTTACTGTTACTCACGCAGTTTTTGATTACGCTCACGGTTGTTCACTCACGCTGATGATGATTTTACAAAAATAATAAAAACAACAAATTTTCTATGAAAAAAGCACTGAAAACGGAAACTCAAAAAAACAGTGAAATTCCAAAAAAAAATAGTTAAAAATCACAAAAACTTACTTAAGAAAAATTTTAAGCATTCACTCATCTCGCAAAAATTGGACTTCCTAATCACTCACGAAATGTTCTACTCACGCTACCTCTTTAATATCGTGATTAGCTTAGTACGTGACTCGCGAGTCAATTTTTTCAAATGTTGAACGTTAAAGGATATGTACCTATAATGTAGTGTCCGATTTATTGCTCCCGCTTAAATGCGCTTATCCAAAATATTAAATAAATCAGAAGGATATTGGTGCATTTACATAAAAAAACTCTTATAAACGCACATCAAGTGATCTTAAGATTTCAAACTCATTTTAGTGTTGATATTTCAGTAAAATTTGTATGAGACTACTCTTAGCAGTTTTAGGTATTTCAGCGAGTAATTCTGTATTTTTTTAATTTAAATTGAAATCTTTATGAAATCTTAAAACAAATTTTTTTAATAATTGACGATTTGTTTTCGATATAAACGGACCGAAGGACATTGATGCATATCTAAAAAAAAAAACTCTTATAAACGCATTTTATCAGTTTTACGCATTTTACACATTTAAGCATTTACGCATTTTACGCATTTAAGCGAGATGAGTGAATGCTTAAAATTTTTCTTAAGTAAGTTTTTGTGATTTTTAACTATTTTTTTTTTTGAATTTTACTGTTTTTTTGAGTTTCCGTTTTCAGTGCTTTGTTTTCATAGAAAATTTGTTGTTTTTATTATTTTTGTAAAATCATCATCAACGTGAGTGAGCAACCGTGAGCGTAACTAAAAATTGCGTGACCGTGAGTAACAGTAAATTGACTCACGTAATTGCACAAGTAAACTAAAAATATTAGCGGGTCGTCAGTGACTTTAATATTTCTTGCGTGGGTCAAATCGCTTTCACGCCCATCTCTATATTGTACCACACATGAAAAAACAATTAAAATGGCATCAACTCGTTGGTTTCGCAAAAATTTGTTACACATACGCCATGTTTTAACAAGAAAATACAAAGAAATTCCAAAATTGTCATAAAATTCAATATTCAAATGCGATTTTCTCGAAAAAAACGACGAACGTGTTTCTGAATTTTTTTGTGTGGATGGACAAACATCAAAACTTTAAAAAAAAAAAAATTTAAAAATAACAAAAAAAGTGGCCGGATTTTTGATAAATTGACTTTTTTAAAAAGTGGAAAATTTCAGAACGGGTTCTGAAAATTTTCCAAAAAAAAAATTTAATCGATAGCCCATACAAAACTATATAAGAATGTAAATTTGAGATTGTGGTGCATTCCGTTTTAATGTGATAAATATTTAATCAAGGCAACTTGATAAAAATTTGACCATTTTTCCAATATTTGACCACGCCTCCTTTGCCCAGTTTTTGAAAAATTGAAAAACCAAAAACGCAATTTTCTTAGTTCCATATAGAGCTATCCATACAACCTATTCAGAAATTCGTGCGACACGTGTTTTTTTTCGCTGGACATTTGGTGTGAAATGCCTCATATATTGTTGGACTTTATATTTTATAACTGAAGTTTTATTTATTCGGTTTGAGTCCATATTAATTATTTCTGAGAAATAATTATTTTTTTGTTGTACAATGAGAAAATCTGAAAAAATTAATTGACAACACATGCTAAGTGGAGATATCGACAGCTTTCGGAAGTAGCCAATTTTATGAATTTGTTCATAAATACTATAAAAGTCGTTCATTGGATTTTTTTTGTGTGCTCAATTCACTTAAACATAATTTGGCCCGTGGCTCCCTTTGATTAAAGTTTTGGATATTTGAAAAATTTTCACCAAACTTTCAATTTTTTTAAAAATAAAAAAAAAATATCTTGCGATAAAATTTTATAACGTGCTGAGTACAAATATTAAAAAATTTATAAAATCAGTAGAGCGGTTTTCGAAATATCGCTATTTGAAATTTGAAGTTAGGAAAAAACTGTCAATTTTAAATAAAAAAAAAAAAAAATGAACATTTTAATTCGATTGATACAAACTTTCATTTAAACTTAATTTAATCCAAATCATACCATTAGCATGTAATGTGTAAAATTACATACTACATGGTACTTACTGCCTCGGGAAGCATAGCTGAATGCTATCAGACGCGTCCACGGGTTGCGGATAGTGGAAACCCCAGCAGATATGTTGGGATGCTGCGAATAAAATAAGCAGTCGCGGACAACTCAGCGGTCTCAAGGGGAGAGTCTCGGGGGGTCTCGTTTAGAGCACCTGTAAATACCCGAGTTGCCAATGATCCTTGGAACGACGTGGCGAGTAATTGGCGCCACTCAATAGCCAATCTCAACAACTCGTTGAAAAAAACAGCATTTCTGGATGCTACAATCGGCAATCCCGGTACCAGAATCGGATGCGATCGGCTAATCATCGGTTCATCTTAAACTCTACTGATTACAGAAACCACAACGAATGGAAACCAAAATGATCCCCAACTGTTGACGACTTTTAGCTTTAAATCAAGGACACGATTCGGAACATGGAATATTAGAACGCTTCTGGAACCATCAAGATTGGCCCAAATTTGCAAGGAATTCAAGAACTACAACCTTCTCTTCCTTGGTTTATGTGAAACAAGGTGGCCTGATAATGGCACAATAACAACCGACGGTGACATAACCTTTTTATATTCTGGCAAGCCAAGTGGACTCCCTCGATCGAGCGGCGTAGGATTCCTTCTTTCTAGAGAGGCCAAGAGCGCCCTAATGGCATGGAAACCTCATTCTGATAGGATTATATCCATCCGTCTGCACACCCGTGCTCGTAACATCACATGCATTCAATGCTACGCCCCCACTGAAATCTCAGACCCCAATGACAAAGAAGACTTCTACAGCCTCCTGGAAAAGGTAATAAAAGACACACCTAGTGGTGATATTTTACTTCTTACCGGTGATTTCAACGCTCAAGTGGGCTCAGTTAACACGAATATTGAGTCCGTTATGGGAACTCATGGACTGGGGCAAATGAACGAGAACGGCGAATTATTTACCGGAATATGTGCAAGCAGTGGTCTTACAATCGGTGGCACTATTTTCCCTCACAGGGACGTGCATAAAGTAACTTGGGTTTCCCCCGACCACAGAACAGAAACCCAAATTGACCACATTGCAATAAGCAAGAAGTGGCGGGGTTCATTACTAGATGTGCGCAATAGGCGTGGGGCAGATGGAGCGTCAGACCACCATTTACTTGTAGGAGAGATACGATTAAGGATATGTGCAATCCGACGACAAACAACACAGTCTTTGCCAAGACGATACGATGTATCCAAATTAAAATCCTCAAATACTCTCGAAAGTTACGTAGGCTCCCTAACGACTCGCTATGAGGATATCCCGAACAGCAATAGAGGCCAATGGAATGCTATAAAAAGCATTTTCACAGACAGTGCGAAGCAACATCTTGGTCATCCTCAACCTAAGCGTAAAGTATGGATCTCAGACGCTACCTGGCAACTTATTGAAGATAGAAGACAACTTAAAGGTTCCATTAACGTTGCCCGAACAAGAGCTTCTAAATCTATCCTACAGGCACAGTATACCAGTCTAGATCGCCAGGTAAAACGAAGTGCGCGACGAGACAAGCGGGTTTGGGTGGAAAATATGGCCATAGAAGCACAGTCAGCTGCCGATACACATCGAAGTAGAGATTTGTACAAAATTGCAAAGCAGATATCAGGGAACTACCGTTCAACCACATATCCCCTTAAAGATCCGTTGGGAGGAACTGCCTCGTCCGTGGAGCGGCAACTGGCAATATGGTCCGACTATTATGCCGGCATACTGTCAATTCCGCAACCCACAACTGTCTGGCAATGTCACTGTACTTCACATCAAATCAGACCCGACATAAATACAATTTGCCCAGACGAAACTGAGATCGTCACTGCAATACGTGCACTGAAAAATGGCAAGGCACCAGGCGTGGACAACATTAACCCTGAACTGCTTAAGGCTGATCCGACTCTTAGCGCTAAAATAATCTACCCTATTATCAGAGACTTTTGGACATCACACTCTCTGCCTGCTGAACTAAGTGAAGGAGTGATAATAAAACTACCCAAGAAAGGAGACTTAACAGAGTGTAAAAATTGGCGGGGTATAACTCTTTTAACCATGATTAATAAGGTGTTAGCGAATATAATCCATGCTAGACTGGCATCATCAATTTCAGCAGATCTTCGAAATGAGCAAGCTGGTTTCAGACCACACCGATCTTGCACCGATCATATAAATAGTCTACGGATCATAGTGGAACAGTCGGTGGAATGGAGATCTCCATTATACTTGATATTTATCGACTTCGCCAAAGCATTCGATACGATCCACCATCAGGCAATTTGGCACGCACTTCGATGCAAGGGAGTCCCACCTGTGCTAATCGACTTAATCAAAGCTTTGTATGGCAACTCAACAAGTCGAGTACTGCATGAACGCACGTTAAGCAATCCGATTGGTGTAAGCACTGGGGTACGACAGGGATGTATCCTATCTCCGCTGTTATTCAATATTGTATTGGATTCAATTGTGCAGCAAGCAACCCGAATAAGAAGAGGCATTACATGGGGTATGAATGGTCGATTGGAAGACCTTGACTACGCTGATGATATTTGCCTGCTCGCACATAACTTTACCGACATGTCAGCCAAGTTGGATCAGATACATCAGCTAGCATCTGGTGTCGGTCTTCACATTAACTTCGACAAAACTAAGGTTCTACTTATCAATTCGACTAATCTCTCCAAGTTCCGAGTAAACAACATAGAACTCGAGGACGTCCAATCGTTTTGCTACTTAGGAAGTATCATATCAACAACAGGCGGCTCACGTGATGATATTGCATATCGCATAAGGAAAGCAAAACAGTCTTTTGGTGCATTACAAAGAGTATGGAAGTCACCACAAATACATATAAAAACTAAGCTTCGGCTTTTCTCCTCTAATGTTCGCTCTATCCTGCTATATGGATGTGAGTCCTGGAACTCTACTGCAAGCGACATTCAATCCCTGCAAGTATTTGTTAATCGTTGCTTGCGAAAAATTTTGCAAATATTTTGGCCGAACGTAGTTTCCAACAGAGACCTCTGGCAAAGAACAGGTGAAATACCAATTCGCATAGAAATTGCAAAGAGGAAATGGAGCTGGGTTGGTCATATTTTGAGAAGACCCCATGATGATATATCAAGGATGGCAATTGATTGGAACCCTCATGGCAGCAGAAGAAGAGGTAGACCAGCTAACACCTGGAGAAGGCAACTAGAATCCGAAATTAGCGAAACAAGAAGAACTTTGTCTGAGATCAGACTAATCGCACAGGACAGATCCCAATGGAAGAATTTCGTTACGGCCCTTTGTTCCAACTTGGAACCATAGGAATCAATATATATACCATTTTAACTTATGGCGCCCATCGATCAAAGTTAAGAAAGTTTTCTAAAAAAACAAAATTTTAATCGAAAGGCCGCAGGATTAAATGATCAGATTTAGCTCAAATTAATTTTAAACAAACATTTTTTTCCCAACTCTTTGAAAGGGTCAAGAAACACAAATTTTCATTTTCTTAAATTTCTTGCCCTATTGGCCTCAAAATTGAACCACACACAAAAAACCTTGTCAAATTACTAGAAAAAGTCTCGTAATCCCATTTTACCAATATTTGACAGTTTTCCCTTTTTAACAAATAATTTTCAATCGAAATTTACTTTTTTTTTTTTTTTTGTAATTTTACAGTTTTTTTGTAATTTTACAGATTTCCGATTTTTTTTACAAAAAAAAAATCTAGTAAATTTACGAGAATACCTTGTAAGTTTTATTTCGCCAAAAAAGATGTAACAATTTTATTACAATTTTATTGGTAAAAATCTTCTAAAATTACAAAAAAATCTCGTAATTTTTAGGAATTCTTGTAAAATAGGAGGAAGCAAATAATCTAGTAAAGTCACGAAAACTCCCTTTAAGTTTTATCGCGTCAAAAAATTTAAATTTTAGAATTTTATGGGTAAAGGGGTTGTAAAATTACAAAGTTATTGGTAAAAAGCTCTTAAAATTACAATCAATATAAATTCTCTGTCCAATCAGCAGAAAAATATGCTGAAAATACACCCATTTTGAGCCATATGAGAAATCTGCAGAATTTAGCAGACACGGTTTGCTGAAAATCTGTCATGATTATCTAGGTGAAATCAGCAGACAAATCTGTCATAAACAGCAGAGGAATTTGTCAAAACAGATTTTAAAAAATTTGTTTTCATGAAAACTTTAGTTTTTTTTTTAACTTAAACTTAATAAAAACAAGTTACAGTGTAAAATTCGGCTGTGCCGAATCTTTTATACCCTCCAAAATGTAAACAAGCAAAAAAAATTTAAAAAAAATGTCAGAGTCGTGTTTTTTTAGTAGGGGGGGAGGGGTTAGGCGGTAGACGTTGGGGGACACCTTCCCCCTTGCGATAAGTGTTAGCAAATAAATTAATTGAGGTTTAAGCTCTTAATTAATACATTTTTATCATAATTTTAAATATTTTTTTTTATACCCACGCCCCCAAAAAGGGGCGGGTCAAAAAATGTTTTTTTTATGATTCCCTTGGTCTAACTGCAGGTCGATGAACTTCAAACGGTATACAAATGTTTTATTTACGGAACAAATCAGTGTTGGCTACCTTTACCCTTTCAATACCGTTACCGATTAAAAACCCTTTAATATTGACTACCGTTACCAATACCGAAAAAAAAAATTTAAATACCGTTACCGATAAAAATACCATTACCTTTATTCGGTTTTTTACCGGTATTATATCGGTTTTGTTTCGGTTGTCTTAATATTACTTATTTTAAATTGTTTTGCAGATAAAAAACAAAGTAAAACATTTTTAATGTACGTAAAATATAAAAAAAAGTTATTATTTTAGAAAACTTTTAAAAGATTTTTCTGCTAAAATTTATTAATTTTCTGACAATAAATTTAAAAAAATGCTGATTTTAAAAAAATATATTTGTTCAAATTTCAGCAGACTATTTTGTAATTTTACAAAAAAAAATTTTTGTCTAATTTAAACGATTAAAACTTAAAATTGCTCAAATTTGAAAAAATCAGCTAACTATTTTAAAAATTTAACAGAAATTTCCCTGTTTGTAAGAAAATTTTCTTGAAAAAAAATTAATTTTTTTTTTAAGTTAATTGAAAAACTTCGCTTCTTTTATAACATTTTTAACAAAAAAAAGTATTTTTTACCTAAATAAAAATATTGCGTGAATATTTTAATTAAATTCTGAGTTAATTAATAGTCGTTATAAGTACATATATGTTAAAAATGCACTAAATTTATCAGTTTTTTATGTGGTTTTAACAAATTAGTGACTTTTTGACATGTTTGGTAAATTTTATTCATAATACCGGTACGTACCGGTATCGTTATTTCGGCAACGGTTAACCGTTACCTAAATAATCCAAAATACCGTTACCTTTACCGTTACCGATATAAAAAATGTGTAATACCAATACCGTTACCAATACCGTTATTCGTTTCGGTTTTCAACCCTGGAACAAATATAGAAAAAATAGCATGTAAAAATATTGTATTTTCTAGAGGTGTTTTAGTTCCTCAAGGGGAACTTTTTTCCCCCTGGTTCGATTTGGCCCATCCCCAAACTTAACCAGCCTATGACCATAAGACATATTCGTGCCAAGCTTCAGGAATCTAGCTCTTTTATTTTGGACTGTACCGTGTCTTCCACAGACAGACGGACGGACATCGCCAGAATGTCTTAGAATCGATCACTGATCATTAATCGGAAACTTTGAATTTTTTTTTATTTTAGATTTTCCCAATTTGTTTACAGTTTCTAGTACCCTTCGAAAACTCCTTCATGGTAAATTTTCAGATTTTTTTGATGACCCGTTTAAAAGATAACGAATTTTTAAAAATTGATAGTTTGTTCCTTTACTCAAACTTCTTTTACTAATAACTTCTTTAATAATGGTCCAAAAAATTTTTTTTTTTTTTTTCAAAATTTTTGTTTTTTTATGTACTTAAAAAAAAAAAATCCTAAAAAATTCTTAAAAGCGCTCTAGAATGCGATTTTTAAGTTTTAAAATTTAAATCTCATTTTTGAAAATGTTTGTACTCTTCGATTTTTTAAAATTTTTTTGTGTAAAACTTCTATCAATTTTACAAATTTTTGGAACAAACTAATACCCTATCTCCAATTTCTAAGGGGGCTCCCACACAAAACGACATGTTTTCAAATTTGCTCCAACCGCTCTAACTGCCCTAATAGTGCCCTTAGAGCAACACAATGTATGACCGACCTACAATATTTTTTTAGTCCAAACATTTTCTCTGAACACACCTACCCTCTATCTTTAACTGTTAAGGCGGTCCCCATACAATTTTTTTTTATTTTTTGTAAATTTGTTTTATTTAATCAGCTTCTACCGGTCCAATGGTGCGTCCAAGAGGGGTCATTAGTGAGACAGACCCCCATTTATTTTTATCCTACAACATTTTTTTAAGACATAACTACGCCCTATCTACACTCCCTAAGTAGGCTAGTCTTAATCGTTTTAATTGTATAAAAAACGAAAAAAAAATTAATTCATACTTAAAAAAAAAACTTAATAACTTTTCTTGAAAAAGGGATGACAGCAAACTATTTCTGTAAAATTACAAAATAATCTGCTAAAAAAAAATTTTCAAAACTATATTAAAAAACATCGGTTTGATTGCATAAAAAAAAAGAAAAAAAGTAACACTTTGAAACAAAAAAATTTTCTTAAAAAAAAAGAAAAATAGCAAACTATTTCTGTATAATTAAAAAATAATCTGCTAAATATATGTTCAAAAATATTTTGAAATTCAGCAAACAGAATCATTAAAAACGCTGAAAAATGTCTGTTATTTTCTAAAACAAATTGACAGAGATTTTAGTAAAAATATAAAATTTAGCAGAAAAGGCTGCTCAAAGTTTGCTAAATCAAATTAAAAGTCGTTCTATAGATTTTATGACAGAGTTTTTCTTTGAGTGTACTAGGAATTCTGGTCTACTAGGAGGTAGCAAAAAAAACAAGCTTTTCTTGTCATTTTACAAGTTTTTTTTTTTAGGTGTAGATTATAAATACTAAGCTTCAAGGACCATTATTTCAGAATATATAAAAAGTACCATTTACACATTTTGTTTCCAAGTTTTTTTTTTTTTAAGTTTAAATTTTGAAAAAAAATACGTATAAAATGTTTTTCAAAACGGGATAACTAAATACTTCTGTAAAAATAATAAAACAAACTGCTGTTAGTTTTTGATCATTTTTAGTTTAAAAGTTTAAAATTTCACAAAATCTCAAAAAACTTCCATCTAAAAAAAAATTAAAAAAAAATTTTGAAAAAAAAATGCCAACAGACTATTTCTGTAAAATAACTAAATAATCTGCAAAAAATCTGCACAAAAATATTCATTTCAGCAGAAAAAGCTGCTAAAAGTTTGCTTATTCAAATTGAAAGTAATTTAAGAAATTTTTTGACAGAGCTTTTAGTGTGTTTTTAGTGTGGAGAATTCTATATTAAAAAAATTTCAAGATTCTAGTAAAATTATTACAAAATTACACTTTTATGCATTTTATGTCCCTTATGAACGGAATTTCCAAAAAGTACTTTTTTCATAATGTTTTTTGTTTTTATTTTTTAGCTTTCCGATTCTGACACATTTATTTTATTTGCCAAATATTTCGATATGTAAATTTAAAATTTATCATTCAAATCAGATTCTTTGAAATGGTAATACTTAAAAGTTTTTAACTTTATTTCTATAAATATGTTTATAAAGTAGTTTAAAATAACTAAATCACTTGAGAGATGACAAAAACATTAAACTTAAACAAAAAAAATATTTCATATCAATCATACGCTTCGTTGTCCTTAAAAATGTTTTTTAACTTCCTTTTAACAAAAACTTTTTACAAAATAATTGTTAATATTTTTTTTTATATAATTAACGCCGTCATCGTCAACAGCAGCTAGGCTTTGTTAATATACAACAAAAAGAAAAACTAAGAAAACTTTCTTTAGACAACTAAAAATTCCAAGAAGACAATTTTAAGGCAAAATTTCAAGTTAGTTGCTGATACTACACTCAAAATAATTACTCTGTTAAAAACTCTGTAAAATGACTGTAATCTCAACTCGACAGATATTTGACAAAGTTATCTGTCGAAATACAGATTTTATGAATATACTTTGTATTTTCTTGTAACCGAAAAACAAAATTTTATCTGTAATTTTACTTTTTACTTTGTAATCTGTATTTTACAGATAATAAACAGAGTTTTTTGTTAAAATACAGATTTTATAAAAATAGTTTGTTTTTTCTCGTAACCAAAATACTAAATTTCAACTGTAATTTTACTTATTGCTCTGTAAAACAGTTTTCAAATAAAAAACTCTTCAAAAAACTTCCAAATATTTCAACCGCTCTTTAAAAAGCGTCTTAAACCTGGTAAATTTTACGAGGATATCGTGTAAAATTGGAGGTACTCGTAAAAAAACTCGTAATTTTTATAAAAATAAAAAAAAATAAATTTACAATTTGGAAGCATTAGGGTGGGCAAATTTACTCGGTGGCATTTTCCAATTATCAACACTACTTGCACATTAAGGAAATAGAAATTGATCAGAATTCAAATAGTAAATAAAATAGTAAAATTCTGGTCGCCTTTATCAATATTTTACAGATAATTCTGTAAATTTACAGTTTTTTTATCGAAATCATTTTACAGAGTTTACTTCGTAAAATAACAAAAAGTCTTGCTGGTTGGAAATCTATGGTATTTTCTGCTGGCTCAGCAGAGTATATCTGTAATTTAACAGAGTGATTATTTTGAGTGTACAACAAACATTAAGTTAAAAAAAGTTCCTTCTTTTAATGTTAAAGTAATTTTGAAATAATAATAAAAATTATCTCTTTGCATCGACATTATGATTAAATGCAAAATATAAAATATGAACAAGACAAAGTCTATAAAATTAAACTTGAGCATAAGAAAATGTTAGAGGAAAGTAAAATACAGCTGTGGTCAAAAAAAATGGAAACAGTGGAATTTGCGCAAGTATTATATTAGTAGATATTTGTTGTTAAATGTCAAAAACAAAAAAAAACAAAAAAATCAAAAATTTTGAAAAATCATAAATTCTCTTAAAACTTTCTTATTTTTTATACCCTCCAACCAGTGTTCGAAAAAAAACAGTACGTTATTTAACGTTCCGTTCCAAGAACACATTCACTAAAAAGTTTTTTAAGTGGTTGTGAAGGTGTTCGCAAACAGAATTCCGAACGTTATGCCTGTGAGTTGAAGAACAGAAACTTTACGATAACGTACCGAACTAGGTTAGAAACAAAATAAAGTTCTTTTAGTGTTCTGTTTGTGAACTTTTGAGACATTTTTTTTTTTAAATTTAAAATGGCGATATCTCGAAAACTAAGCAAGATAGAGCAAAACGGAGCACATTTTTGGTTCTTGGGATTTCCATAGGTAGGCCTCTACACATGGGTGGACCCCATTGGGTCCCTCTTTTGAATCTAAAAAAGTTAGCATTCCGGGAAATTTAAAAATGCACATATCTCGCTAAATACTGCCGACGCGACATAAAGTCTAAAAGCGGTCATGTACTACGAGACAAGATCCACAAAAATGTTTTTAGACTTTTCATCGTGTCGGCAGTATTTAGCGAGATATGTGCATTTTTAAATTTCCCGGAGTGCTTACTTTTTTAGATTCAAAATAAGGACCCAATGGGGTCTACCCATGTGTAGATGTCTAGCGATACTATGGAGATCCCAAGAACCAAAAATGTGCTCCGTTTTGCTCTATCTTGCTTAGTTTTCAAGATATCGCCATTTTAAATTTAAAAAATGTCTCAAAAGTTCGCAAACAGAACACTAAAAGAACTTTATTTTGTTTCTTACCTAGTTCGGTACGTTATCGTAAAGTTTCTGTTCTTCAACTCGCAGGCATAACGTTCGGAATTCTGTTTGCGAACACCTTCACAACCACTAAAAAACTTTTTAGTGAATGTGTTCTTGGAACGGTACGTTTCGATAACGTACGGTCGCTCCATAGTTCCGTACAGAACACTAACGTACCGTACGTTAGAGTTTTTTTTCAAACCCTGCCTCCAACCACAGTATGCGGTTTTTATCCTCTGGCTCCATGATCGATTCTAAGACAATCTGCGTCCGTCTGTCTGGATGTAGTCAAAAAAAAAGGTAGACTCCTGATACTTGGCAAAAGTTATGCTGAGTATGAATGTTAAAAAGTGTCTTAAATCGGTAGAGAGGTTTTCGTGATATCTCCATTTGAAATTTATCAAAAAATTTTAGAAATGGCGATTTTTTGGAATAAGGCTCTTAACTTTGCTTAATACGTGAATAAAATAACGTGATTTCCTATATTTATTAAAAAAAAAAAATAATACACTTCTCGACAAATTTCATTTTTTTTAACGCCAGACACTTTTAGAAAAATAACGATGCTAAATAAACATTTATTTTTAAGTTCACCATGTAAATTTTTTTTAAAAAATACTAAATTTTTTGAAGTAGGAAAAAAATAAAAAATTGTCGATTAGTGTATTCGATCTAGAAAAATGTAGACATGTTTTATGAACTCAGCGTCCCCAAAAACATATAAAACGGCTATAAAATAATATTTTCCAGCTAGATTTGGACTTGGAACCACTGTGTAGCGTGGTGGGATGGACTTTTTTTGTGTAAAAAAAGTTATAACCGTAATGCATATTATAATAAATGACTTTGGTACCTTTTATCGTGATGGAAAAGGTACCCGAAAGTTCCCCCATTACCCAAAAAAACCCGTTAATTTTTTTTTTACATTTTGGAGGGTATAAAAAATTTGGCACAGCCAAATTTTTTTTTACAAATTAGAGGCTTTAAAAGTTTCGCCACAGCAGAAATAAGCACTATTGTTTTTTTTTTGTTCAAATTGAATTTCCCTCCCTCTATTCCAAAACTCTTTGGCCCGTACCACAAGAAAACAAAAAGTCTATTTAAACAAAAGCTTTATTTTAGATTTCAAATTTTCAATACATTTTTGAAAGTCGATTTTAAAAGCCAAAACAATTTGTATGGAAATAAAATTAAAAGCTGATTTTAAATATATTTTATTTTTCTATGGTAAGGCTGTTTATTTTTCTGATTTAAATCGAAGACCACAAATATTTTTACACGCTCGCCTATTCTCAAGAGCGTATAATGAAAAATAATCTTCTTGTGCTATTTTCTGACCGCCACTGTAAAAAATACTCATTATTTAGTGTAAAGTACACAATAGAGTGTCCTGAAAATTAAACTTAAACGAAGATTGGAAATTTATATTTTAGTAAATACAATTTGTTGGCAAAAAACAAATTTAAACTAAAACAAAAAAATGGTGGAAAACTTTTTTTGTAGGTCTGTCAGACCGTTCCCTAAAAAATGTGGGATATTCAAAATATTTAAGCAATTTAATAATTTTATACAAAATTTAATTTCTTGTCTACTCTTCTAAACACATACAATATTAAATATAATGAAATTACATTTTTGAATATACATATCATACATTTAACAACATTAAAATATAAAGTGAAAATGGTTTTCAAAACATAGTAAAGGTGGTTTGCCACAATGATCATTAAAGATTCAATAGTCTCTTAAGGAGACACACTTCATTTGTTGCTTCAATAAAACATCTTTCGTATAGGTACGTTTTAATTTTCTGGTCTGGCTTTTGCTATACGGTTTTGTAAAAAATTGTGTATAAAGGCTCAAAGTAGTAAAATGATAAGATTTTCGTTAAGCTTTATGGCATGTTGCCAAAAAAAGAAAATATAAAAGATTTTACTAATACATCTCAAATAATGAAGGCAAATCTTTATCGTGTTTTTTATTTATTTTTAAAATACACTTCAACAATTTCGTGAGAAGAAATCAACTGAAACAGTTTAAATGTTAGAATTTTAAAAATTTTCAATTAAATCTATTGATCAATAAAATTTAAATGAGTCAATCAGTGTTTAGATTAAAATTTTTGTTATTTGCTTTAACATACCAGATTATTTTTTGCTTTAATTTATTTGAATAGATTAATTCAAAAACATACAAAATAATCTGGTTTTACTTTTTTATTGTTGGCAACATATTGGAAAGAAAACAAGATGAATTTTTTGATAATTTTGTCATAAGCTTACATTTTATTTTGTTAAATCAATCATTATTTTGATTGACTATAGATAAAAAATTTATCAAATTTTTGATCAAAATCGAAAAAAACGTTTGATTGAAAAAATTTTCAATCAATCACCTATAATTTGATGATTGGTATAACAATTTTTTTAGTTAGAGGAATTTCAATCAAAAAATTGATTGAATCCGCGTTTTTGTTGATTAAAATTAGTGTCAATTTTTTTCTGTGTATTTGGTGCTTTTAATTTTTTTAATAATTTTTTTTTTTAAGAAATTGTATATAAATTTTGTAAAAACAGAATTTAAGTTTTTTTTTTTTTCTTTATTTAAAACAAAATTTGTATAACAGTTTTAAATTTCTATGCAACTAGTCAATGTTTGACTAACGAGCATATTGTTTATAATAAAATACAACTAATCAATTGGGGTATATGTACATATAGTACAAAACCCTTTTTACGTTGTCGTCACGAGATCGTGGGGAACACGACGTTGAAGTCGTCTACTTTGGATGGGATTGGAAGATAGAGTTCTTGCCTCTATATTAATATGGTTAATCAAACGATTTTGGTGATTATTTGCAATTTTTGCGATAACATTACTAACAGTTTCTACTTCCAGATCGCGATGTAGATCACTGTTGCGGATGTACCACGGGGCGTTGACAATTGTCCTTAGTATTTTGTTTTGGGAGCGTTGCACGATGTCTATAACAGCGGGCTTTGCACAACCCCAGAGTTGGATTCCGTAGGACCAAACGGGTTTTATAACTTGATTATATATCAATAGCTTGTTTGATACCGATAGATTGGAATATTTACCAATTAGCCAGTTAAGGTTTCTGCTGCGTATGTCGATTTCGTTCTTTTTTTTCTTGACATGTTCCTTCCATTTTAATTTCGCATCAAGGGTCATACCGAGATATTTTGCGTTGTTTTCGTGAGGAATGTTACATCCATTTATTTGTACTGGAACGTGGTTAATTTGTTTGTGAGTAAAGTTTACGTGCACGGATTTATTATTGTTTATTTTCAAACGCCATGTTTCGGTCCAGTCTATTACTGAGTTAATGGCCGTCTGTAGATGATTTGCTGCTATTTCTGCTGATTTTGCTGTACTGAGGAGTACTGTATCATCAGCAAAGGTTGCTATTGTTGTATTGGGCGAAATGGGAAGATCATTAGTAAATAGAAGATATAAAAGTGGTCCTAAAATGCTTCCCTGCGGTACACCTGCTCTGATTTCTTTCAGTTTTGAATATTCACTATCATACTTTACTCGGAAATATCGATTTGTAAGATAAGATTGTAATATTTGACAATAGTTTTCTGGCAATCTGGCGTACAGCTTCATTAATAAGCCTTCATGCCAAACTTTATCAAAAGCCTGGGCAACATCAAGGAATATTGCAGAACAGACTTTGTTTTCATTAAAAGTTTTCTCTATAAAATTAGTTATCCTGTGGACCTGATCTATAGTAGAATGTTTTTCTCTAAATCCAAATTGGTGATGTGGAATTAAATTTGTTTGCTCTACGATAGGTTTAATACGATTCAGTAATACTTTTTCAAATAGTTTTGATATTATTGGTAAAAGCGATATTGGACGATAAGACTCAACATTATACGGGCATTTACCAGGCTTAAGAATCATGATGACTTCAGCAAATTTCCAGATGTCTGGTATATATTTTAACTTTATTACAGCTTTAAATATTTCTGTTATAATATGTAAGGCTTTTCTTGGTAACTCTTTCAGCACCTCGGATGTAATTAAATCAAAACCTGGAGCTTTTTTTGATTTTAAGTTTTTAATTTCAGTTTGAATCTCACGTTCTGTTACATCATTCATAGTATGAAATGGTATTATGTTCGTGGTGTAATTTAAAGGAGATTTTAATGACTCATTTGGCATAAAAATACGATGTAAGTGTTCAGAAAACAAGGTAGCTTTTTGTTCACTTGTGCGTATCCATTGACCATTGGGATCTTTGATTGGATGTAACATGGCTATAGGACTGTTACGTTTTTTTGTTGCTTTCCATAATGAATGATCATTGTTTTTGTTTGGACATAATTCTTGAAGATGTTGTTGAAGAGTTTGATTTTTTATATCATTAATAAGTCTTTTAAGTTGTTGTGTAGCTCTATTTAGAAGGGTTTTATCATTAGGACAACGAGTCTGCTGCCATTTTCGACGTAATTTTCGTTTTTTTGACAGTAAGATTTTAATTTCTTTAGGATAGTTAGCTCCTGTCGATTTTTTAGTAAGCGTTGGTGTGCTAATCCAAGCTGCTTGCTGTATTTGTACCGTAAGATTATTAGCTTCTTCCTCTAGTTGGTTGATATTATCTATCTCATTCATATACAGATTAGTATTTAAGATACACTTGAAATAATTCCAGTCTGTAAACTTATTGGTTAAAAAAGGATTTTCTTCTTTAGTTATTATGTAATCACTTAAAGTAAGGTAAATAGGTGAGTGATCGGAGTTTAAATCAAACCCTTCCTCAATTTTTATGAATTTTGTTGAAATTTTTTTTGTGATAAAAAAATCGATCAGGTCTGGGATTTTTGTGGGATCTGTTGGCCAGTAAGTTGGCTTACCAGTAGACACGAAATCACATCCTAGCTCTTTAGCAGCTTTGTATAGCTCTCTACCTTTCGTAGTTGTCAAACGTGAGCCCCAATAGGTATTTTTAGAGTTGAAATCGCCGCCCATAATAAATTTGTGGTTATGGTTTTCAATCAGAGTTTTGTATTGATTAGATTTTATTGTATGCCGCGGTGGGCTGTACACAGATGTTACAGACAGTAGATCCATAGAAGTTTTAACTGTTATAGTAGTTGCTTGAAATTCTTTTGTTGATAATTTATTTTCTTCGTAGTGTTTAATTGTGTTTTTAATGATAACTGCACTGCCTCCCCTTGCGCTATTATCTGGGTGCAATGTATGGTAAACGTTGTAATGTGGTATATTGATGCAAGATTCGTTTGTTAGGTGAGTTTCTGAAATTAAGCAGATATCGATCCCCTCTTTTTTCATAATTATTTCTAATTCGTTTAAATGGTTCAGTAAACCATTTGCATTCCATTGCATAATTCTAATACTTTTAGACATTTTGAAGGTTTAAAGATTAAATGACATTTCTAAACGTTCAAGACGTTGCAAAATGCTATTTTGGATCAATTCCTGTTTTTTGACAATATCATGTATACTTGTCAAAAGATCAGATCCTTCGACAGAGCTTGGTTTTGGTAGGCTTGTTTTTACAGCATCAGAAAATGTACGCTTATTGATTTTTGGCCGATTTTCCATGGCATTGTCATTACGTCTTCTCATTAGAGGAGCGTTATTAAGTGTAAATTTTTTTTGAGTGTAGTAATTTTTTTGAGTGGCAAAATTTGTCAAAGTGACACGAACACTTAATTATTTAAAAACAAGTAAAAAAGTTAAATTCGGCCTTGCCGAATGTAGTGATACCCTCCACAATTTCAAAAAGATTATTGCAAAAAACTTTATTTAAAAGGAAATTACTTTTGAAAAAAAAATTTTTTTAAAAAAAAAATTTTCGCGAAAAAAAATTTTGGTAAAAAAAATCCGCGATTTTTTTTTTTTTTTTTGTACTTGTTTAAATACCATTTGGTGTTCAATTATGTTTACATATGAGTAAATCCATATCAACATAGCAAAAAAAATTGAATTTTTGACGTCCATCGACCCAAATTTCATGAAACTCGGTATATATGTTGGGTAGAGTGTCCCTTATTTTGGAAATGTTGGAAATCTTGAGACGGTACCCGCTCATTTTTTTCCTTTTGACTTAAAAATAACTCAGGAAAAATTTTACGCCCCTAGGACCACGCCTTCCCTACGCGACGGGCCCTTAAAGAGCGGGGCCTAAAAAATCATTTTTCCATACAACCCTAGTAAAAATATTGTGCTAATTTTACTGAATAGATCTAATTTGATCCGTAAAATGGTTGTATCAAATAATATCTAATTGTATTACTTTAGATCAAAAAATATAAAAATTGATACAATTTGATCCTGAATTTTGTCAAATCTAATTAGATCAAATTGATCTTATAATATCAATTTTTATATAATTTGATGAGCAAAACCAAAATACGAATCTAATCATATATGGAGCAATATCTAACCATATAAAGTGGATCAACCGTATCAAAGTGATAGATACAATTTTATATAAATTTATACGGAAGCATATTAACTCATATAAGATTGTATCAAATTATATATGATTAGACCAGAAAATTTTTACTCGGGAAACCAAAAAATTTTTTTTTTGATTTTTAATTTTTTTGTTATTATTTATTATATTACTTGGTTTGCTTATTCACAACAAAAAATTTGATTTTGGTGGGATAAGTCTTTCAGCGCTAAAAAATTTTTCGCAAAAAAAAATTTTGAGCCGCCGGGGTCCTACAGTAAAAAATTTTTAAAAAATATTTTTTTTTAGTTTTGACCAGCAACGGTTTTAGCTGCTATGTTGCTTTAAATGATATATATTCATAAAAAAATATTTTTTGTATCTGTGACATCTTAATCGTGTTCTAAAAAAGGGTAAAAAATGCATTGATGATTTTTTTCGATACACGATAAAAATGTCACAAATATGAATAATATTTTTTTTGGAATATATATCATTAAAAACAACATAAAAACTAAAACCATTGCTTTTCAAAACTAAAAAAAAATATTTTTTAAAAATTTTTTACCGTAGGATTCCTACGGCTCAAAATTTTTTTTTTCGAAAAAGATAAAGATGTCACAGATATGAATAATTTTTTTTTTGGAATATATATCATTTAAAGCAACATAGCAACTAAAACCGTTGCTGGTCAAAACTAAAAAAAAATATTTTTTAAAAATTTTTTACTGTAGGACCCCGGCCGCCCAAATTTTTTTTTTGCGAAAATTTTTTTAGCGCTGAAAGACTTATCCCTCCAAAATCAAATTTTTTGTCGTGAATAAGCAAACCAAGTAATATAATAATTAATAACAAAAAAATTAAAAATAAAAAAAAAATTTTTTTGGTTTGTATGGAAAAATGATTTTTTAGGCCCCGCTCTTTAAGGCCCCGTCGCGTAGGGAAGGCGTGGTCCTAGGGGCGTAAAATTTTTCCTGAGTTATTTTTAAGTCAAAAGGAAAAAAATGAGCGGGTACCGTCTCAAGATTTCCAACATTTCCAAAATAAGGGACACTCTAATGTTGGGACTTACTCAACTTATACTCAAACAAAATTTAAGACTTTTGACTTCCGTAGTTTTGGAAATATGACGTTTCAAAAGTCAAGAAAATCTTTTAAAAGGTAAATTACAAATATTTATATCTCGAAAAGTAGTTGAGGTATATCACTCCCAGATAGCTTTTTTTAAAGGCAAAATTATCACCTTTAAAATATCATTTTGAAAAAATTTTTATTTTGGAATCTTTTTTGTGTTTCTGCACAATTCGCGATTCGCAAAAACATATCAAAAAAAGCGACATTTTTAAAAATCTGAAAAAAATATATGTTAAAAGTATGAGTCTTAGCTACAAGCTCTAAAAATTTCGCGTTGGTGAACGTACTAAGTCCAGAGATATTAATAAAAATGTGTTGACAAGGAGGAATTTTTTTAAAAATCTGATGAATATTTAATTACTATTTTTGAATATTTTTGCAAATACATAAAATAAAACGGTGAAAAAAGTAAAGTTGATGGTACACACGAGTATTACACATGAATAGATTGTAACATAACTTTTTATCGATTACACTACTTAACAAAAGTCAACTTTTTTTGCAGAGACTTCTAGAACACATTTTGAAAAGTATTTGGCCTACACGAATCTGTCATCATAAACATTTTATCAATTTGTCTTCTGGACATATAGGCCTATTTTACAGACTAAAACCTCAAACCCAATAAAGAAACGTAATAATAAATGTTTCACACTGACATACATACATCATATTATTTGTTCGTTTAATATTTTTGTATGCTGCAGCTACAAAAACTAAATGGGAAAATCACGAGAACGCGATTACATAAAAATGACAATGGATTCGCGTTTAGTGGATTCACGTTAAAGAGGGCAAACCCCTTAAGAAAATGTATTTTAAACAATGAAAATTAAACAAATAAAAATATTAGGGAAAAAAGTATATGCAAATAATATTTGCAAATTTTGCTCAAAATTTAGATTTTTTTGCAGCAAATATTTTCGCATACACTCAATGAATTTTGAAATAATATGCATTTTTAATAATTTTTCCAATATAAAGCCATTCGTTGGTTTTTATGGGCAAGGACCGCAAAAGAGGTATTTTCTCGAAAATAAAATGTTTGATAAAATGTTTATGATGACAGATTCGTGTTAAAGAGACCAAAATACTTTAGCAAATGTAATCTAAGAGTCTGTGCAAAAAAAGATGATTTTTGTAGAGTAGTGTAATCGATAAATATTCATGTTATATTGTAGCTATGTGTAGTACCCGTATGTACCATTAACTTTACTTTTTTCACCGTTTTATTATGTGTATTTGCAAAAATATTCAAAAATAAAAATTTAATATTCATCAGATTTGATAAAAATTTACTACTTGGCAACACATTTTTATTCATATCTCTGGTCTTAATACGTTCACCAACTCAAAATTTATACAGCTTGTAGCTAAGATAGTAGCCAATAACATATATTTTTTTCAGATTTTTAAAAATGTCGCTTTTTCAGATTTATTTTTGCGAATCGCGAATTTTGCAGAAATAAAAAAAATTCCCAAAATAAAAATTTTTGCAAAATGTTATTTGAAAGGTCATGGTTTTTGTCTTTAAAACAAGCTATCAGGGAGTAATATAGCTCAAATACTTTTGAAGATATAAATGTTTATATTTCATCCTTTAAAAGATTTTCTTGACTTTTGACACGCCATATTTCTGGAACCACGAAAGTTAAAGGTCTTAAATTTTGTCTGAGTATAAGTCTTATAAGTCCCAACATATACACAAAGTTTCATCAAATTGGGAGACATCGAAGGAAATCAGGGGTTCATGTTGAAAAATTTTAACTCATATGCCAACCAGAAGCCGAATTAAAGCATTTTGTATTTTTAGGTTATGTTGAATGTACTGAAATTTTTGAGGTGTGCTTACATTTTCGTTCATAACTTTTGAACCGCTGAACCGATATCGCTCAAATGCAATACCAAACTTCTCGGGAGAACCAATAAATATGTTAAGTTTCAGTCATCTCTGTGCAATATTTTGTCCGCGACAGCATTTTCCACAGACAGACAGACAGACAGACAGACAGACAGACAGACAGACAGACAGACAGACAGACAGACAGACAGACAGACAGACAGACAGACAGACAGACAGACAGACAGACAGACAGACAGACAGACAGACAGACAGACAGACAGACAGACGGACAGATGGACAGACGGACAGACGGACATCGCTAGAATGTCTTAAAATCGATCGGGCATTATGAATATATATACTTTATGGGGTCCCAGATCGATATTTCGATGAGTTACAAACAGAATGACAAACTTATATATACCCTCTATCACTAGAGTGGAGGGTATAAAAAAAAATTAAAAAATTATGTCTTAAAATCGATCGGGCATTATGAATATATATACTTTATGGGGTCCCAGATCGATATTTCGATGAGTTACAAACAGAATGACAAACTTATATATACCCTCTATCACTAGAGTGGAGGGTATAAAAAAAAAATTATAAAAATAGAAAATTCTGGAAAATTATATAAATAATAGTTATATAAATAACTGACCTCGAACCTGCATTTCTTCGTACTCCTCAAATAGCTCCCAACCACATTAGAATTTTTCTGAGTGTACTAATACTCATACAATATGTTTTTTTGTATCTTTTATAATCATTACAAGCATCTCTAACATCAGGTGATTGTTTTTTGTACAAAATCTAGCAGTTTGAGTTGAATTCTCACAGCAGTTGGTAAATTTAATGAAACATTTTTAACAGAACCAGTATACAAGTAAAAGTAATAAAATTCATGTTACGGTTTTTGGATTTCTATACAAGTGTCTAATCCAGTGGATCGAAATCATTTTTATTACCAACTAGCTATACCCGGTCCGCGTTGCTGGCCCTAAGAAAAAAACAGTTTTATATTGCATCTTAATTTAAATATAGTGTCGGACAAAATTAAAGCACGGGTCCGGGTCCAGCTAGTAAACTTTGGTTCCACCCTCGGTTAGTACTATCTATACAGAAATCTAAACAAAATCGGTTCAGCCGTTTTTGCGTGATTTCGAAACAGCCAGGCATAACGTTAAGTATAGTACAAAGGGGCGTGTCATTTAACGCATTTTTATCGAATCGTGATAGTCTAAAGTTCCATGCTGCATCCTCGATTAGTACTATCTGTGCTGCAAATTTCATTGACATCAGTTTTGCCGTTTTTGTGTGATTGCGAAAGGGGAGGAAACAACTATTTATTTATGACAAACGGGAGTGCCATTTTATACCCTTTTGCCGAATCGCGCTCTAAATATTCCCGCTTGGTTAGTTCTATCAGTAGTGACAGATTCTGCGTTTCTGTTTTTGTGTGATTTTAAAACAGGCAGATATAACGTTCAGTATAAAACAAAGGGACGTGGCAATTTACGCCTCTTTGTTCAATCGTGGTCAGTATAGTACAAAGGGCGTTGCAATTTTGATCCCGTTTTCCAATAACGATCTTATATGGCCTACATATGCACTTGGTTAGCACTGTATGTAGTGAAAATGTCAAGAGAATCGGTTCAGCTGTTTTTGCGTGATTGCGAAACAGGCAGTATAGTAGAAAGGGGCGTGGCATTTTATGCACGTTTTTCAATCGTATTTAACATGGCCTATAGTTCCGCACTCGGTTAACACTATCAGTGCTGAAAGTTTAATTAAAATCGAATCAACAGTTTTTGCGTTTTTGCGGAGCACGCAGAAATAACATTCAATTCAATACAAAGGGGCATGGAAAATAGTTAGTACTCGGTTTAGCCCACTTCAGTATTATAATACTGAGTCGTAAGAAAATACGTATCTTAAATAATACGAAATTTTCTCCGCTTGTCAAAAAATCTTTTAAAAAATCCTTTGCGTATTTACACCATCACATCTGAAATATCATCAAAACAAATACAACCCTAATCCCTTATGAACAGCGTATACGTTTTCTCATTTTTAGAGAAATTTCTACGTATCCGCTTGTCATTTTTCAATCCGTATTTCTCTTGGTTTTATACCGATTTGTGTTTACACCATACTATTTTATAGATTTTACATAAAATTTTGACAGATATTATTACAAATATTATAGTCTGAAGGCACCTTTAGTACTATCGTTGGTTTAAATTTCATCAAAATCGGTTCATCCGTTTTTTATATATAGATGTCATTGTGGTGCAATGTAAAAAATAGATTTTTCCCACCCCTCCGCCCACAGGCAAAAAAGCAGGGTATTTTACGCCCATTTGTCCGATCACGCTCTAACTTGGCAAATAGTTAGTACTCGGTTAGTACTATCTTTAGTTTAAATTTCATCCAAATCTGTCTATCCGTTTTTTGTATATAGATGTCATTAGTGGTGCAATGTAAAAATTTGATTTTGCCACGCCCCTCCGCCCACACCCAAAAACTCAAAATCTGACCGCACAGTGTTACTCCCTAGGCTATTCTGAATATTCCCTGAAAATTTCATCAAGATCGGTCCAGCCGTTTTCGAGGCCATACAGAACATACATACATACCCACACACATACATCCATTTTTATATATATACAGGGTGGTCCAATAACTGGTATCTTTTTAAAACATGCAATGAAATGAACAATATTCAATAGTTTTGAAACCTTATGGCTTTATTTGAAAGAGCAAATATTCCCATTATTTATGGCAAACGACTTCATTCATGCGGTTGCCTGGGTTAGCTCCGCAGTAGCTCATTCTCGGCACCCATTTTTCTAATGTTTCTGGTTCTATCTCACGAATGGCTTGAACGATATTTGTCGAATGGGCCTAGAACATTTCTGGATTTCCCATGTTGCATGAATCTTTAACGAGACCCCTCAAAAAAATTTTTAAAGTTGTTAATCGGCAGCTCTGAAGTGATCAATTGTCACCGCGAATATGGCGAAAAACACGATTTCCGAACTAAGTGCGCAAAATATCGATTGTTTGATGGACTGTGGGACATATTGCGACATCCTTCTGAAAATAAATGTCATCCAAGTTGGTATATTCTATTACGGCCAACAAAAAGTCGGTAATAATGGCTATGTAGCGCTCATCTTTGACGAAAATGGGAGTTTCAGCTGTATTTTTGAAAATATTGTGTAATGATGCTGATACTCAAATCTATTGCTTTCTATAGATGAATTGGATTCTTTACAATACCTTGCGAGTTTTACGATCCCAAGATGTACCAATTTGTTTGTTAACATAACCTCATTTGAGTGCCTTATTTCGGTTAAAAACTTTTTTTCGAAAAACGTGCAGTTTGGCAGCGCAGTACTGCGCTACAACGCGATACAGCGGAGCAAGCCGAAGACGCATCAATGAAGTCGTTTGCCATAAAAAACGGGAATGTTTGCTCTTTCAAATAAAGCCATAAGGTTTCAAAACTATTGAGTATTGTTCATTTCATTGCATGTTTTAAAAAGGTACCAGTTATTGGACCACCCCTTAGAAGATAGAAGTAAATTAAGCTAGATTACAGAGATTTTGATCCACGACATTTTGCATTTATGTTTCATGTAAAACCTTGCGCTTAATTCTAAAATGAAGTCTAAAGATTTAAAAATAGAAAAGTTTTCGAGATAATGCTAACTTTTTAAATTTTCATTTTTTAAGTCGGTGGATTTATTTTTTTGGTTTTAAATTAACAGTAATTAAATGTTTTGTAAATTCTGCACTTTTTTTTAAGTTTAGATTTTTGTCCATCAACACAAAAAAAAATCAGAAACGCGTTTTTCGTTTTTTTTTTCGAGAAAATCGCATTTAAATTTTAAATTTCATAGCAATTTAGTAATTTGCTTTTATATTCTTGTTTCAACAGAGCGTATGAGTAATATTTATGCAATTAATAATACTCATTCGCAACGTTAAAACAAGAAAATACAAGCAAATTACAAAATTGTTATGAAATTCAAAATTCAAATGAAAAAAAATTCTGTATTTTTGACAAATGGACTTTTTTTTAAAAAATAGAAAATTTCAGAACGGGTTCTGAAAATTTTCCAAAAAAAAACTTTAATTGATAGCCCATACAAAACTATATAAGATAGTATTTTTTTGAGATTGTGGTGCATTCCGTTTTAATGTGATAAATATTTAAACAAGGCAACTCGCCACAAATTTGACAATTTTTCCAATATTTGACCACGCCTCCTAAGCCCAGTTTTTGAAAATTTGAAAAACCAAAAACGCAATTTTCTTACAAGGGAAGTCTCCCTAGTGTCACCCGCGGATCTTTATGGAATTGGATTTATTTTGTAGAGCAGAAAAAATAAAGGGACACGTATTTTTTCTTAGCGGCCCAAATTCTTATTTAGGGGGTAAAAAGGAGGGGGGAAGACAAGGTCATTTTTCAGTTTTTTTCGTTTATCTCCTATATTATGCAAAGCAACCTAGTCATGTTACATACCAAATGAAAGGTTTTTGGAAAACCTATCTACGTGTGCTAAGAACGTGACCAAACATGCACAACTTTTCGTCATATTGAGTAAAATACCAAAATTTTAATAAGTCAAAAAATATTAACTTCTTTGGCCCGTTGTTAGCACCATGAGATAGGTATTTTTAATACCTTTAATCTGATACCACACATGCCTATATTAATTTTGTTTAAATAGACATAAATCGTAAAAAACTGAAAAAGGTCAATTTCCCCCCATACAAATCGACCCCCCCTAAAAATGAGTTTGGGCCGCTAAAAAAAAATACGTGTCGAATTAATTTTCGTTCTTAACAACATATCCAAATTTCATGAAGATCTGAGGGTGACACCAGGGAGACTTCCCTTGTTAGTTCCATATAGAGCTATTCAAACCTATTAAGAAATTAACGGGACACATGTTCTTCTGTAGCGGTACATTTGGTGTGGAATGCCTCATATGAGCAATAAGGTGGAGCAAATTCAAATTTTTTTGAACTTCGAAAACGTAAGGGTCGGAAAAGTTAAATTTTTTTTCACTTCTGAGCTTTCCAATTTTCCAGTCAAAAAAGGAACCCGAAGCCATTGTTCTACAGTTCCAATATTTTTGTGTGTTAATATCGATCCTTAAAGGGCCCGATGTTTTCGAAATTCGGAAAAAAAAATCATTTTTCTACTCGCAGTTCAGGTCTGATCTATCACGAAGAAAATAGGCGGGATTAAAAAAACATCGTTGATATTGGTAGAGCTTACATGCATTTGATTAAAAATGTAACCGAACTTCAAATTAAAATAAAGTGAGGAAAAATATTTTTAATATCAATCAAACTGACTTTATTGGATAGACAATTTTATGACATTAATGTTTAAAAATGATTTGGAACCATATCGACAACAAAAATGGCTCGTACATGGAGTAATCTGAACCTCTATTTTCACACAATTTTCACAGAATTTGAGACCGTTTTTTCGAATTTCTCCAATAACTCGTCGAAGGTTTATTTGCAGGTGTTTAATTGTCTCTAATTTATCGGAAAAGACAAGTTAGTTTACATAGCCCCACAGAAAATAACACAGTGTTACAAAAATGAATGAAACAGAAAAACCTGGGATGCGATACTTTTTTTCTAGTAGGTGCTGTTGAGTACAACAAGATTCTGTCCTTGAAATTTGCGAAACACCTCCAAAATCCTGAGTTACGGGTAAAAAACCGGTTTTTCGTACTTTTTACACTTATAAGCCAGTAACTTTGTTGAATATTAACCGATTTTGAATTTCTCGACGGTTTTAGAAAGAATAAACTAATACCTTTCGAAGTTGTAAACATGAAATTTAAGTAATATTAAAACAACTGTGCGTATTTTTCCAGCAAACTCAATTTTTCCAAAAAAAAAACATTATTTTCTAAGTTTGAAGATGTTTTATCATATTTTTTTATTTAGGAACCGTACCATTTATGCATTTATTAATAAAGTATATTTATTTAAGAGTAAATTACAACCTTGGTTTTTAAAATCGGCTAAAAATTGACTGAGTTATTAAACTTTTAATAAAAACAAAATTTTGTAATAAATCCCAGCACAATGTTTTTCTACCATCCAACCATAATATGCGGGGTATACTCACCTTGTCATTCTGTGTGAAACACATCGAAATATCGATCTAGGGTCCCATAAATTATATATTTTTGATCAGTGATCGATTTTACGACATTCTAGCTTTGTCCGTCTGTCTGACCGTCCGTTTGTCCATCTGTGGAAGACACGAAACTGTCTAAAATAAAAGAGCTAGACTCCTGAAGTTTTGACACGAATATGTGTTTAGTTTATAGGACAGTAAAGTTTGTAAATGGGCTAAACCGGACCAGGGGAAAAAAGTTTCCCCTTGGAGAACTAATGCAACCCCAGAAATACACTATTTTATTTTAAAGTTTTTTTGTCTATTTGTTCAACAAATAAAACATTTTTGCGTCATATGAAGTTCATTGACCCGCTGTTGAACCAAGGGGATTAAACAATGCCATTTTTTTGGTCCGCTTTCCTTTTAGGTCAAACGAAAAATAAAAAAAATATAAAATTTTATTATTTGAGTGTAAATATTATAATATATAAATTTGTAAACATTAATCGCTAGGGGAAGGTGTTCCCAGACAGCATCACCCACAACCCCCCCCCCCCCACAATCCCGCGAAACGTACTTGAAGTTTTTTATTTTCATTTATCGCAAGGGAAAGGTGTCCCAGGCAGGCCATACATCCGCGCCGCTGAGTTCCCCTTCTCAACAACAGTTTAAAACAAGAGCTTTCCCAAAACTTTTTTGCTTTAGAGTTCCATTGTCATTTATACAAGATTTACATTCCACTAAATTATCATGTATTCTACAAGCGGACGTCCGCACATGACGGACATCTCTTCAATGTCTTAGAATCGATCAATGATCAAAAAAATATATACTTTATGGGACTCTAGACCGATATTTCGCCATCTCTATAATGTCTTAGAATCGATCACTGATCAAAAAATTATATTCGATGTGAGACTCTAGACCGATATTTTGATGCGTTTCGCACCGAATGACAAAGTGAATATACCCCGTACTACGGTTAGAGGGTATAAAAACATTGTGCAGGCATATATTCCAAAATTTTGTTTTTATTAAAAGTTTAATAACTCGGTCAATTTTAAAAACCAAAGTTGAGTTTTTCTCACAAATAAATATACTTTTTTAATAAATTCATAAATAATACGGTTCCTTAACAAAAAAATGTATAAAAACATCTCCAAAGTTGAAAAATAGAGAAATTTAAAAAAAAATTGAGTTTGCTGGAGAAATACGCATAGTTGTCTCAATATTACTTAAATATTATGTTCAGATCTTCGGAAGGTCTCACTTTCTTCTTTCTAAAACCGTCGATAAATTTAAAATCGGTTGGTTTTCAACAAAGTTACTGGCTTATAAGTGTAAAAAGTTCGAAAAACCGGTTTTTTACCCGTAACTCAAGATTTTGGAGGTGTTTCGCAAATTTCAAGTACAGGATCTTATTGTACTCGACAACACCTACTAGAAAAAAAGTATCGCATCCCAGGTTTTTTTTCGCTGTCACACTGTGTAATACAATGGGGTTAAATCAAACGATATTGGTAACCATAAATAGGATCTTTGAATAAAATTTAAGTTCGACGAAAAGAAGCATTTTTTGATATTTTTCTTTTTACAATTTGGAAGCGATGATCTTAAGTAAGTCTATGCATGATAAAATGTCAAACCATACTTAACAAAACACAACTATCAGCAGTTACATCGGTTGTCAAATAAAGCAGTATTACCAATTCAAAGTTGTGAACCTCTAAAAAAACACCCTATAGTTCTTTAATGGGGAACATGTTTCTCTCTCGTCCGATTTTGCCTCCGAATCTCGCCAGCCTGTGAACATCCCAGCAAACCTTAGATTACCAAATAAGGTATAAAATAAGGTGTAGGATCTCTTATTTTATACATTGCAGCATTGATGATTTTAACAGGCGATGAGACTCAAAGTAATGCATCCACATTATCACAAAGAATACCAGTAAGGTATAAAATAAGTCATAAATTTATAACGAAGAATACGAGTAAGGTGTAAAATATATGATATTTTATAGGTTACGAGAATGAATATATAAGGTGTTACGGGTAGTGAAAAAGTAATTCTGTATTAAATTTACTCACGTGATTTTAAGTGAGTGTAAGTAGATAAAATATGCTCGTGAGTGTGTGTCGTTAAAAATTTCCTGTCGTGAGCCCATCTCTAGTTTAAACTTCCGCATTTTTTTATAAAATAATTATTTTTTATGTTATTGTAATGCATTATGCATCCAATTATAAATAATGCATTATTTCAAACTTTCAAATAATACATAATGTAACCAAATATAAGTCATCCATGATTTAATGTTTAGAAATAACAAATACGAAATACATTTTTTCCAATAATCATGCATTACGTAGCAAATTATTAGTAATGCATTATTTTTCACTTGAAAATAATACGTTGTGGAACAAATGTTTGGTAAGACATCATAAAATAATGCTACAAATAAGTTATATGCATTACCTGGTAATGTGTTATATAATCACTACCCATTACCAAAGTTTTGCTGGGATAAGACATAATCGTGCCAAACTTCAGGAACTCTTTTATTTTCGACTGTATCGTGCCCTCCACAGACGGACGGACAAAGCTAGAAAAGAATCAGTCACTGATCAATAATATATGTACTTTATTGGATCCTAAATCGATATTTCGATGGGTAGGAGGGTATAAACAAAATAATTGTTCGATTAATCGATATAAATTAATCGATTTATTCGTTATTTAAATCAATCGAACAAGTGTTTGGTTTTGTTTGATCGATTAATCGAATTACACAGCTCAACAAGAAAGTGCGTATTGGATTCTGGTTAGTTATTTGGATAGTGTCTGTTGCGCTGATTCCAAATCCGGAGCCCGAATTTGTCTATCACGTCAGGATTTTGAGTAATTCGCTGTTAAAGTGCCGAAAAAGGGAATTTTTTTACCATTTTTGACATAAAAGCTTATAAAATAATATCCTGACATGCAAATGACTTGGTATCAAGCTCATTCGAAAGCCTGTAATTTTCTCTTAAATATTAGATAAAATGTTCAAAAAATTTAATTTTTGAAAATGGTAAAAATATCATTAGCAAAAAACCTTCCATTTTTTTAATATTTAGTTTATTTACGGGTAATTCCAAAAATTTTCGCCCCACTGTTCGGAAACATGCCTTTGGACGCCACTGAGAATTTGGCACATATATATCCACGTTAATATGAAATATGTTGCATTTTTGGATTTTCAAAATTTGCTGTAGTTTTCAAATTATCGCGGGTCAAAGTTCGACTTTTTTAGCAAAAGTCAGAAAAATACATGACGTTTAACGTGCTCTAACTTTTTAACTAGTAATCCGATTATCACAAGTAATGGCTCATATGAAAGCTTAATTCTTCTTCTTTTAGGAAATATTTTCAAAAGCATACGGTTTTTTTCTGAAGTGTTGCAAAAATTCAAAAAACATTTTTTTTTGCGAATATTTAAAAAAACACATCTTCGATTTTTTTAAAAAAAAGTTTGGTGATAAGCAATACTGTTTTGTACAACATATCCAAAATTCAGAGTGGGATCCCAATGGGATCAAAAAATATTCTGGTTTAAGTACGAAGTTCTTAAATTTTACCTTAGAAAATTAAAATTTTATGTTTCTTCAATATAAAAATTTAAATTTTCAAAGAAAATTATACTATTAAAATTTTGAAAAACATTTAAATCATTAGAAATTTAAATTTTCTAAGGGAAAAATATGAGAACCTCGTACTAAAAACAGAATATTTTTTGATCCCATGGAGATCCCACTCTGAATTTTGAATATGTTATACAAAACATTGTTATTTTTCACCAGAATTTTTAAAAAAAAAATCGAAGATGTGTTTTTTTAAATATTCGAAAAGAAAAAATGTTTTTGCATTTTTGCATCATTTCTGTAAAAAAAAACTGTGTTATTTTAAAAATATTTTCTAAAAGAAGAACCCCAGCTTTCACATGAGCCTAAATTTGTGAAAATTGGGTCATTGGTTAAGAAGTTACAGCTCTTTAAACGTGATGTATTTTTCTTACTTTTGCTTAAAAAGTCAATCTTTGACCCGCCATAATTCGTTAAATACACCAAATGTAAAAAAACGATATATGGTACATATATCATATTTATGAGGGCTATCTATGTGTCAAGGTTCAAATTAATCTGAGACACCATTTCCAAAAATGACTAAAATTTGAGCTAAATTTTCTGGAATGGCCCTTACACAGTGTTTTTTTTTAACAAATTTCCATAAAAATTCATACGTAAATTTTAGATTTAAAGCACTTGTTGCTAATGATTTTTGTACCACTTTAGAAAATGAAATTCCAAGAAGATTTGATCTTGTCTGAAAGAGAAAATTATACACTTTCGAATGAGCTTGATACCAAGTCATTTGCATGTCAGGATCATATTTTATAGGCTTTCAAAAATGGTCAAAATAGGCATTTTTATCTTTAACCGCGATTTTCTCAAAATTGTGACGTGATAGAAAAATTTGAGTGACCGTTTTGGAATCGGGCACCAAACCCTATCAACTTTTTTTGGTTTCATTCGAAACGCAGCGACAAACCTCAGATTTGTAGAGCGGTGTTATTCTTAATCAGTTGACAACTTTAGTAAATAGGTACTGGACCGCTTGCAGCGAAATTCATACCGGTTATTGCTGACGTAATTTCGAGCTCAAGTTTGTACGATGACCCTACATGTCCAATAATGGCCTCACCAGGGGCCCCTAAAGTAGGACATGTTTGGGACACAAAAACTTAAAATGCATTAAAATCACCAACTTTAATGCGTGTAAAAAAAAAATCTAGCGCTGAACTAAAAAAAAAACCTTAAGGGTTTTGTTATGTAAAATTTCAACTTTTATTTGCTTTTAGTTTCATCCCATTCCTACTCGGGAAGTTCGATTTTGTACCACTGTGTAATTAACCAAAAAAAAATTTTCATAAACTAAAAAAAAACCGCTGCTAAAAATATTTTTAAAGCGACTGTATATTTTAATTATCTAAATTTTAGCAACTTCTTTAAACAAAATTGTTTATAAGTTACACTCCTTCCCGGCCCTATCGCTGATTAAGAATCACTGTTATAGTCAATATCAGCCTGCATCATTAATATTACAAAAATAAAAGTACTAACACAAAAAAAAATTCCTTTGACTTTATTATACCTTAAGTTAACAAAGGCAAATTCTACCTCCAGAGAATACTTCATGTTTTATGGTCTGCAGGTACTTACAATGTGTTTTTTTTTTTTTTGTAAATAAAATGAAATTTCAATGAAATTCTTGTGTTTTTGCATATTTACAACAACAGGGTCAGTTCACTTTTAATTATTTAATTTAAAATTTTTGCTAAAATTATTCAACATGAATTCTGTCTGTAGCATTTTACTAATTAATTAAAATTTTTAAAGTGTTGGAGAAATCTAGCACAATTTATTAAAAAATTCTAAGAAAAATTTATTATTTTTGAAATTTGTTTTTGTTTGTTGTTTTCTGCTCAATTTACTACTGATTATGTGAATTTATTATTTATTAATTGTTGTAATGAATTTGTAATTCTTTATATTGTTTGTACCAAAAATCATTCAATGAGGTATTATTAGGAGGTAATTTTATTTCTTTGTCATTTTTCCTTTGTTTCTGTTTAATTTAGTGTTTAACTATGAAATACTGTTTATTACTTAAAACCATTATAAAGTGGAAAATTATGTTAATTAATTAGCAAGCAAATGATTATTGCCATCATAAAAAATAATAATAATTATTATTATTGGCTTAACTTGTATGTATCAAGGTACATTTTTAAATTGATATTAATCTTTAACAAGGTAAAAAAGGGTTTTTAATAAAATTAATTAAGCATGCTATAAGGATGTGCCGAATTAAAGCTCCCCTTTTTGAATTTTTGGTTTTTAAGTTTTCCTGAGTTTTAACACATCCATTTTAAGTTTTTCAGATTTTTAACATGATAATGTTTTTAGGCTGGTGTCTAATTTTAAAAATGACGCAGGGCGCCACCTTAGTTTGACTATAAAATGTACCGGCTAACAAAAAAGAAAATAAGAAATACTGTTTTTATTTTCTTAAAACCAAAAAGGTTTGTAGCTTCGATTTGTAACTTGGATAATAATTCACCTGCTGGTGAATAAAACCGTTTTTCTCCAGCTGGTGAATAAAAAGTAACATAATTATTTTTCAACAATATTTTTTTTTCATAATTTTTTTTTCATTAAAAAAAATTTTTATCATTTTTTTTTTATAATTTTTCTTTTTTTTTTTTCATTAAAATTTTTATTTTTTGTTGTTTTTTTATTTTTAGTACCAAAAGGTACATAAAAATAAAATGTATTTATTCGGCCTTTATATATGTATATTAGACCGACTCACCTTATATGGGCAAAAAAAAGTTAAAGTTGTACCCCCATCAAAATTAACTTTGACATGTTTTATGAAGATTCCCAAAATATTTGGGCTCTAGCAATAATCTCCCGTGAGCTAAACCGCGTCAAAAAATGGTCCAAAAATGGTATTTTTCATGAATAAAAAATTCTGTAAATTTTTTTTTGTCCAATGAATGACCAAATATAATAGATATTTGGGAATTCTTTGATTCTGCATTAAAACATTTTAAAAATCTAACCACAGACTCGAGATAACGAGATGTTTATGTCAGTTTTTTGATGCTTTTCAATTCGATTTTACTGAAAACTTAAATAACTTTGGTATTTTTTGTCCGATTTTCACTTCTAATACATCGTTAGAATGGTGTTGACCACCGCTTGTGATTTTAGTCAAAAATTAACCCTTAACTGCACTGTCTTACTTTCTTATAAAACTTACTTCGACATCATGAAAAACCCTTTTATAAATACAAAAAGCATATCTTTGTGCAGGAAACACGTTTAATTAATATATTTGGCCACAATTAATTTAACCCATGCATGATCAAAATATTTTGGCAAACATTTTTAAAAAAGTTTTTTATTGAAAGCTAATTGTAGTACTTTAAAAAATAAAATAAATAAGGTTTTTGTTTATCTAGACGTGCTTATTAATATCAAATAATTATTACGTGTAACAATTTCCCGGTCAAATTTTTTTTCGAAATTTGTATGTGCAAATAAATTTTAGAAACAAAATATATTCGTGCAAAAAACGTCTCTAATAAATAGATCTTAATATTTTTTATTTAACCCATTAATGACCAATTTAAAAAAAAAATATGTAAAAAATTTAAGTCCAGTTGTAATACTTAAAAAAATAATATAATTGATACTTTTTTGACACATTTGCTTATTTAAAATATTAGATGCGTTTTCTTGCACGAATATATGCGATTAAGACAAAATTTGTTTATATATTATTTTAAAAATTAGTTTGCACATACAAATTCCGAAAAAAAATTTGACCGGGAAAGTGTGACCCGTAAAAATTATTTGATATTAATAAGCACGTCTAGATAAACAAAAACCTTATTTATTTTATTTTTTTAAAGTATTACAATTAGCTTTCAATAATTTCCGCAAAAACTTTTTTAAAAATGTTTGCCAAAATATTTTGATCATGCATGGGTTAAATTAATTGTGGCCAAATATATTAATTAAACGTGTTTCCTGCACAAAGATATGCTTTTTGTATTTATATAAGGGTTTTTCATGATGTCAAAGTAAATTTTATAAAAAAGTAAGACAGTGCATTTAAGGTTTAATTTTTGACTAAAATACCAAGCGGTGGTCAACACCTTTCTAACGATGTATTAGAAGTGAAAATCGGACAAAAAATACCAAAGTTATTTAAGTTTTCAGTAAATTCGAATTGAAAAGCATCAAAAAACTGACATAAACATCTCGTTATCTCGAGTCTGTGGTTAGATTTTTAAAATGTTTTAATGCAGAATCAAAGAATTCCCAAATATCTATTATATTTGGTCATTCATTGGACAAAAAAAAATTTCATGAATTTTTTATTAATGAAAAATACCATTTTTGGACCATTTTTTGACGCGGTTTAGCTCACGGGAGATTATCGCTAGAGCCCAAATATTTTGGGAATCTTCATAAAACATGTCAAAGTTAATTTTGAGGGGGGTACATCATGAACTTTTTTTTTTGAGTCACTCTAATGTATATATATTCGATTAGATTTTGGGCCTCGAACTAGAATAAAACTCTAATCGAATATATATTTTTATTTTTTTTTTATTTTTCATCAATATTTTTTATACCCTCCAGTGATAGAGGGTATATACAATTTTGTCATTCCGTTTTTAACACCTCGATATATTGGTCTAAAACTAGGCTGACCATTCGTACTGATTTGATCAGTACATGTACTGATTTTTGATCACGTGTACTGATCAAAAAACGTTGTACTGATTTGTACTGATTTTTTGAAATATGTACTGAATTACTGTTTTTGAACATTTTAACATAAAAAATAATTTTATTCGAAAATTCTATACAAAAACTTGAATTTCCATAAAATAAGTCTTCAAGGTAGTTTTTTATGACTTAATTCTGACAACAAGATAATTTATAATGAATTCTAAAGAGCTTAGAATTCGAAAATCAAGAGGTTCCTTACCACAAAAATGTATCTGAGCGTGAGGTTATTTTGATCTTCATAAATTTATATGAAAATGCGCACAGAATCTCTGAGGTTTACTAAAACGAAAAGTTCACGGGATGATGGAATTTTTATATTTTTTTAGAATTATAATGTAATTGGATGAATAAAAAGATTCTTAGATGCTGGATGAGGTAATGTCATACGAATTTATTGGAAAAAGCGCTCAGAACATCAGGTCTATTTAAAAAATACTTGCTTATTATCTCGGAAGTTTTGTAAAAGGAAGAGTTATTAAAAGTCCTCAGAATCTGTGGACTTTTTATTCACAAAACCTGTGGGTTTTTGTTATATTTTCTGCACCGAAACGATCAAAAAATTTAAATGAAGTTGTTTGTAGTCACCAAAATTTTCCGCAAAATAACGACACAGTTTATGACAGTTGTTTTTAACAGTTGTTTTTACTGAATACTAATTGACCCCAAGTTTAGTAGTTTAAGCGAAACTTTTTCAGTGTTGGAAAAATTATCAATGTTTCTCGAAAATCAGCAGTGTTTTCCCCAGAAAACAGTTTTCAGAGAGTTATTTCTAGAAAAAAAAACATAAAAAATTGTGCGTACTGATTTGAGTTCAGAAAAAAATGGTCACCCTATCTAAAACCCCACAAAGTATATGGGGCATTCCAAACCAAATCACTCACTTTTAGACCCGACCCCTTTTGATTTATTTTATTTTTGGATATCTTTTAGTTCTTATTAAATACAACTTGGACACCAATTTTCAGCCTTTTGTTTCAAGATAGTGTTGAGTAATCAATTTTTCAAAATGGCGATTTTCTCAAAATAATTTAAATTTTTAATTAATTTTGACCATTAAAAAATATAGATATTTTAAAAAAAGTTGGACAACATTATATATGGTTTTGAATTGAGAAAAGTGTGAAAGAAAAATTTTAATTTTTCTAAAAATTTAGACATCCTGGTTTGTTTCTTACTAGTTTCATATTATCCAGTTATAATAATCTTCAGAAAAACTTTTAATGTCAAATTTATTTAGTTAATAGTCAATAAAACTCTATATGTGAAAATTATTTACAGATCGCAGCCGACAAGAATTGAACTCATCATCATCTGTAATACTTTGCTATTAACTGCTTGTAACGTACAATCACTCTAGACCGATACGCCAAGTAGGCTGTTAAGCAAGTATCAACTAAATCTGATTTTTTCAATTCGAGTGTAGTTGTTGCTGTTGTTTTTTTTTTTTCTCACAGAAGACTTGTTATTGTAATGTGTAAACAAATTTTTATTTTTAGTAATCATTATTCTTCTTCCTCTCCTTCATCAATTCTGATCTAAGTACTTATTTTTGCAAACATTGCCAGACATGGTCTATATTTTAGACACAAATGTTAGGTGTTGTTTTGTTTGCACTTAAATGTAGTTTTAGAAAAAAAATATGAAAAAATTATTCGAAGTAATTATCACTTATTTGTTGACGTTTAAAAATTAAAATCGACTTTTCGAAAAAGTCCGAAACCTTAAATTTTTTTTGTAAAAAACTATAAAAATTCTACTCTAAATTACGCAATTTTTAAGCCATAATTTGAGATGTGATCACAATTCTTTCTTTTTTTTAAATTTTTAAAATTGCACCTTTTATTTTTTGGCTCTGATTTATTTTATATGGTGCTCCAAAAAAATAAATTGGTAGATATTGACCCTAACTACCCTAGATATATTCATTTTAAGGTAAAAATACGTCTCACAAAAATTTAGGACGATCGGAAATGGGAAGGGCGTTTAGCATGGTCCTTGAATTTAAAAAAACGGATTACAAGGAAAAATATGATTTTTTTTCTGTTTTCGCAATTTTTTTGGTATTTTACGGTAAGTTTAAATTCAAGTGAATACAGAATTATGATGTGAAGTAAAATTCCTTTCTACTAAGGTACTAAAATCTAAAATCGGTTGAAAATCAGCCAAGTTATTACAACTTCTCCAGACATCTAGCGTGTGTCATACCGCTTGATTAAAGAATACGAGTCTCTTTTTTAAATTTATTGAAATTATCTACTGCAATAACTGTTTTTCGTTATTCATGTTTCAGTGTAATATTTTTTTGGATTTTTCCAAATTTTAAAACAAAGAAAAACTAGTGAATATTCAGTTATTTTGTATTGAAAAACAGTAAAACTATAGAAGAAATTTTTTACTGCCGAAATTAAATGTAACAGAAAATTCGTTTTTAATACAGTAAATTATTTTTTTTAAACCACAGAAACAGTAGAAAACAAGAAATCCATAATAAAATTAATGATTTTTCTTTTAAAATAACTTTACTGAATACGTTTTAAAATAACCTACAAACAGTTAATGTCATAATTTTCTTAGTGTAATATCGCCGGTCCTCTTCACATGTTTGGACCCTAACTTTGGATCCAAAAAATTTAGCATTCCCAAAAATTTTAAAATGCTCATATCTCGGTAAATATTGCCGACACAACAAAAAGTCCAAAAGCATTTTTGTAGCTCTCAACACGTAGAACAAGACTCTCCGAGTATTATTTTTGAAGTTATCGAGTTTTGTAATTCTCAAAACCTCGGTGGTCCCCTAAAATCACGTATCTCAAAAACTAAGCAAGGTAGAGCAAAACGGAAGTCTAGGCCCATCGGGGTCTGAACCTATCGGGTCCGAACTAAGTTGAAATAAAAAATTTCAGTTAACTTAATTTTAGCAAAACGTTTTTGCTAACTTTACCAAAAGAATTATGGCTTCAAAATCAGCAAATTTTCTTGTAGGTTTACAAGCTTTTTTTTGCTAACTTTACAGTTTTTTTTTTTTTGAGTGTAAAAACTAAAAAGCCAATGCCATATGTTTGTTTGTTGTTGTTTATATTAATAGGAGTAAAAAATATGTACATAGAGACTTTAAATTACCCTGCAAACAAAACGATACGACATCGATTCGCCGGTTGTATTGCCGATACGATAAATGTTATTGCGGCAATTATCGAATTCGTATCGCCGGCGATACACCTTTCGGGAGAAACTGTTACCCGACGGCAATACATCCCGGCGATACGAAAACGATTCGTCTTGGCGATAAAAGAGCAATAACGCCAGATAATCGTATAAACGAAAAATAATAGATTTGTATGTATCGCCGGAATATCACCAAAATGATAAACCGGCGATACGGCTATATCGATTCCCTGAAGCTGAAAATAGACATTATTTTTTTCATTCATATTTTGGTCATGTAAACAGGACTAAAAACATTTGCATTCACCTAAAAAATATATCCGCAACATTCGCTTAATTTTGTATTTTATCTTTAAACGCACATTTGTGATTTTCGGCCCAATTTATATTCTTTCAAAGATTTCTTGTTGTGCTTGATAAATTATTTTATTTTAAATTGACAAAGAAATAAAAATTTTCATTATTTTTTTTTTGTTTATCGCCAAAATATCGTTCGTATGAGAAAACGGCGATATAATAAAAATACTACTTTGATTTTTTATTAAAATGATAAATTTTCGTATCGCCGCAATATCTTTTCGACGATATATCGCCCTATTGTTTGCAGGGTACCTATCTGTTGGCAAAACAAATATGCAAATACATAGATTAACCCATTTTGATCCTCTGTTCGATTTTTCGAACAGTAGAGAACACCCTTTTCAAAAAAATATTTATGTATGAAAATGGTAGAATTTCGGGTAAAAATCGTTACGAATGTTAAGTCTCATCTTCTGCAATTAAAAAAAAAATATCCCCACTTGACCACCGCAATTTATGTGTCCATGAAATGCAATGCAAATCAACACATAAATTGTTTCAAGCAAAAACGAAAATTTAGAATTTTTTGATTTTCGGCTTTTAATTTTTTTGATTAATTTTAATTTTTTTTAGATTTAATTTATTATTAAATTCCACTAATTTGAATCATTTTGAAAATAATGAAATAAATTTATAAAATAGCAAATAAATCCAAATATTAAAACTGCATAAAAAGTGGAAATGCACGCTTTTCTGGGAATACGCCACATTGAAAATTTTTTTTTGACAAAATTTTTTAAATCAGCGGGTGCTAATTTCCCTAAAAAAGTACCTTTTTCCAAAAAAGAAAAATAAAATTGAATCTTGGTCCAAAATAGGCTAAGTTAAATCTCAACCTGGGTTAATATTGTGACGAGTATTTATAGATTCGGCCAAGTCAAATTTAACTTTTCTACTTGTTTTTTTTTTTTGTAAAATAACCTTGGAAATTTGTACATTTACGAAAAAAAATATAAAATTTCAATTTCGATCAAACATTTTTTGTTAAAAAAAAAACATGAAAAACTGTGAAATATTGGTAAAATGGGATTACGGGAATTTTTTTAGTGATTTGACAAGGGTTTCTTTGAGTGTAGTATTACTAACACCCAATGACAACTGACATTTAACATTTGCATTCAAAAATATGCCTAAATTGCCTAACGTTTTACTCTAAAAACCTTAGATAATTTGTGAAAAAAAAATATTGTTAATTGAATTATGCCAAAAAATTGCACAATACAGCTCATTTAATCGTTAGGGTACCTACAGACGACGCAATATTATGCACAATATTTTTGACGTTTACCCACAATTGGCATACATAAAAATACTGTGCAAAATATTGAACTAAAAAAATACATGCAGATTGTACATAATATTGAATCGTTTGTAGAGGCCTTTAAAATAATTTAAAAAACCGCTCTATAGTTCCTAAACTGATTTAGCATATTTTCAATTGAATGTAAAATGTTTTGTGTTAGTAGTATTTTACCTTCAGCTCGTATGGTAGAAATTAATCCTAATATATATTTATATGTGACCGTTACTAATCCACAACCAATTAATGTTTACTAAGGCCTCGGTGAAATGTAAATGTTAACCACTTTATTTTATTATATGTACCAACCATATAAACATTTGAAAACATTACAAAATAAGATTACAACGACCAGTAATAAACTGATAACAATCGTTAACAATTGTACAAATCCACATACATACATTAATATTACAAGAATCTACTATGAGTACAAAATAAAAAAGGATAAGCCCTGAGCACAAACACTCATTACAATCGACAATATGTTTGCTGGAACCGGACAACAGTGAAGAACTTAATTCCAAGTAACTACACTACTGTGACATACAAATTAAACTACAGAAAAAACAAGTAGAAAATTCGACTTGGCCGAATCCACGAATACCCTCCACAATGCCCTTGTTATCTGATAGTAATTTTCTAACGTAACAAAAAATTTAATTAAAAATTTTTTATTAGAAATATTTTATTAAAAAAATTTTTGGGTACAATTTTTTTTTTTTTAGTGTAAAATTTTTTTTTGAGTGTTATTTCTTTGAGTAATTAAATTAATTTGTAAAAGATTTTTGTGGTTTCCAATAACAAAACAAGTTTTAAAAGCATTCATAAGGTGCAAACAAGTTTGAAAAGCATTATTAAGTTACCAATGCTTTTAAAACTTGTTTAGCGAGTTTTCAACATGTGAAATTAATGGCGTTTTCTTTTCTGGAAAAAAATGTCGCACTTTCTGCACTTTTTTTTCTTTAATGACTCTTTATATAAATATAGACATGTTTGGAATCAAAAGAAGGTATTTTCAAGGCCTATCTGATGCTATATAAAGCATTTTAAAATAATACTCAGTTTTTGAGCCGATTCTATAAATGTAAGAATTTATGGGTTTTTGATACTTAATTGAATAAAATAATCCTGTTTCGACATTTTATTATAAACAGTTAGATAGAACAGGACAATACCTTTCTTTTAGTACCAAACATGTCTATACTTACTGCTCATTACTATACACAAAGGGTCATTAAAGAAAAAAAAATGCAGAAAGTGCAACATTTTTTTCCAGAAAAGAAAATGCCATAAGATAAAACCAATATGAAATTCAGGGATTTGCTTATATCTTTTGAACCACTGGACCGCTTGTGCTGAAATTTAAAACCAACCACACTTGGAAAACGCAAAAATATATGCTAAGTCAGCAGTCTCATTATTGTCTTTCGCAATTAAGCATGTTTATTATCTCGAAAATTTGCGAAAATCCCTTGCCGAAATACTAACCCGATCAGCTAAATGACCAACATATATGCCAAACTTCAGCAGCCTCTGTAAAGTCTTTCAAAAGTTAGCGTGTTTTCTATGGACAGACAGACAGATAGACGGCCGGACGGAAATCGCTAGATCACCTTAAAATCAAGGATCATGCATATATGTACTTTATGGGGTCCTAGACCAATATTTCGATGCGTTACAAACGGAATGACAAACTTATATATACCCTCTATAACTAGAGTGGAGGGTATAAAAATTCACATACCAACACTTATATATTTATGGCTGAAATACCATTACACATAATACACTCTTACACACAATATAAAATAATCTTTGATATAATGGTTGGACTTAAGCAACAGTTATTTCAAAATAAACAGAATAATTAATAGGGTAAAGCAATTCAAGTGATATCATTTAAAATGGGTTTTTATAATTTCAAATGGGTTTAGCATTCGAATTAACACATTAAAACCAAATTTTTGATTTTTCATCGATATTCAATCTATTTCTATAGACAAAAGTACCCGTATTTGTTTTTAGAAAATTGTATGAGAATTTTATTAATTTTCCATTCAAAAAATTTTTGATATTTTAATAATTTTTCTATAAAATTGTATTCTAAAAATGTCTTAAAATCTTTAATTTTGTCAGATTTTCTCGGATACTGAAAGCTTTTCTACAGAAAAAATTTCTTAAAATCGGAAAAAAAAATTGTTAGACTTTATATTTTATAACTGAAGTTTATATTATTACGGTTTGAGTCGATATTAATTATTTCTGGGAAATAATAATTTTTGTTGTACAATGAGAAAATCTGAAAAAAATAATTGACAACACATGCTAAGTGGAGATGTCGACAAAAATCATTATTTCTCAGAAATAATTAATATGGACTCAAACCGAAATAAAATAAACTTTAGTTATAATTGGAAAAAATTTCATAAAATGTAATATTTTTCGAAATTTGTCTTAAGAGTTCTGCAAATTTTTTATACCTGTCTCTCAACTCTTAAATTCTAAAGGGACACTATGTTTAAATTGATGTCCTATGAAAAAATAGCACTTGATTTACCTCACCTTGTTGGATATTGTAAAATACAGAAGTGGTAGTGAAAGTAGGTATGTATTGGTTTTGAAAAAAAAAAAAAAAACATTTTATGATTATGTACCTGACCCTGTTAAATAAAAACTTATTAATGTTTATTTAATTGATTTTTATATTTTCCTTTTATTTATTAAGAGCATATTTGTTCCGCATGTAGCAAATCGAAACATTGTTCTAAGTCAGACAACGTAATATTTGTCTAACGTCTCGGTCGGATCCTGAGCTCTTTTGATTTTGACTTTAATGTTCTTTCGCAAATGGACGGACGAACATCGCTTAAATGTCTTACACTCAAAAAAAATTTTAGCAAAAAAAGCTTGTAAACTTACAAGAAAATTTGCTGATTTTGAACCCACAATTTTTTTGGTAAAATTAGCAAAAATGTTTTGCCAAAAATTAGTTAACTGAAACTTTTTTATTTCAACTTAGTTTATACACATTTGAGGACCCCAATGGGTTCGGACCCGATAGGTTTTGACCTACGGTCTTGTTCTGCGTGTTGAGAGCTACGAGCATATTAAAATTTTCGGAAATGCTAACTTTTTTGGATCCAAAGTTAGGACCCATTAGGGTCCACACAAGTGAAGAGGACCGGCGATACTATGGTGAGCCCGATAACAAAAAATGGCATCCATTTTGCTCCATCTGGCTTAGTTTTCGAGATAGCGCCTTTTTAAGTTTTCTTAAGAAAAAAATTACACTTTATTTTTGCTAATATTAGCAAAAAGGTTTTAAACATTTGGTCAACTCAATTTTAAATTTAACACAAAATCGATAATGGATCAATAATATATACTTCATGGGGAGTTCAAGAGTTTATATTAAAATTAGGGTTAGTTAAATGGGGGAAGCAAGTGTACTTTTGTACATTTCGATTTTGTAAAACAGTGGTTTTATAAACGTTAAAATTTGTTTCTAAGGGGACAAACAGGGGGTAAAAGGGGACAATTTGTACTATTTTTATAACTAACTATCCGCCAGCAATAGTTAACATTCGAAAAAGGGACATATCGCTCATTTACTTGTATAGTGTCATAACGCAAAATGTTTGATTTTACAGAAAACCAGTTTAAAGTTTACAATTGAAACTTGGTTTACGTTGCAAAAGGCCCGTGAGTAGAAAATGTTATAATAGCGTGTTCTCTTCCGAAACGGTGAGTTTAAAAGATATTAATACGAATTTTTGACACAATATAAAGCAGGATATAACAAATAATTTTGTATGGTTTACCCAAAAACGACATATTTTGAGTTATGACACTATACAAGTAAATGAGCGATATTTTAAAATTTAAATTTTTCAGTAAAAAGGGATACTTCAGCACATAGAACAAAAAAAATTTTGAGTAAACTTTTAATACTATTGAGTAAAAAAAATACTCAATTTTTGCACCAGTAAACGATTTACTTAGTAGTATTGAGTAAACTTTTAATAAATGTATGCCAAAAATTTTAGTAAATTTTTAATTGACACAATTAAAACTTTACTCACAACTTTTCGTTTTTCTTTGTTTAATTAAGTTTTTAGTTGTGTTGAAATTTATTCAAAATTTATAAATTTATTTTTTTTTTTCAAAAGTTTTAAAAGGTTTCAAATTTTTTTACAAAAAAAAAAAAACTTTGTTTTTTTTTAAACTTGTACTAAATATATGAAGATGATTTCAAACTTTTATATGCATATACAAAAAACTATAAGCTAAATGAGAATTCTAAAAACCAAGAAAACAAAAAATTAAATTTGTATTACATTATTTACTTAAATTTTTTTATGAGTACATTTTTAATTGCGTCAATTAAAAAATTATTATTTTTTTTTTTTTAATTTAAACAAGCGATTACTCAAAAGTTTTTCTCCCATATTTTTTTCTGTGCAATAACAGCGTGCATTGGGTTTGCTAGAAATTATGTAATTATAATCAGAAGGTTTCGACAAACTCAAAAAAGCTCAGAATATTTTAAAAAAGTGAAGAAAACCTTATAAAAGTTAGATTTTTTTAACTCTAATAAAATCTAAAATTTGTATACCCTTCACTCTATTCAATAGAGTCTATTGATAGAAGGTATATATATTAGAATTCGTTTGGTGACTATGTCACTTTATCTGTTTATCGGATATCATCATTTTTTTAAAGGATTTAGGGGAGCTAAAAAGAATGCCGGTATTTTTTTGAAAAAATTTTCACTCCTTGGGGTGGTTCAAAGCATTTGACATCGCGGATTTTGAGCTGATTTTTCTGCAGAGAAAAAACGGCTGAATATATTGCAAATCGGATTTCACCAGTCGATTCTACAGCAAAAATTAATACAAAAGCAGTTTTTTGAACTCTTAAAAAAAGTTCCAATAACCCACAGCAGGGGGCGGAAAAATAGATTTTTTTTTTTAAAAAATTTAATTATTTTTTTAATAATGCACGATGAAGAGGCAGTTTTTGGTAAGAAAATTGGTACAAAAAGCACCTTTCTATCACAGCCCATTAAAAAGTTATAAGGCTTCAAAGTTTTTTTTTTGTAATGGTAAAATTACAAAACACTGACCGAAATTTTAAAAATTTTTGGATGGGTCAGCGGTCTGGACACTCGTTTTCGATTTTCATCTCAATGCTGATTCCAAATCTGGTTTCCAAAATGTTCCGTAACGTCAGGTTTTGAAATAATTGAGGTCAAAGTTCACAAAAAAAGCATTTTTGTGCATTATTGAGAGCATTTTTTTGTGATGTTTTTGGATGATATTCTGGGATCATAAAACTTGTTTTCGTTTACCATTTCGATGCTGATTCTGAATCTAGTTTTCAAATTTTTCTATCACGTCATGTTTTCCAGAAAATTGAGGTCAAATTTCTCAAAATACGTGTTTTTGCCCATTTTTAAGAGCTTATAACTTTTTAACGGGTTGTGATAGAACGGAAAATTTGGTACCATTTTGTTAAGCTAAAAATGCCCTTTAATTGTGCATATTTAAAAAATTAATTTTAAAAGAAAATGGAAAAACCTTATATTTCCGCCCTCTGTGGTGGGTTTTTGGAACTTTTTTTAAGAGTTTGAAAAATGGACATTGTATTATTTGTTGATGTAGAATCGACTGGTGAAATCAGATTTGCAATATATACAGCCGTTTTTTCTCTGCAGAAAAATCAGCTCAAAATCCGCGATTTCAAATGCTTTGAACCACCCCAAGGAGTGAAAATTTTTCCAAAAAAATACCGGCATTCTTTTTAGCTCCCCTAAATCCTTTAAAAAAAGATGATATCCGCAGATCAAATTTTCAAAATTAACTCTAATATATATGTTTGTCATTCCGTTTGTAACTCGAAATATTGGTCTAGGCCACATAAAGTATATGGGACATTCCAGGCCAAATCACTCACTTTTAGACCCGACCCCTTTCAATTTATTTTATTTTTGAATATGTTTTAGTACTTATTAAATGCAACTTGGGCACCAATTTTCAGACTTTTATTCCCAGATGGTGTTGAGTAATCAAAATGACGATTTTTTCAAAAAAAATTAAAACTTGAAATTTTCAATTAATTTTGACCAGTTAAAAATATAGATATCTTAAAAAAAGTTGGACAACGTTTTGTTGGTATTTAAATGTAGTTTTAGAAAAAAACTACATTTTGTCCAACTTTTTTTAAGATATCTATATTTTTTAATGGTCAAAATTAATTAAAAATTTCAATATTTTTTTTTGAGAAAATCGCCATTTTGAAAAATTGATTACTCAACACCATCTTGGAATAAAAGGCTAAAAAATTGCATTTAATAAGTACTAAAACATATCTAAAAATAAAATAAATCGAAAGGGGTCGGGTCTAAAAGTGAGTGATTTGGCCTGGAATGCCCCATATATATTAATGATACTCGATCGATTTTAAGACGATCTAGCGATGTCCGTCCGTCCGTCTCACAGTGGGGCGAGATGCACTTTTTTTGTCAGAATTACTCTATAGCCCTTAATTCTTAACCGATTTTAATTTTGTTTTTTGCTACTTGTAGCTTGTCAAATTTTGAATTGACTTATGCAGCCCGATTTTAAAGCTCATTATTTTAATCCCCTTAATTTTTATTGCGAAAGTCAAAAAGTTTTAGCGAAATAAAATTTGGATTTAACTTTACAAGATCACAGTACTGGGATATGAAGAAAAATTCAGAAAAGTTAAAAAAAAGATCTGGATAATCCAGATAAAATCTGAAAATGTTGGGAAAATTTTAAACAAATTTTAACATTTAGTAACAATCAAAAATTTAGAAAAGTTAAAAAAAAAAGTTCTAAGATATATGAACATTTCCATTTAACTTTTGATTTTAAGGTTTAAACAATATTAAAATTTTTTTTGAAGGCACATCAAAATCGTTTAGTACGCGTATAAACATGCATTTAATTAGTTAAAATCCGTTCGCGTGAAGAACTTTCAGCTGACGGCGCGAAAGTTATGGTGGTTTAAAGATTTTGTTTGAAAACCAAAAGTCTGAAAATTACAATTATTATTAGAATTTAACAAAATTAACGTGAATTAATGTTTCATACTATCCCCAACACAAATTGGTTACATTATATCCATTAACGTGGATTTATAAAGATATTTTCCCGTTAAAAGTTAGTTTTTAAAAGTTGTTATTTTGAAGCTTGTTATGCAGTTTACGCGAAATCTAAAGATGATGGACCAAATTAAAGACCATATTCGTGTTTAGCACACCCAAATTAGTTAAGAAACTTGTGCATTATGCTAAATTGTGAATTTTTAAAAGTGATGCAGTTTTTGAATAATGAAATTTTGAGGGATGCATTAAATCCACAATCTTCAAAATTTTTGAATGCCGTTCAGTTTTGGGATAAAGCTTCATAAGTACTAGCAATTGCCATTTATAGAAATTAATTTCTATTAGCGGTTTGGGTGTGCCCTGGCGGTTTATCTGGAGACAAATTTGGCGCGTTTTCAGCGTACAGTTACATTTAGTCCCAATTTTTTCAAACGATCCATAATACGCATTACAAGCAATCGTCTGACGGGTATATTTTAAATCTAAATTCTTTTTACGTGAAAATACAAGCAAAAGTTTAAAATCGTGAAATGTCAGATTTTTGCAAAATTTTTGCTAATCAAAATTTTAACACGCTATATCGATTTTATTATAAAAAATCAAAAAATATTTGGATCACGCGATGTGCTGGCCACTTTTAAGTAATATTGCGAATGTGCCTCGCAAAAAAGTGGATTTTTGATGACTTTCACGTTTTGTCTCTCAACTTTTGTCTAGCTAGTACTCTGCTCCTATTGAGGGCACATTCATGAGACTGGTTTTAGACTGTAGCCAATTACGACAGCTATCATTCTTCGTATTAGCTTTTGAAAAGTATGAAGCGGCGCAAATTTGCTGATAAAAAAACGACGAAAAATTGAAAATGAAGAAATTTTAATTTCAAACCGTTACCACCAAATAACTTTTTTATTATTGATGGCACATCAAATTCATAAATACATCTTTTTTGAAAAAGTATAGGGACCATATATTCTAAATCTTCGAAGAATACGTTGGACGGCGCAAGTACAATTGGCCAAAGAGTACATAATTTTTATGAAATTTCAATCGACTTTTCCACATTTCGGAAGTTTGGTTATCGCTAACTACCGCAAATTAAGATTTTTGGCCTTATGTGTTTGCAAGCTAATTGCATTAGGAGTCCTTAATGCATTTCTATCAGAAGATAGATATTTTAATGCAAATAAAAAAAGTTTTTCCCAAAAAACCAAAATTTCAAAGAAATGAAAAGTTAAATGGAAATGTCCATATACAGAAATTCCGAAAAAAAAATTGAAAAAACTCATCAAATTTAGGAAAATTCTTGAAAAAACTAAAAAATTTTCTACTCTATAGAAAAATTAGGAGAAAATTAGAAAAAAATAAAAGTTATGCGAAACAAATAAAATATTAAGAAAAAATCAAAAAACATCAGAAAAGTTCAGAAAAAAATAAAAAAGTTTTTAAAAGCTAAAAAAAGCTTAAATAACTAGGAAATTTGATCATTTATAAATCGAAATTTTTTGGTTTACGCAATTTTTTTTATACCCTCCACTTAGTGATAGAGGGTATATATAAGTTTGTCATTCCGTTTGTAACTCATCGAAATATCGGTCTGGGACCCCATAAAGTATATATATTCATGATGCCCGATCGATTTTAAGACATTCTAGCGATGCCCGTCTGTCTGTGGAAAATGCTGTCACGGAAGTGCTCCCGAGAAGTTTGGTATTGCATTTGAGCGATATCAGTTCAGCGGTTCAAAAGTTATGAACGAAAATGTAAGCACACCTCAAAAATTTCAGAACATTCAACATAACCTAAAAATAGAAAATGCTTTAATTCGGCTTCTGGTTGACATATGAGGCATTCCACACCAAATGTCCCGCTACAGAAAAACATGTGTCCCGTAAATTTCTGAATAGGTTGTTTGGATAGCCCTATGTGGAACTAAGAAAATTGGGTTTTTGGTTTTTCTAATTTTCAAAAACTGGGCTTAGAAGGCGTGGTCAAATATTCGAAAAAAGGTCAAATTTGTGTCGAGTTGCCTTGATTAAATATTTATCACATTAAAACGGAATGCACCACAATGTCAAAAATTTAAATTCTTATATAGTTTTGTATGGGCTATCGATTAAATTTTTTTTTTGGAAAATTTTCAGAACCCGTTCTGAAATTATCCATTTTTTAAAAATGTCAATTTATTAAAAAACATCCCACTTTTTTTTTTCTTTTTTAATTTTTTTTTTTAAGTTTAGATGTTTGTCCATCCACACAAAAAAAAACAGAAACACGTTCTTCGTTTTTTTTGAGAAAATCGCATTTGAACTTTAACAATTTTGTAATTTGCTTGTATTTTCTTAATTTAACGTTGCGAATGAGTAATATCCCAGCAAAAACTGACATTACTAGTAATGGGTTTTGTAATCCGAAACAAATGTTAATCACTACTTACTTATTGAATGAAACACTAATTATTTTAACAAGGGCGTGAGACAAAAATAACTAGTGAAGAGTAAAGAGATAAATAAGTAATTACTGTCTCGGATTACGAATAAGTACTCAAATGCCATTACCAATAAGGAGTAAAATAACTAGGTATCAAATGGGATTAAAAAGTAGTTACTTTGAGCTTTTAAATAACTAGTTTTGTATATTTTACAAACCCGGATCTAAAACGTCCTGATATTTTTGTTATTTTTTAATAAAAATTTTGTTTTTTTACATTTTATAAATGATATGTTACGTCCGAAATTTTTCTTGAATTCTTATTCCAATTTACAGACGTAAGTAAGACAAAAGAAAATTACAGAAAACGTGATGATTTACTCTGAAATCTGAAACCTATACAATTTTTCTTTTGTTTGCTTAAGTCTTAATTTCCCAATTAAACTTGAAAATAAGTACTTTTTTCTCACATTATTAACAACTAGTTATTTATATTATTACAAATAAGTAATTTTATATGATAATAAAAGACACTAGTTACTTTTCGGACTAAAGTAATGCAGATGGTAATGAGTAGTGGTTATAAGTAATGTGATTGGTAATCATTACTTTGCACCACACATTACCGAGTTTTTCCTGGGATTAATTGCATATATATTTCTCATACGCAACGTTAAAACAAAGAAATAGAAGCAAATTACAAAATTGTTATGAAATTTAAAGTTCAAATGCGATTTTCTCGAAAAAAAACGAAGAACGTGTTTCTGAATTTTTTTGTGGGGATGGGCAAACATCTAAACTTTTAAAAAAAAAATTTAAAAAAGAAAAAAAAAAGTGACATGTTTTTTAATAAATTGATATTTTTAAAAAATGGAAAATTTCAGAACGGGTTCTGAAAATTTTCAAAAAAAATAAAATTTAATCGATAGCCCATACAAAACTATATAAGAATGTAAATTTTTGGGATTGTGGTGCATTCCGTTTTAATGTGATAAATATTTAATCAAGGCAACTCGCCACAAATTTGACAATTTTTCCAATATTTGACCACGCCTTCTAAGCCCAGTTTTTGAAAATTAGAAAAACCAAAAACGCAATTTTCTTAGTTCCATATAGGGCTATCCAAACAACCTATTCAGAAATTTCCGAGACACATGTTTTTCTGTAGCGGGACATTTTGTGTGGAATGCCTCATATGTGAACATAAATCAACACCAAAAGGTATTTAAACAAGTACGAACATATTTTTTGACAAAAAAAGAAAAAAATCGCGGATTTTTTTACCAAATTTTTTTTTCGCGGAATTTTTTTTTCAAAATTTTTATTTTTTTTTTTTTCAAAAGTAATTTCCTTTTTAATTAAGTTTTTTGTAATAATCTTTTTGAAATTGTGGAGGGTATCACTATATTCGGCAAGGCCGAATTAAACTTTTTTACTTGTTTTTAATAAGGTAACTGAAATAACAAAAAAACCGAAATTTTTTGGTTAACGCAAATTTTTTTTTTTTTAAAGGTAACTGAAATAACAAAAAAAAATGTAAATGTACTTTATCTTATACATAAAATTTGGTGGAATGCGATTTAAAATCAAAAAACGAAATTTTTTAAACTTTTTTTAGTATTTTTTTGTATAACAAACATTATGTTTTTATTATTTATATTATGCTTATTTTATTGTGAATTTTTAATTGTTTTTATGAGTCTAAAATTCGAAATAAACTCCAAAAAAATTCAAGAAAATTTTTAAAAAATTCAGAAAAATTCAGAAATTCATCATTATTTTCATTATCGAATTCCTATAAAGAAAATTTAATTCATAACTTCTATATTTGTTTTCCCCCATCTGTAGTAACTAAAATAAAAACAGATACTTAAAGTTAAGTGGATTTGGTGAAGTATCTAAAACCATGTGAAATTTATCACTCCAACAAAAAAAATAAAACCAAGGCAGACAGTAATGAGCAGTAAATAAGAAGTAGAAGTAGAAAAATAATAATAAAAACAAATTTGTATTAAAGTCACGTGGGATATTCCAATAGACACACATATCTTTTTCTACACAATTTAGGAATAAATTAATAAAAAACGAGGTTAAAGGGAATTTGAAATAAAAATGGAAAAAACAAAATGTACATATTTGTTTACTAAGAATTAATATAAAAATAACAAGATTATTTTTAGGTCTAACAAAAGATAATAAGAAAGTTATAATAGAGATTTAAGATAAATTGTTTATACAATATTGTATGGCGTAACCCTTTTGGGAAATTATGAATATATTTTTGTTAGAAAATTAAATTAATTTTCTATTATAGAATAAATTCAATAAAAATTTCTGTTAGAAAATATACACTCAAAAAATTATGTCATTAACTGTTTGTACTTACTTATTCCTAACCTCTTCTACCTTGCAGTGTAGAGGTATTACAGAGTGTTCTCCAATAGCGTCTGTCCTGGGCTGTAGTTTTTGCATTTTTAGGATCAATACCACGATTCGTAAGGATTTCTTTCATACAGTCCCACCAGGTTAGTCTTCTTCGCCCTCTTTGACGGGAACCGAATGGTTTAGTTTGGAGTACGAGTTTTGGTAGTCTAGAGTCATCCATTCTCATGACATGTCCACACCACCTCATTTTACATAGTTCTATTTTGTTGTCCAGAGCATCTACCTGTAGACTACTTCTAATGGTATCGTTCCTAATTCTGTCTCTCCTAGTTTTTCCCGCTACTCTGCGCAGATATTTCATTTCCGTCGCCTGTATACGACTTCTTCTTGATGAAGTGTGTGCCCACGACTCACAGGCGTAAGTAAGAGTAGGGACATAAGTTGAGTTGTATACTGCTATTTTCGTTTTTGATGAAACTTCACGTTTGCTGATAAAATTTTTGTTTAGAGCATAGTACAGTTTACTTGTTGCGGATATTCTGGTATTTAAATCATTATCCGGTTTACCGTCTTCACTAATTATGGCACCTAAGTATTTGAAATGTGGTACTTGTTTAAGAGCTTCTGTTCCAATGTGTATTGTATGAGACTCTTTCTCCCTACTTATAATCATTGTCTCAGTTTTCTTAATATTAATTCTCAAGCCTCTCGAATGCATTTCCGATGTTAAAATATTAAGATTATATTCAAGATTTTCAGCTGAGTCTGCTAAGAGGACAATGTCGTCTGCATAAGCTAACAGTGACAATTTGGTGCGTTGCATTTTCCAGTTTCCCACGAAGTATGGGCGCAAATTTTTCTTGGCTTCTTTAATAATATCATCCATTAGAATGATAAAAAGATATGGACTTAAAATATCCCCTTGTCTTACACCTTGGCATGTGTTAAATTCTTCTGAGGTTGCGTTTCCCGTTCTTATGTAGTTTCGGCATGTGTTGTAAAAACTTAAAATTCTTTGTATCAGCGAGCGACTCACATTTTTCTTTAAAAGTACTTTCCCTATTTCACCCCATTGTACAGTGTCAAACGCTTTCTCAAGATCTATAAAGCAGGTATGAATTTTCCTGTTATACTCAATGGCTTTCTCGGATAACTGACGCATTGTAAAGATGAGGTCTTGTGTGCCACGATTAGGTCTAAAGCCGCATTGTTCTTCCTCGAGTTGTTGTTCTACTTCTGGTTTCAGACGCTCTAGCAAGATTCTTGAGTACAACTTTCCGGGCACACTTAGCAGTGATATACCCCTATGATTCTCACATTTCTTATTATCGCCTTTCTTAAAAATTGGGTTTATTATAGCCACTTGCCAGTCATCGGGAATTTTTGCTTGTACCCAAGCCTTTGATATTACTTTGAAGAGCATTTCTTGGCCAGAGTCTCCCATGTACTTTAAAAATTCGGGTGCGATTTCGTCATGCCCAGCTGCTTTTCCTAATTTCATTTTCGATAACGCATGCTTCATTTCTTCCATTGTGATGTTATCATTAGGGTTGCTATCGTCGCCTGAAAGATAAAACGGTTCTGCTGGGGTTTCGTTGTGATCTTCATTTAGCAATTCCGAGAAGTATTCTCTCCATCTCGTCATAATTTCTGTTTCATCTCGTAATATATTTCCATTTTTATCTTCTATATGCTTTATTGGACAATCTTTCTCTCGTCTAAGTTTCTTTATGGTCTTGTAGAATAATTTTTGATTTTCCATATGGTTTTCCTCAAGAAAGTGTCCAAAATCTTCCCAGGCCTTTCCTTTTGCTTGTCGCACCAGTTGCTTAACCTTTATTCTCTGATCCTTGTATAATTTATATGATTCATCAGTTTTGCTACTTAGATAGTTTTGCCATCTCATCTTCTTTTCCTTGACTTCAGCCTTGATATGATCATTCCACCACTTTGTGCACTTAACATGATTTCCTCCACATTTAACTTCTCCGCATGTTTCTCTAGCAGCTGTAAGTAGGACACTTTTAAATTGTTGCCAGTTATCTTCTAAATTTCCATCTATTTGTTGATGTTGAGCGTCCAAGTTTCGTACCATACTGTTTACTGTTGTTTGGAATTTGTCCTGAGTTTGTTTTGATTTTAAGTTAGCAACCTTTATCTTCTTCTTAAGTTTACGTTTTCTTGTTTGTTTTCCTTGTGGAGGCATTGTTGTGACATATCGAAGCACAACTAGATAGTGATCGCTTCCAATTTCCGGGCCACGCATAACTCTTGCATCTCTACATCTAGGGAAGTCACTCCTCCTAACGATTATATAATCAATTATAGATTTTTCGTTTCTCGAGTGCTCAGACCTTGTGTACCGGTGTATATTTTTATGTGGGAACATCGTATTTGTGATTATAAGATCATTTGCGATACAAAATTCAATTAGTCGATTGCCATTGTTGTTTTTGACAATTTCCCCGTAAGTTCCAATTACCTTTTCGGCTTCTTCCGGATTTGCTCCAACTCTTCCGTTGAAGTCTCCTAGCAGTATAACTTTTGTGGTTATGTTGTCTATGGTTTTTTGAAGTATTTCAAAAAAAATCGTCTTTGGCCTCGGCACTGTCGTCTTCATTCGGAGCATATATTGATAATAGGGTAACAAATCCATCTTCCTCTTGTATCTTTACACAAAGTATTCGTTCATTCACAAATTTCCAATCGCACACATTGCTAACGTTATCTTTATGTATTAGAAAACCAACGCCTGCCCTTGCTCTTTCTGAGAGTGGGACACCTGAGTGTATTAATAGAAATCCATCTTCAATAATATTGCAACCCTGTCCTTTCTTTTTGGTCTCATTAAGTGCCAAGTATTTCACGTTCGTTTTCTTTATAACTTCAACTAGTTCAATTTCTTTTCCATTTAAACTTCTTACGTTCCATGTTCCGTATTCGATAGTCCTATTTTCTCGCCAGGTCAGTGATCGTTTTTTCCAGCCATTTTCGTTTTTCTGTAATTGCTTTGGTTTAATTTGTTTAAGTTTCAGAGATGTGAGGAATTGGCCCACAGTCTCCTATCCTGGAACGAGGGGGCTGCCCTCATTTGAGGCTTTCCGGGATAAGCCTTAACCATCAGTTGTAATGCCAGGTGTTGTTTGCATTCGAGTTCATCAAATCGTTCAACTGTAGGTTTCCCCTCCTCCTTTCACATCCGGGCTTGGGACCGGCAAAGGCGGAGTTCATTAACTGTTTGTAACTTATTTAAATAGTTTTCCGTTTAGTCGTTTTTAAAAGAAACAAGTAGAAAAGTTAAATTCGACTTTGCCGAATCTATGAATACCCTCCACAATGTATTTTTTTAAAGGGTAGTACATTTTTAACGTGAAAAAATTAACAATTTTGATTAGAAATATTTAATTTTGAGTAAAAAACTCTTTTTTGTCATTTTTTAAAGAAAAATTAATAATTTTTTTTTTGAGTGTAAAATTTTTTTCGAGTGTAATGTTTTTTTTTACTGTAAAAATATTTCTGAGTGAATGCACGTACGTAAGTATGTACACAAAATAGTGTCATTTTAAAAAAAAAAAAAAAAACTAAATTTTTTTTTGTGTAAATTTTTTTTTGAGTGTAAAATTTTTTTTGAGTGTAAAATTTTTTTGGGTGTAAAATTTTTTTCGAGTGTAATTTTTAAGTTACCAATGTTTTTAAAACTAAACAAGTTTAAAAAGCATTGCTTTAAAATTAAACAAGTTTGAAAAGCATTGTTTAGTTACCACCAATGCTTTTAAAACTTGTTAAAACACGTGGCATTTTAGATGAAACTAATCTGAAATTCAGGGTTTTGCTTATAACTTTTGAACCACTGGACCGATTGAGCTGAAATTTAATACCAAATAGACCCGGGGAACGGCAAAGATACATGGCAAGCTTCAGTAGTCTCATTATTGTCTTTCGAAAGTTATCGTGGGTTTTATCTCGTAAATTCGCGAAACGCCCTTGCCGAAATTTACTCTTTTGCTCATAACTTTTGAACCACTGCACAGTGCCACATTTGGCCAATCTAGCACGACAAAAATCAAAAAAAAAAGTTCCCCGATTTTCATGATATGTTTGTATGTATTATAGAACATTCCTAATAGCACGGAAATAATCATATAAGATCGATAATTATGTTCGTTACTAACAGGTGGGTGCATAAAGTTGCATCTTGTAAAATCCTGTAACTAGTGTACATTATTTCGCATAAATTAAGTCGAGTTTAAACTGTTGTAACTTTTGAAGAAAAAGAGATATTTATCCACTCTTTTTTGGTAATTTTAAAGGATATTTAAATGCTTTAAGTCATATCTTTTCTATTTTTTAAAACAAATTTTTATATTTTTTATTAAATTTTTAACAAAATACAAATTTTTGAAAAGAAAATTATATATTTATTTTTTTTGATGGAATAGAACTTTTGTGTTTGGTCCGTATTGGTCGCCGGACTTTTTCAGATATATTGACCAATAACCATAGTACTTATTTCAACTTCTAACTTTTGCGACCGCCTGCGACGCCGACTACAGTGGGGCGATATGTAAACCTTGTTTTTACATATTTTTTAAACATGTTTTAAAAAAGTGGGCGTGGCAGTTGTCTGACCGCCCCCTTTTTCTGTGATATTATTTCTACAGTCATTGAGAGTATATATACCAAATTTGAAGAAATTATAACCAAAATTACATATTTAAAAAAAGTGGGCGTGGCCCTTAACCGGCCTCCCACATTTTTCATAATGTTATTTTCGAAGTCAAAACGAACATTTAAACCGAATTTTAAGTCAATATAATTAAAATTGGATTTTTGTCGTCCTAGATTGGCCAAATGTGGCACTGTGCACTGGACCGATTTGGCTGGATTGCAATACCAGCCTGACCAGGTAAATGACAAACATATATGCCAAACTTCAGTAGCCTCTGTAGAGTCTTTCAAAAGTTAGCGTGTTTTCTACAGACGGACAGACAGACAGACGGACGGACGGACGGACATCGCTAGATCGACTTAAAATCGATCGAGGATCATAAATATATATACTTTATGGGGCCCTAGACCAATATTTCGAGGTGTTACAAACGGAATGACAAACTTATATATACCCTCTATCACTAGAGTGGAGGGTATAAAAAGAAAAATTACTAATTTTTTTTTTAGTGTAAAATTTTTTCGAGTGTAATGTTTTTTTACTGTAAAAATATTTCTGAGTGAATGTACACAAAATATTGTCATTTTTGTAAAAAAAAAAACTAAATTTTTTTTGTGTAAATTTTTTTTTTGAGTGTAAAATTTTTTTGAGTGTAAAATTTTTTTTGAGTGTAAAATTTTTTTCGAGTGTAATTTTTAAGTTACCAATGCTTTTAAAACTAAACAAGTTTAAAAAGCATTGCTTTAAAATTAAACAAGTTTGAAAAGCATTGTTTAGTTACCACCAATGCTTTTAAAACTTGTTAAAACACGAGGCATTTTAGATGAAACTTATCTGAAATTCAGGGTTTTGCTTATAACTTTTGAACCACTGGACCGATTGAGCTGAAATTTAATACCAAATAGACCCGGGGAACGGCAAAGATACATGACAAGCTTCAGTAGTCTCATTATTGTCTTTCGAAAGTTATCGTCTTTTTTATCTCGTAAATTCGCGAAACACCCTTGCCGAAATTTACTCTTTTGCTCATAACTTTTGAACCACTGGACCGATTTGGCTGGATTGCAATACCAACCTGACCAGGTAAATGACAAATATATATGCCAAACTTCAGTAGCCTCTGTAAAGTCTTTCAAAAGTTAAAGTGTTTTCTACGGACAGACAGACAGACGGACGGACGGACGGACGGACGGACATCGCTAGATCGACTTAAAATCGATCGAGGATCATAAATATATATACTTTATGGGGTCCTAGACCAATATTTCGAGGTGTTACAAACGGAGTGACAAACTTATATATACCCTCTATCACTAGAGTGGAGGGTATAAAAACATTTATTTGATGTTCAGTTTTTATTAATGACTACTTCAGTCCTTTGTTTCAAAAATAACACACTAAAAAATAAAGACTTTCATTAACATTTAATTTTTAAAATCATTTATTTTTGTTCTGTAAGTAAAAACTACTGATAATTTTTTTGATTTTTAATGATTTGTATAAGTAATTTTTTTTAAATTGTTGGTATTTTTTAATGAAATATCATTAGTTTTTACCTACACAAGTCAGTTATTTTTTTGTAGAAAAAAAATCAAAAAATTATTTATAGAAATATACAAACATGTTTGTATCAAGTGATTTTGGCACGATGGGTAGATTGTCTGGCCAGAATGTAGTTGATTGCGGGATCGATCCCCAAAAGTTTTATTAAAAAATTTTAAAAAAATATTTCAATAAAAAATTAAAAAAATTACCTACGAAATCATTAATTTTTATTGTTTTCGTAGGTTATTTTTTTGAAATTTGTTGGTAAAAATAACAGAACTATCATTAACTTTTAATGTTTTCGTAGGTTATTTTTTCGAATTTGTTGGTAAAAAAAAAATGAAAAACGTATTTTTTTTAATGTTTGATGTTATTTACTTTAAACAAGTTTGTCAACAGAAAAAAATAAATGTTGATGTTTGTTAAAATAAATGAATAATTACTGGGATGGTTTTCAATTGTTTATTCACTGGTTTTAAATGTGTTTTTCATTTGTTTTTGCCTACAAAATATTTTGAGTGTAATACAAAGTTGTATAAACTAATCCAGGTAGAAACTGCTAACCATGCAAGAGAAAATTCAAGTAAAAATATCGTATGTATTTTTCTGAATGGGAATTTACTTATTGTTAGTTCTGCCAACGTATGAGTAATTTTGATATAAATATTACTCATACGTTCAGTTGTCCATTAGATATTTTTATGATTGATATTTCTCATACGCAGTGTGGGTTTTTATTTGTATACAAAATATTTTTTTTTTAATTTTATTATTTAGTCGACCTTCGCCACACTTAATATTTTTACAATTTATTTAATCAGGTCATCAAAACAGATTTTAACAAAAAAATAATAATTATAAACTAATGTATATAGGGCATTCCAAGGAAAATCACTCACTTTTAGACCCGACACGCTTCGAGTATTTTTTGAAGTTGGTGTTGAGTAAACAATTTTTCAAAATGTCCATTTTTTTTTTAAAAAAATGAAAAAAATTGAAATTTTTAATTAATTTTGACCAGTAAAAATAAAGATATCTTAAAAATAGTTAAACAACGTTTTGTTGGTATTTAAATGTAGTTTTAGAAAAAAAAAAATATGAAAAAATTATTCAAAGTAATGATAACGTATTTTTTAACGTTTAAAAATTAAAATCGAGTTTTTAAAAAAGGCCGAAACCTTCGATTTTTTTTTTAAGTCTAAAAATTCTACTCTAAATCACGCAACTTTTAAGCCATAATTCGAGATGCGATTCGTTCTATTTTTTTTTTTTTTCAAATTTTGAAAATTGCAATATATTTTTTTTTTTTTTTGACACTAGTTCATTTTATATGGTGCTACAAAAAAAATTAAATTGGTTGATATTGACCCTAACTTACACTAGATATATTCCTTTGTGGTTAGAAATATGTCTCACAAAAATTTAGGTTGATCGGACATGGGAAAGGCATGCCGCATTGGCCTTGAATTTTTAAAAACGGATTACAAGGAAAAATATGATTTTTTTTCTGTTTTCTTAATTTTTTTGGTATTTTGAGTTAAATTTGAACTCAGGGGGTTACAGAATTTTTATTTGGAGTAAAAAGCCTCTTTTATAAGGTACTAAGAACTAAAATCGGTTGAAAATCAGCCAAGTTATTAAAACTTCCCCAGGCATCTAACGTGTGGCAGAACACTTGATTAAGGAATACAATCCGATTTATGAAATTCATTAAAATTTTCTACTGTAATAACATGTTTTTGTTCTTCAAGTTCAAATGATGATGACAAGTATTTTTCATATTGTGTTTTGCTAACATGTTTTAAATTAATACTAAAAATGCCAGCATTTTCCAACACTCGTTTGAAATCTCCATTTTTAAAATTTTAATTTTTTTTTTTTTTTAATTAAGAAAAACAAAAAAAAAAAAAAATTACACTGCAACATGAAGTATAAAAAAAACGTTGCTACAGTAGATAATTTTTAGTAAATTTCACAAATTTGACTCTTATTAATTATTTATTAATTAATTAGTATGACACACGTTAGAAGCCTGGGAAAGTTGTAATAACTTGGCTAATTTTCAACCGATTTTAGTTTTTCGTACCTTATTAGAAAGACATTTTACTCCGCATCATAATTCTGTAACCACTTGAATTTAAACTTAACTTAAAATACCAAAAAAATTGGGAAAACAGAAAAAAAAACATAGTTTTCCATGTAATCCGTTTTTTAAACTTCAAGGACCATGCTGAACGCCTTACCCATGTCCGATCGTCCTTAATTTTTGTGAGACGTATTTTTACCTCCAAATGAATATATCTAGCGTAAGTAAGGGTCAGTATATACCAATTTTTTTTTTTTTTTTTTTTTGAGCACCACATAAAATAAATCAGAACCAAAAAACAAAAGGTGCAATTTTAAAAATTGTAAAAAAATAGAAAGAATTGTGATCACATCTCGAATTATGGCTTTAAAGTTTCGTAATTTAGAGTAGAATTTTTAGAGTTTTTTTTTATCGAAGGTTTCGGACTTTTTCAAAAAGTCGATTTTAACTTTTAAACGTCAAAAAATAAGTGTCAATTACTTCGAATAATTTTTTTCATATTTTTTTCTAAAACTACATTTAAATGCCAACAAAATGTTGTCCAACTTTTTTTTAATATATCGATATTTTTACTTGACAAAATTAATTGAAAATTTCAATTTTTTAGTTTTTTTTTTTTAATCGCTATTTTTAAAAATTGATTACTCAACACGTACTATACCATATTAAAATATAAAATAAATCAGAAGGGGTCGGGTCCGAAAGTGTGGGATTTGGCATGGAATGCCCCATATATCTTAAGTTTCATGCAAATCGGTTTATAAGGGTTGAGATATTTCCCTTGTTAGTTTTATCAACGTATAAGTTATTTTGATATAAATATTACTCATACGTTCAGTTGTCCATTATATATTTTTACATTTGATATTACTTATACGAAGTGTGGGTCATAGATGGGACTAATTAATTAAAGGGACCAATTAATTGATGATTTAATTACCATTTAATTGATGTCAATGGTATTGAAATTTCTTTCATTACCATTGGTTGCATCAATTGTACCAATTAAATTACTTATCAATTTAATTACTAATGAAAATTAAAAAAAAAATAATTACCATTGGTATGGCATCACTTTAAAAAAAATAATTACCCTTTGTAAAAGTCGTCACAATATTGTCAAATTCGTTAATATTTGGAAATATCTGTTGTTTTTTCATATTTTATAAACCAAACACATGTTGATTGCCTTTGTATAACACAATATTTGAAATTTTTATTTGCGTTTTGTTTTTTGTCTTTAACATTTTCATATTTTTTTTGTAAAAACATACTTTGATGTTTAAATTTTTAACTTTTCAAAAAAACAAAAATGTGCAAACCAATGGTTTTGAAACCAATTATAATTGGTGTTTTTCAACAATTGGTGCATTTCATTACCATTAGTAATTATTTTTTCAATTAAAAAAATGTAATTACCATTAAATGGTAATGAAAATTTTTTCATTACCATTGATATCAACCAATGGTAATTAAATTTCAATGGTAATGAAAAATTCCCATCTATGGTGTGGGTTTTTATTGGACACAAAATAGGTTTGTTTTTTGCAGACCGGATTAAGATTAGGATTAACTCTTTTTAGTTAAAAAAATCTGAATCTACATACAATTAGTAAATATAAACAGGAAAAAAATTAAGTGTTGTTCAAAATGTAAAATAATGAATTAATCTGAGTTCATTTTAGGATTTAACTAAATTTATTTCTCATTCTTTACATTTTGGTCAAAGCTTAGTTTGTTTTTCTGTTTATATTTACTAATTGTATGTTATTTCAGAAAAAAAAAATACAAAAAAATATGGACTTGATTTGACCCATTTTTTAACAAAATAAAGTTAATCCTAATCTTAATCCGGTCTGCAAAAAACAAGGCTAGTATTTGTTTTTATACCCTCCACTTAGAATTAGTGATAGAGGGTATATATAAATTTGTCATTCCGTTTGTAACTCATAGAAATATCGGTCTAGGACCCTATAATGTATACACTCAAAGAATTATGTAGGTAAATTCCAGTGAATATTCACTTAAAACAAATGAAATTTTATTTAAAAACCATTCCACTGTTTTTTCATTTAAAATAAAAACACATTAAGTCAATTTTAAATGTTAATTTAATGACTAACCAAAACATTAAAAAACTAGTGAATATTCAGTTATTTTGTATTGAAAAACAGTAAAACTATAGAAGAAATTTTTTACTGCCGAAATTAAATGTAACAGAAAATTCGTTTTTAATACAGTAAATTATTTTATTTAAACTACAGAAACAGTAAAAAAATTAAATCCTTTATAAAATAAGTGATTTTTCTTTTAAAATGACTTTACTGATTACTTTTTAAAATAACCTACAAACAGTTAATGACATAATTTTCTTAGTGCATATATTATTGATCAGTTATCGATTTTAAGACATTCTAGCGATGTCCGTCTGTCTGTCCGTCTATCTGTGGAAATGGTGATCACGGCCAAAGTATCAAGCAGTTATGACTAAGGCTTAAGATATTTACTTGTTGTTGCCCTAAGCTGTTTGGTATTGCATTTGAGCAAAATCGGTTCAGCGGTTCAAAAGTTATGAAAGAAAATGTAAGGACACCAGGAAATTTTGGTACATTCACCATAACCTAAAAATACAAAATGCTTTAATTCGGCTGCTGGTGGACACATGTGAACAAAATTGATCACCGAATGGTATTTAAACAAGTGCAAACATATTTTTTTTACAATATTGTTTTTTTGCGGATTTTTTATTTTTATTGCAAAACTATTTTTTTTCCAAATTTTTTTTTTAAATAAACTTTTTAATTGTGGAGGTATCAATACAATCGGTAAGGTCGAATTTAATTTTTTTACTTGTTTTATTTTATTATTTAGTCGACCTTCGCCATACTTAATATTTTTACTATTTATTTAATCAAGTCATCAAAATTGTTGATAGCAAAAAATAATAATTATTAACTACTGCATATTTAGTTGTTAATCGATTCAGTCTGGTATTAAATACTATTATTAAATCAATCGCTGTTTACACTTTAAACAAAGCATGACGATATTTAAATAAAATTAACATTTAATTAAATTCAGCAATATTTTTTTTTTGTTTCATGAAATTCGAGGTGTTAAGAAAAATTGAAAAAGCCATGAAAATGCAACCTAAGCAGTAGGGCCGAAATTTGCCACAACTAAATTTAACATTATTTTATTCCTTTTAAACTTTCTTATTTGAAAAAAAATAAAATAAAAATAAAAAATAAAAAGCACCTTTCCTTTGTTAAACTTTTCTAATTGGATGCAATAAAGTTACCAAAGTTGTTTTAGCTTATTGTGCAACGAACATTGAAATTTCATAAAAATTGTTCTTTTTATTTTGTCTCTCTTTTTTACTCCACCGCAAACTCACGTAAAGTTTATGAAATTTTACTAGAGAATTTTATAGCAAAAGTTAAAAGAACATCTTAGAATATTTTCTTTTAATAACTTTTATTGCAACTAGAATAGTACCGTAGTCGCAGTTATTATTGCCACAACTTTATTGTTTTATTAGCCAACTACTTTTGTGAATTGTGACCTTTTTACGACGTCAATATATATTTTAAATAGCTAGTTAAGAAAATGAGAAAAACATGTCAAGTGATGTAAAAGTTAGTTTATTTCATAAATATGTACCTACAGTGACACGCAGCTTATTTCGTGTTTTAGATATCAGTTAGCAATCCATTTAAGACAAAGTTGCCAATAATATACCTAATTATTATCAAACGAGTATTTTTGTTAAAAGTGCTGTGTAGGTAATTTATCGAGCTTTAATATAAGCTTAATGGCGTCCAGATTAAGTAAATATTAAACGTGCTACGAGGGTCGAAATGGAATTTGAAATTATTGAAAGACGTTTCTTAGAAAATTTCTTAAAAATACTTTTAGGTCAATTTTTTCCAAGCTCAAACATTTAAAATTTAAAAAATAGTCCAATAGTATATAGTAATTTATCAAATAATTTTTCCAATGACCCAAACAAAAATCAAAATTTTTAAAATGCAGTCGAACAAATCCGAATTTTTTGACCTCCAATTTTTTTGACCACCAATTTTTTGTTAACAAAGAAAATGTTCAATTATTTTTATATCTCATTACTATGCACTTAGGTGAACTAAAATTATTAAACAATTAAATCGTTTCTTTGTTTACGAAAAATTGGTGGTCAAAAGAATTGGAGGTCAAAAAATTCGGATTTCTTCTACTGTGTTTTAAAAATTTTGGTTTTTGTTTGGGTCTTTGGAAAAATTATTTAATAAATGAATATTAACTACTGGACTATTTTTTAAATTTTTTATCTTTGAGCTTGGATAAAGTCGACCTAGAAATATTTTTAAGAAATTTTCTAAAAAAGGTCTTTCAATAATTTCAATTTCCATTTCGACCCTCGTAGCACATTTAATATTTAGACAATCTGAACGTCATTAAGCTTTAATTAAAGCTTGATTAATTACATACACAGAACTTTTTACATAAATACTTATTTGATAATAATTAGGTCTATTTTGGTTAACTTTTTTTTGAATGGATTGCTAACTAATATCTTTCACACGAAATAAGCTGCGAGCCACCGTATGTCTAAATGTTTTTAAAGATGCTATAAACTTTTTTTAGTTATAAAATTTGTTGAAATATAACAAAGAAAATAAAATGAAACAAGTAAAAACTAATACGAAAATTATAGTCGGTCGAAACCGACCTTTAAGTACCCTACACTAGTGTGTTCCGGAACATAATTATAGAAATTAATTAATTAATTATAACAAAAATTCATCTTTCAAATGAAAAAAACAGAATTAAAAAAATATTGCGTATTTAATTTAAGAATTTAAAAAAAGGAGTAAGAAAGGGCATTACTTTTCGTGGGCGTGGTCACCAAAAAATTTTAAGAAAGACGATTTTCCCCCTAAGCTTTCCGTAGTAAAAGTTAAAGCTGCACTAAAAAAAAAGACATAACTAAAATTAAGGAAAAAATGTCTTTGAAAATTTATCACGAATTTTCCTAAAATTTAGTTAAATTTAACTTAAAAATGGGAAATTTTCTTAACTATGAGGAAAAAATTTTAGTTCATTTACTTAAAATTAGTTCATAGTTTTCTTTAAATGGATTTTTTTAATATTAGGACAAAAATTCCTACTGCCAAAGAAATTTTCCACAAATCTAAGAATCGCATCTTTATTTTTAAGACATATTTCTTAAAAACAGTTAGTTAAAATTTACTAAAAAAAACATCTGAGAATTGTAACGACGAGTTTCCTCCGTTAGCTGGGGTATAGCTCGCGGGGGTAGGGATCGTCACAGAAATTTGTATTTGCTGAGACCGAGAGTAAAAGACTGGTTGTTAAAACGTTATAATAAATAATTCATTTATTGAATAAACTTACACTACAAAAGAAAAAGAGTAAAACTAAAACTAGGGAACGGCGACCGGTGATCGGGCTGGCGGGACGGAGGCGGCGATGTAAATTCCAAGTTAGGGTACCTGGCGACAGCACTCCCTAGACGCGAGCAGCGGAAGTAATCCAAGCTAGGGCACCTGGCGACAGCACTCCCTAGAAGCGAGCAGCGAAAATAATCCAAGCTAGGGCACCTGGCGACAGCACTCCTTAGACGCGAGCAGAGAAAATAATCCAAGCTATGCCACCCGGCGACAGCACTTCCTTGACGCGAGCAGAGAAAATAATCCAAGCTAGGGCACCTGGCGACAGCACTCCCTAGACGCGAGCAGAGAAAATAATCCAAGCTAAGGCACCTGGCGACAGCACTCCCTAGACGCGAGCAGAGAAAATAATCCAAGATAGGGCACCTGGCGACAGCACTCCCTAGACGCGAGCGGCGGAAATAATCCAAGCTAGGGCACCTGGCGACAGCACTCCCTAGACGCGAGCAGAGAAAATAATCCAAGCTAGGGCACCTGGCGACAGCACTCCCTTGACGCGAGCAGTAAAAATAATCTAAGCTAGGGCACCTGGCGACAGCACTCCCTAGACGCGAGCAGAGAAAATAATCCAAGCTAGGGCACCTAGCGACAGCACTCCCTAGACGCGAGCAGAGAAAATAATCCAAGATAGGGCACCTGGCGACAGCACTCCCTAGACGCGAGCAGTAAAATAATCCAAGCTAGGGCACCTGGCGACAGCACTCCCTAGACGCGAGCAGAGAAAATAATCCAAGCTAGGGCACCTGGCGACAGCACTCCCTAGACGCGAGCGGTAAAAATAATCCAAGCTAGGGCACCTGGCGACAGCACTCCCTAGACGCGAGCAGAGAAAATAATCCAAGCTAGGGCACCTGGCGACAGCACTCCCTAGACGCGAGCAGAGAAAATAATCCAAGCTAGGGCACCTGGCGACAGCACTCCCTAGACGCGAGCGGTAAAAATAATCCAAGCTAGGGCACCTGGCGACAGCACTCCCTAGACGCGAGCAGAGAAAATAATCCAAGCTAGGGCACCTGGCGACAGCACTCCCTAGACGCGAGCAGAGAAAATAATCCAAGATAGGGCACCTGGCGACAGCACTCCCTAGACGCGAGCAGTAAAAATAATCCAAGCTAGGGCCCCTGGCGACAGCACTCCCTAGACGCGAGCAGAGAAAATAATCCAAGCTAGGGCACCTGGCGACAGCACTCCCTAGACGCGAGCGGTAAAAATAATCCAAGCTAGGGCACCTGGCGACAGCACTCCCTAGACGCGAGCAGAGAAAATAATCCTAGCTAGGGCATCTGGCGACAGCACTCCCCAATCGCGAACAACTTAGTTAACTAGAGACTTACCCAAGTGTGCTGCTTCACGGCCACCAGCAAACTGAACGAGTTCGTTGATTGCTGTTACTTATATACTGGTTGAACAGCTGATACCTATACTCAGTATGGTGAGAATAACATCTGTGTGGTGGATTTTATATCCAGCCAGGTTATCCCACTATGAGGTTGTTATTAATGGCGTTTACGATTGTCGCCATTTAATTGATGTGGGTTGGTAAGGTTTATTATATTTATATATAATACAATAGTGTGGACAAAAACGAACGTGTGACTTTTGTCCTCACAGAATTTAGTAAATAACTTCTTCAAATTTAGTTCAAAATTCAAAATGGCTATATCTCGAAAACTAAGCGAGATAGAGCGAAACGGATGAAATTTTCAAAAGAAAGACTGAAAAGAAAAGTATGGAATAGCCTAGCTCTGCAAATCTGTCGGGGTCTCAAGACCCTTATTTTAGATCTAAAATTTGAAATTTCCGAGATTTTATATATGCAAATATCTTGGTAAATACTGCAAACACGAGAAAAGGTCCAACGGCATTTTTGTAACTCTTGACTCGTAGAACACTTCCGCAAAATACCCGAAAGCCCTCCGATTAATAGTTTTTGAGTTATCCGGTTTTTAAGATTCTCAAGACCCTATCAGGCCCCATATTACCGTATCTCAAAAACTAAGCAAGTTAGAGCGAAACGGACACAAGTTTTGGTTCAAAATCTATGGAACCCTTAAAGGACTCAACGGGGTCTCGAGTTAAATGGGGTCCGAACGCATGGGTCCAGGGTTTAGACCCAATCTATTTCTAAAATGTGAAGTATAATTTTTCCCATTTTATAGTTAAAAATGGCTTAAAATTAAATATCTTTGTTTTCCTTATTTTTGGGAAAATTATGAACTAAAACCAAGAAAAAAAATCTTTGGAGCCAAATTATTTCCTCTTTTTCTCAAAATTGAGTTAATTTTCCCAGATTTTAGTTCACTTTTTTTTTGAGTGTGACGTTTTTGTTAACCCTAAAATCAAAAAATCCCAAAAAAAAACAAAGTTTTTGCAGAGAAGTGAAGTTTTTTGAGGTTTTTACGGTAAAAAAAATTGAAAAAAGTTTTCTAACCAAACTCAAAAGTCGTGTTACATAGTGTAATCAACTAAATATTTTTGGTAAAATTAATCAGAAGTATGTTGATTTAACTAATTTTTAAGCTAATTTACCTAAATTTTTTCAAAATTATTTTGATGTCATTTCAAATTTATTTGTGGGTTATTAAAAATACAAAATTTATTACACGGTTTTTCTTTGTACTTATATCCTAAATTCTATAGTCATTGCAGCTGTTTATATATAAGACCATTAGCATCATTTGAAATATGTAAATGTTCACTGTATTACCTTTTCTACTTTGTCAATCTGAATATAAATGTCTGTTTATTGTAACATAAATCTGATATTAATCTTCAGTGGCATGCTATTCAAGGAATCCTGTCAATTTATAGCCCATTAAACCACAATAAACATAATTATAGTACAAGTAGATATTGTAGTACACGTTGAAAACTAAGCATAATTGGGAACAATCAAAATATAGTTGTAGCCAACCATTTATCTTACTATGGTATCAAATCATCATATTATGATCAGAAATGATCATTTTATGATCATAAATGTCGAGCTTTTTAAATAAAACGTAGCACAACCTGAAATTGTCTAATTAAATTCAAACTTACGGATGATATTGTCCTTACGAAAGAAGTGTGGAACAAAATTTTCAGTTTATCGGAAAAATGGGCAAGATATTCAAGAGAATTATAGTAAAATTGAGTAATTTTTTAATGATATCGCTTTATGTTTAATTTTTTTTTCTGTAGTAAAACAATTTTGAAATTTCACAACCATATTTATTTGATAGTTTTGTATGAGCTGGCTCTATTTGTTTTGAAAAAAATTCGGAACAATGTCTGAATTTTTCAAATTTCGGATGAAAACTGATACATCTCAAAACACGCCATTTTAATTTTTTTTTTAAATATTTTCAAATCAAAGTTCATTTAATTCTCTACATAAATTCAAATTTTCAGACAGCAGTTTTTTGGTTTTCAAAAAATTACTTTGAAGCTCAAAGACAAAGAAAAAGGAAATTAGTTACCATAACTAAATTTAAGTCCAAACGTCCAATATATTGATAGAAACCAATCGATCGAAGTTACCAATTTATACAACTAAAAAATTAAGTTTGAATTCTTTCAGTGTATCAAAACATTCCGATATAACGCATGAATTCACAACAACAATTCTCGTAAATTAAGCTTTTTATTGCATTTTTATGCAATATTTAATTAACTCTATAGTATACACAACACATGTATGTTCGTAAATAACGAATATTTTCTTAACTATAAACACAATTTAAATCATTTGTAGTGACAATTTAAATTAATACAATTATAATTAAACAATAATGAATTTTTTTCGAATTTATTTCTGCCACACAAATTTCACATACAAGGACCACATGCAAAACTTTCAATGTATACCCGAGTAGAAATAAAATATTCAATGTATACCCGAGTAGAAATAAAAAATATTGAATTGAAATATTTTTGATCCATCAGAACATTTTTTTAGTTGAAAAATTCTTAGATTTTGAAACAGTTTTAGGTATAAAATTTCTGGGATTTTTTAGACCAGAAAAATACTCGGACTCTGAAACATTTTTCCGTATAGAAAAATTCTTAGATGCTGCAGAAAAATTTCTAAAGAAAAATTCTCGGATTCTGAAATATTTTTTCTATAAAAAAAATTTCAGATTCTGGATATTATTTCAGCAAAAATGTTCTCAGATTCTGAGATAATTTTTCTAGAGAAAAATTCTCTGATTCTGAAATATTTTTTTCTATAGATAAATTCTCAGATTCAGACATATTTTTTCTGTAGAAAAATTCTCAGATTCTGAAATATTTTTTCTATAGAAAATTTCTCAGATATTTTATATTTCTTTCAAGATATTTTTTCTAAAGAAAAATCCTCAGATTCTGAAAAAAATTTTCTATAGAAAAATTCTCAGACTCTAAGATCTCCGAATATGAGAATTTTCTATTGAAAAAAATATCTCTGAATCTGAGAAATTTTCTATAGAAAAAATCACAGAATTTTTTTATAGAAAAAATATTTCAGTATTTGAGAATTTTTCTATAAAAAAAATTTTTTAGAAAAATTTTTCTCAGATTCTGAGATATTTTTTACAGATTCAGAGAATTTTTCTATAGAAAAAATATCTCAGAATCTGAGGATTTTTTTTTTTTTAGAAAAAATATCTGAGTATTTTTCTACAGAAAAATTTTTAGATTCTAAGACATTTTTTCTATAGAAAAATTTTCAGATTTTAAAACTTTTTTCTAAAACAAAAGTTCTTAGATTCGGAGATATTTTTTTTTAGAAAATTTCTCCGATTCGGAGATATTTTTTTTATAAAAAATATCTCAGATTCTGAGATATAAAAAACTTCTCAGATTCTGAGATATTTTTTCTAAATTTCTCAGATTTTGAAATATTTTTTCTATACAAAATATCTCAGATTCGGAGATATTTTTTCCTAAGAAAATTTCTTAGATTCTGAGATATTTTTTCTATAGAAAATTTCTCAGATTCGGAGATATTTTTTCTATAAAAAATTTCTAAGATTCTTAAACATTTTTCTAAAGAAAAGTTCTTTAATTTGAGAAGTTTTCCGTATAGAAAATTGTTTAGATTCTGAGACATCATTCTTATAGAAAAAATTTTCAGAATCTGAGAATTTTTTCTATTAGAAAATGTGTCTAAATCTGAGAATTTTTGAATATAAAAAAAATATCTCAGAATCTCTAATTTTTTTTGTAGAAAAAATACCCAGAATCTAAAAATTTTCTATAGAAAAATAGAAAAATTCTCGGATTCAGAGACATTTTCCATATAAAAAATTTTGAGATTCTATGACATTTTTCCGTAAGGCAAAATGCATAGTCTGGGAAAAATAGAGTCTGAGACATTTTACCGTATAGAAAAATTCTCTGAAATGACATCTGTGAAGTTTTTTCGTATAGAAAAATTCTCTGAAATGAGTTCTGTGAAATTTTTCTGTAAAGAAAAATTTTTTTATCTGAGACATTTTTTCGTATAGAAAAATTCAATAGAAAAATTCTCAAATTGTGAGACATTTTTTCTATAGAAAAGTTCTTAGATTCTGAACAACTTCGTCTATAGAAAAATTCTCAGATTCTGGATATTTTTTCTACAAAAAAATTTCAGATTTTTAGATATTTTTTCTCTGAATCTGAGAATTTTTGAATAGAAAAAATATCTCAGAATCTCTAATTTTTTTGTAGAAAAAATACCCAGAATCTAAAAATTTTCTATAGAAAAATAGAAAAATTCTCGGATTCAGAGACATTTTCCGTATAAAAAAAATTTAGATTCTATGACATTTTTCCGTAAGGCAAAATGCATAGTCTGGGAAAAATAGAGTCTGAGACATTTTTCCGTATAGAAAAATTCTCTGAAATGACATCTCTGAAGTTTTTCCGTATAGAAAAATTCTCTGAAATGAATTCTGTGAAATTTTTCTGTATAGAAAAATTCTTTTATCTGAGACATTTTTTCGTATAGAAAAATTCAATAGAAAAATTCTCAAATTGTGAGACATTTTTTCTATAGAAAAGTTCTTAGATTCTGAACAACTTCGTCCATAGAAATATTCTCAGATTCTGGATATTTTTTCTACAAAAAAAATTCAGATTTTTAGATATTTTTTCTATACAAAACTTCTCAGATTCTGAGACATTTTTTCTAAAGAAAAATTCTCAGAATCTGAAAAATTTTTCTATAAGAATGATGTCTATATTCTGAGATATTTTTTCTATAGAAAACATCTCAGATTCTGAGATATTTTTTCTAAAGAAAATTTCTCAGATTCGGAGATATTTTTTCTATAGAGAATTTCTTAAATTTGGAAATATTTATTCTATAGAAAATTTTACTTGTGTTCTGTGTCGGTGCCAGATTTAATAAATTCAGAATCCCCGAAGAAGTTGGAAAATCCCAACGAAACGTAGGATGAAACTATAAATAAATAATCTTTTATTTAAACACAAATGACCTTGAAAGCCTGTTAGATAGATTCTAAAAACATAATAATAAATTCAAGAAAAAGGTCGATTAGAAGTAATAATGAAAATTTCTGGATTCTGAGATATTTTTTCTATAAAGAAATTCGCAGATTTTAAGACATTTTTCTATAGAAAAATTCTGAGACATTTTTTCTATAATTTTTTTTTTTATAGAAAAAATTTATATAAAAAATTTTTCTATGGAAAATTTCTCAGACTCGGAGATATTTTTTCAATAAAAAAATCCTCAAATTTTGAGATATTTTTTCTATGGAAAAATTCTCAGACTCTGAGATATTTTTTCTATAGAAAAATTCTCAGATTTTGAGATATTTTTTCTAATGAAAAATTCTCAAATTCTAAGAAATTTTCTGAGATTTCTCAAATTCTGTTTTCAGATTTAGAGATATTTTTTGAGACATTTTTCTTATAGAAAAATTCTCAGATTCTGAGACATTTTAGAGTAAAGAAAAATTCTGGGATTCTAAAACATTTTTCGGTATAAAAAAATATTCGCTGTCTGTGACATTTTTTCGTATAGGAAAATTCTTAGGTTCTATGATATTTTCCGTAGGGAAAAGTTCCCAGAGTCTTAGACAGTTTTCCGTATAGAAAAGTTCTTAGATTCTGAGATATTTTCCGTATAGAAAAGTTCTCAGATTCTGAGAAATGTTTTCGAACAGAAAAATTATCAGTTTCTGAGAAATTTTTTGGTATAAAAAAAATCCTCAGAAATTTTTTCGTATAGAAAGTCTTTTTAGATTCTGAGACATTTTTCTGTACAAAAAAATTCTCAAATTCTAAAATATTTTTCGGTATAGAAAAATTCTCAGATTCTGAAACATTTTTCGGAATAGAAAAAATTTCAGATTCTTAGACATTATTTCGTAATTTTTTTTTTTATGAGACATTTTTCCGTTTAGAAAATAATATCAGATTCTGGGATATTTTTCTGTTTAAAGTACTGAGATATTTTTGCCTTTGAATTTATGTTTTGACTCGGGTATGCACATCAAACATTGCAGTTTATTTATAAAAAAACGAAAGCGTTTTTTTCTTGTTTAAACAATAGCGAGAGAGTTCTGCAAACAAGGACTCTTGATGCAGACACATCACAGCACAGAATTTATGTTTGGATCATATTGCCAAAGGCAATAATATTGAATACATAAAGTAAACAAAGTAAGGATGACGTTAAAAAAAAATGGCAAAAGGAATACAAGGAAAAATAATACACCAAAAAAATATAATTAGCGAGGGCGAAATTTAAAACCTGCTATATTATAACACTGCAGATAGGAAGTTTTGAATCAATATTTCGTTTTTGTTTACAAAAAAAAAAATATTTCCATTTTGAGAAAGATTACTCTAGCTCGAGTTCACATTTCTTTACTAATCATTACGATAAAACCTTCGCACATTTGTGTGTTTTAATAGCGGTTTAGTCAGACATTTGTGGAAAGTTTAATGCTGCATCATTTTGTATTTGGTGTAATTCTAATTAGGTCTACATATAAACCCATGTAAGACTTGATGTTTTTCCACCAACGATTGTCAGTTTGCTAAAGAGCTTTGACAATGATCTATTGACACAGATCGAAACACGTCTCAGCTTAGTCTTGAAAAATTACCAAACTATCTATTTAAGACAAACAACTTAATAAATTGTATTTTCAAAATTGTTACTTTGACAATATCACCGTAATGATTTGTAAAAAACTAAGACCTCGAGCCTGAGTTATCTTTCTAAAAATAAAAATGTATAGGTCAAATAATTAATAATTTGTATTAAGAAACAAATTAGATGAGAATTTAAAAAGGTATCTTAAAAAAAATTTCAGTGAAATTTTATGTTGAGTTACATATCTATTATACCAAAATATGTTTTTGGGTGTATTTATACACTATGGCGAAACTAATAAAATTGAGCATAGTCTAAAGAATAGCACTAAAAGCACAAAATGTATAGCAATTTCTTTGAATTTGCAAATATTATGAAATTTTTCAAATTTCTGGTTAAAAAAAATATTTGGCCTTGTTGAATATTTTGATACCCTTCAACCCAAAGGCACAGTATGGTATATAATGAAAATATTTTAAAATTAGACATTTCTTACTGAACGGATTTCCATAAATAAATGTTTTTTATGACCAATCAAAAGATTTTTATAAAAAGATGCGGCAGAACCGTATAAACATTCTCATTAGTTTTACAACTTATTGTATATGATTCAAAATTCCTGTATATTTAAAGCTACTAACAAGATTCTTTGAGTGTAGGACATTATTAAAAAGCACCATAAATTATTTACGCTGGCAAAAGTCAAAAAAGACAAACATCGTTTTATATTAAAACAAAAAAAAAAGAAGCTGAAGAAGTAAAAAATAATGAGAAAAAAATTTATTGGAAAATTGCCTAAAACAAGGTTTTCAATGCCAATGTCAAGTAAAAGAAAATTAAGTGAAAATCTTAATACAATGGATACTCTAAAAAGAGACAGCTACTTTGCAAGGAATGGATAAATATTAATTGAAATATCTTCAACATAGTCTTCAGTGACCTACATTTATGTTAATACTAACTAGAATTGAGGTACGCTACTAAAAGATTTCACTGTATTAAAAAAGTAATTTATGGTGTTATAAGGAATTTCTAAAACTTATGGGCGAAAATTAAATATGGCACGCGCTTTTTAAAATGTATTTCAGTTAAGTGATGGAAAAATGTTTCTTAACTTTTTTAAAATAATCGTTTATTTAACTTTTTTTGTAATGCAATTTTAAATTTTCTTATAAAATAATCTTCAGATTCTGAGATATTTTTTCGTATAAAATAAATCCAGATATTGGGATATTAAAATTCTCAGATTCTGAGACATTTTTTTCATATAGAAAAATTTTCAGATTCAGAGAAATTTTTTTCGTCTAGTAAAGTTGTATGTGTATTCCGAAAAAAATATAAAAAAAAAAAACTGGACTTTATTTGACCCAATTTTCAACTAAATAAAGTTAATACTAATCTGAATCTCAGATTCTGACACATTTTTCGAGTATAGAAAAATTCTTAGATTTTGAGACATTTTCCCCCTATAAAAAGTTCTTAGATTCGGAAACATTTTCCCTTATAAAAAATTCTCAGATTCAGAGACATTTTTCCCGTATGGAAAAATTCTCAAATCCCGTATAGAAAAATCTTCAGATTCTAATACATTTTTCCGTATAAAAAAATTCTCGGATTCCGAGACATTTTTCCGTTAAGAAAAATTCTCAAATTCTGAAACATTTTTGCGTAAAGGAAAATTCAGATAGTGATACATTTTTCCATATAAAATATTCTCAGATTCTGAGACATTTTTCCGTATAAAAAATTTCTCAGATTCTGAGACATTTTTCTGTACAGAAAAGAACAAATTCCAGGTTCGAATGCAAATTTCAATTTTCTTATAAAATAATTTTTGAATTCTGAGATATTTTTCGAATAAAAAAAATCCAGATTATGAGATATTAAAATTCTCAGATTCTGATATATTTTTTCCGTATTGAAAATTTTTTAGATTCACAGTCAGTTTTTCGTATAGAAAAGTTTTTAAATTCCGAGACATTACTTCCGTATAAAAAATGTCTCAGATTCTGAGACATTTTTCGAATATAGAAAAATTCTTAGAATATGAAAAATTTTCCCCGTATAAAAAAATTCTTCCGCATAAAAAATTCTCAGATTCTGAGATATTTTTTCCTTTCTATACGGAATCTCAAATCCCGTATAGAAAAATTTTCAGATTCCGAGACATTTTTCAGTATAGAAAAGTTCTCAGATTCCGAGACATTTTTCCGTATAGAAATATTTTAAAATTTTGATATATTTTTTCGTATCGAAAATGCTCAGATTCTAAGATATTGTTTCGTATGGAAAAGTACTCAGATTCTGAGACATTTTTCCCGCAAAGGAAAATTCTCAGTTTCTGAGACATTGAGAAATTTTTCCCGTATAGAAAAAAATTCTCAGATTCTGAGACTTTTTTCCGTATAGAGAAGTTCTTAGATTCTGAGACATTTTTCCGTATAAAAAATCTCAGATTTTGACATTTTTCCGTATTATTCATTCCTGTTATTATTCATTTTTGGTTTATTACTACTATTTATTTATTATAAATCAATAAAATAAAATTGATGAAAAAGTCATACGTGCCGGATATTTTAGTGTAGGGTGAAAGGTAATGTTTGCAAATATTAAATTTATGTTTTTTGTGCAATTTTAAATAGGTTTGATACAAGCAATTCCACTTATATATTTATATTGTCAGATTTGTTAACTAAAAAAGTCGATACATTTGGTCATAATTTAACTCAATTTTTTATATGTATTCTAACTAAGTAATAATGTTTAATGATGTATATTTACTCTATCCGAACGACATTCAGTAATAATATATCAAAAATGTCAATGATCTTAACATTTTTTTAGCATTTGTTCATATAAATAAATTAACCAACTTTGCATTCAATTTATATGTAGGGTGCAAGGAGGACAACAAACTTTGATCACAGCTTTAATTGCTTAAGGTCCCTAGTTTTTAGAATGCCTAATTTTGTTTTACAACTCCTAACCGTTTAGAAGATATAGTCAAAAAACTTCGATGCGCGCGTTTTCAATACAAACCGTCCACTGTGGTATAGAAAAATTTTCAGATTCTGCGACATTTTTAAGTATAGAAAAATTTTTGGATTCTGAGACATTTTTAAGTATAGAAAAATTCTCAGATTCTGACATTTTTTCGTAATTCTGAGATTCTGAGAAATTTTTGGATATAGAAAAATTCTCAGATTCTAAGACATTTTTCCGTTTAGAAAAATTCACAGATTCTGAAACATTTTTTCATTTAGAAAAATTCTCAGATTCTCAGAAATTTTTTCGTATAGAAAAATTCTCAGATTTTGAGACATTTTTCCGTATAGAAAAATTCTCAGATTCTGAGATATTTTTTCGTATAGAAAAATTCTCAGATTCTGAGAAATTTTCCGTATAGAAAAATTTTCAGATTCTGAGACATTTTTCCTTATAGAAAAATTCTCAGATTTTGAGACGTTTTTCTGTATAGAAATTCTGATAAATTTGTTTGTATAGAAAAATTATTAGAAAAATTCTCACATTCTGAAATATTTTGCAGTATAGAAAAATTCTCAGATTTTGAGACATTTTTTCGTAAAGAAAAATTCTCGGATTCTGGCATTTTTCCGTATAGAAAAATTCTAAGATTCTCAGACATTTTTTCGTATAGAAAAATTCTCAGATTTTGAGACATTTTTCCGTATAGAAAAATTCTCAGATTTTGAGACATTTTTCCATAATATTATAGAGAAATTCCTAGATTCTAAGATACTATTTTTCCGTTTAGAACAATTTTTTGATTCTAATATTATTTTGTATAGAAAAATTCTCAGATTCTGAGACATTTTTCCGAAGAAAAAATTTTTCAGATTCTGAAACATTTTTCAGCATAGAAAAATTCGCAGATTCTGAGACATTTTTTCCGTACACAGAAAAAAAATTTTTTGAGGAAATTTTTAATACTATTGAGTAAAAAATGACTCAATTTTGCACAAGTAAACGATTTAATAGTATTGAGTAAACTTTTTATAAAAAATTTTTCAATATTTTTAAGTAACTTTTTAATTGTGTCAAGTAAAAATTTACTCAAAATGTATCAATTTATTTTTTTTAAAAAGTTCAAAAAGTTTCGAATTTTTTTTTTCTTAAAAAAAAAATGCTTTTTCAAACTTTACCAAATATACTTATGGCTTCAAGACAAAGGAAAAGTTTATAAAGACGATTTCAAACTTTCATATACATACATATACAAAAAACTATAAACTAAATGAGAATTCAAAACACCAAGAGAATAAAAAAAATAAAAAAAAATAAGTAAGAGTGCTAAATTCGGCTATGACGAATCTTTTATACCCTCCAACACGTTTAAAATTAAAAAAAAAAAAAATCGCAGGGGCGTCTTTTTTTTTTGTGGGGGGGGGGTCAGTGCAGTTGGTGGGAGACACCTGTACCCCAGATATATATGTTTACAACTTATTTGTTTATGATATTTACGCTTAAATAATAAATTTTTATCGTTATTTTTACTTAATTTCTAATACCACGCCCCCAAAGAAGGGCGGCCTGAAAAAAACGAATTTTCTAACCCCCTTGGTCCAAGCACAGGTCTATGAACATAATATGGCATACAAATGTTACATTTGTTGAGCAAAAATTAGAAAAAAAACTCGTAAAAATATCGTATTTTTCAGGGGTCGTTTTCGTTCTTCAAGGGGGAACTTTTTTCCCCCTGGTTCGATTTTGCCCATCTTCGAACATAACCTTACCAGTAACATAAGAGATAATCTTGCCCAATTTCAGGGGTCTAGCTCTTTTTGTTTGGACTGCATCGTTATTTCTACAGACGGACGGACGGACGGACGGACATCGCTAGAATGTCTTAGATTCTATCATGGATCAATATTATATATACTTTGTGGGGTCCCCGACCGATAATTCGATGTGTTACACACGGAATGACAAAGTGAGTATACCCCCATACTGTGGTTGGAGGGTATACAAAATTATTTACTCAAATTTAATTGTCAATTTTTGAGTAAATTTTTAATTGTGTTAATTAAAAAATTACTCGAATTTGTGTTAAAAATTTAAACAATTGATTACTCAAATTGCTTTTCTCAATATTGTTTTCTGTGTATAGACAAATTATTAAATTATGGGATATTTTTGCTTTTAGAAAAAATGTTTTCAGGTGCTGAGACATTTTCCCGCATACAAAAATGCTCCGATTCTGACAGTTTTCCGTATAGAAAAATTCTCAGATTCTGAGATATTTTTTGCGTATAGAAAAATTCTCTGATTCTGAGAAATTTTTTCGTATAGAAAAATTTTGATTCTAATTTACTTTTCAGTAAAAAAAATTCAGATTCTGAAACATTTTTTCGTATAAAAAAACTCAGATTCTGAAACATTTTGCCATATAGAAAAATTCTCATAATTGCTACCTTCTGATATTGTTTTTTTATTATAAAAGAGAAAAAATATATATTAAATAAAGAAAGTGAAAAGACAATATTACAGTTTTTAGATTTTACTCCGAGCGGCTTCGAGAACGACCACGTGATCGATTAAAAGAGTGACTACGAGAACGACCACGTGAACGCCTACGAGAACCACCACTTGAATGACTAGGAGAACGACTACGAGATTTAGGAGATGAGTTACGAGATAATTGACGAGATGTTCCACGAGATAAGCGACGAGATGAGCGAACTGAAGAAAGGCGACGTTTACTTTTTGATTTAAGAGCCTTAAAAAAGAACAAACAACTCTTAAACATTGCCATACATTTTTACAAATCATTTAACTTACGAAACGTTTATATCTATCTCTCTCTTTTTGTGATAATTCATTCCACTTACGAGCTCCACGACGTATAGTTTCTGTTGGTGTTAAACCACAACAGCTCTTTCGATATTTTCGTAAGAAGTTTAAATAACCGTTAGTAGTCCTTGGTCCAGGTCTCAAGCAAACATCCGCCATACTACGGCTTGTCGTAGTACTTTGACTAAATTTGTGGCCAGAACTTGAAGAACTTTGAGCTGGGGAAGGACGTCTGCGTTTCACATTTCGTGCCCCACCATTCAAACGTCGTAAAGATCTTGAGGCTTTGTGGGATAAAGAACGGGAACTTCTGAGACTTGGTTTCTGTACTGAAATAGCCTACACAGTTGTTTACAATTATTTTTAGTGTTTGTTCGTTTTAGTCACATCTTACCATCATTTGATATCTTTTCTTTTGTTCACTCGACAGTTTATTCCATTCTTTGGCTCCTTGACGAACTATCTCAGTAGCACTTAAACCGCAAATCTTTTTACGATATTCTCTTAAATAATTTAAATACCCATTTCTGGTAATAGGTCCCGGTCGCATACATTTTTTGTCTTTTTCTTTGGCTCCATTATTCTCTCTTCCACCCCTCATGTTCCAACTACTCACTTTACTTGTCCAGTCACCAATGTTGTCAAAAAAATGTTAAAAACTTCTTTGAATTTTAGCAATTTGTAAATTTTTTAGAAAAATATTTGTAAATTTATTTAATTTAATTTTTTTTTTGAAAAACAAATAAAATTTTTTAACTGAAATTTTGTCAACGTTTGATTGAATTTTTTGATGTATATTTTCTATTAATTTTTATATGCTCTACAGAGAGTATATTTAATATTCGGTTTTGTTTGTAACAGCAGGTTCTATGGAGTATTTAAAAATTGCGAAATCTAAAAATGTTTATGAACGAAAACTTTCTCTAAATCGGAAATTTTTTTCAAGTAAAAATGTTTAGAATTTTGTAACACATTTTCACTTTGTAAATGAAAATGTGTTAATAACTGAACCTTTTCTACGAGCTGGTGAATAAAACGTAACATAATTATTTTTCACAAAAAAAAAAAATCTTTTCATTAACTTATTTTAATGATTTTTAATTTTTTCCGTAAATTTTTTATCAACAATTTTTTCTTTCATAATAATGTTTGTTTTTCATAAAATTTATTTTTTTTTTTTCAAAATATTGATTAAAAAAAAATTATCCACACTTTTTTTCATCAAAAAATGTTTTTTTTTTCATCAAATTGTGTTTTTTTGCATCAAATTTTTTTGTTTTTTCAAAAACTTTTTTTGTCAAAATTTTTTTTATCAAATTTTTTTCATCGAAAAAAGAAATTTTTATAAATTTTTTATTTAAAAATGTTTGATATAAATTTTTCTTTATCAAAACTTTTTCACCATTCCTGAACTTCTTCTAACATAATCGGCACGTGTTTCGGAATTTGTCAATGAGTCGAATATGTTTTAATATTTTAGTTTGTGCACAAACGATTTGTCATTAGACTCGTTTGCTACTTTGTAGTAAATCGTTTCTATTTTTGCTAAATAATCTTGACAATGGAATCTCACAAATTCCGAAACACCTTTCGATTAACCCTTACAAAAATGACCAACATAAATAAATTTAAAACAAAAAAAATAATTTTCTTGAAAATTATGCTATGAGAATATCATGGTTTTAATCAAGGTAGATTTACATAAGGTAATATTTTAGTGACGTAAATGAAAACAATTTCTTTCAAAATCATTTTAGTCGGCAAAAACGACTTAAATGTTCAGTGCACACATTAACCAATATAATCGCTTTTTAAGACTTTAAAATTTTAGAAAACAACTAAATTATAAAACAATATTGAAATTCAAACGAAATTCTTTTATTTTCCACGACAAAAACTAAAAAATATTAAAATATTTTTAAGCATAAAAAGTGTAGTGTAAACTCAAGTCATTTATGCCAAACAATATATTTTTATTTCGTTTTAAAAATTCGTAAATATTATTGTTTTCAAATTTGTCAAAAAACTTACTATGGAGGAAAAGTGAGGTTATTGGATCTCACCTTGTATAAATCTACCTTGGTTTTAATCAGTAAAGAAAATAATGACCTCGATACGATACGAAAAATATTTAAAAATCTGAAAACTTTTTGGAGTAGAAACATCTCAAAGTCTTAAACATTTTTGCTTCTGAAAAAAGTTTTATCTTTATAAAATTAAATTTTTAAAACATATCCGAGTCTGAGAATTTGTCTTCACAAAAAATTTCAGAATCTTTAAATTAAAAAAATATTGTAGAGTTTTGGGATTTTTTCTGGTACTTTCCGTAAAACTTCTTTACACACAAAAGTTTTAGATGTTTTAGATTTTCAGTTTTAAATGTCACAAAATCTGTGTGAGAATATATGAGCAATCATAATTTAAAGATTGTTTATAGAAGAAGTCTTTTAATTAGCTTAGAACTTTTCTACACAAAATTTTTATAAAAACGAGACTTTTTTTGTGACAGTTTAAAGTTGTGACAAATTCGGTTTCGGTTACACGGAATTTGTAAATTTTAAATATAAAAAACAATAATAAAAATTCAGAACGATAATTTTGAATGCGCAAAGTAAATAATGAATAAAAATAAAAACCACTTACCTGTAGTTTAATATATCGGATATGTATCGAAAAAGATGAATTATGATCTATTACGACAGTTAGATACTTGAAAAGACGAGTTGGAAGAACTTACATCGGGACTAGTCCACCTGAAAAAAGAAATAATAACTTTAATAAAATACCCTAGTAAAAAAGTTTTGATATAATGATATTAAATTATATAGGACTTTTTTTATGTTCAGATCTAATTTTATCTAAGATTTATTGAGGCTCCATTTTCTTATCTGAGGCTATACATAAATATATCTGACTTTATGTAACTATATAAATCTATGTTAATTTATATAAAATAAGATCAAGTGGATTTAATTGTATCATTTTTATACCCTCCACTTAGTGATAGAGGGTATATATAAGTTTGTCATTCCGTTTGTAACTCATCGAAATATCGGTCTGGGACCCCATAAAGTATATATATTCATGATGCCCGATCGATTTTAAGACATTCTAGCGATGTCCGTCTGTCTGTCTGTGGAAAATGCTCTCGCGGACAAAATATTGCACAGAGATGACTGAAACTTAACATATATATTGGAAGTTCTCCCGAGAAGTTTGGTATTGCATTTGAGCGATATCGGTTCAGCGGTTCAAAAGTTGTAAACGAAAATGTAAGCACACCTCAAAAATTTCAGTACATTCAACATAACCTAAAAATACAAAATGCTTTAATTCGGCTTCTGGTTGACATATGTTAACATAATTGAACACCAAATGGTATTTTAACAAGTACGAACATATTTTTTGACAAAAAAAGATAAAAATCGCGGATTTTTTTTTTTTACCCGGTTAGAAATTGTCACATATGTACACATATGAACACATATGATCACCCATATATGTGCATGGACGAAAATTGAGGTAATATGTAGACATATGAGCATATATGATAATGTATGTTTTTGCATATATTCAGATATTTTACTTTATATTTTTTTGCTTTCATATTGGTACATAAAAAGAGATTATTTTTTATTTAATAAAAAGTTTATTGTTTAATAGAATTCATATTTTTAAATGCTCGAAAATAATATTTGAGGTTATACAGTTTTTGCTAATCTTACACATCCTGTCCGGTATTCATCTTGTATAAAGAGTTAAACATTCCTTGCGTTTCTTTTCTTCAATTGCTGATTTCTTTACGAAGTTGCTGCCTCTCTCACCAAACGCATCCTGTCCGGGATTTATCTTTATTATATTGCAATAGAGTGTTAAAAATTCCTTACGTTTCTTCACTTAAATTTTTGATTTCTTGACGAAGTTGCTCTCTCCCAAAAAAAAATCGATATTGAGCTGTAAATAAGACATATAGTTATTTTAAGATAAATCTTAATTAAATGTTCATATATTTTACCTTTTATTTTCCGCAAATTCTGTACAAAAGGATGATTTTGTTTTTCTTAAAAAAAATTTCAATTTGTGAATAATTTTTTTTTATTTGAAGTTTTAAAAATTTTGAAAACAATAAAAATTTTTGACAACTGTTACGAAAAAAAAAAACGGAAGGAAATAAATAGCATACATTTAAATACAAAGATAATTATAAATTATTTTAAAATGTTGGTTATTATCAAAAAGGAATTCTAAAAAGTATTTGAAATAAAAATGGCTGTGATGTGATGATTTAAGGGTCCATCTGTTCGGTCTTTTAGTTTTTCGGGAATTACAACTAAAAAATTAAATATTTTGTTGAACTAGTTTGGAAAGTTCTCTAAATTCTATTCCAATGATACCATATTTGTAAATGTACCACGCAAATAAGAATAAAATCGACAAACAACTCCATTTTTACACCTATTTTCTCTCTAACCCAAACGAAAGTCTGACCTTATCACTACCAGCCTTCAAAACCTGCATGTTAAATTTGGCTTAAAGGGACAAATGTTCGATCATATGATTGAAAATTCATATCATATAATCTTCAAACACAAACCGATATATGAATGTATGACTCCACATATGCTATCATATGTGCCAAACATGTTCATATATGTTTCATACGTAATCATATGTGATTCATACATGTTCACACATGAACGCATACATGTCCATATGTGTACATACGTGACGATTTTTACCTGGGTACCAAAATTTTTTTTTGCGGAATTTTTTTTCAATTTTTTTTTTTTCAAAAGTAATTTCCTTTTAAATAAAGTTGTTTGCAATAATCTTTTTGAAATTGTGGAGGGTATCACTACATTCGGCAAGGCCGAATTTAGCTTTTTTACTTGTTTATATTTGTGTATCTAAAATAATACAATTAGATCAATATTTGATCCAACTTGATATAGCCAATTTTGAGATCAAATTAGATCTAAAAAGTTTTTTTTTTACTCGGGTATCTAAAAAAATAATCCAAACAAAAAAAACTTTAGAAAAAGCAATTAAAAAAAAATTTAGAAATAAGTTTTTAAAATACTCAATTTTATTTAGTTCTTTTTTGAGAAATTTGTCGTATAGTCCACAAGTCTATCCATGTGCCCACCTCTGATTAGTCTATGTCGTGTAACAAAGCCGTAGAATCAGCTTTTTAAATAAAACTTTGAGATAGAAAATGAGCATTAATAGTCTTTTTTTTTGGATTTTTTGACATCATCAAAAGGTTTTTGAATCAAAAAAAAAAAGAAAAATGGCGCAGTTTTTTTTTTTTTGTTAAACTTCACTCATTACACAGAAAAAAACGAATTGTTATATTGACCCCCATATTTGTGAATACAATTAACTTTTTCACTGAAAGTGCTCCTATACGGAAATTTGTGATATCAACTAACGTTTGTAAATATTGATTGTTGAAAACAAATTTAAAAAAAAATTGATAAACGAGTTTGTAATAGTTCTCTAAAATTATTATTTGAATTGACAAACGTGCAAAATCTTAAATTTTTTTTTTTCAACAAAGAAATTCAACAAACACAAACACGATTTGTTGATCTGACAAACGTAAAAAATCTTATTTTCTTTTTCAACAAAGAAATTCAACAAACACAAAAACAATTTGTTGACATGATAAAATAATTTTGAAATAAAATTACTTGACTGAGTTTGTTGAAAACAAAATCGAAGTTTTGTATAATAGAATAAATATGCGGCCGTTTTTATTAAATGTTTGGTTGATATCATGTTTGGTTGATTTACAACTGCTGTTTGTTGATTTAAATTTGACAATTTTATTTTCTGTGTAGCGTGCCTCAAATCAGTTGCTACTGATATATTTGACTCGTACAACTGAATTTTGTGATTGTTTCAATTAAAAGCCCGTTATATCAACCAAATTTAATTGTGACTACCGATATTTAACCATGCAAATTTATCAATCGATTGTCTATAATTTTTACAAATTCAATTTTTCTTCTGCATTTTTTCAACTTGAACCCTTAAAACAATTTCTTAAATTTTAATTGTATCAACTGAATTTCAGTTGAATAATAGCTAATTGGTTTTCTGTGTGTAAAAGTGTTAATATCAAAAAATCTAAATTTCAAAGTTTACTCAAGTATTTATATTCCATTTAGTGCCTACATAAATTTATAATAAAATATTTTTAGTTCCAACATCCAACCATTTTTAAAAATATGCTTCTAAATTTGCTGTAATTTACATTTTATTTACATACAAATCAAAAACAGTTTTACCTGTGGCTTAATCCACAAACAATATAAATTCCAACTTCATACAAGAAAAAATCTTTTAAAACCACAATACACATGTTGTGGTTAAAAATAAATTTTACACCAACTTTATGGAAATTTAAACTGACAGTCAGTGGTAACAATAAAAGTTACACCAGTAACATAAACTAAATGCACAAAGACAACAGATTCATTGTGGTAAACGATTTTTTTTGTCAGCTGAAGGATTCGGTTACACACACACACAGAAAACAAATTTTCCAATTTCCAACTGAAATTAAGTTGTTGTAGCAAAAAATCGGTTGATGGATTTGTATAAAGGTTGTAACAACTGAATATCGGTAGTTACAACTAAATTTTGATGACGCAACTGTCTTTTAACTGCAACAACTACAAAATTCGTTCGCCATAGCGAAATTTAGTAGCAGCAACCGAATTTTGAGTTAATACAACTGAAAACTTCAGTTGGAAATTTATTTTTCTCTGTGTAGAAAAATTTATTTTTCAGCTGTAACAACTCAAAATTTAGTTACTGCTACTATATTTTGATGTGACAACCGATTATTTTTTGTTATTTCAATTAAGAGTCAGTTATATCAATCGAATTCAGTTGCGACTACCGATATTCAGTAGTCGCAACTGAATTCAAATATTTCAACTGAAGGATTTAAGTTGAAAAAGTTGAGAAGAAAAATTGAATTCCTAAAAATTATAAACATTTTTGGCATTCCCATACCGGTTTCAAACACTCCAGTTAGTGTTCTCAACTTGTTAATCGAAATTGCTTTTTATATATGAGGCATTCCACACCAAATGTCCCGCTACAGAAAAACATGTGTCCCGTAAATTTCTGAATAGGTTGTTTGGATAGCCCTATATGTAACTAAAAAAATTGCGTTTTTGGTTTTTCAAATTTTCGAAAACTGGGCTTAGGAGGCGTGGTCAAATATTGGAAAAATGGTAAAATTTGTGGCAAGTTGCCTTGATTAAATATTTATCACATTAAAACGGAATGCACCACAATGTCAAAAATTTACATTCTTATATAGTTTTGTATGGGCTATCGATTAAATTTTTTTTTTTTTTGGAAAATTTTCAGAACCCGTTCTGAAATTTTCCATTTTTTAAAAAAGTCAATTTATCAAAAATCCGGCCACTTTTTTTTTCTTTTTTATTTATTTTTTTAAAAGTTTAGATGTTTGTCCATCCACACAAAAAAAATCAGAAACACGTTCATCTTTTTTTCGAGAAAATCGCATTTGAACTTTAAATTTCTTAACAATTTTGTTATTTGCTTGTATTTCTTTGTTTTAAAGTTGCGAATGAGTAATATTAATTGCATAAATATTCGTCATACGCTCTGTTGACACAAGAAAATACAAGCAAATTACTAAATTGTTATGAAATTTAAAGTTCAAATGCGATTTTCTCGAAAAAAAAGATGAACGTGTTTCTGATTTTTTTGTGTGGATGGACAAACATCTAAACTTTTAAAAAAATAAATACAAAAAAAAAAAAAAAAAGTGGCCGGATTTTTGATAAATTGACTTTTTTAAAAAATGGAAAATTTCAGAACGGGTTCTGAAAATTTTCCAAAAAAAAAAATTTTAATCGATAGCCCATACAAAACTATATAAGAATGTAAATTTTTGACATTGTGGTGCATTCCGTTTTAATGTGATAAATATTTAATCAAGGCAACTCGCCACAAATTTTACCATTTTTCCAATATTTGACCACGCCTCCTAAGCCCAGTTTTTGAAAAATTGAAAAACCAAAAACGCAATTTTCTAAGTTCCATATAGGGCTATCCATATCACCTATTCAGAAGTTTACGGTACACATGTTTTTTTTCGCTGGACATTTGGTGTGGAATGCCTCATATGTGAATATTTATAGTTTCTACAGAATAAATTTTGACAGTTTCCAACACAACAATTCTATTTCTAGCAATCTCAACCTCTATTCATACTTTCAACTTTTTTTTCTGTTATATTATTTCGCAAGGGTTACCAACATGATCGGGAATTGCAGAAACAAATAAAGGCATTCGCATTTTCTGTTTCGGAATTTTTGTTGTGCCAACTGATTTTCAGTTGCAAATAAGCAAAAATGTTTGCTGTGATTACCGGAAACGAATTTTTCAGTTATTACAATCAAATATTTTCTGAGCCAATTAAAAATTATTGTTCAAAACGAAATTTTACTGACATAAGCGAATTTCTCTGGCCTCAACCCAATTTTTCAGTTGCAAAAATTTCTCTAACTAATTGAAATTTATTTTTCCAATCAAAATTTTGTTTCCACAACCGACATTCAGTAGTAAAAACCTATAATCAAATATTTCAACCGAATTTTTGTGGTACCAACTTAGTTTCAGTTGCAAATAAGCAAATCTGTTTTCTGGGTGTACAGCAAACGAATTATTTAGTTGTTACAATCAAATATTTCCTGAGTCAATTGTTGCGATAACCGAATTTCTCTGGCCACAAACAAATTTTTCGATAAATGAAACCGAATCATATGTATGTTTTCTTTGTGTGGTTATATTTACTGTAATTTATTTAGGGACAGATCACGCTCAGACACGGGGAGATTTAAGCCTTAAATGACTTGAAAATGGAAAGACAGTTAAAAATTACTACAGCAACTTTAAATCGATCACGGACATCCTAAAAATTTATACTTTACTGTAAATTTAACATTTTTTTGCAATAAAATATTTACAAAAAAAAACGTGAAACAAAAATATTTTTTAACACATCATTTTTCTGGCTACCAAGTGAAACACCGATGAATTATATAAATATTTATTTACAGTGCCGGTCAAAAGTATTTACACAAAGCTATAGTAGATGCAATTTGTTAAAAACAAAATTTAAAATACCAGACCTTTTTTCAGCAACAGAGTATTTTTTATAAGGTGTTTTGTAGGTAATTTCCAGATTGAGTTAATAATAACTGTTATACGAGGGTCGAATTGAAAAATAAAAAATTTTGTAGATATTTTAAAAAAAAATGTTTAAACAATTTTGGAAATAATTTTTTTTTACAAGTTCAAACATTAAAACTTTACCAAAAATTTCACTTATTTGTATTAATTTTTCGATTTATTTTTTTAATGACCCAAAAAGAAGAAATCCTCATTTTTCGACCTCCAATTTTTTTGACCACCAATTGTGTGTAACACTGTGGAACAAATTCAGGTTAGCAAAAGTTAGGTCGATTCTGAGAGTGAGGGGTGAAAATAGAGGCTAAATTATAAGACCCGTATCGCGGCGTTTGTTTATGTTAGTTCGAATTTATTTTTAATCGACGTTTGAACTTTGTAGTCATATGCCAATTTTCAGCATATTGTTTATATGGTTTTTTGGCTAAAAGCCAAATTATTGCTAGAGACCTGTCCAACAAATTCAATTTTGTTTTAAAAATTGATTTAGAAAATTTTTGTGGTGCTTATGAAGCAAGATGTTGGAAAAAATATTTATTTTCATGCATTTTTAAAATATTTTGCTTCATAAGCACCAAAAAAATTTTCTAAATCAATTTTTTAAAAAAATTTAATTACACTCAAAATATTTTGTAGGCAAAAACAAATGAAAAACACATTTAAAACCAGTGAATAAAGAATTGAAAACCATCCAAGTAATTAATCATTTATTTTAACAAACACCAACATTTATTTTTTACTGTTGACAAAATTTTTTAAAATAAATAACATTAAAGTTTTTTCCATTCGTTTTTACCAACAAATTCGAAAAAATAACCTACGAAAACATTAAAAATTAATGATTTCGTAGGTTATTTTTTACAATTTTCTATTGATATATTTTTTTAAAAAATTTTAATAAAATTTTGGGGAATCGATCCCGCAATCAACTACATTCTGGCCAGACACTCTACCCATCGTGCCAAAGTCACTTGATACAAACATGTTTTTATATTTCTATAAAAAAAATTTTGAATTTTTTTTCTACAAATAAACTATTTGTGTAGGTAAAAACTAATGATATCTCATTAAAAAATACCAACAATTTAAAAAAGAATTACTTACACAATTCATTAAAAATTTAAAGAATAATCAGTAGTTTTTACTTACGGAACAAAAATAAATGACTTTAAAAATTAAATGTTAATGAAAGTCTTTTTATTTTAGTGTGTTATTTTTGAAACAAAGGACAGAAGAAGTCATTAATAAAAATTTTTAAAATAAACTACAAACAGTTAATGACATAATTTTTTGAGTGTATTGGACAGGTCTCTACACTAAGAAAATTATGTCATTAACTGTTTGTAGGTTATTTTAAAAAGTAATCAGTAAATTTATTTTAAAAGAAAAATCATTAATTTTAATAAAGACTTCTGATTTTCTACTGTTTCTGTAGTTTAAAAAAAAAAATATTTACTGTCTCAAAAACGAATTTTCTGTAACATTCAATTTCGGCAGTAAAAATTTTTTTCTATAGTTTTACTGTTTTTCAATACAAAATAAGTGAATATTCATTAGTTTTTTAATATTATGGTTAGTCATTAAATTAACATTTAAAATTGACTGTAATATTTTTTAATTTTAAATGAAAAAACAGTGGAATGGTTTTTAAATAAAATTTCATTTGTTTTAAGTGAATATTCACTGGAATTTACCTTCATAATTTTTTGAGTGTAGCAATATTTTGGCTTTCACAGATTGAAAAATATCAATTAGTCGACGAGTTATAGCCAAAAAACCATATAAACAATATGCAGAAAATTGGCATTTGACTGCAAAGTTCGAAGGTCGATTAAAAAAAATCCATTTAATTACGACTTCTACTTTAGTATCTATTTTCAACCCTCAGTCTCAGAATCGACCGAACTTTTGCTAACCTGAATTTGTTCCACAGTGTAATCGTTGAAAAAGGCAAATTATTTTCATTTCTCTTTACTAGGGATGAGATTTCAATGCAAATTCATGTTTTTTGTCGAAAGTCTAAACACGACATCGACCAATTATCTTTGTTTTTGCATATTTTTGCATATTTTGGTGAAAATGCAGTTTTTGCATATTTTGTTTTTAAATGCATATTTACAACTTTTAAGTGCATATTTTTCCATATTTTGGCATAAATAAGCGAAATCAAAAATTGAAATTGTTTAATACTATTTCTAATTTTAAAAATTTATTTTGTAAATAAGAAAAATTATTTTTTTTCTCTTAATTTTTTATAGATAATCTTATTTTCTAAAAAAATCTTGTTTATATGAAGTATAAAATGTTACTATTTAAACACGGCGGTATTTTTTATTTTTTTTAGAAGTTTTTCCTATGAAAACAAGATTTTGGAGGTCATAAAATAAGGATTTTTTCAACAGTATTAAAAAATTTTTTAAAATATAAATGAATAATAATAATAAATGAATTTAAATCAATGGAATTCTTTTTAAATTTTTAATGTTAAAAGTTGGAAAAAAAATTTTTAAATATTTTTTAAAAAGATGTCTATAATCTAGTTCGACTCTCGTCGCACTTTTGTTATTAACTCAATCTGGACGCTATATAACTTAAATTAAAGCTTAATAAATTACCTACAAAACACCTTATAAAAAAACACTCGCTTGATAAAAAAAGCTCTGACATTTTAAAGTTTGTCTTTAACAAATTGCATCTACTATACGTCTGTGTGAATAATTTTGACCTACACTGTATATGAACACAATATTGTTAAAATTTATTCATGTGTTAAAATTGCACAAAAATCGATTTCATATGAACAAAAAAAAAAACGAAACTACATACATATTAATATTTACAAATATACATAAATTGTACATTTAAAGGTTTTTTAAAGAGAGTGTATACATGTGGGGCATTCCATACTAATGGTTCCGCTTTGAAAAAGTTCCACCGTGAAGCACTTACTAAGGTATTCCACAAAAAATGATAACGCTAAAAATAAATTTTACAACCAACAAACAATCTACACTTAAAAATAATGTGTTTAGTCCAAAAAAAAAAAAATTATACAGCGTTGTTGTCCCTAAAAAATTGTTAAATTCTAAGAAAAGTTAAGAAAAATTTCCACTAAACAAATATTTTTTTCTTTTAAAAATACAAAATTTTTGTTTGTTTTTTCTTAAAAGAAGTCTACATCACTATTAGATATACAGGTAAAGCCCGGTTTAACGAATCTCGCTTTAACGAAAATTCTATATAACGAACGACCAAAACTTTTACTTTGACAACTTTATTTAACGAACGTTTCAAGATTTTTTCGCTCGATATAACGAATGACCAAAATTTAAATATTGATTACCTTATAAAACGAACGTTTATGACCTGTTCCGTTCAATGAAAGTAATGCTTGATATAATAATGCACAAAATTATTTGAAAAAATTAAAAATATTATAAGCCTAAACTTGGAACAAAGGTATTTTTAAAATCAGTAGTTTCAAAAAACCTAAAAAAATACCGTTAGAGCCTGAGCTCGACTGTCTCTACAGAAACAAGAATTTAAAAGTAACGACTATAAGTCGCCCTATGTGGCAATAATCAGTATCTTTGGAAATATGGCAACACCTAACATTTGTGTCTAAAATACAGACCATGTCTGGCAATGTTGCAAAAATAAGTACCTAGATCAGAATTGATGAAGGAGAGGAAGAAGAATAATGATTACTAAAAATAGAATATATTTACACAAATTACAATAACAAATTTTTCTGTTAGGAAAAACAACAGCTACAACCAAACAAGAATTGAAAATCATGATTTAGTTGATACTTGCTTAACAGCCTACTTGGCGTATCGGTCTAGAGTGATTGTACGTTACAAGCAGTTAATAGCAAAGTATTACAGATGATGGGTTCAATCCCTGTCGGCTGCGATCTGTTAATAATTTTCACATATAGAGTTCTATTGACTATTAACTGAATAAATTTGACATTAAAAGTTTTTCTGAAGATTATTATAACTGGATAATATGAAACTAGTAAGAAACAAACCAGGATGTCTTAAAATTTTTTAGAAAAATTTAAATTTTTCTTTCTTTCTAATGTGTCCCAAACAAAAACGTCACTGTTAGGAAAAACAACAGCAACAACCAAACAAGAATTGAAAATCATGATTTAGTTGATACTTGCTTAACAGCCTACTTGGCGAATCGGTCTAGAGTGATTGTACGTTACAAGCAGTTAATAGCAAAGTATTACAGATGATGGGTTCAATCCTTGTCGGCTGCGATCTGTTAATAATTTTCACATATAGAGTTCTATTGACTATTAACTGAATAAATTTGACATTAAAAGTTTTTCTGAAGATTATTATAACTGGATAATATGAAACTAGTAAGAAACAAACCAGGATGTCTTAAAATTTTTAGAAAAATTAAAATTTTTCTTTCTTTCTAATGTGTCCCAAACAAAAACGTCACTGCATTTTTTTATACCCTCCAACCACAGTATAGGGGTATACTCACTTTGTCATTCCCTGTGTAACGCATCGAAATATCGGTTTAGGACCCCATAAAGTATATATTTTATTGATCAGTGATCCATTCTAAGACATTCTAGCGATGTCCGTCCGTCCGTCTGACCGTCTGTAGAAGACACGATACAGTCCAAAATAAAAGAGCTAGACTTACGAAGTTTGGCACGAATATGTCTTATATTCCTAGGCAGGTTAAGTTCGGAAATGGGCAAAATCGGACCAAGGGGAAAAAAGTTCCCCCTTGGAGAACTAAACCAACATAAGAAAAACCCCTTTTTTTGAAGGTTTTTGTAATTTTGCTACCCAAATGCAACATTCTAATCTCAAAAGAATTTTTTTTATGTGTGGGGCTATTAAAGATTCGGCATAGCCGAATTTATCACTCTCGAATAACATGTAATATTTTTAGAATTTCAATTGCTCTTTTTCGAATTACAATTGATCTTTTCGAATTACAACTGATCGTTTCTTCGCTTAAGCCGTTTTTTGAAAATATTCGGTTCAATCGTCAAAAAATTACCATTTTTAAGACAAAAATTAAGTCTTTTTTCATATCTGGTAAGATGCAGTTTTATTGCACTTTTTACGAGAAATATTTTTTGTCTTTGGTCGTTTTTTTTTTATATCTCTCATCGTTTTCGAGATAAGCTTGAAATGTCAATTATTTAAGTTTTAAACGCGATTTTGAATGGCTCTGGCGATTTTTTCGATTTTCGTCAAAATATTGTAATATTCATAATCAAGAAAGTCATTTTTAAAGTGTTCGCAACTTGAGGTTAAAGTGGGTTCCAACGAAGCGTATGAGTATTATGATCAACCAAAATTCACTGAATTGAGACATTTAGTGCAGAATATTCTATATTTATGTTACAAATACAAATTTAAAATTAAAAAGCTTTTGTTTTATAAAAAAAACAGTCTATAAAGGAATGGAACATTGGATATTAATATAAATAAACACACATATGAGTATTAAATATAAAACCCACAAAAAAACGTTAGTATTCATAACCAAAAATCTAGGTACCAATACTAAAAAAGTGTGTCCTTTAAGGTGTAACCCGTTCTGAGGCGATCTATGGCTAATTTAAATTTTGTCTTTTTTTTCGTTTAGGGGAAGTGACATATATTGGTAGGAAGTGTCCCCTAATGAACTTAATTTTTGCCTATATCTTCATAGAGGAGCTGTTACAAAATAATTTCTCATATGTTTTCTGAAATGTTTGTTAAAGAAACACAATGCGAAATACATACAAAGTTAACGTGTTAAAATGTTTGTCATGTTTTTTAAATAAGTGGACAGGTTTTTTACACACTCGCGGTTTTCATAATCGACATTGAAAATATATATGTAACGTTGCATTACAGGGTTCCGGTTGCTGTGTTTTTTTTAATTTTAAATAAAGGATTTTCATTTCCCTGTATATGTGAGTGACATTAATGGACATTTGTAAATGGAAAATGCAAATATGGCAATACATATCTACAGAGATTATATTTTGTCATAAAATGTGAAAAAAATTACAGATTTAATAGGATTTAATGTAAATGAACAGAATTTACAGTGAAGTTTTCGGTTTTAGTGATAGTTTAAACTTTTCACTGTTGGACAGGTCTTCCAATAAATCTTAAGTTTAAATGTCTGTAGTAAAATTTTATGTCGGTTTGTTTGTTGGAGGGCATATAAACCCATTTCTCAGCAGCGTATGTTTATTTTTTAAGAAAATACAAAACATGAAAAAATATTAATAAATAACACTTCTGAAAATTAAAAAAAAATAAAGAAACTTGATGCGACTGGGACGCGACCTTACACAGTTAACTGTAATTGTTATAGAGATCTCAAAGCTGGTCTCCAAAATTTTCCATCAGGTGTTTAGGAAAATTGAGGTCAAAGTTCGAAAAATTCGGCTTTTTGGCAATTTTTGACAACTTACCAGTCGCCTTAACCCTTAGTAGGTGTTTAAGAAAATTGAGGTCAAAGTTCGAAAAATTCGGCTTTTTGGCCATTTTTTGACAACTTACCAGTCGCCTTAACCCTTAGTAATTTACGAAGTTTTATAGCTGGCAAGTAATGTGTGTAGTAATTAAATATAATTATTATTTTGAGTGTAACTAAAATGTTCAAAAAAGGTTTATAAAATAAAACTTTTGAATAACAACAATTATATAAAACGCACTTAATAGATTATATCGACTTTTTTCTATTTGAACACCCACAGTGTTATGGAAATCTTTAGTTAGTTTAAAACCCAGCAGTAATTTGCTGTACCGTATGCGTAATAAACCATTTGTAAATTTTGAAATTGATTAATTACTTTGATATAAATAATTCGCATTACCGTATATACGCTTACCCATACAAATTTTAGATTATCCACGCTTATTTTTGGCTTGTATAATTATCGGCGTTAAAAATAAGCTTCGATAAAAAGTGAAGCCAAGTTCATATTTTTAATGAAATGGCAAAGACACAAACCTTTTTCTTCGTTAATATCAAATACACAAACCTTTCTCGCAGCAGTGATGCCAAGTAAATTTTGTTAAACGTGGATGCGTTTTCGGTTAATGCTAACATGTATGAGGCATTCCACACCAAATGTCCCGCTACAGAAAAACATGTGTCCCGTAAATTTCTGAATAGGTTGTTTGGATAGCCCTATATGTAACTAAGAAAATTGCGTTTTTGGTTTTTCAAATTTTCGAAAACTGGGCTTAGGAGGCGTGGTCAAATATTGAAAAAATGGTAAAATTTGTGGCGAGTTGCCTTGATTAAATATTTATCACATTAAAACGGAATGCACCACAATGTCAAAAATTTACGTTCTTATATAGTTTTGTATGGGCTATCGATTAAAAACTCTTTTTTTGGAAAATTTTCAGAACCCGTTCTGAAATTTTCCATTTTTTAAAAAAGCCAATTTATCAAAAATCCGGCCACTTTTTTTTTCTTTTTTATTTATTTTTTTAAAAGTTTAGATGTTTGTCCATCCACACAAAAAAAATCAGAAACACGTTCATCTTTTTTTTTCGAGAAAATCGCATTTGAACTTAAAATTTCATAACAATTTTGTTATTTGCTTGTATTTCTTTGTTTTAAAGTTGCGAATGAGTAATATTAATTGCATAAATATTCGTCATACGCTCTGTTGACACAAAGAAATACAAGCAAATAACAAAATTGTTATGAAATTTAAAGTTCAAATGCGATTTTCTCGAAAAAAAAGATGAACGTGTTTCTGATTTTTTTTGTGTGGATGGACAAACATCTAAACTTTTAAAAAAATAAATAAAAAAGAAAAAAAAGTGGCCGGATTTTTGATTAATTGACTTTTTTAAAAAATGGAAAATTTCAGAACGGGTTCTGAAAATTTTCCAAAAAAAAAAAATTTAATCGATAGCCCATACAAAACTATATAAGAACGTAAATTTTTGACATTGTGGTGTATTCCGTTTTAATGTGATAAATATTTAATCAAGGCAACTCGCCACAAATTGTACCATTTTTTCAATAATGCCCAGTTTTCGAAAATTTGAAAAACCAAAAACGCAATTTTCTTAGTTACATATAGGGCTATCCAAACAACCTATTCAGAAATTTACGGGACACATGTTTTTTTTCGCTGGACATTTGGTGTGGAATGCCTCGTATGTATACGGTTATGTGAAAACAGCACTAATGACAATTTCAAAATAAAATATTTAAAAATTTTCATTTGTAAAAAAAAAATGAATAGTTATTGCCAAAATGTTTGCTGGTTTTTTTATGACACTTGTAATACGCTATTAAAATCTTAAATGTGAAGTTTTTCTGATTGTTGTTTTAAAAATGTTTCGAAAGTGTATTTGAAATATTCCGTGTGTAATAATGAACATATACCTACATATGTTTTTCTACATATCGTTGTCTTAGACAGCAAATATGCTAAGTCCTTTTTTTTATTTTCAGTTTTAGGTGGGACTAAAAAATGCCTTATTTTTTTGGGTTTGACTTTTTTAAACCTTTAAACATAGTTTTCTTCTTTGGTTTATCTTTAGTTTATTATTTTTTTATTTGTAAATGATCATCTTTTGATAATACTAGCTAAAATCTTTTAAAATTTCAATGTTTGTAAAATATGGACTTAGCATATTTGTTGACTAATTGTAAGTCAGCAATATACCAATACACTAGAGACATGAACTATGAAAGTTCATAAGAGTGGCATTTTTTCAACTTTTAATTTTCCTAACTATCCTGGCAAATTTTTATTCTTCTGAGCCTAACTTTTGTGTGGTAGAAACCAGGCGCGGATCCAACTCTTGAGTTTGGGGGGGGGGGGAAATTTTTTTTTTACTCAAAAAACTTTTTTTTTTACACAAATTTTTTTTTGCAGGGAACCTCAGGTCGGATTTGAGTCATTAGTTTAGCTTTTTTAGTGCCTTCCTTTTTTATACCCTCCACTCTAGTGATAGAGGGTATATATAAGTTTGTCATTCCGTTTGTAACACCTCGAAATATTGGTCTAGGACCCCATAAAGTATATATATTCACGATCCTCGATCGATTTTAAGACGATCTAGCGATGTCCGTCCGTCTGTTTGTCTGTTGAAAACACGCTAACTTTTGAAAAACTTTACGGAGGCTGCTGAAGTTTGGCATATATGTTGGACATTTACCTGGTCAGGTTGGTATTGCAATCCAGCGAAATCGGTCCAGTGCTTCAAAAGTTATAAGCAAATGAGTAAATTTCGGCAAGGGTTTTTCTGGAATTTACGAGATAAAACACACGGTAACTTTCGAATGGCAATTCTGGTGAGGGTGCTGAAGTGTGGCATATATATTATCCGTTCCTCTGGTCCGGTTCGTCTTAAATTTCAGCCAAATCGGTCCAGTGGTTCAAAAGTTATTAGCAAAACCGTAAATTTCAGATTAGTTTCACCATAAATTCACGTGTTGAAAACCCGTTAAACATGTTTTAAAAACATTTGTAAGTCAGAAAAATATTTTTAAAGGAATTTTTGTCACACAAAAATATTTTTACACTAAAACAAAAAAATAATACACTCAAAAAAAATTTTACGCTCAAAAAAAAATTAGTAAATTATTTTTTTTTTTTTTTGTTTTTCAAAAATTAATAAAAAAAAAGTTTTTTTACAGAAAATAAAATATTTCTAACCAAAAATTTTATTTTTTTCACGTTAGAAAATTTACTATCACTTAAAAAGGCCATTGTGGAGGGTATTCATAGATTCGGCCAAGTCGAATTTAACTTTTCTACTTGTTTTTATTATGATTTTTGCTGTAGAAACATTTCCAATTTTTAACAAAAAAATTTCTGAAAAAATGTTCCATTAGAAAATATATCAGATTTGCGACATATTTAATTCAAAAAAAAAAAAAATTATGTTCTGATACACATAGAAAAGGCTCAGAAAATTAGGCAATTTTCCCACCAAAAAAATTCCTGTTTTAAGAAAAAAATTTCGATTAGATTTAGTGACATTTTTCCCCATAGAAAACCTCTAAGGTTCTGAAATATGTTTGTCTATTATTTTTTTCCACCGAAACGTTCTTTTTTCACCAAAATTTTCAGGTTTTGAAAAACGAAAACCAGAAAGCACATGAGATAAGAAAAAATTAAAGACTTTAATGCCTTTAAAAAATTTTTGAGTCAATTTCCTTGATTCTGAAACATTTTTCTAAAGAAAACGTAAAGGTTTAAGAGATAATTTTTCTTAGAAAACATCTAAGATTCTCAAACATTTTCTGAGACATATTTTCTATTGAAAAGTCTGAAAATCTAAGAAATTTTTGATACAAAAAAATTTTAGATTCTAAACATTTTTCCTATAGAAAAAGTTTCAGAATCTGAGTCTCAGACAAAAAGATTCTGGGACATTTTTCAAATAGAAAAAATCTCAGAATTTAAGATATTTTTTTTTTTTTTTTTTTTCAGCTCGCGAAACTTGGAGCAGATGGCATAGGTACCACCATAATGCTTTCACCGCCACTCCAGCATTTCAAACTAAAACGAAATACCCTTACTGTCGCCAAAGCAAATCGAAGATGGAAGGAACTTGGGACAAGTCGTATAAGCAGAATTTTATGGCCACGCTATGATTTAGGAAGAACTAAATTCTTACTTACACTTACGAGAATAGAATGTCGTATGTTGACAGGTTTAATAACGGGACACTGTCTTGTCGGAAAACATGCCAAGAACATGAATCTTATTACGGACGCAAACTGTAAAAGGTGCGAGACACCAGACGTCGAAGAGACTATTGAACACATCCTGTGTCACTGCCCGGCTTTGGCACGAACTCGACTATCAATTATAGGAAGTTCACAGTTCGAGACTTTGGGGGAAATTACGAGGATAGACCTGAAGAGCTTGAAACAATTCGCAATGAAGGTCAATGTATTTAGTTTACATCGATAAGCGGAAAAAGTTTTGTGGTATCGCTATGGACCAATTGGTCTATGCGGAGTGCCCCTCTGGCACCGCCACCCTAACCTAACCTAACCTAAGATATTTTCTTATATTCTGGGACATTTTTCCTAAAATAATAGATTCTGAGATTTTTTTCTATAGAAAAAGTCTCATATTCTGAGTCATTTTTATTTTACAAAAAGTCGTAGATTCTAGAACATTTTTTCAATAAATACTCACAAATTCTGAGATATTTTTCCTATCGAAAAAGTCTGAGATTTTTTTATCTTATTGTTAGCCAAAGATTTCAAATTTTTTTATATTCTTAGATTCTGAGACATATTTCAAATAGAAATAATTTTAGATTCTGAGATATTATTTAAGAATCTGAGACATTTGTCCTAAAGAAAAAGTATTTGATTCTGAGATATTTTTAAATAAAAAATCTCAGATTCCGAAACATTTTTCCTATAAAAAAAGTCCCAGATTCTGCGTAATTTGGCTATAGAAAAAGTCAAAGATTTTAATAAATTTTTTCTAAGAAAAATTCTCAAATTTTCCCTTTTTTCTTAATTTTCCTAAAAAAATTTAATGATTCCAAGACTTTTTTTCCTATAAAAAAAAAATCTAAGATTCAAAAACATTCTTCCTATAGAAAAATTTTGAGATTATTAAACATTTTTGATAGAAAAAATGTTCATATAATTTAATTTTCTTTTTCTCCTAACTTTTTTGCCATTTTCTCCAATTTTTTCGAAAGAAGAATTATAAGATTTTCTTTATTGAAAATTCTCATATTTTTTCTAAAGAACAATTCTCAGACTTCCTATAGAAAATTCCAAGAAAAATTGTAAAATTTTTTCTATGGAAAATTTTCAAAAAAAAAAAAATCTAAGAAATTATCGTATTTTTTTCTAAAGAAATTTTTAAATATTCCGAGACTTTTTTCTAACATTCCGAAAAAAACTAATGTTGTTTCTATAGAAAAATTCGCAAATTATTCTTATAGGAAAATTCTCAATTTTTTTCTAATGAAAAATTCTCAAATTTTTCATTTAAGAAAATTCTCAATTTTTTCATTTAGGAAAATTTAACATTCGAGACATTTTTCCTTTAGACAAATTTTTCATATTATTTTATTTTTCCTTTCCCTTTTTCTTCTTACCTTACCTTTCTTTTCCTTTCTCTTTTTTTCTTCTTTCGAATTCGGTTTGGGGGGGGGGGGGAATTTCCTTTTCCCCCCGTGGATCTGCGCCTGTAGAAACTTAAGGCAGCCTGCCGTTCAAGGTTTTGGATTTTTGAAAATTTAAAAAAAAAAATTAAAAAAGAATATGAGAAAATGTTAAAAAAGTACCAAAAAAAAATCTTTTCAAAAATCTTATATAAATTTTACAAAATAACATGCATTTAACTAATCTCTGTAAATTTACAGAGTTTTTCCGTAAAACTTTGGTTGCATCAAATGTATTTTACAAATAAATGTAAATTTGCAGAGTTTTTCTCTGGGAAATGGTGATTTATTTAACCAATATCCCAACAGAAATTTTGCTGAACTGGCAGCAGCTTTTGGAAAGGAAACTCGAGTCAAGGAGCGCATCCAAAACCTGCTGAATTCATGCATGATTCTCTAAGGCGATGTCACACTTTAGAGCGCTAGTTGGATACACCGAAAAAGCGCTCTTGAGATCCTCTGAATTCATATCTCTTTAGAGCGCTGAAAAAATCGCTATAAAGATGCAGTGAATTCATGTATCTTTTTAGAGCTGATTTAAGCAGAATAAAGATGAAGCACATTTGACTATTTCTGAAACACAAATTATAAAATCTGAAATACAATTGACTATTTCTGAATACAATTGGAAAATCTTACATACTATTGACTAATTCTGAAAATCCGTTGACTTCCTGCTATGATTGGACATTTTTTGTAATATAATTTGTATTTTCTGAAACTAAAGTGGAAATGGTGAACTAATTTTTTTTCTTTCAAAATGTGTTAAAGGTGTTATGATTGAAGCACTCTTTGCAGCGCTGATTAATGCGCAATAATGATGCAGTGAAATCATGTGTCTTTGTCCAAAACTCATGGTTTTTTATTCAAAAAGTGTTAAATATATTTTAAAGGAAGGCATGTTCAAAATTTTATCAAAATATAATTTTATATTTTAAGTTTTATATAAAAAATCTTAACAAAAAATTTAAATTTGTTCCCCTTACTTTTACTGCATCCTCAAGAGCGCTCTTTGGAGCGCTTTGGTATGCAATAAAAAGATGCTGTGTCGCCAAAGTCTCGATTTATTTATGCAGGGATTTTACTAGAAAATCTGTAAATTAAATGTTTTTTATGTCTAAATCATTTCTGTCAAAAGACTTTCAAATTTAACCAATATTTTACTATAAACTCTGTAAATTAACAGTTTTTTTGTCATAATCATTTTACAGCGTTTTATAGTAAAATTACCAAGAAATGTTGCTAGCTGGAAATGTATGGTGTACTCTGTTAAATTAGCAGAGTTTTTCTGTTAAATTAGCAGAGTTTTTCTGTTAAATTAGCAGAGTTTTTCTGTTAAATTAGCAGAGTTTTTCTGTTAAATTAGCAGAGTTTTTCTGTAATTTAACAGAGATATTATTTTGAGTCTAGAAAAATACAAATTTTCCCGGACGGTTTCAAAAATTTTTGATATTCGTATTCAGAATTAATAAAATTATGTATCGCGAGATATTTTATTTTTAAATTTTCTAAAATCAAAAATTTTAGTGGAAATTTCTCAAATATCCAAAACTTAGATCGAATAGCTCCACGGGTTCAAATGATCGGATTTGTCTCAAATCAAGCTCTATAAAAGGGTTAAGGGAAAAATTTTTTAAAATTTTTTTAAAAAATTTCTTGAACTTGGGTAAAAACGCTATTTTTGAAAATTTCAAACAATGCTAATTCAAAAACTGTTCGACCAAAGTTATTTTTTTTATATCAAAATTAATCAAAATGATGTGTTGCAAGACATATTTTTTTTAATTTTCAAATATTCAAAACCTTAATTGCCGTTCGATACAGGTTAATTAAATCCGATTGTTCTCAAATTTGCACAATATAATTTTAAGGTCTAAAAGAATAAAATTTCCACCGGAAGTTTAAATTCGGAGGAAAAAATTTCTTGCCTTAAAAAAAATGCCGCTTTAAAATGCATATGGGGCATTCCATGTCAAATCGGACACTTTGAAAATTTTTTTTTTGAAAATTTTTATTAGATCTTTTACGAATTACAATTGATCTTTTTCGAATTACAATTGATCTTTTTCGAATTACAATTGATCTTTTTCGAATTACAATTGATCTTTTTCGAATTACAATCGGAATCTTCGAATTACAAATGGAATCTTCGAATTACAATTGGAGTATTCGAATTACAAATGGAATCTTCGAATTACAAATGGAATCTTCGAATTACAAATGGAATCTTCGAATTACAAATAGAATCTTCGAATTACAATTGATCTTTTCCGAATTACATCTGTAAATGGTGTAGTATGCGATTTTTAGGTTTTAAAATTTAAATCATATTTTTGAAAATGTTTGTACTCTTCGATTTTTTTGAAATTTTTTTTGTGTAAAACTTCTATCGATTCTACAAATTTTTTGCATAGGAGCATCGTGGGATAACGATTATTACTATTTTTTAAAATTTTTTGAAAAATGTTATTCTAATTTTCCAATCTTAAAATCATTTCTTCTGCTCCAATGGTGTGACATAGAGGGGTCCTTTATAAGACCGATCCTAATTAATTTTTACGTCTTAATATTTCTTTGGAACAAACTGATACCCTATCTCCAATTTCTAAGGGTGCTCCCACACAAAACGACATTTTTTAAAATTTGCTCCAACCGCTCTAACTGCCCTAATAGTGCCCTTAGAGCAACAAAATGTATGACCGACCCACAATATTTTTTTAGTCCAAAAATTTTCTCTGAACACACCTACCCTGTATCTCTAATTGATAAGGCGGTCCCCATACAATTTTGTTTATTTTTTGTAAATTTGTTTTATTTAATCAGCTTCTACCGGTCCAATGGAGCGTCCGAGAGGGGTCATTAGTGAGACCGACCCCCATTTATTGTTACAATACAACATTTTTTTAAAATATACCTACGCCCTATCTCCACTCCCTAAGTAGGCTCCCATACAAAATTACATTTTTATAAAATTTGCTCCAACTGTTATTTGTATGGGAGCCTACTTAGGGAGTGGAGATAGGGCGTTGGTATGTTTTAAAAAAATTTTGTAGGGTAAAAATAAATGGGGGTCGGTCTCACTAATGACCCCTCTCGGACGCACCATTGGACCGGTAGAAGCTGATTAAATAAAACAAATTTACAAAAAATAAAAAAAATTGTATGGGGACCGCCTCAACAGTTAAAGATAGAGGGTAGGTGTGTTCAGAGAAAATGTTTGGACTAAAAAAATATTGTGGGTCGGTCATACATTTTGTTGCTCTAAGGGCAATATTAGGGCAGTTAGAGCGGTTGGAGCAAATTTTAAAAAATTACGTTTTGTGTGGGAGCACCCTTAGAAATTGGAGATAGGGTATCAGTTTGTTCCAAAGAAATGTTAAGACGTAAAAATTAATGGGGGTCGGTCTTATAAAGGACCCTCTATGACGCACCATTGGAGCAGTAGAAATGATTTTAAGATTGGAAAATTACAATAAAATTTTTTCAAAAAATTTTAAAAATAGTAATAATCGATATCCCACGATCCTCCTGGGCAAAAAATTTGTAGAATCGATAAAAGTTTTACACAAAAAAATTTCAAAAAAAATCAAAGAGTACAAACATTTTCAAAAATCAGATTTAAAATTTTAAACTTAAAAATCGCATACTAGAGCGCTTTTAAGAATTTTTTGGGTTTTTTTTTTTAAGTACATACGTAAAGAAACAAAAATTTTGAAAAAAAAAATTAAATTTGGACCATTATTGAAGTTATGAGTAAAAGAAGTTTAGGTAAAGGAACAAACTAACAATTGTTAAAAATTCGATATCTTTTGAACGGGTCATCAAAAAAATCTGAAAATTTACCACGAAGGAGTTTTCGAAGGGTACTAAAAACTGTAAACTAATTGGGAAAATCTAAAAAAAAAAAAAATTCAAAGTATCCTATTTGACATGGAATGCCCCATATATACTTTTAATAAAAATAACAAGGTTTTGACGCAAATTATTAATCGTAAAATTTCAAACATTTAAACAACAAAAAACTTTTATAAAACAATAGTTTTTAGTTAAAAGTTGTTGCGTGTTTCATATGAAAATGCATTAACCAGTTAACTGTGTAGTTAAAAACTGGGATAGACAATGTAACTCTTTTTAAGCATTAGTTAGAAAACAATAGAAAAAAAAAATTAGAAAAATTAAAAACAAATTAAAAAACATTTAAATTATACTTAAATAACCATTTATAGCCAATATTTTGTTTGTTGATCAAGTATATTCATCTTATGCAGTTAATTGGTTAAAGAAATTGTTCAAGTGTGTTAATGATTGTTTTAACATGTTTAATGCCTGGCAAACGAGGACATAGAAAAATGGTGGTAGTAAATATATGTTTAAAATTTTAAAGGAATTTTAATTAATTTTTCAGTACAGTAGGAAATGAAACAAATTTAAATTCTAAACTAATTATAGAATAGCATGCAATGTATTAAAGTTTTAAATTAATTTTCGAAGTAAAAACTGTTTGTACTAAATCTTTAATAACCTTCAACAAAAATGTTAAACGATTTTACTTTAACATTATTAACCGTGTGAAAAAATTAAATATTAAAATTTTATAAAAAATTATATCAAAATTCAGAATAACAAAGTGATTACATTCCCATACTCTGGTAAACCACTTTATTGCCAGAAAAAGTTTAAAGTCCTATACTAAAGTTTGACCTAGGAAACTAGAAAGTTTTGGGCCGCCTCCTTTGTGGGCGTGGATATAAAAAAAGTTTAAACAACGATTAAATTGAATTATTTAGGTGCACAAAGCCAAAAAAACAAATTTGTTAATATTTATAGCGAGGGGGAACGTGTCTTATCACGACCACTTTCAAAACGAACCATCTAAAGGGGGCCCCTGGCTTAGTTGGTAACGTGCTAGCCTATGAAACAGGGGTCGTTGGTTCAATTCCCACAAAAACCCTTGGTCGATTTCGCTACAGCGAGACGACGGTCATTGTAACCAGTTCTCGGTTAGGTTTAAATTATTAAAAATTATTTGTAATTAAATTGGAAAAATAAATAAATACTGATCATCGGATCAAAATTATATATATGTTTTTAATTTATAATGGCAAACGTCCTGCTTAATAAATTAGTTTTTTTAAAGAGCTTATAACAAAAAAATTATTAAAAATATAACAATAAAATTTCCACTAATTTAAAAGGATTTCCCTCTTGACAATTTAAGCTCAGCCATAATGCTTTAAAAGAAAAGTTTGTGTTGTGTAATTCGAAATGCATACAATAATACAATGCAGCTTAATTATCTTATCAGTGCTAAACAGTTAAAACATCTTTTTTATACCCTTCAACCACAGTATGGAAGTATTCTCACTTTGATATTTTGAATATATATTACACTGTACAAAAAATTTGAGGCCACCGAGTGTATCTTGAATGGCACAAAAAAAAATAAAGTATATCAATAAAAGACCAAAACCCCCTAAGGGTTTGGAAAACTTAGCAAGGGTTCTTTTTTTATGGCCCCCAGAAGTTTTTAATTTTTTTAAAGGCGTTTAGAATAAGTACACTTAAAAAAACTGGTAAACCGCCTGGTAAAATGCCTTGTAATCCAGTTCTACCAATGTTTAACACTTTTCCTTGTTTTTTAACAAAAAATCTTGTACTTTGCTCAAACGATAACTACAGTTTTATTAATAATTTTACAAATTTATTTTCGTAATTGTATTCTACCATTTTGAAAGGTTATTCTACCAAAAAAAAACTGTAATTTTACAACAAAGTTTTTATTACGAGGATTCTAGTTGATTTACAAAAAAAAACTGTTATTTTACTAAAATTATTTTATACGAGGAAAAACAATTCTATTTTTGTTAAAAAATTTTCCAAGTCCTGGACTTTTTTTTATTGAAAAATATTTAAAAAAAAAGTTGACAAAATTTTGAAAAATTTATTACGAGGATTCTAGTTAATTAACAAAAAAAAAAATACCCAGCAAAACTTGGAGGACTTCCAGAACTAGTGCTAGAGTCCTTCTTTTTAGCTCGACTAGTTCTCTATCTCGTTCTCAGAGTCATGATTTTTGTTTGAAATTGTCACCCTCAGAACTAGTTCTAGGGAAGTAGTCTAGGAACAATCACACCTTTTATGGAACGGTTCCATAAGTCATTCTAGAACCAATTGTTTATCCCATTCTGTAACCCATGATTTTTGTTTAAAATTGTCACCACCAGAACTAGTTCTAGAACCAGTTCTTTATCCCATTCTTTAACCCATGATTTTTCTTTGAAATGGTCACGACAGGAACTACTTTCAAGAAGCTATTGTGGCATGAATGTGGAAGTACTTCAGGAATGCCTTCTAGAAGTTGTGTATTCACTAATTCTATTTTACTATATAAAACTAGTTCGAGCATAAATGTGTAACCAGTTTAAATACTAAAAATTCATTAATTTTTTTCTCAACAAATTCATTAAAATAGTTTTAATTCAAATTTTAAAATAGTAAACTAAAAAACAACAAATTAACCCCCCTATTCTAGAAAAAATTGTCATTATAACAATTTGTTGTAGAATTTTGTATTTTGAATTCTCGCGATATTAATAATTTTTATTGATTCAAAAAATGTGTAAATACATAAATACAATTTGGCAAAGCCTTTGTCATGAAAAATGTGTTGCAAAATTCGCTAATTGTGAAGATACTTACATAGAAAATTTGCCTTGTTATAGTTTTGTCATTTATTATAGATGACAATTTTCTTAGAATAGGGGGGTAAGTTTCAAAAAGTTGTCACAAAAAACGGAAACAAATTAGTATAATCAAGAAACAAGATAACCACTAACTGACGAGAAATGTAAAATTTTAGGGTATACTCGTAACATATTAATAATGACATATTTTTCAAAATTAAAGATGGCAAAGCAAATCCTAAAAATATTGTTGTTTAAAACGGGTTTTAGCTGTACGTGAGAACAGGGTATAAGGTCGTAAGTGTGAACTCCTTATAAGTCCCGAAAAAAAAATATAAAATTTACTAAGTCCCTGACACAATTTTTTTTTTTTAGTTTTATAGTATTTGTTTTATAGAAGTGGTGTAGAAGTCATGTACGACTAGTTCTTAGTCACTAGTTCTCTATCTCGTTCTCAGAGTGATGATTTTTGTTTGAAATTGTCACCATCAGAACTAGTTCTAGGGAAGAAGTCTAGGAACCCATGTATGGAACGGTTCTTTAAGTCATTCTAGAACCAATTCTTTGTCCTATTCTTTAACCCATGATTTTTGTTTGAAATTGTCACCATCAGAACTAGTTCTAGCGAAGCAGTCTAGGAACATTTTGTACATTTTTTTTTTTTGAAAAAAAAAATTTTTTTTGAATTATTTTTTTGTTGAAAATATAACGCAATATCAGCACTTTACTGAACAAAATTAGTAGTATTTTCTGTTTCCGTATTATTTTTATTATTTCATTTATTCAATTGGAAATTATCTAGAAGGAAAAAAAGCGATTTTTGAAGAAAAAAAAATATTGTAGGGACCAAAAAATATACGATTATATGCTTATTTTGATTACTCAAATTGCTTACTAATTTTGCTACAATTGGAAAGTTTTGTTTACTTTTTGTAATAAAAAAATCCATCTGTAGAAAATAAAGTAGCATATTGCAGATTGTAGTAAGGTAATTGAATGGATCTGTAAAAACCTATTTGCACTAATGCCCCAATACTTGATAATACCAAACAAATTACCCAATACTTAATAATATTTTTAGCCCCTCTGTACATATTTCAAAGAGTTTGACTTTTTCCAAATAGAAGATGCAACAGAAATGCGTAATCAAATATATATTTTTTTCTTTTTTGAAAAAAAATTATAAGTTTTTGAAACAGCTCCCAAGATGTTATTTGAGAACCAGTATTTGTTCCATAGAAGTGGTGCAGAAGTCATGTACGACTAGTTCCAAATCACTAGTTCCCAAACTACTCCAAAAAAGCTCTTTGGAATCAAAATATTACCCTTTTGGATCACTTCTAGAACTAGTTGTGATATCACTAGTTCCAGGATGCAAGCTTTGAAGTACTTCTAGAACTAGTTATTTTTGAATGACTCCGAAAAGTTTTGCTGGGTAGTTATTTTACAAAAATGATTTTATTACGAGGATTTGTGTTGTTTAACATTTTTTTTTTTTTTTTTGTAAATTTACCATTTTTGTTTGTTAATTTACCATTTTTTAAACATAGGGCGGAACGTGTCAACGGTCCACACCAAAAAACCGATTTAAGTATAGTTTTGCCAAAATGTTAGGATAATAGTAGGTAATCTAAAGGTCAAATAATTTTTTTTTGTTGAAATATTTTTAGAGTTACAGGGATGGGAAGTTTTCATTTTTTCGCAAAGAACATATTTATTTGAATTTTTATTGACACTTTGATTCGATAAAAATTTATTTTTAAAAAACAATTTTTAAAGTATTTTTGACGGCCTTTTCAATGGCATTGGTGGTTTTTAAAAAATATAAGTTTGACCTTAAAATTCAAGGTCAAATTATTAAAAAAAAAATATCTTATAAAGCGCCTATATTGAGTTAAAAGATGTCTTCAGCGGTTCTTTTCTTAAAACATATTAACCCTCTATCTCCCATTTTGTGGGTTATGTTGGTCCTTTACTTAAATATTCTCATAGCACACCACTACACACAAAAAAAAACCTTGTCAAATTACTAGGAAAAGTCTCGAAATCCCATTTTACCAATATTTGACAGTTTTTATTCCCAGTCGGCAAAAAAAATCACACAGTTTATTAGTCCCACACCTAACTACTTGTTCCAAACCTTATTATTAAAATTGTTTGTCTATTTATTCCCAGTTGGCAAAATAAAACCACACCTGACATGCTGCTGACTCGCCCTTTATAAAATTGCTGACATCTTCATACAATTTTTCAAAATGTCATCAATGACATGTCAGCAGTTGGTCAGCGGTTGTTTAAACGAATTCTTAGTGGCCACTGATACTGGTGGACACTGCTGACCAACTGCTGACATGTCATTGATGACATTTTGAAAAATTGTATGAAGATGTCAGCGATTTCATAAAGGGAGTGTCAGCAGTATGTCAGGTGTGACTTTATTTTGCCAACTGGGTTGTTTTTTAACAAAAAATTTTCGATTGAAATTAACTTTTATTTTTGTAATTTTACAATTTTTTTGTAATTTTACAATTTTTTTTTTTTTGTAATTTTAAAAATTTCCAAGGTTTTTTGAAAAAAAAAAACAAGTAAGAGTGTTAAATTCGGCTGTCACGAATCTTTTTTTTTTTCTGGGGAGGGGGGGGGGTTCGGTAGTGGTAATAGTGGGAAGATAATTTCCTCTCGTAATATATGTTTAAAAATTAATTTTTGTGCTAAAGAAATACAATTTTATCAATATTTAAATAATTTTTTTTTATCCACACCCACAAAAGGGGGTCGGACCGAAAAAACGACATTTTCTAATATTTTGGGTCCAAATGCAGGACACTGAACTTCTTGGAGCATAAAAATGTTTGCATTTGTTAAACAACAACACAAAATATCATGTAAAAGAGTGGTATTTTTCAGAGGTTGGTTTAGTTCTTCAAGGGGGAACTTTTCCGCCTGGCCCGATTTTGTTCGTTTACATACTTAACCTGCCTAGGAGCATAAGACATATTGTTGCCAAATTTCGGGAATCTAGCCCTTTTATTTTGGACTGTATCGTGTTAACTACAGACGGACATACAGACGGACATACAGACGGACGGATGGACGGACATCGCGATGAATGCATCGCTAGAATGTCTTAGAATCGATCACTGATCATAAATATATATACTTTGTGGGGTCATAGACCGATAATTTGATGCGTTACACACGGAATGACAAAGTGAGTATACCCCCATACTGTAGTTGGAGGGTATAAAAATCTGGTAAATTAATTCAGGAGATTTCCTTGTAAGTCTTATTGCGCCAAAAAAATTGTAAATTTACAAACTTATAGGTAAAAATATTGAAAAAATTACGAAAAGCTGTAATTTTTACTAGAAATTCTCGTAAAATAGGAGGTAGCAGAAAATCTAGTAAAAACACGAAACATCCTTGTAGATTTTATCGGGTAAAAAATTTGTAAATTTACAAATTTATTGGTAAAAAGCTCGTAAACTTACAAAATTATTGGTAAAAATCTTATAGAAAAACAAGGAATTCCTGTTGAATAGATAGCAAAAAAAAGTTAAATTTTTTTTTGTAATTTTACAAGGTTTTTTGTAATTTTACAAGGTCCTCTTTAAAAAGATCTTTACAATTTTATCGATTTCCTTGCATTTACTACTAAAACAAATCTTTAACGTAAATTTTACCTAAATAAATATTATATTTAAATATTATTCATGTTTTTCTGACATTTGTAAATGGCATAACAATTATTTTATTATGCTCTGTTTAAATATGCAAATTGAAGTTTCAATATCGAAAATCCATTTAATTTGTTGTTACAAAATTACATTTAATCTCTGGCCAATTGTAATCCCCATTATGACAATGTAAACAAACACAAAAATATAACATTACGAACGACATACATGGATAGTTTGAAAAGTCGGTAGGGTTATACAGTAGAATTTATAGTGGCCCAATACACTCAAAAAAAAAAGTTTGTAAAATTACAAGTAAAAGGCCTTGTAATTCTATTTTACAAATATTTTTGTCTTTTTATAAAAATTGTTGTATATTTAATAAAACAAAAAATACAGTTTGCTTTGTAATTTTACTATTATATGTTAGTAAATTTATTTTACAAATTTTTTAGGTAAATTTTCAAAAAAGGGAGTTATTTTCCAAATTAAAAAATATTACAAGGTGTTTAGTTTTTTTACACAAGAAAACTGTAATTGTACAACAAAATTTTTCTTGATGTTATTTAGTCTTTCTACCAAAAAAATGTTTTATTACAAACATTTTTTTTTAAGATCGTTTAAAAGGTTTTCAGTTTTTTAACACAAACAAATGTAATTAACCAAAAAAGTTCAGATTTTTTTTTGCGTTTTGGAGTCAAAAATTTAGTTAAAAATAATTTTTAATAAATATGTATAAAATTTCATGAAAAAAAAAATTGGAAATTTTTTAAGTTCCGGACACAAACATTTTTCAACTAATTGTAAGCAGTGTTGGCTACCGTTACCCTTTCAATACCGTTACCGATTAAAAACCCTTTAATATTGACTACCGTTACCGTTACCAATACCGAAATAAAAATGTTTAAATACTGTTACCGATAAAAAACCGTTACCTTTATTCGGATTTTTACCGGTATTATATAGGTTTTGTTTCGGTTGCATTAATATTACATATTTTAATTTTTTTGTGGATTCAAAACATATTAAAATATTTTTAATATATTTAAAATAAAAAAAAAAAATTTTTTTGTTCATTGCCAATCCAACCAATGATCTTATTCGCAATTAACTAAATTCGAATATCGGTCTTGGACCTCATTAAGATTTTATATTATTTTGATCAGTGGTCGATTGTAAGCGATGTTCGTCTTTCCGTCTGTATAAGACACGATACGATCCAAAATAAACATGTTACTCTGCTGGTACGAATACGTCTTATGGTCATAGGCTGGTTAAGTTCCGAAATGGGAAAATCGGACCAGATGAAAAAAAATCCCCCCTAAAAAATTTACAAAACCCCAGAAAAATATATTTTATTTTATTTTTATTTGCTTAGAAAATGAAACATTTTTATGCCGTGTGAAGTCCATTGACCAAGATGATGGGGAAAAAATAGAAAATGCGATTTATTTCTTTCCGAACCTTTTGGGGGCTTGGCTATAGCAAATAAAATTAAATATTGATAAAATTGTATTATTTTTGCGTAAATATAAATTAGTTTCTTAACATCTATGGCGAGAGGAAAAGTGTCCCTCCGATACCGCCCGCCCTCTTAAAAAAACATCCCCTGAAAAATCCTTGCCAAGCTTTTTATCCCTGCCGATTTTTTTTAACAACAGGACAAACAATTTTGATAATTTTAACAGAGAAATCTGCTGACTTCAAATAAACAGTTCAGCCTGTTTATTTGAAATCAACAGATTTCTCTATTAAAATCAGCAGATTTTCCTGCTGTCTTGACGGTTTTTTCAGCAGATACCACCTGGATTATCCAGACATAAATTTAACAAACCGCGTCAGCTATAATCAGCAGATTTCTCAAATGGCTTAAAATGCAGATTTCTCATATGGCTCAAAATGCAGACTTTTTTGCTTATTGGACAAAGGTGTCTATACGAACATGAGTTCGTATTTGTTGAATTACAATATTGCGTGAATGTTTTAATTTAATTCTGAGTTAATTCATAGTATTTAATACTAGTACAAACATAAATATGTATAGAAAATGTACAGAGTTTAACAGTTTTTTAATTTTTTTAAAATTTTTTTTTATTTTTTACGCGTTTTTAACAAATTTGTGACTTGTTAACATTTTATTTATAATACCGGTACGTACCGGTATTGATGTTTCGGTAACGGTTCATCGTTACCGAAATAATCAAAAATACCGTTACCTTTACCGTTACCGATATAAAAAATATGTAATACCATTACCGTTACCGATACCGTTATTCGTTTCGGTTGCCAACCCTGATTGTAAGCTTTAGCAAAAAAATTAAATTTTTACACAATTTTTTTGGTAATTTGCGTTAAGTAAAATAACACAATTTTTATGTGTTTCTACTATATAATTGTTCTATTTTTTTTTGTATTATTACCATTTTTTTTTGGTAATTTTACCATATTTTATTGGTATTTTTTTTTATACCCTCCACTTAGTGATAGAGGGTATATATAAGTTTGTCATTCCGTTTGTAACTCATCGAAATATCGGTCTGGGACCCCATAAAGTATATACACTCAAAAAAAAAAGTTTGTAAAATGACATAAAATCCCCGTGATTTTACGGGGCAGGTTTTGTAAAATATGTACTAGCAAGAATCCCCGTAATGTTACGGGGATAATTTGTAAATTGATTTAACAAAAGAAAATGTAAATTTACATTTTTTTTTGTAAAATATTAACTTCGAGGTGAACATTTTTTTTTGTAAATTTACAAAAAATTTGGTAAATTTACAAAACAAAATTGTAAACTTACAGAAAAAGGTTCTTATTTTACAAGGAAAAATAGAAGATGAAAAAAATAAATTGTAGATTAACAAATTATTTGGTTAAACTACTGTTTTTTATGGCAAAAAACTTGTATATTTACAATAAAAAGTGGTAAATTTACAAATTTTATAGTATATATACCATTTTTTCTTATTTTTTTGCCATAAAAACAGTAGTTTAACCATAAAATTTGTAAATTTACAATATTGTTTTTGTATTTTCTATTTCATTTTTGTAAAATTACAACTTTTTTTGTAAGTATACAATTTTGTTTTTTTAAATTTTCATATTTGTTTTGTAAATTTACAAAAAATTTGGTTTATTTACATATTTGTTTTGTAAATTTAAAGGTTTTTTCCATTGGTACATCTTATTTTTCCTTCTTCGGCAGCTGGAGTAGCACTTCAACAACCTGAAAAGATTTTTTTTTCACTTGAACACTTTAAACAAACTTTTTAATGTATAACACTGCCCTTTTTTTTATTTTTTTTCGACATTTCGTTTTTCTTAAGTAGAACATATAAGAATTGCGAAGGGGGCTACACAAGAAATTTCTTATATTTTTAGGAAAAATTTGTCAAAAAATAACAATTTTTTTTTTGAATTTTGAATTATTTTCACAAGTATTTTTAAAAAATAGGAAAAAAAAATTTTGGATATTGTAGATTGGATGTTTAAGTACCAGTTAAAATAAGAAAAACTTGATTTTTCATAATTGGCAGCTTTCTATTGACATTTTAGGTACCAAATTAAAAAAAAAAATACCAAAAAAATATGGTAAAATCACCAAAAAAAATGGTAAAAATACAAAAAAAACTAGAACAATTATATAGTAGAAACACATAAAAATTGTGGTATTTTACTTAACGCAAATTACCAAAAAATGGTGTAAAAATTAAATTTTTTTGGTAAAGCTTACAATTAGTCGAAAAATGTTTGTGTCCGGAACTTAAAAAATTTCCAATTTTTTTTTTTTATGAAATTTTTTATTTATAAAAAATTATTTTTAACTAAATTTTTTACTCCAAAACGCAAAAAAAAATCTGAACTTAGAAAATTTTTGCGTGTCCTATTGTTGAATAATTAAATTTTTTTTTTGTAAAACAACATTAATTCTAGTAATAAAATAAGTTTTGTAAAATTACAATGGAATTTTGTACTTTTCAATACATACAGTGACGAGCAAAAGTGTAACAGGGTTCACATTCCTTAGATAATCTGCTCTATATTTTAAACTACACAAGATAAAGTATTGAAGTTTTTTGATAATTTTATTAGTTAATTGATCAGAATATATAAACATTATCGAAATATGCTGTAAAATTTTTTATAAAAAAAATATAGTAAAAATTACATAAAAAGGCAAGTGTTACATTATTGCACTCATGATTTTTCTACATAAATCTTTAGGACAACTTTTATATTTCGCGCATATAGACCCGGATTTTGCAATTTTTTTATAAAACTTAATAAATAACATAAAAATAATTCATTTGTTGAAAAGAAATTTTGGTTAAAATTTTTTTTTAATTTTAAAGTCCGTCCTTTTAACGATTTTAGGAGAGCCAAACGTATTACTCAAGCTTAGAATATACAGACATTATTTTTTTGGAATGGCGTTTATATCCGGCGATAGTAGAGCCCATTTATAATCAAATTCATAAGTGGTTTGTTTATTTTGCAATTAATACAATTTTTTTATTGGGTACTCAATTTGGGTTTTTGGCGGAATTTCAAATATTTTTGCAGATATTCAACATTTTTCGGATGAATACGAGCCAATTCTGGCCGATGATGTTTTTTCTATATTCGGTGTTAAATATATCGCCAATTAAAATCATCAGTAGATTGACAATATTGTTATAAAGAATGTAATTATTATTAAATCCCTATTTAAAATTATTGTTTGGGGTACCTAAATTGAATTAGTGAATTTCGTCCAATGATAAGAGCAGCAAAAGACTTTTATTTATTAAACATTATTTATTTATGTTCTTTCTGAAAAAATTAACTCCAAAGATTGCGTTCTGATTCGATAATTTGACACTATGGCACTACCCCGAGGATAATGTCCAAAATAGAGATGGGCGCTGGTCACGTGATTTGCGTGATTCACGTGAATCACGCGTGAATCACGCGTGAGTGTGAGTGATTTTCATTTCAATCACGTGATTGTGAGTGAGTGTGAGTTGAAAAAAAATCTGAGTGAGTGATTAGTGAGTGAGTCATTTATTTTTTGCGTGAGTTTGCGTGATTAGATTTTCTGATTTGCCCAATTTGTTTTAATTTTTTGTAAAAAATTTTTTTTGGAATTTTTTTCTTTTTTTTTTGTAAGAAATTTTATTGCGTGAGTAGATTTTGCGTGACTCACGCGTGAGCGTGATTGAATCTTGCTTGAGTCACGCATGAGCGTGAGTAATTTTTTTATTACTCACGTGAATAGTGAGTGAGCGTGAGTAACAAAAAAAATTGCGTGAGTGATTAGTGAGTGATTCGATTATTTTTTGCGTGAGCGTGAGTGAGTGTGAGTCAAAATCCACTCACGCGCCCATCTCTAGTCCAAAACCACGAAATGTGATAGTGGTTTTAAATGGCATAAACCCATTCTTAACAAAATTTATGATCAACTGGTGATATAACTTGTTGATTTATTTACGGCTGAATTAAGAAAACACTTCTTGAGGAAAAATTGGCCTTTATTCAGCCGAAAAATGTCGAATTTCGGCAAAAATATTTGAAATTCCTCCAGAAACCCAACCCCAGTACACAATAACTTTTTTTTTACTAATTGCAAAAGCAACAATCCATTTACGAAACTTTTTATAAATGGTCTCTATTATCGCCTGATATAAACACCATTCAAAAAAAATAATTTCTGCAAATTCTTAGCTTGATAAATATGCGTGGTTCCCCAAAAAACGTAAAAAGGACGGACTTTTGAGTTAAAAAAAATGTTTACCCAAAATTTCTTTTCAACAAATGAATTATTTTTATGTTATTTATTAAGTTTTATAAAAAAATTGCAAAATCCGGGTCTATATGCGCGAAATATAAAAGTTGTCCTAAAGATTTATGTAGAAAAATCATGAGTGCAATAATGTAACACTTGCCTTTTTATGAAATTTTTACTATATTTTTATACCCTCCAACCACAGTATGGGGGTATACTCACTTTGTCATTCCGTGTGTAACGCATCGAAATATCGGTCTAGGACCCCATAAAGTATATATATTATTGATCAGTGATCCATTCTAAGACATTCTGGCGATGTCCGTCTGTCCGTCCGTCCGTCCGTCTGTGGAAGACACGATACAGTCCAAAGTAAAAGAGCTAGGCTCCTGAAATTTGGCACGAATATGTCTTATGGTATTGGGCTGGTTAAGTTCGAACATGGGCAAAATCGGATCAGGGGGAAAAAAGTTCCCCTCTTAAGAACTAAACAAACCTCTAAAAAAAGCCATTTTTTATAGGTTTTTTGTACTTTTGCTTAGCAAACGAAACATTTTATGTCAAAAGAAGTTCAAAGTCTTGATGTTGGATCCAGGAAGGTTGTCTCCCACCGACATAACCCCCCCCCCAAAAAAAAGACGCCCCTGTTTTTTTTTACGTGTTGGAGGGTATAATAGATTCGGCACAGCCGAATTTAACACTCTCACTTGTTTTTATAAAAAATTTTACAGCATATTTCGATAATGTTTATAAATTCTGATCAATTAACTAATAAAATTATCAAAAAACTTCAATACTTTATCTTGTGTAGTTTAAAATATAGAGCAGATTATCTAAGCAATGTGAACCCTGTTACACTTTTGCTCGTCACTGTACATTTTAAACTGAAAACCTTGTAAACGATTTAAAAAAAAAATGTTTGTAAAAAACATTTTTTTGGTAAAAAGACTAAATAACATCAAGTAAAATTTTGTTGTACAATTACAGTTTTCTTGTGTAAAAAAACTAAACACCTTGTAATATTTTTTTAATTTGTAAAATAATTCACTTTTTTGTAAATTTACCTAAAAAATTTGTAAAATAAATTTTACCAACATATAATAGCAAAATTACAACGCAAACTGTAGTTTTCGTTTTATTAAATATACAACAATTTTTGTAAAAAGACAAAAATATTAGTAAAATAGAATTACAAGACCTTTTACTTGTAAATTTACAAACTTTTTTTTTTGAGTGTATATTCATGATGCCCGATCGATTTTAAGACATTCTAGCGATGTCCGTCTGTCCGTCTGTCCGTCTGTCTGTCTGTGGAAAATGCTGTCACCGACAAAACATTGCACACACTCAAAATAATCACTCTGTTAAATTACAGAGATACTCTGCTAAGCCAGCAGAAAATACCATAGATTTCCAACCAGCAAGATTTTTTGTTATTTTACGAAGAAAACTCTGTAAAACGATTTCGATAAAAAAATTGTAAATTTATAGAATTTTCTGTAAAATATTGATAAAACCGAAAAGAATTTTTACCAAAAAAACTCTGTAAATTTACAAAGTTTTAGTTAAATGCCTTTTATGAGTTCAAAATTTTACAAAAAAACTCGGTAAATTTACAAAGTTTTAGTTAAATCCATTTTATGAGTAAAACTTCTCTGCATTAAAAACATTAATTAAAATTAAAAAAATTTAATTAATTAAAAGTAAAATTTTGTTAAATTTGCTTCCAAATTGTAAATTTACTTTTTTATTTTTGTGAATATTACGAGTTTTTAACAAGTAACTCCAATTTTACACGTCGTCCTCGTAAAATTTACCATTTTTTATTGTAATTTAAGACACTTTTTAAAGAGGGGTTTATCGGTCATATTTGAACGTTTTTTTGAAGTGATTGTTATTTTTACAGAGCAATAAGTAAAATTACAAATGAAATTTAGTATTTTGGTTACGAGAAAAACACAAAGTATTTTTCTAAAATCCGTATTTTAACAAAAAAAACTGTTTATTATCTGTAAAATGAGATCCCGAGTAAAAATTTTCTGGTCTAATCATATATAATTTGATACAATCTTATATGAGTTAATATGCTTCCGTATAAATTTATATAAAATTGTATCTATCACTTTGATACGGTTGATCCACTTTATATGGTTAGATATTGCTCCATATATGATTAGATTCGTATTTTGGTTTTGCTCATCAAATTATATAAAAATTTATATTATAAGATCAATTTGATCTAATAAGATTTGACAAAATTCAGGATCAAATTGTATCAATTTTTATATTTTTTGATCTAAAGTAATACAATTAGATCCTATTTGATACAACCATTTTACGGATCAAATTAGATCTATTCAGTAAAATTAGCATAATATTTTTACTAGGGATTACAAAGTAAAAAGTAAAATTACAGATAAAATTTTGTTTTTCGGTCACAAGAAAATACAAAGTATTTTCTTAAAATCTGTATTTCGACAGATAACTTTGTCAAATATCTGTTGAATTGAGATTACAGTCATTTTACAGAGTATTTAACAGAGTAATTATTTTGAGTGCAGAGATGACTGAAACTTAACATATATATTGGAAGTTCGCCCGAGAAGTTTGGTATTGCATTTGAGCATTATCGGTTCAGCCGTTCAAAAGTTATGAACGAAAATGTAAGCACACCTCAAAAATTTCAGTACATTCAACATAACCTAAAAATACAAAATGCTTTAATTCGGCTTCTGGTTGACATATGTGAACATAATTAAACACCAAATGCTATTTAAACAAGTACGAACATATTTTTTGACAAAAAAAGAAAAAAATCGCGGATTTTTTTTACCAAAAATTTTTTTCGCGGAAAAATTTTTTTTTTTCCTTTTTCCTTTTTTTGCAATAATCTTTTTGAAATTGTGGAGGGTATCACTACATTCGGCAAGGCCGAATTTAACTTTTTTCTTGTTTTTTTTATACCCTCCACTCTAGTGATAGAGGGTATATATAAGTTTGTCATTCCGTTTGTAACACCTCGAAATATTGGTCTAGGACCCCATAAAGTATATATATTTATGATTCTCGATCGATTTTAAGTCGATCTAGCGATGTCCGTCCGTCCGTCCGTCCGTCCGTCCGTCCGTCTGTCTCTCTGTCTGTCCGTCCGTAGAAAACACGCTAACTTTTGAAAGACTTTACAGAGGCTACTGAAGTTTGGCATATATGTTTGTCATTTACCTGGTCAGGTTGGTATTGCAATCCAGCCAAATCGGTCCAGTGGTTCAAAAGTTATGAGCAAAAGAGTAAATTTCGGCAAGGGTGTTTTGCGAATTTACATGATAAAAAACACGATAACTTTCGAAAGACAATAATGAGACTACTGAAGCTTGGCATGTATCTTTGCCGTTCCCCGGGTCTGTTTGGTTTTAAATTTCAGCTCAATCGGTCCAGTGGTTCAAAAGTTATAAGCAAAACCCTGAATTTCAAATTAGTTTCATCTAAAATGCCACGTGTTTTAAGAAGTTTTAAAAGCATTGGTGGTAATTAAACAATGCTTTTTAAACTTGTTTAAATTTTAAGCAATGCTTTTTAAACTTTTTTAGTTTAAAAAGCATTGGTAACTTAAAAACCACACTCGAAAAAAATTTTACACTCAAAAAAAATTTTACACTGAAAAAAAAATTTTACACTCAAAAAAAAAATGTACACAAAAAAAAAATTTTTTTTACAAAAATTACAATATTTTGTGTACATACGTACGTGCATTCACTCAGAAATATTTCTACAGTAAAAAAACATTACACTCGAAAAAAATTTTACACTCAAAAAAAACATAGTGATTTTTTTTTTTTTTTTTTTTAAATGACAAAAAAAGAGTTTTTTACTCAAAATAAAATATTTCTAATCAAAATTGTTAATTTTTTCACGTTAAAAAATGTACTACCCTTTAAAAAATGCATTGTGGAGGGTATTCATAGATTCGGCAAAGTCGAATTTAACTTTTCTACTTGTTTTAATTTGGGACCTAAAAGGTCAATAAAAAGCTGCCAATTATGAAAACTTAAGTTTTTCTTATTTTAACAGGTACTTAAACATCCAATCTACAATACCCATTTTTTCCCCGATTTTTTAAAAATACTTGTGAAAATAATTAAAAATTCAAAAAAAAAATTATTTTTTGACTAATTTTTCCTGAAAATATAAGAAATTTCTTTTGTAGCCTCCTTCGCAATTCTCATATGTTCTACTTAAGAAAAACGAAATGCCAAAAAAAAATAAAAAAGTGCAGTGTTATACTTTAAAAAGTTTGTTAAAAGTGTTCATGTGAAAAACAAAATCATTTCAGGTTGTTGAAGTGCTACTCCAGCTGCCGAAGAAGGAAAAATAAGATGCACCAATGGAAAAAAACCTTTAAATTTACAAAACAAATATGTAAATAAGCAAAATTTTTTTGTAAATTTACAAAACAAATATAAAAATTTAAAAATTTAAAAAAAAAAAAAAAAAAAAAAAAAAAAAAAAAATGTAACATTTACTGGTTACCTGGAGTAAATAATGTTAATCGCATTGACCTAATCAAATTTTTGAGATTAAGACTAGGTCACACAAAACTGACTCACAGTTATATAATAGCTAAGGAAAACCCTCCGGTCTGCGAATGCGATAACATTTCTCCCCTTAACATAGCACACATTCTATCAGATTGCACCACTTTTAATATCCAGAGAAGCCAAATATTTTCAGATGTAAGTCCCATTACACTTTTATCATTCCCATCTAATCGTTCCACCAAACTTATAATTGATTATTTAAAATGTATCAAACTGTATAATCATATTTAAATTAACTTTATATTTACTATTGTTATAATATCTTTACTTGTACATAACATTAAAAATTTAACTAGCTTAAGGCCCCGTTGCTATAGCTTGTAAACTTACATTTAGTTTATACATTTATGTATTATCTAAATATTAAATAAATAAATAAATAAATAAAAAACAAAATTGTATACTTCCAGAAAAAAGTTGTAATTTTACAAAAATGAAGTAGAAAATACAAAAACAATATTGTAAATTTACAAATAATTTGGTTAAACTACTGTTTTTACGGCAAAGAAATAAGAAAAAAAAATTTTTACAATAAAAATTGTAAATTTACCACTTTTTATTGTAAATATACAAGTTTTTTGCCATAAAAAACAGTACTTTAACCAAACAATTTGTAAATTTAAAATTTTTTTGATTTTCTACTTTTATTTTGTAAATTTATAACTTTTTTACAATTTGTTTTGTAAATTATTTTTTTTTTTTTTTGAAAATTTACAATTTTTATTGTAAATATACGTGTTTTTCAATATTTTTTTGCGGTAAAAACTGTATTTTAACCAAATAATTTGTTAATCTACAATTTATTTTTTTCATTTTCTATTTTATCTTTGTAAAATAAAAACCTTTTTCTATAGGCTTACAATTTTGTTTTGTAAATTTACCAAATTTTTTGTAAATTTCCAAAAAAAAATGTTCATCTCGAAGTTAATATTTTACAAAAAAAAAATGTAAATTTACATTTTCTTTTGTTAAATCAATTTACAAACTATCCCCGTAACATTACGGGGATTCTTGCTAGTACATATTTTACAAAACCTGCCCCGTAAAATCACGGGGATTTTATGTCATTTTACAAACTTTTTTTTTTGAGTGTAGAAGGTCACTACTATAGAAAATAATTTAGACAAATAGAAAAGTTAAATTCGACCATGAATTCCAACACAATGGACTTTAAAATTGAAAGTATTTTTTTCTAACGTAAGAAAAAAAAATACTTTTAAAATTTTGACTAGAAATATTTTATTTTAATTAAAATTTATCAAATTCGTGATCAAAATCGAAAAAATATTGGATTGAAGAAATATCATCTACAATTTGATGATTGGTATAACAATTTTCTTTATCGGAGGAATTTCAATCAAAAAATTTATTGAATCCGCATTTTTGTTGATTGAAATTCGTTTCAAAGTTAAGCGTTTTATCAACACGTGAAATCAAGGTGAAATAAATCTGAAATTCCCAATTTGATTCCTTTCACTCGAATTTCTTTCCCAACCCCTCTAAATTTCTAATATGTCCTTCAAAGACTACTTTTTTCAAATGTCATATCGAAAATGAAAGCTTTTCGTGAAGAATTTGACAAATCGTTTTTTTCCAGGAATATCGAAATGTTTCTTTTTTAATTTATATATCTAAAAATTTTGTAAGTCAGTGTTAGAACACAGACTTTTAAATCCATCTATGTACAAGTAAAATTTGTTATTTGAAAATCATAAATTTTAAATGGGATATCATTGCTAAACCAGTATGGTTTACTCAATTTAAAATAATCTAATGAAGCATAAATCTTTTAGAAATAAAACATTTCTTCATGCAAACATGTTGTTTGCAAAAGATTGTAATGAGTTTTAAGAATAATTTATAGTAGATTGAAAGAATGCATATTAGACTAGAGAAAAGACATATTGTTTTTATAATTTTCAAAGTGGCACAATTTAAAGGTTAGTTTACTGCTAGAAATTGAGCAAAAGACAATAATGCAAAGTATTTATATTTTTGTACAGGAAACAAAATAATGTGACAAGAATGTTAATCGAAGGATAAATTACACTGTGCTACAGTGAAAAAATACTTCTGATGTGACATAGTATAGGTTGTTGTTCTTGTCGAGTATATCCCAAAAATGCCCATTACACTTGCCAGACACCCTCAAATTTTTGAGTTATTGTCAAAAAACGTTTTTTGGGACTTTTCTCACTAAACCTTGTGTAATTCAGAAAATTTTAACCAGATTTTAGATTTTTAAACTGTTTTGGATAGAAAAAGGATAGGGCTTTCCATGTGTGTGAATTGGTCAATATGTAAAAGAAAGATATCTATTGATTTTTACTATAAAATCAATTTTTTTGTTATTTTTTGAAAATTTTTCGAGTTTATCGATTTTTTTTGTTGCTATAGTTCGTTTAACAACCTTTATATTTATGAGCGTTTTTTTAATGATAATTTAATTCTAAATACGATAAGCTTTATCCTGAAAAAATCGGATAATAATTGACAGAGTTGTGATAATGTTTCTAAAAAAGAAAATTAAGATTTTGTATGAAATTGCCGTGCGCATAACCCAGGCAAAAAAAATAATAAAATAAACGAACATACTTATTCTTTATTTACAACTCACTGGAAACAATGGCCGTCGTCTCGTTGTAGCGAAAAAACCCAAGGGTTCTGGTGGGAATCGAACCCACGACCTCCAGGTTGAAAGGCTAGCACTCTACCAACTAGCCTATGGGGGCCCCCTTACGTTTATTAATATAAATGTTGTTGAACAAGCTATACACTCTAATTAAAATGATTTTAGTTTCCTACTATAAATTGGGTAAATTTGCACAAAATGTGTAGTTTTACCAAAAAATTATTGGAAATTTACACATTTATAGTAGTATATTGTTTGAATTTGTTGAAATTTACCCAATTTATAGTAGGAAACTGGACTCATTTGTTTAGAGTGTAGCAGAAAAAATCGATAAACTCAAAAAATTTTCAAAAAATAACACATAATTAGATATTGTTGAAAATATCAATACACATCTTTCTTATATGTATGTATAGACCAATTCACATGAAAATCCCTATCCTTCTTCTATCCAAAACAGTTGAAAAATTTGAAATCGGTTGAAAAATGTTTAAGTTACACGTGGTTTAGTAAGAAAAGTCCCTAAAAAACGTTTTTTGACAATAACTTTAAAATTTGAGGGTGTCTGGCAAGTTTGATGGGCATTTTTGTGATCTTTACGACGAGGCCTACAACCTTAACTACCTCATTTTAAAAGTATATTCGATTTTGTGTTTTTTGTAGCACAGTGTTATTAAAGTATGCGTTAAACACACACAAACAAAATTTTAATTTTATATTTTTAATTTCCATGAAATTTGAGAGATTTATGTATGTGAATATCGGGCAGGAGGTTTGTATGGGGGCTATAAGCAGAACTGGTCCGATTCCTTTAAAATTCGGAATGGTGATTTGTGAATACAAAATACGTTACCTGTCCAATTTGTGCCAATGATATATATTATAATACGGTAATTAAAGTCATTTAAGCCAAAATTAAAGAGAATCTTAGTATGGTAGCTAGTTATAAACATGTACCATTTTTTTTCTAATTTCAATAGGTTTCGTCTTTGGCCCAAGAGAGGCTTAAGGTTTAAACTTAAAGCAAATTGCATAAAAATTGCGCCCTGTATCATGATTACACCGTATACATGAACAGACAGACGGACGGATTAACATCGCTAGATCGACTAAAAATTTTATTCTGAGTCGATCGGTATACTTAAAAAAGGATCTTGTACCAATATTTTGGGTAGTTACAAACACCAGCACAAACTCATTATACACTGTACCACAGTGTGGTGTAGGGTATAAAAATTAAAATCGGTCGCACAAAAAGGGGGTTTTTTAGTACGATCAAGAAATTTTTTAAAACAAAATCTAAACCAAATCCGATCATTTTAACCAGTGCCCCCTTGGATCAAAGTTTTGGTAATTTAAAAAATTTTTACTAAAAACTTTAAAATTTTATGCGTTAAAATATTTTAATTTGTCTCAATTTAAGTTTAAATGAAAGTGTGTCTCAAGCTGTATAAAATAGTCAGTGAACGTAGGAAAAAACCACCATTTCTAGAAATTTCTGACAAACTTCAAATGGCGATAGTATCTCGAAAACCGCAAGACCGATTTCAGATTTTTTTTGATATCCATATTCCGCATGCCAAAATTAATAAAAATAATGTATCACTAGAAATTATTTTTTTTTATACCCCCCACTCAAGTGATAGAGGGTATATAAAGGTTTGTCATTCCGTTTGTAGCACCTCGAAATATTGGTCTAGGACCCCATAAAGTATATATATTCATGATCCTCGATCGATTTTAAGACGATCTATCGATTTCCGGCCGTCTTTCTGTCTGTTGAAAAAACGCTAGCTTTCCTCAGGTCTGGTTGGTATTGAATTTCAGCAAAATCGGTCTAGTGGTTCAAAAGCTAGTAACAAAACCGTAAATTTCAGATTGGTGTCACCTAAATTCACCTGTTGCAGAAAACGTTGAAACAAGTTTTAAAAACATTGGCAAGTCACAGAAATATTTAACAACGTATTTTTGTCACTCAAAAATATTTTTACACTACAAAAAAAAAATACACTCGAAAACAATTTTACACTCAAAAAAAATTAGTAATTTTTTTACAAAAATAATGAAAGAAGTTTTTCATTCAATATAAAATATTTGTAATCAAACTTGTTAAATTTTTTTGTAAGTTAGAAAATTTACTATCACTTAAAAAGGACATTGTGGAAGGTATTCATGAATTCGGCCAAGTAGAGTTTAACTTTTCTACTTGCTTTTCTTAAATTCATTCAAATAGAAATGGTGTTTTTGACATATTTTGTATTTCTTTCTTGGAAAAATAAAGAAAAAAATTAATTGTACAACATTTTACATCAAGAAAAACCGGGTAGTCTCGGAAATAACGGTAATACCGGTATTCCCGGGAGTGCAAGGTAATACCGAAAACCGGCAACACCGGTACTCCGGTACTGACTGTAGGCTCTAGTTTTACCTAACATCTGCTTTATTTTGGGCGATTATTATCAAAAAGTTACCGGCTACTTAAACTAAGTTTGTGTTAAATATCTATTGACAAAAGAAAACTTTTAACATTTTATTTTCAAGTATACTTTTCTTATTTCTTTGCAGCTTTTCTGGGAACTTGATTTTTGTTTAAAAAAAAAAAACACACAAAAATAATCTTTAACTCAACTTAAAAAAAAAATCTACAAAAACCATCTTGCAACAATAACGCCATCAAATGGAATCAAATAAGCAATATTTTACACCAAATTTAATCAACCGTATAACAAAGTTATTTCAACTGTGAAAGAATCAAATCAAAAAAAAATATAAAATAAAATAAAAAAATTGCAAAAAAAAATTAAATTAAATAGAAATAAAATTTTATAAAAAAAAATATATTTATTTAAACTACTTACAATAACTAAACTACAATCAACCGCAAACATGTCGTTGACCATAAAATTAATACATTTTGAAGTGCCCAAGGCTAAATCCAATTTAATAGGACGTGTAGAATTTCGGGGTAAGTTTAGTTGTTTTCTTATTTTCTTTCTTTTTTTGTTTACAGAAAATATTTATAAATACATGGAAGTATTTTCTTACATATTTGTTAATAACTACAGTTGTGTGCAAATAAATGGCACTATATGTATAGTTTACGGCTGTCAAAAAAACAAGAGAAAAACCATTTCCTATAGGAAGCTGACTAAAAGATTTTTTATTTACATCAATGGTTCCCAACCTTTTTTATGCCACGCCCCACTTTTAAGTTAAAAAAATTGCCTTGTCCCCCCTACACTAAAAAAATTTGTTAATTTTTCTAATTTTTGTTTTTAATGAAAAATTACTACAGGTTTAACAAAGTTTTTGTAAAATAAAAATTTAAACTAAGTTTTTAGTAAAACTTTTAACAATTAACAAATTTTTGTAGTTAATTTTGGTAAAAAAAATAGTTTTTGTAGTTAATAGTTTTTGTAGTTGCTCGTTGCCCCCCTGGAACCTTCAAATTGCCCCCCAGTGGGGCGAGAATCAAAGGTTGGGAACCATTGATTTACATCTTTAAGAACTTTTACTTCCAGAGATATCGAATATAACAAACATTTGTTTAAATCAGTTTATAATAATAATAATAATAATTTGATCCAATGATCAGTTTTTATTTATTTTTCCAATCTAATTACAAATCATTTTTAATAATTTAAACCTAAACGAGAACTGATAACAATGACCGTCGTCTCGTTGTAGCGAAATCGACCAAGGGTTTTTGTGGGAATCGAACCCACGACCTCCTGTTTCATAGGCTAGCACGCTACCAACTAACCTACAGGGGCCCCTTTGTTTTTTTTTTTTTTTTTTTTTAATAATAATTTGATCCAATGATCAAAAAAAAAAAAAAAAAAAAAAAAAATCAGTTTATATTTCTTTAAAAGATTTTGAGCCTTCGGGTTGGTCAAATTGCACCATAATCTGGCACCTGTGCTCAAAATGGATATTTCTGAATCGATTTTTCTGAAATCTCTTGTTCTTTTCTATAATTGCTTTATACATTACATATCGATTGGACTAACAGTTTTCAAGATCTACAATTGAAGGGCTTACTGCAAAAACTTGATAAGCAACATTTTATTTTTTCGTGTTTTTCGCCTTCCACTGATGTTGCATGGAAAGGTTTTTGGCAGAAGTTTTGCTTAAACCCTTTGTACAAGTATCTTGAGAATGAAGTTCTTCAAAAGTTTGATTTTCTACATTATTTCAAAAGTTTTAAGGCAAAAACCACCATAAAATGAAATGTTGCTTATCGACTTTTTACAATAAGCCCTTCAATTCTACACCTATTCTTTTAAAGACCCCACTGTGGGCGCCGTTAAATTTTATTTTTGAGTTTTTTTTGAAAAACACAATATAGCATATGAGGCATTCCACACCAAATGTCCCGCTACAGAAAAACATGTGTCCCGTAAATTTCTGAATAGGTTGTTTGGATAGCCCTATATGGAACTTAGAAAATTGCGTTTTTGGTTTTTCAATTTTTCAAAAACTGGGCTTAGGAGACGTGGTCAAATATTGGAAAAATTGTCAAAAAGAACCCGTTCTGAAATTTTCCATTTTTAAAAAAGTCAATTTATAAAAAATCCGGCCACTTTTTTTTTTCTTTTTTTAATTTTTTTTTAAAGTTTAGATGTTTGTCTATCCACACAAAAAATTCAGAAACACATTTTCCGATTTTTTTCGAGAAAATCGCATTTCAATTTTAAATTTCATAACAATTTAGTAATTTGCTTGTATTTTATTGTGTCAACAGAGCGTATGACGAATATTTATGCAACTAATATTACTCATTCGCAACGTTAAAACAAAGAAATACAAGCAAATAACAAAATTGTTATGAAATTTAAAGTTCAAATGCAATTTTCTCGAAAAAAACGAAGAACCTGTTTCTGAATTTTTTTGTGTGAATGGACAAACATCTAAATATCTAAAGTGACCAGATTTTTGACTTTTTAAAAAATGAAAAATTTAGAACGGGGTCTGAAAATTTTCCCCATACAATTTTTTTTATTTTTTGTAAATTTGTTTTATTTAATCAGCTTCTACCGGTCCAATGGTGCGTCCGAGAGGGGTCATTAGTGAGACCGACCCCCATTTATTTTTACCCTACAACATTTTTCAAAATATACCTATGCCCTATCTCAACTCCCTAAGTAGGCTCCCATACAAAATTAAATTTTTATAAAATTTGCTCCGACAGTTATTTGTATGGGAGCCTACTTAGGGAATGGAGATAGGGCGTAGGTATGTTTTAAAAAAATGTTGCAGAGTAAAAATAAATGGGGGTCGGTCTCACTAATGACCCTTCTCGGACGCACCATTGGACCGGTAGAAGCTGATTAAATAATACAAATTTACAAAAAATAAAAAAATTGTATGGGGACCGCCTTAACAATTAGAGATAGAGGGTAGGTGTGTTCAGAGAAAATGTTTGGAGTAAAAAAATATTGTGGGTCTGTCATACATTTTGTTGCTCTAAGGGCACTATTAGGGCAGTTAGAGCGGTTGGAGCAGATTTTAAAAAATGTCGTTTTGTGTGGGAGCCCCCTTAGAAATTGGAGATAGGGTATTAGTTTGTTCCAAAGAAATGTTAAGACGTAAAAATTAAAGGACCCCTCTATGACGCACCATTGGAGCAGTAGAAATGATTTTAAGATTGGAAAATTACAATAAATTTTTTTCAACAAATTTAAAAAAATAGTAATAATCGTTATCCCACGATCCTCCTGGGCAAAAAATTTGTAGAATCGATAGATGTTTTACACAAAAAAATTTCAAAAAAATCGAAGAGTACAAACATTTTCAAAAATGAGATTTAAATTTTAAAACTTAAAAATCGCATACTAAAGCGCTTTTAAGAATTATTTGAGATTTTTTTTAAAGTACGTAAAAAACCAAAAATTTTGAAAAAAAAAATTGAAATTTGGACCATTATTGAAGAAGTTATGATTAAAAGAAGTTTGAGTAAAGGAACAAACTACCAATTTTTAAAAATTCGATATCTTTTGAACGGGTCCTCAAAAAAATCTGAAAATTTACCACGAAGGAATTTTCGAAGGGTACTAAAAACTGTAAACAAATTGGGAAAATCTAAAAAAAAAGTTTTTCAAAGTGTCCGATTTGACATGGAATGCCCCATATGTGTATTCTTGCCCTTTCCATTTTTAGACAACACAATTTGTTGAAGTAAAATTTCGATGCTAAGAGAGTAAAAGAAAATTTCGATGAGAGAGTAAAAAAATAATTTTGTACTTTTTCGATCACCTGAAATAATGCTCACAAAAACTTGATTTTTAAAATGTAATTCCGATTCTAAGAGGGTTAAAAAGGGTAAAAGTAGTATTTTTCGGTTTTGTTAAATTTTTAATATAGAATCATAACAGTTGTTATATACATACTTTCCTTCCAGAGATATCAAAAATGACAAACATTAAATCAGTTCAAACTTTTTTTAAAGTTTTTGACTATTCGAGTTAGTGAAATTTGGTACCCATAATCACACAACCGGATGTTTCTAAATCGACTTTTCTGAAAGCCCTCGTCCGAGCTGAATTTAATTTAGTTCGGTTTTTGTGCATATAAATTATTTCTGAGAAATAATAATTGTTGTTGTACAACGAGAAAATCTGACAAAAACCAGTGCAACACAGACTAAGTGGAGATGTGTAGACAGCTTTCGAAAGATGTTACGCTTTCATCATCAGCACTTCTGCGACGCCACACACTTAATGTGTGTCAGATTAAAGTTTGCTATTTAAATTGCTTTATACATATCGATCGGACTAATAGTATACAAATTCTAAATTTCTACATCTACTCTTTTGAAGACCCCACTGTGACCACTTAATTTTAATTTTGTATTTCTTGAAAAAATCACAAAACTACAAATTCTTTTCTAAGCCCCACTGTAGGCGCCACATGATTTTAGTTTTGGATTTTAAAATAAATGGATTTTTAAAAGCCGCTTGAAAAATCAAAGTTGGTAAAAAATGGCACACTACTGTTCGGACATTTGTGTGTATTCTTGCGAATTCCATTTTTAGAAAACACAACTTGTTTAAGTATTTATAGAAAAAAAGGAAAAATCTTATTAAAATTTATAATTAACCCGTGAAGTTCTCAAGACTTTTTAAATCTTGAATAAAAATTTAAATTGAAAATCGATTTTATATCGGAATGAAATGTAATCAGTTGCAAATTTCCAGAGAACGTTGTCTTAACGTTGAAACGTGTTGTTCAGTTTGAAGTAGAGATGCGCGTGTGAGTGGATTTTGACTCACACTCACTCACGCTCACGCAAAAAATAATCGAATCACTCACGAATTTTTTTTTTACTCACGCTCACTCACTATTCACGTGAGTAATAAAAAACTTACTCACACTCACGCCAAACTCAATCACGCTCACGCGTGAGTCTTTTCTTACCAAAAAAAAAAAAAAAAATCCCAAAAAAAATTTAATACAAAAAACTAAAAAAAAAAATGGGAAAATCAAATAATCTAATCACGCAAACTCACGCAAAAAATAAATGACTCACTCACTAATCACTTACTCAGATTTTTTTCAACTCACGATCACTCACAATCACGTGATTAAAATGAAAATCACTCACACTCACGCGTGATTCACGTGACCAGCGCCCATCTCTAGTTTGAAATGGTTTGCTAACGCTTTATGTCAGCACACATAGAATCTGAGGACAGTTATGATACCGTTGCTGTCAGCTTGCACATTTGTAGAACATTTTCACGAATTTCCTTGTGTTCTGGATCCCATATAGGCGAATATAAAACTGATTGGTCGTCTGACTAAAGCACGTGAGCTAGTTAATTGCTGATCATGTTTGCAGAAACTTGATCTAAACTGTGGTCGGCTATTATTCTTAAAATATTATTCTTAAAATATTTTTTTTATTTATTTTTTTTTGTTTTATTAACTTTTTTTATATGTTACACTACTCTACAAAAATCATATTTTTTGCACAGACTTCTAGGGTACATTTTTTAAAGTATTTTGACGTCCTAAACACTAATCTGTCATCAGAAAAGTTGCATCAAAAAACCTCCTCTACATTCAATCAGAAAAACTTTGTCATAAAATCTGTAAAACGACTTTCAATTTGATTAAGCAAAATTTCAGAAAATTTTTCTTATAAAATGGATATTTTTTTCTGTCATTCAGTTTTAGAAAATAACAGAAATTTTACTGTGTTTTTACTGATTCTGTTTGCTGAATTTCAAAGTATTTTGGAACACATTTTTAGCAGATTAGTTTTTAATTATACAGACATTTTTGAAGAAAGTGTTTTTTTTTTGTAGTGTTAATTTTTATACCCTACACCACTCGGTGGTACATCCCAGCAAAAATTGGCATTACTAGTAATGGGTTTTGTAATCCGAAACAGATGTTAATCAGTAGTTACTTATTGAATGAAACACTAATTATTTTAACAAGGGCGTGAGACAAAAATAACTAGTGAAGAGAATGGAGATAAATAAGTAGTTACTGCCTCGGATTACAAATAAGGAGTAAATACCCATTACCAATAAGAAGTAAAATAATTAGTTAATTAAAACTTTTAAAATTTAACTTGTTTTTACTAAAACTTAAAAATTCCGTAATTTTTATTAAGTTTTTAAGTACTTTTTAGGTTAATTGAATTGTAATGGTTAAAAACTGCAAGTGCAAGAAGATATTATTACTTAGAGGTGCTTTTATAACATATTACTGAGAAGTAGTTACTTTTGGGCTTAAAATAATGTTAATGGTAATGGGTACTCATTATAAATAATGTACTCGGTAGTGATTACTTTTCACAACTCATTACCATGTTTTTGCTGGGATGGTATAATAAGTTTGTGCTGATGTTTGTAACTATCCGAAATATTGGTCCTAGTCCCACCTTCAAGTATACCGATCGACCCAGAATCACTTTCTTAGACGATTTGTATGAAATTTGAAAATTAAGCTTCGTTAGGCCCAGGGACAAAGCTTATTGAAATTGGAAAAAATCGATCTATGTTTAAACTTAGCCACCATCCAAAAGTCCCCTTATAATTTGGCTCAAATGACTCTAACAACCGTATTATAATAGGCAGTGTCCGACCGAATACACCTTTTTAGGCTGAAGTCGAAGCCAGAGCCGAATATTCGGCCAAATTTTCACTATTCGGCCGAAACGGAAGCCGAATATTAAAAAAAATTATATTTATTTAGTAAAGTAAGAAAAAAAGTGAAATTAGACTTGGCGGATTTCACAAATGTAAAAAAATGTTGTTTAGAATGATTTTATATTTAACAAAAAAGTTTTTTCGATTTTTTTGTAGAAAAAATTTTCTTGAGTGTAAATTTTTTTCAAGCGAAAAATTTTTTGGAGTTTAAAATTTTGTTTTAGCTGCAAAAACACTTGGTATTTTTTATTTTTTCGGCTTACTAATGTGATTCAAAGTATTTTTAGTGTGTTTTCAACACGTGAGTGCAAATTTTATACAATAATTCGGTATTCGGCCAAAAATATGGCCGAAGCCGAATAGTGGCCGAATTGTGCTTTTTGGCCGAAGCCGAAGCCAGAGCCGAATATATGGTCGGACACTAATAATAATTATCCTTTCAAAACTTGAAAGGTCAACAAATTTTGTATTCACAAATCCTCATTTCAAATTTTAAAGGAATCGGACCAGTTCTTCTTGTAGTCCCCATACAAAAACCACCCCACCGATATTCACTTAAATCTCAAATCTCTCAAACTTCCTGAAAATAGGAAATATTTCATCAAAATTTTGTTTGTAAATTTTAAACGTGTTCTTTGGTGGCACAATAAATTCTGAATATAATTGGATAATTTTTGGACTTAGACCCATTTAAAAGTTTCTCCCGATGTTCAGTAAATCGGCCTATTGGCAACACAAATAAGCCAATTTCACTCAAATTTTGTTTGTGTGTGTTTTCTTCACTAATTAAAGATCTAAGGAAAGATAAATCAAATCGGTCTATGTTTGGACTTGGGACCCATTCATCAATGTTTGCCCTCAAAACCGAAATTTTGTTTTCTTTTGGAAATGTTTCTGAATATACTCTTTGGATTTTGCATTTAAAACCCAGATTCTCTTTATTCAAGTGTCTTCTTTAGATCTCTACTTTGAACAGGAAATTTCTTGCAAAATTCGGACACGTAATTATAAAACCGAAAAAAATACATTTTGAGATTTCTTTTTATGTACTGATGGTATCCCTGACCGTATCAAGTGGCTAGGAGGGGTTAAAAAGTGTGCTTTGGTACTTTTCATATTTCCAGAAATAACAGTTCTAAAAACTTTAAATTTTAAATTTTTGAGCCTCCGGCGGATGAAACATTTGGAACCAAAGTTTCCGATTTTAAAGACCACTTTTTTCTCCTTAAATAAAGTTTTTAGAAACTTTAAATATGGGATCCACCAGCCGAAAATAATTATTTTTATATATCACGTCTTATCCGAGATTTAAAAGATTTTACTCGGATCAGTACTGATCCGAAATTTGAAAGATCAGTACTGATCCGAAAAAAGGATCGCTAAGATTAGATCAGTTTTAATCGGACGGATACAATGTTATCCGAAAAATGGGTTTATATAATTAGATAAACCTATTTTTCGGATGAAATTGTATCCGTCCGATTAAAACTGATCTAATCTTAGCGATCCATTTTTCGGATCAGTACTGATCCTTCACATTTTTACTTGGGTTAACCCACATAATTATTAATTTTTCTAGTCGAGTTGGATTTCGATTTCAGCAAAATCGGTACAAGGGTTAAAAACCAAATCGTAAATGTGAGGTTGAATTCACTTAAAAATTGTGCAGCAAATTTTTGTATTTTTTTTACAAAAATTATTATTATATTCTGAGGATGTTTATTCTGGCTCGATGTCATTATTTTCTTTACGAATTAAAACCATGATATTCTCATAGCATAATTTTCAAGAAAATTATTTTTTGTTTTAAATTTATTTATGTTGGTAATTTTTGCAAGACTTAATCGACACGTGTTTCGGAATTTGTCAGATTCCATTGTCAAGATTATTTAGCAAAAAAATAGAAGCGATTTACTACAAAGTAGCAAACGAGTCTTATGACAAATCGTTTTAAATATTTTTGTTGGTTATTGACAATCGTTGCCTTATAGTATGGTACAATTTCTTGTCTTTCTAATTCTCATTGCGAATAGAGGCGAATATGTATTAATATTTTAGTTTGTGCACAAACGATTTGTCATTAGACTCGTTTGCTACTTTGTAGTAAATCGTTTCTATTTTTTGCTAAATAATCTTGACAATGGAATCTGACAAATTCCGAAACACGTGTCGATTAAGTCTTGCAAAAATTACCAACATAAATAAATTTAAAACAAAAAAAAATTTTCTTGAAAATTATGCTATGAGAATATCATGGTTTTAATTAGTAAAGAAAATAATGACCTCGAGCCAGAATAAACATCCTCAGAATATAATATTTTAAAGGTCGAATAAAACAATTTTTATTTTTTAATAAAAATTAATCAGAATTTGAAAAATTATTATTTTTATGTTACTTCTTATTATACCTTCCAACCTCAGTCCGTGTGTAACGCATCGAAATATCGGTCGGGCACCCCATAAATTATTGATCTTTGATCGATTCTAAGACGTATTGATCTATGATCGATTCTAAGACGTTCTATGAATGTCCGTCTGTCTATGGAAAGCATGATGCAGTCCAAACAAAAGGAGTTAGACATTGGCACGAAAATAAGACATATGATCATAGGCTGGTTAAGTTCGGAAGTGTCTCCCAACACCACAAGCCAAACACCGCTCCCTCCCCCCCCTAAAAATTCCACGGACATTTTTTAATTTTTTACATTTTAGAGGGTATAGAAAATTCGTCACAGTCGAATTTAACACTCTAACTTTTTTGTATTTAAACTGTTTTGGGCATTGTGAAAATTTTCTTGGATTTGACCAAGGTCAAGTCAAAATTTTTACTTTGAATTTTATCATCATTATTTCAGTATACGGTACGTATTGTAGATAATATTTTGAAAAATGTTAATTAATAATACGTGCCTTATACAGCAGTGATTATGAAAAAGTCATCATAAAATCAAATTCGTCTATTTTTTATAAGCTTCTTTAGAATGTTTGTTTGTGGATAGAATATAAATGCCCTTATGACCACAAAAAAAGAAGAACAGTTAATTTTTTTAGGGTTGTTGGCAGTGACGTATCCAGGAATTTGAAAACGGGGGGGCACAACTTTCAAATTTTTTTTAGTCATCGCCGATTTAACTATGACTACACCCCCTATTTAACCCCTATTTACCCCCCCCCCCCCGTATTTATTGCTTCACGTAAGAGTCATAAGCGAGAGCCATAAAAATGTCTGTTTTGACAGATTTTTCTGCTGACTCGACCTAGATTATCCAGACAGAAATCAGCAGATCCTCATATGGATCAAAATGGGTGTATTTTGGGCAGATTTTTGAGGTTTAAGTATTTTTGAGTATAGTTTGAAAACTTTGTTCATTTGTGCAATTTTAACCCAGAAATGTGACAGATTGAAAATTTTAGATTTATATCCAAAAATTGTTGTTAGATATTCCAAATTCATATTCAGTAAAAAGTCTGGTGATCGCGCTGTTTTAGATTTTAGCTTGTTCCGTAGTACCATGTGATGATTTTGCTATAAAAATAATTCAAAATTTAAGATTTTTTTGATAGAAAAAGTATCAGCATCAAAAAAGTTTTTATATAAAATTTCTTTCAGAATCTGATATATTTTTATATAAAAATATTTGAGAATATGAAAATTTTACTATGGAAAATATAGTTTGGAATCTGGTAGTTTGTCTTTAAAAAAAAAACTAAGAATTTCAAAATTTTCTATAGATAAAATGTTTCAGAATCTAACAATTTTTCAATAAGAAAAAAAAAAATTTCCCAAAATATAACAATTTCCATGACGAAAAAATGTATTAGAATCTGAAAATGTTTCTAAAAAAATGCTTTCAGAATCTGAGAATCTCCTATAGATATAATATTTCAGAATCTCACAATTTAATCTTAGAATCTTGTAGTTTTAAATTTTTTTATACACTTTTTTAGAAATTTTTTTTTTATTATCCTCATGCATAATTTTTATTGGATAAAACCATTTTATGTGTTTCTTAAACATATTTTACAGATATTTCGATATAAATGGCTTTTTAGAAATGAAATTAGATTACGCTCTTGAGCTTTTTTAAAAAAACTAAAATCTTTTCTTTAAAAACCAAAATATTTTGATTCCTGTGTATTTTTTTGTACAATGCGTGTATTAATTTTTTAAAAATTTTCAAATCGGAAAGGGGGGGCACGTGCCCCCTGTGCCCACCCCCTGTATACGTCCATGGTTGTTGGAACTAAAAATTTCTATCTCAAATATTTTGAAAACAAGAATATCCGCGCTTGTCGAAAAAAGATTCCGGACTGGCAAATATCAACGATATCAAAGCAAATAATAAAAAAAACATTTTCCCTTGAAACTAAAATTATCTTACGCCTTAAAGGATTAACTCAAGTCATTCACATTAACTGACATAACTAAAGTGTCATGAGATAAATCTTTTACATATTTTACATTCACAGTTTTTCATCTTCTAAATATTGACATTGTTATGATTATTGTCATACCATTGAGAGTATCCAAAGTAATTTCCTTTTCATAAAATAAGAACAAATGCAAATAAAAATCCTTCATCAATGTCCTCAGCAAATGAAAAACAAAAAAAAACTCATAAAATTTATTGTACATCATCTTGATATAATATTATTATGATTAAATGAAATCATACACAAACAATTTATTCATCACGCCTAAATGTATTCAACTTTGTCTGTCTGTCTGTCCGTCTGTCCGTCTGTCTATTTTTATGTAGTTTAAGATTCTTCATAAGCATAAAAATATAATGAAAAAAATATACATACATCATACATTCTTTTTTTTTTTTCTTGCTTTCCTTATAATGAAAATAATTTCATTGGCCACATTTTCATGTGTAACATGAAAATATTTGCCCTGTTTGTGCCCTACACATGCACTGTTGGACTAACAAAACACTTAAACTGTAGGAACATAATTCTAAATCTAGCTGAAAACAAGGAGGCAGGATCATAATTGGTGGTCTTTTGAAATTCAAATTGTGAAAAAGTTATCTTTTTTTGGGAATTCGATTGCTGTGTTTTTATACCTTTTTCTATTTCTTCAAAATTTCTAAGGAAATAAAAATCTTAAGTTTTAAGTCGCTATTTGACGTAATTGGGTTTAGTTATTCGCCCCAAGATGGACCTTATTTTGCCATTTTCGATTTTCAAAAGTCAGGGCCGTTTTGTGTGAGGTTGGTATACAAAAAATTTTGAAAATATATGCTCGATCGGTTGAAAATTCATCATAGCCGCACGAGCATTGAAGTTTGTGAAATCGTAATTAATTGGTTAAAAATGGAAAGAAAACAAGTAGAAAAGTTAAATTCGACTTGGCCGAATCTATGAATACCCTCCACAATGCCCATTTTAAATGATAATAAATTTTCTAACGTGAAAAAAATAACAGTTTTGATTAGAAATATTTTATTTTGTTTAAAAAAAATTTTTTTAGTAATTTTTTTTAAAAAAAAAAAAATAATTTACTATTTTTTTTTTGAGTGTAATATTTTTTTTGAGTGCAAAATTTTTTTCGAGTGTATTTTTTTTTTGTTTTGGTATAAAAATATTTTTGAGTGACAAAAATACGTTGTAAAATATATTTGTGACTTACCAATGTTTTTAAAACAGGTTTAACGGGTTTTCAACACGTGAAGCACTGGACCGATTTGGCTGAAATTTAATACGAACGAGACTGGAGGAACGAAAAATATATATGCCAAGCTTCACCAGCCTCAGAATTGCTTTTCGAAAGTTATAGTGCTTTTTATCTCAAAAATTCACGAAAAACCCTTGCCGAAATTCAGTCTTTTGCTCATAACTTTTGAACCACTGGACCGATTTCGCTGGATTGCAATACCAACCTGACCAGGTAAATGCCCAACATATATGCCAAGCTTCAGGAACCTCCGTTAAGTCTTTCAAAAGTTTGTGTGTTTTCAACAGACAAACAGACAGACAGACGGACGGACGGACATCGCTAGATCGTCTTAAAATCGATCGAGGATCATGAATATATATACTTTATGGGGTCCTAGACCAATATTTCGAGGTGTTACAAACGGAATGACAAACTTATATATACCCTCTATCACTAGAGTGGAGGGTATAAAAATAATATGTCTTGCGATGCATATTTATAAATTTTGATGGGTGAATACTAGAGTGTCCCTTATTTTGGAAATGTTGGAAATATTGAGACGGTACCCGCTCATTTTTTTCCTTTTGACTTAAAAATAACTGAGGAAAAATTGTACGCCCCTACGACTACGCCTTACCTACGCGACGGGGCCTTAAAGAGCGGGGCCTAAAAAATAATTTTTCCATACAAACCAACATTTTTTTTGATTTTTAATTTTTTTGTTATTAATTATTATATCACTTAGTTAGCTTATTCACGACAAAAAAAATGATTTTGGTGGGATAAGGCTTTCAGATCTAAAAATTTTTTTCGAAAATGATCTATATTCATTAGAGTTCGTTTGGTGACTATGTCACTTCATCTGTTTATGGGATATCATCATTTTTTTAAAGGATTTATGGGAGCTAAAAAGAATGCCGGTATTTTTTTGGAAAAATGTTCACTCCATGCATGGGGTGGTTCAAAGCATCTGAAAACGCGGATTTTGAGCTGATTTTTCTACAGAGAAAAAATGGCTGAATATATTGCAAATCTGATCTCTCCAGTCGATTCTACAGCAAAAATTAATACAAAAGCAGTTTTTTGAACTCTTAAAAAAAGTTCCAATAACCCACAGCAGAGGGCGGAAAAATCGATTTTTTTAAAAAAAAATTTAAATTATTTTTTTAATCGTGCACGATGAAGAGGCAGTTTTTGCTAAGAAAATTGGTACAAAAAGCACCTTTCTATCACAACTAGAGTTGTCAATTATTCGCCTTTCAACTTTGTTCGAATAATTCAAATAATTGTTTGTGTTCGTTCGATCAAACGAATAAATCTAAAAAATTATTCGATTAATCGATGAGAATAACGAATAAAAAATGACTGAATTTACTTTTTTATGTAAGAAATGCATAAAAAACTTAAAATTTTAAAACTTTTAAGTTTTTGTGAGTTGAGTCGTTGGGGGACGTTGAAGGACACATTTTCCCTCTTCATAAATGTTTACAAATTCATTTTTACGTTATTTACGCCTAAAAAACACTTTTACCAATAATTTGTATTATTTTCTATAACCACACCCTTAAAAGGGGGCGGGACAAAAAAATAACATTTCCTAATCATCTCGGTTGAAACGCAGGTGAATGAACTTCATATGGCATAAAAATATTTTACTTGTAAAAAAATTGGTGTTTTAGTTCTTTAAGGGGGAAAATTTTTTTGCTCGTCCGATTTTGCCACCGAACTTAGCTTATGACCATACGACAAAATCGTGTCAAACTTCAGGAGTATAGCTCTTTTATTTTGGACTGTATCATGCCCCCATAGACGGACCAGAAGTCTTAGAATCGATCACTGATCAATAATATGGGGTCCTAGACCTTAAGGGTATAAAAAAAATAATTGTTCGATTAATCGACATAAATTAATCGATTTATTCGTTATTCGAAAATCGTCATTTTTAAATTAATCGAACAAGAGTTTGGTTTTGTTTGATCGATTAATCGAATTATTCTTAATCGGTTGACAACTCTAATCACAACCCATTAAAAAGTTATAAGGCTTCAAAGTTGTTTTTCTAATGGCGAAATTTTAAAACACTGATCAAAATTTGAAAATTTTTTGGATGGATCAGCGGTCTGGACACTCGTTTTCGATTTTCATCTCAATGCTGATTCCAAATCTGTTTTTCAAAATGTTCCGTAACGTCAGGTTTTTGAGATAATTGAGGTCAAAGTTCACAAAAAACACATTTTTGTGCATTATTGAGAACATTTTTTTTTAATGTTTTTGGATGATATTCTGGGATCAAAAACTTGTTTTCGATTAACATTTCGATGCTGATTCTGAATCTAGTTTTCAAATTTTTCTATCACGTAATTTTTTCGAGAAAATTGAGATCAAAGTTCTCAAAACGTGTTTTTGTCTATTTTTGAGAGCTTATAACTTTTTAACGGGTTGTGATAGAACGGTAAATTTGGTACCATTTTGTTAAGCTGAAAATTCCCTTTAAAAGTGCATATTTAAAAAATTAATTTAAAAAGAAACTGGAAAAACCTTATATTTCCGCCCTCTGTGGTGGGTTTTTGGAACTTATTTTAAGAGTTTGAAATACGACCATTGTATGATTTTTTGCTGTAGAATTGACTGGTGAAATCAGATTTGTGATATTTTCAGCCGTTTTTGCTCTGCAGAAAAATCAGCTCAAAATTCGCGTTTTCAGATGCGTTGAACCACCCCAAGGAGCGATTATTTTTCCAAAAAAAATACCGCCAATCTTTTTAGTTCCCCTAAATCCTTCAAAAAAATGATGATATCCGCAGATGAAATTTTCTAAATTAACTCTAATATTCATAAAAAAAATATTATTTGTATCTGTGACATCTTTATCGTATTCTAAAAAAGGGTAAAAAATGCATTGTTGATTTTTTCGATACACAATAAAGATGTCACAGATATGAATAATATTTTTTTTTGAATATATATCATTAAAAACACTATAACAACTAAAACCGTTGCTTGTCAAAACTAAAAAAAATATTTTTTAAAAAATTTTTACCGTAGGACCCCAGCGGCTCTATTTTTTTTTTTGTAAAATTTTTCAAAAAACTGAATACATGGGATAAATTTGAAAATTATGAGATAAAAAATATTTCACAAAATTCTACATATTTTATCTTATGATATAAAATTATATCAAATTAGATAAACCCAATATTCGGATCAAAAATGATCATATTTAATCTAATATAACAAATTTTGAGCTATTTTGATCCAACAATTTCATCATATTATTTTATCCAAATACGTGTTGGGGCGTATTAAATTATATATGGCTCAATTTCAAATTATATATGGACCTGTATATTTTTTTTAGTCGGGTAAATAAATGTAGAATTTTGTATGATTTTTTTTTTATCTCATAATAATCAAATTTATCCCAGTACCCAGTTTTTTCGGGAAACGCAAAAAATTGCCAAAAAAATTTGTGTCCGGGAAACATTTTCAAAACTTTTGAGGGACTTGTAAAATTTTTCAAAATTGGGAAAAAAAATGTTTGTTTTTTAACTCCAAAACCCAAAAACTTTTTGTGTCTGGAACTTAGAAAATTTAAAAAAAAAAATTTCTCGGGACTTAAAAATCTTTTTCCCCGATTTGGCACCATATATATATGTATATCTTATATGAGGTCATACATGGAGTCGTATATCATATATTTATTTATCTAATCTTGTATGTTGTCATACATGGAGTCGCTTTACAGATGAAGTGAATAGTGTGTACTAGTAAAGCATTGATTGTGAGTATACAAAAAATAATATGCTTTGTCGAAAAAAATAAAATTCATTTATTTTAATTAATTTTTTTTCGAAAAAAAATATTTAATACCAAAAAAAAATTCACCTCTGACATACTATCGACTCTCCCTTTATAAAATTGCTGATATCTTCAAACAATTTTTCAAAATGTCCCCAATGACATGTCAGCAGTTGGTCAGCGGTTGTTTAAACGGATTGTTGGTGGCCACCCATAATGGTGGACACTGCTGACCAACTGCTGACATGTCATTGGGGAAATTTTGAAAAATTGTATGAAGATTTCACTAATTTTATAAAGGGATAGTCTGCAGTATGTGACCTATCACGGGATTTTCCGGGAATTCCCGTGAAAAACTCTCTCCTTAAAAAATGTTTTCGGGACTTAAAAATGTTAATTTTTTTTTTTTTGCTGACAAGCAACTGATTGATTTTTTTTTTTTTGTTTGTTTTTTACGCTCTCTGTTTTTATTTTCGTTCACTTTCGGGTTGTGTACGCGTAAAAAGACGATTGCTCCTACTAGCATTAATCGAAATATTATGGTTGGAATAGTTCCCTTGTAAGTTTAAATCCCGAGAAGCTTACTTTAGTCAGAAATGATGAATTCTATAGAGGTATAAGATGCCATTCAGTCGACCTAAACCAATTTAAATAATGTTGGAACAAAATTATATTACTTATGTTTTGCCTTGTGTCTGTTGGAAAATTTCATTAGTACAGATGTATCTTCATCTAACAAGGAAGGTCTAAAAAAGGAAACCAGCAAATTTTATAAACCGAACTGAATAAACAGCGTTGCCAGGCACGTTTTCCTGTTTTCCCCAAAAATATCCAAAATATCCCCAAAAATCCCCAAAAAAATAAAAAAAAATGCGTTTTTTTTAATCACTCAAACATTTTTTTTTTTAATTAAAAAAAAAAAAAATTATGGATGATAAATTTTTGATTTTATTTTGTAGATTTATCAATAAAAAAATCCCCAAAAATCCCCAAAACGAGTTAATTAACGGGTTTTGACAATGCTAACATACATTTTACAGTCGATAAATGCACGTTTTACTGAATGCGCTTCGTAATCTCGTACTAAAGAGTTATTTTCACTAAAACTTTTATTAAAAATCGTTAATTATATTAAATTAAGCTTGTTGTATCAAATAGATACAATTTTGAATATCCCCAAAAATCCCCAAAATAATTTTTGAAATCCCCATAAAAATCCCCAAATGAGATTTCTTGTCCTTTTTTCTCTAGTGAATTCCCCAACTTTGGGATAAATCCACAAGTCTGGCAGCCGTGTGAATAAAATAAAAAAATAGATCAGTTACTTTCCTAAGATTTCAGAGGTTTATTTCAGTTTTTTTTCGGAATTTGTCTAAACTTTGTTAATTTTTTGTTAATTTTGCTTACTTTTTCTGATCTTTCATTTTAATATACACTTTAATGTACATAAACTCTAATGTATACACTGTTGCCAACTATTTTTAACCAAAAACCTCTAAATTTCACTAAAAAAGCGCTAGAAACCGCCAAAAATAAATTTAGCGGGGAAAATTTAAAATTCTCCCGCTAAATTACGAAAAAAAGCGCTAAAAACCGAAAAACTTGGCATTTTTGATTGACAAAAAGCAAAATTTAAAAAAAAACGTCCAAATCATTTTTTCTACAAAAATTTACTTTTCACTAAAAACGCGCAAGAAACCGCCGAAAAAAATTTAGCGGGAAAATATAAAATTCTACCGCTAAGTTACAAAAAAAGCGCGTTTCCGCAAACTTGGCGTTTCCGATTGAAAAAAAACCTCTAAATTTTTCCCACTAAATCCAAACAAAAAACGCTAGATTTTCCCGCTAAAACACAGTTCCCGCTAAAACCAATTTTCCCCCGCTAAATCCAAACAAAAAGCGCTAGATTTAGCGGGAAAACCTCCAACTTGGCAACAGTGAATGTATATGAGGAGTTTCGTCAATTGCACATGGATCCCGAACACATTCGGCTATTTACATGTATTCAACACGAATTGCAACAAAATTCACAACTAAGAGCATAAAAATACAACAACAACCAGGTTGATGTCGCTTTGTTTGAGAAATACACTAACACATGCATGTTTATTTTCATATACCAATGAATTCATAATCTCTCTTTCTGCCGACCACTGACCTAAAATCGCGATTAAAAAGAAAAGGAAAAGAAAAGTTTCAAAATTTGTTTATAACATATTTAGGCAATGCGCGTTGGTTGGTATTACTGAAAAAAATCTCGGAAAATCGTATCATTGTACCAGTAGTTTAAAAAAAAATCGGTGATGCTTTTTTATAACAAGAAAATTTAATATGGTCCAAAAAATCTATAATCATCAATATTTTTTAACCCGCCTCTGATTTTATGATGACACATCAAGTGGGCTTTCATTTAAAAAAAATTTCATCCGATTTCGTGTAAAGCCTTGGATGTGCCAGATCAAAACAGGTTAAGATAAAATCATCGCGCTTTCCGCTCAGAATGGCTTAAAGTAAAAAGTCAAAAAGCAAATCAGTTCTACTCGTGAAGGCACGTCTTTTAGTGTATTAAAATGAACATGATGCATTAATTGCTACTAAAAAAAATTGGAAGCAGATTAGCAAATTTCGCACAATTTTCAAAAATGCCATAAAATTTTTGCAATTTATTTTTTATTAACCCGCCAGTGATTTTTTTATGTAAACTCACAAAAAAATCGGTTTACGCAAGAGTCCACCAAATTTCGAATGAAACCGCGAATGTGCCTCGCGAAAAACTGGTATTTTAAAAAAATTACGTTTTTTCTTTCATACTTTGATCTGGTGAAACTCTTTAACTATTCGTGGCACATTAACGGGATTTATTCCAAAATGTTAAGAACTAGAACAGCTACCAACTCTAGTTCAACTTTTTTCATTTTATAGAGGGGGCCGAAATCCCTGATCAAAAAACATCGAAAATTTAAAAACTCTTAATTTTTGATTTCAAAACTTAACCGTCTTATAACTTCTTACCAAGCGATAAAGCATCTATCAAACCAACATTAAAATAATCTCTTATATGTACTGACTTTGTGTTATGCCGGAAAAGATTGAAATATAAGGAGAACTTAAAAAAAAAGCGAAAGAAAGTAAAAACTATGGATTATTTCAAGCGATTTTTATCGATTTTTCAACTTTAACCCTCTGTAACTTTTACGGATAAAGTGTGGTAATCCTTACACATTTCTCAGTGATGGTTCAAGGTCTTGTTTACACAACTGCATTTACAGTTTTTCTAAATTCCAAAAACTGCCGGTTTTATTTTAAACATTTATTTCAGTTTTACTGAGTTGAAATTTAAAAAAGATTTTGTGAAATACTCTGAGCCACCACTGAGAATATGATCGATTCTAAGACATTCTAGAGATGTCCGTCTGTCTGCTAAAATGGCGATCACGGCCGAGCAGTTTGGTATTGCATTTAAGCGAAATCGGTTCAGCAGTTCAAAAGTTATAAATGAAAATGTGAGGACACAAAAATTCCTTGTAAGTTTTATAGCTTCACAAAATTGTAAATTAACAATTTTATTGGTAAAATGCAGAGTTGTGTCGTTCACGAACGAACTAGTTCAATTGAACTATTCACTTAACTGAGCGGTTTATCTAGTTCGTTCATTTCAGCTCTGTTAGGTCTTTTCGTTCATTCAGCTCAATTGGTCATTACTTCATTTTGATCTTTCAGTTCGGTCGTTCAATTTTTTTTGCCAATTTTGTCGTTACGCGTTAATTTTTTTTCTCCTCTTTTGGCACGCTTTCTCATCATTTATGCTTTTTTTACAAAAATTGTATATATATTTTTTTTTTTTTTTTTTTTATTAATGTTTTTTTCAAAATTTTTGTATTTTTTGAAAGAAAACCAAAACAAAAGACATGATCAAAATGATTCGATAACGAACTGTTGAACGAGAACTAAAATTGACCGATTCGAACTAGATGAACGACCAATAGATATGATCAAAATGATTCGTTCACGAACTATTGAAAGAAAATGCCGAAAGAGCGATTGAACTAGATGAACGAACTAGGGTCTTTTATCTGAAATGAACGAAAATGAGCGCTCACTCAATTGAACGATTAGGCACAAGTCTAGTAAAATGTTTGTTATCAGCCGGAAAAATTTGAGAAAAACATTTACAAGAAAAAGTTGTTTTTTTCACCCAAAAAAATGTAAATTTACAAAAAAAAAGTGTAATATTTACCACCTCCTATTTTTTTTAGTAAAAATTACGAATTTTGTTTATTATTTTTTAATATTTTTTTGAGTTTATACAGTGTATAGATTAAAGGTGTCCTAACGACTAAGGTAATTTTTCAAAATCACTTTTTAATACGTGGTAGGGTCCTAAATTGTAGTTTTGTATCTAAAAATGAGTGAGCCAAAATTTGGAGACAATCGGATAAAAATAACTCGTGCCGAAAATGGATTGAAGTTTTGGGACACTCTTATCTGATGAAAAAACACGTTTTTTCGAGTTTTTTGAAAAATATTGGTATATGATATTTTTTGTTAATTTTTTTGTTAAGTAATATGAAAATGGTAATAAATTACCTTTCCAAAAAGCTTAAAGAAATTCAAATCGGATGAAAAATAAGCATTTTACGCATACATGCCCCAGACCATTGCATGGTTTTTAAAGCCAAAATTTGAAAATTTTCAAAATTTTTAGGCAAAAAAATAAAAAAAATTAAATTTTACTTTATAATAATATTAAATACATGTTATAGATAAAAACTAACAGATATGGTAGTCTAACTTTTTTTTCATTTGGCGTGGGTAGTGATATAATTTACGCGGATTCCAAAGAAAATGAGTTTTTCTAAAATAATTTAGCAAATATGGGAAACAATTTTCTGTATTGTATTATACGAAGTGAAATACATAAATTCTGTAATTTTTTTGAGAATTCGGGCATCTTTAACCCCTTTTCGTCGAGGTGAAATGACAAATTTGAGACGTTTTACATTTCTATAATACAAAATATCTGCATATATCCGATTTCTCAAAAGTTACAGAATTTACGCTTTACACTTCGATCCGCACAGTAGAGCAAAAATTTTCAAAAATTTGCTTAATTATTGTAGAAAAACGCATTTTATTTGGAATCCGCGGAAATTTTAACACTACCCGCGCCAAATAAAAAAAAAGCTTTACTACCATATCTGCTATTTTTAATCTTAAACATGTTTTCAATTTGATCATAAAGTAAAATTAAATTTTTACTATTTTTTTGCCTAAAAATTTTGAAAATTTTGAAATTCTGGCTCTAAAAACCATACAATGGTCTGGGGCATGTATGCGTAAAATAGTTATTTTTCATCCGATTTTAATTTTATTAGTCGTTTTGAAAAGGTAATTTAGTACCATTTTCATATTATTTCACAAAAAATTTAACAAAAAATATCAAATACCAATGTTTTTCCAAAAACTAGAAAAAACGAGTTTTTCGTTCTTATAAGAATGTCCCAAAACTTCAATCCATTTTCGGCACGAGTTATTTTTAGCCGATTGTCCCCAAATTTTGGCTCACTCATTTTTAGATACTAAAGAACAATATAGGACCCTACCAGGTATAAAAAAGTGAATTTCGTTTTTAAGGACACCTCTAGTATAGATATTATACAAATTTTATTAAAATCACGCATAGACATTCCTTGTAAGTGTAATTAATGTATACAAGTGACTAGAGTTAGACATTTATGCAAGTATATCCGTTAGTCTACATTAAACGGAATTTCCTTTTCCGTTATTTCACTTTAACATTTTTTTTAGTATGATACTCGGCAATGTTAATAATTTTTTTTTTTTTTTTTTTGTGATTCACATTTTCTTTTTGTCAATGACACAAAAAATGATTGGAATTTAACAGATGGTTAACGACAAAAAATGTGATATTGTTTAAAGAATTATAATTAAAGAGTTTATGCTTTATTAACAAAAAAAAATCTGTTTTAACAGTATTGTTTCAGTAATGAGACATTTTTGGTTATCATCCTTTAAAATTTAGTTGTCATAGGTAAAAAATTGATTTTTTTTTTATTTTATGAATAAAATTTGACTTCAAAGAAATTAAATAACGTTTTTTAGTTAAAATTTCATTGATTCTAGATTCGATGTTTCTCTATCTATAAAAAAATGTTTCTCTATCTATAAAAAAATGTTTTGAATCCTCAATGAAGATTTGAAAAGAAATTGTATTTTATATCGTATTTTTTATTTAACTAACAAGGGAAGTATCTCAACCCTTATAAACCAATTTGCCTGAAACTCCAAATATATATAAAAGAAGCGATTGGGTATCTCGGCTTATCGGCCATATTATTGTTAAACAATTTCGTTGTTCCCTTATGAAACAATGTGGACCTTAGGGAAAATTTTAATAACTCCCAAACAAAAAGGAATATCACTAGAGCAAAAATACGTGCCGACATAAATTTAATAAAGATTATTTCGTATTTATATAGTCATCGTATGTCAATGTCTTTTTATAAATCCCCCAAAATTTACACATTTTTATGAAAAAACTATTTAACAAAAATGTTTACAAGGTTGTGCCACCGCTGGATAGGCACTAAAACCCCTTTCTTCTCATATAGAAACATCATATAATTTCTTAGAAAGAAACTGCTGAAAATCCGAAAAACTATTCACCATTTTGTTGACCCATTTTTTAAACCCCTAAATCCCCGATATGGCCGATATGCCGAGACACCCCAACGTTAAAATCGTCTTTTTTATATATATTTCAAGTTTCAGTTAAATTGGTCCATAAGGGTTAAGATACTTCCCTTGTGAGCTCACAAGTAGACATACATAGAATTTACCACATTTGCATGTTCTTGAAACTTATTATGAGATATTTATTTTATGGCATAGAAAACTCACTTGTAAAAACCATTATGTGTGGCTGAGTGGTACTGAATAAAAGTCTTGTTTATTTGAAAAAAGTTTTCAACTCCTAAAGTTATAGTGGTAATAGTCACACCCAGCTATAACAAAATTTTACTTAAACTTCCAGAATCTGACCATTTTTTGGAAGAAAAAATGTGTCAGAATCGGAGACTTTTTTAATAGAAAAAAAGTCTCAGAATCTGAGATTTTTTCTATAAGAAATATAACTCAGAATCTGAGAATTTTTCTAAAAGAAAAATGTCTCAGAATCTCAGAATTTTTCTATAAGAAAAATGTTTCAGAGTCTAAGAATTTGTTTATAAGAAAAATGTCTCAAAATCTGAGAAACTTTCTATAAGAAAAGTTTTTCAGAATCTGAGAATTTTTCTATAAGAAAAATGCCTCAAAATCTAAGAATTTTTCTATAAGAAAAATGTCTCAGAATCTGAAAATTTTTCTATAAGAAAAATGTCTCAGAATGTGACAATTTTTCTATAAGATAAATGTCTCAGGATCTGAGAATTTTTGTCTTAATGAAAAATGTCTCAGAATTTGAGATTTTTTCTATAAGAAAAATGTCCCAGAATCTGAGATTTTTGTATAAGAAAAATGTTTTAGAATCTGAGAATTTTTCTATAAGAAAAATGTCTCAGAATCTGAGAAATTTTCTATAAGAAAAGTTTTTCAGAATCTGAGAATTTTTCTATAAGAAAAATGTCACAAACTCTAAGAATTTTTCTATAAGAAAATTGTCTCAGAATCTGATAATTTTTCTGTAAGAAAAATGTTTAAAAAACTGAGAATTTTTCTAAAAGAAAAATGTCTCAGAATTTGAGATTTTTTCTATAAGACAAATGTCTAAGAATCTGAAAATTTTTCTATAAGAAAAATGTCTCAGAACCTGAAAATTTTTCTATAAGAAAAATGTCTCAGAATCTGAAAATATTTCTATAAGAAAAATGTCTCAGAATCTGAGAATTTTTCTTAAAGAAAAATGTCTCAGAATCAGAGAATTTTTCTAAAAGAAAAGTTTTTAAGAATCTGAGAATTTTTCTATAAGAAAAGTTTTTCAGAATCTGAGAATTTTTCTATAAGAAAAATGTCACAAAATCTAAGAATTTTTCTATAAGAAAAATTTTCAGAATCTGATAAATTTTCTATAAAAAAAAATATCTCAGAATCTGAGAATTTTTCTATAAAAAAAAATGTCTCAGAATCTGAGAATTTTTCTATAAGAAAAATGTCTCAGTATCTGAGAATTTTTCTATAAAAAAAATATCTCAGAACCTGAAAATTTTTCTATATGAAAAATGTCTCAGAAGCTAAGAAATTTTCTATAAGAAAAATGTCTCAGAATCTGAGAATTTTTCTTTAAGAAAAATGTCTCAGAATCTGAGAAATTTTCTATAAGCAAATTGTCACAGAATATGAGACATTTTTCTATAAGAATCTGAGAATTTTTCTATAAGAAAAATGTCTCAGAATCTGAGAAATTTTTTTTAAGACAAATGTCTCAGAATCTCAGAATTTTTCTATAGCAAAATGTCTCAGAAACTGAGAATTTTTCTATAAGAAAAATATCTCAGAATTTGAGATTTTTTCTATAAAAAAATGTCTCAGAATTTGAGAAATTTTATATAAGAAAAATATTTTAGAATCTGAGAACTTTCTATAAAAAAAAATGTATCAGAATCTGAGAATTTTTCTATAAAAAAAATTTTTTAGAATCGAAGAGTTTTTCTATACGAAAAATGTCTGAGAATCTGAGCATTTTTGTATACGAAAAATGTCTCAGAATCTGAGACTTTAACTATAGGAAAAATGTCTCAGAATCTGAGACTTTTTCTATAAGAAAAATTGATCAGAGACTGAGAAATAGAAAAATTCTTAGATTCTGAGACATTTTTTTTATAGGAAAATTCTCAGATTCTGAGGCATTTTGCTTATAGAAAAATTCTCAGATTCTGAGACATTTTTCTTATAGAAAAACTATCAGATTCTGAGACATTTTTCTTATAGAAAAATTCTCAGATTCTGAGACATTTTTCTTAAATAAAAATTCTCAGATTCTGAGACATTTTTCTTACAGAAAATTCTCAGATTTTGAGACTTTTTTCTTATAGAAAAATTCTCAGATTCTGAATCATTTTCTTATTGAAAAATTCTGAGATTCTAAAGCATTTTTCTATAAGAAAAATGTCTCAGAATCTGAAAATTTTTCTATAAGAAAAATAAGAAAAATGTCTCAGAATTTGAGAACTTTTCTATAAGAAAAATGTCTCAGAATCTGAGAAATTTTCTATAAGAAAAATTTCTCAGAATATGAGATATTTTTCAATAAGAAAAATGTCTCAGAATCCAAGAATTTTTCTTTAAGAAAAATGTCTCAGAATCTAAGAATTTTTCTATAAGAAAAATGTCGAAGAATCTGAGAATAAGAGATTTTTTCTAAAGGAAAAATACCTCAGAATCTGAGAATTTTTCTATAAGAAAAATGTCTCAGAATCTGAGAATTTTTCTATAAGAAAAATATCTCAGAATCTAAGAATTTTTCTATAAGAAAAATGTCTAAAATTCTGTGAATATTTCTATAAGAAAGATCTCTCAGAATATAAGAATTTTTCTATAAGAAAATTGTCTTAGAATCTGAACATTTTTATATAAGAAAAATTTCTCAGAATCTGAGAATTTTTCTATAGGAAAAATGTTTTAGAATCTGAGAAGAATTTTCCTATAAGAAAAATGTCTCAGAATCTGAGAATTATACTATAAGAAAATTGATTTAGAATCTGAGAATTTGCGATAAGAAAAATGTCCTAGAATCTGAGAAATTTTTTTTAAGACAAATGTCTCAGAATCTCAGAATTTTTCTATAGCAAAATGTCTCAGAAACTGAGAATTTTTCTATAAGAAAAATATCTCAGAATTTGAGATTTTTTCTATAAAAAAATGTCTCAGAATTTGAGAAATTTTATATAAGAAAAATATTTTAGAATCTGAGAACTTTCTATAAAAAAAATGTATCAGAATCTGAGAATTTTTCTATAAAAAAAAATTTTTAGAATCGAAGAGTTTTTCTATACGAAAAATGTCTGAGAATCTGAGCATTTTTGTATACGAAAAATGTCTCAGAATCTGAGACTTTAACTATAGGAAAAATGTCTCAGAATCTGAGACTTTTTCTATAAGAAAAATTGATCAGAGACTGAGAAATAGAAAAATTCTTAGATTCTGAGACATTTTTTTTATAGGAAAATTCTCAGATTCTGAGGCATTTTGCTTATAGAAAAATTCTCAGATTCTGAGACATTTTTCTTATAGAAAAACTATCAGATTCTGAGACATTTTTCTTATAGAAAAATTCTCAGATTCTGAGACATTTTTCTTAAATAAAAATTCTCAGATTCTGAGACATTTTTCTTACAGAAAATTCTCAGATTCTGAGACTTTTTTCTTATAGAAAAATTCTCAGATTCTGAATCATTTTCTTATTGAAAAATTCTGAGATTCTAAAGCATTTTTCTATAAGAAAAATGTCTCAGAATCTGAAAATTTTTCTATAAGAAAAATAAGAAAAATGTCTCAGAATTTGAGAACTTTTCTATAAGAAAAATGTCTCAGAATCTGAGAAATTTTCTATAAGAAAAATTTCTCAGAATATGAGATATTTTTCAATAAGAAAAATGTCTCAGAATCCAAGAATTTTTCTTTAAGAAAAATGTCTCAGAATCTAAGAATTTTTCTATAAGAAAAATGTCGAAGAATCTGAGAATAAGAGATTTTTTCTAAAGGAAAAATACCTCAGAATCTGAGAATTTTTCTATAAGAAAAATGTCTCAGAATCTGAGAATTTTTCTATAAGAAAAATATCTCAGAATCTAAGAATTTTTCTATAAGAAAAATGTCTAAAATTCTGTGAATATTTCTATAAGAAAGATCTCTCAGAATATAAGAATTTTTCTATAAGAAAAATGTCTTAGAATCTGAACATTTTTATATAAGAAAAATTTCTCAGAATCTGAGAATTTTTCTATAGGAAAAATGTTTTAGAATCTGAGAAGAATTTTCCTATAAGAAAAATGTCTCAGAATCTGAGAATTATACTATAAGAAAATTGATTTAGAATCTGAGAATTTGCGATAAGAAAAATGTCCTAGAATCTGAGAATTTTTCTATAAGAAAAATGTTTAGAGTCTAAGAATTTTTTTTATAAGAAAAATGTCTCAGAACATGAGAATTTTTCTATAAGAAAAATATCTCAGAATCTGATAATTATTTTTTAAGAAAACTGTTCTTAGATTCGTTCAAACCCAGTTAAAAAGTTTGCTGGGTTACTCATATCAATCACTACATGTTCTGTGTGACTTATAGACAGCAACACAAAAAAAAATAGTTTATATCATCAACAAAATATGTGCTCAAAATATCTCAACTGGTTTATTCGTTGACTAACGCATTCATCTTTCTTTCAACAAAATCTGTGTTTTAAAGAAAAAATGTTAAATATTAAACTTGCACCATTTAAGAGACAAAAAGCTGAAAAATAGTGTAGAAGAACGTTGAGTTTTCTCTATAAACTTCTGATTAATTTTTATTAAAAAATAAAAATTGTTTTATTCGACCTTTAAAATATTATATTTTGGGTAGGTTTATTCTAGCTCGAGGTCATTATTTCCTTTACTAATTAAAACTATGATATTCTAATAGAATAATTTTCAAGAAAACTTATTTTTCTTTTTTAAATTTATTTATGTTGGAAAATTTTTGCAAGACTTAATCGACACGTGTTTCGGGATTTGTCAGATCCCATTGTCAAGATTATTTAGCAAAAATAATCTTGACAATGTCGTGTCGATTAAGTCTTGCAAAAAATTACAAACATAAATGAATTTAAATCAGAAAAATAATTTTTCTTGAAAATTATTCTATGAGAATATCATAGTTTTAATTAGTAAAGGAAATAATGACCTCGAGCTAGAATAAACCTACTCAAAATATGGTCTCTAGAAACTATAAATATGTTTGCACAGCAGTAATAGAACAATAAACGATTATTTGTCAAGGCATATCAATGTGGAGGTTGTATCGTCTAAGGTGCCGGTCATCATGTGTTGTTAATGGTATAAATATGACAAAATAATAATTATTAGGGCAAGTACTTTCATGAAAATGCATATTTTTACTCAGCATTGTAAACATAACATAAATTAAATATCTATCCGAATCAAAGAATTTGCAACAAAATGGCATTGATTTGTAGTTGCATATTTTTGCATATTTTGGTATAAATGCATATTTTTGCATATTTTGATATTAATTGGACTTTTTTTAAATTACATCAATATTTTTTCAAAACTTCCTTAGGAAAATTCAAACCATATCCCCTATTTCTTATAGAAAAATGTATTTATTTATCGAAATCATATTCTAATGCATTTTTTAAAGAAATGGATTCTGGAAGTATAATTTTTAGATTCTGAAAAATTTTTCCTATTTAAAATGTTCCTATTCTGAGATATTTATGAATCTCTTCTCTAATCGTAAAGAAAAAAATGTTTTCGAATTTAATATTTTTTGCAGGAAAATTGCATTTTTATTTTGATTAGAGTTAGGGTGGGTTAACTTTTGCCTTTAAGTTAGGGTTAACTTTTTTAGGGTTAACTTTTGCCTTTAAAATAATTTTTTGACTTGAAAATCGGAAAATTCCGAAAAAAGTATTTTAAAAATAAATATTTTTTTTAGAATAAAGAACACAAAGTATTGAAAAATAAATTGTTTTAGAAAAATATTGGATTTTAATATTTTTTTTTCTTTTAGAAACTTTTTTAGTTCAGAAATATTTAGTGACTTAAGGAAAAAACTTCTCAAGTAAAAAATATTTTACTAACTAAAAATTGTTTCCACTCAATAAAACATTTTTAAGAATTGTCGAGGGCCTTAAAATATTTGAAAAAGCCTAATTTATGTTGACAAATTATTTTTTTTTGTAAAAACAATAATTTTTAGATGCATATTTTTAAAGTTTTTAATGCATATTTTGGATTTTTAGACGCATATTATAGGCACATATTTTCGTTTTTTAGATGCATGAAAGTACTTGCCCTAATAATTATATTAAGAAACATTTTTGTTAAAGAAAACTTGTGTCATTCTAAGACTATATTTCTATAGAAAAACATTTGTCATATGCAAAATTCCCAAATCCTGATATTATTTTTTTTATAGAAACTATTAATCTTAAACTTCTTAAACCAGGTATTTTCTTAAAATTTTCTATAGAAAAATTTTCAGATTCGGAAAAATTCCACCAAAGAAAAATTATTTTTTTCTCCATTTATTGTAAAACAAAATGTACAACATTGGAAATAGTGTGACTGAAGTTTGTAATAATGTCACAACTAAGAAACTTACAAACACCCACAATTCTATGGAATATTGCGGATGAACAAAAATTCCTGAAAATCTTGAACTACAAATAACTATAAAGAATGCATGTATTTAGCTATAACAAAGATATGTATTTGGTAGAAACTAGGAATTTAGTAACTTAACATTCTACAGAATTTTGGAATGCAAATTGTAAACTTTTATAATAGCCTCCACTTAGGTTGGATAAGAGCAGTAAGCAAAACATCCATGAGAATCTCTTCCCAAGTGTCTAGTAAATTTTTTGTTCTACTAGACCTTACTGTCATTATTTTGATAAAAATTATAAATAATAATATGGCATTCTTAAATATGCTTACCGTAATCATGATTTTTCTCTGCGTGTATACAAATTGTTGCTACTACATGAATTTATCATGCAAGAAAATTTATGGAATAACAACTATAAGATTTTTTTAGATTTATTGTCTGTTTTTTCGCAATAAAATCCCTTGCAGGAGCATAAGACAGAACGTATGGTAGTTTGAATATGGAATGTATACACAATCACGATACCGCAATAAAGAATTAGAATCGTGTCCGAATTATTGAGTCTACACCTAAAAAAATTCCTGCCTTATATGTACGAAAACGTTCGTACATTGTACGAAAAATTTCGTTGTTTCGCACCACGAAATTCTAGCGTACAATGTACGAAATGCACGAAATTTTTTCGTAAAATAAACGAAATTATTTTTGTATTTTACAAACAAATTTCGTAAAATAAACGCAATAAATTTTTGTGTTTTACGAAAATTTTCGTAAAATAAACGAAATATTTTTTTTGTTTTACGAAATTATTTCGTAAAATAAACGACAAAATCTTTTGTAAAAAAAATCGTTAAATAAACGAAATTAAATGTAAAAATTCTTTCTTGAGAATAAGAACAACGTTTTCAACGTTTTGACATCAATATTTCCAAGCAATTAATTGTTTCTTCTTAACAGAGACTTATAAGATTTCATTCATTATTTACAGTGATTTTGTTTAAGGCTACGTTCACACTACAAGAACTTACCACCTCCCCACATGTAAAAAAAAAAAATTATATCATCAAGCCTCAAATTTTATTTTAATTCGATTAGCATCAAATTTTAATTGATCCTTAAAATAAATAAAAACCAAGTGAGAGCTTTAAATTCGGCTGTGCCGAATCTATATCCCAAGTAAGTAAAAAATTATCAGAGTTATCATTATTGAAATTAATTCTTTATACCCACGACCACAAGACATTTTCTAATCCCCTGGGTCGAAGCACAGTATTTAAAATTTTTTTGACATAAAAATGTTTTATTTGTTTAACAAAAATGCAAAAAAACACTTTAAAAAAATTAGGTTTTCAGAGGTTGGTTTATTTCTTTAAGGGGATTTTTTTTTTGCATGGACCGATAGATAGAATGCCTTAGAATCTATCATGGATCAATAATATATATGGGGGTTTTCGTGTCAACTGACACAACTTTTGAAACCGATATCTTCCGATCGGGATGAAATTTGCACCAAGGTTAGTCCTATTGGATAGTAGTTCAGACACAATTTTTCAACGAGATCGGTCAAGAACTCTCTGAGTTAGAGGGGGTCGAAATTTGACATTTTGGCCAAAGAGGTGTTGATTCTCATCCATGTAACTTCTTACCTATTGTTTTTAGCAAAATGTGTCCCAAAGAGTTTAGATAGCTATTTCTTCAGTCTTTCGAAAAAAAATATAAAAAAAATAAAAAATAAATTTTTGATTTTTTTTCTTAAAAATATAAAACTTTTTTGACTTTTTCCTCAAATTGGGCCCTTTTTTTTTTGATTCAAAAGAAAGCTTAGGTGATTTCCTTTAAGAGCTGTGGGGTCGCTTAGTGGGATGCGAGTGGGATATCTATGAAAAAAATTTTTTTTTAACTTTGGAACACAAAAAACGGTTCTTCAATTTGCACTATTAGGCGTGGGATAGCTAACCAGTTTTCGATTTCGATCCGCGATACCCTCTAATTTTTTTAAGGTTCGAAAAAGAAAGCACGAGCCAAAAAATGGGGGCGGTGGGGAGGGGCCATATGGCCCCTCATTGGGGTCAAAGTTGGGCGTAAAGAGGTAAAAATCCTCAAAAAGCCCCAAAACTCCCCTAGAAACGCCCCTGGAGGGGTGCAATGTGAGACCGACCTCCAATAATTTTCTGCCCCCAACATTTTTCTTGAACATACCTTACCCGTATTTCCTAAGGGGGCTCCCATACAAAATGATATTTTTATAAAATTTGCTCCTACCGCTCTAACTGTCCATATGGTGCCCCTAGAGATGTAAAATGTATGACCGACCCCCAATATTTTTTCAACTCCAACATTTTCTTAGAATATACCTACCCTTTATTTTCAACTCTTAAGGGGGTCCCCATACATTTTTTTTTATTTTTTTATTAGTTTTTAAAAATACATGTTTTTATAATGTATGGGAGCCCCTTAGGGAGTGGAGATAGGGTGTTATGATGTTCGGACAAAATGTTGGTAGCTAAAAAATAATGGGGGTTGGTCGTAATTTTTGCCTCTCTAGGAGGCACGGTAGGGGCGGTAGGAGCTGGTTTAATAAAACAAATTTATAAAAAATAAAAGAAATGTATGGGGACCACCTTAAGGGTTAAAGATACATTGTAGGTATGTTTGCAAAAAATGTTGGAATTAATAAAATAATGGAGGTCGGTCATACATTTGGCCCCACTAGGGGCACTTTAGGGTAAGTTAGAATGGTAGGATCAATTTTTTTAAAAATGTTTTGTATGGGAGCCCCCTTAGGAAGTGGAAATAGGGGTAAGGTATGTTCAAGAAAAATGTTGGGGGCAGAAAATTATTTGAGGTCGGTCTCACATTGCACCCCTCCAGGGGCGTTTCTAGGGGAGTTTTGGGGCTTTTCAGGATTTTTACCTCTTTACGCCCAGCTTTGACCCCAATGAGGGGCCATATGGCCCCTCCCCACCGCCCCCATTTTTTGGCTCGTGCTTTCTTTATCGAACCTTAAAAAAATTAGAGGGTATCGCGGATCGAAATCGAAAACTGGTTAGCTATCCCACGCCTAATAGTGCAAATTGAAGAACCGTTTTTTGTGTTCCAAAGTTAAAAAAAAAAAAATTTTCATAGATATCCCACTCGCATCCCACTAAGCGACCCCACAGCTCTTAAAGGAAATTACCTAAGCTTTCTTTTGAATCAAAAAAAAAAAAAAAGGGCCCAATTTGAGTAAAAAGTCAAAAAATTTTTGGATTTTTAAGAAAAAAAATCAAAAAATTTCTTTTTATTTTTTTTATATTTTTTTTTCGAAAGACTGAATAAATATCTATCTAAACTCTTTGGGACACATTTTGCTAAAAACAATAGGTAAGAAGTTACATGGATGAGAATCAACACCTCTTTGGCCAAAATGTCAAATTTCGACCCCCTCTAACTCAGAGAGTTCTTGACCGATCTCGTTGAAAAATTGTGAACTACTACTATCCAATAGGACTAACCTTGGTGCAAATTTCACCCCGATCGGAAGATATCGGTTTCAAAAGTTGTGTCAGTTGACACGAAAACCCCCATATATATATACTTTATGGGGTCCCCGACCGATATTTCGAAGCGTTACACACGAAATGACAAAGTGATTATGCCCCAATACTGTTGTTGGAGTGCATAAAAACACCCTTTAAGCATGCATTTAAAGATTTCTTCTTTTTTGATTAGTTTCGTAAAATTACAAAATTCTTGATAATTTTTTTTTCGTGGACTTTATATTGTCCACTTTCGTATATTTTACGAAAGAAGTTTTTACGAATTATTTTCGTAAAAATACGAAAGTCTGTACACTTTTTTTTGTAATATGTAGTCAACATTCGTATATTTTACGAAAGAAGAATTTACATTCTTTTTTTCGTTACTTTCGTAAAATTACAAAAGTTTTTACAAAATTTTTTTCGTAATATGTAGTCAACATTTGTAAATATTACGAAAAAAATATTTACTAATCATTTTCGTTGCATTCGTAAAAATACGAAATTCAGTACTAAAGTTTTTCGTACTATGTAGTCAACTTTCGTGTATTTTACGAAAAAACTAAGTACGAAACTTTTTTCGTAAAATGTTGCATGGATTTTTTTCGGTGTATAATGTGTAAACCTCATTTTTATGATATTAACATCATACTTCACAGGTTAAATATTTGTGGGACTTTCAGACAACATAGTAGGATTCGCCCAGTTATAACGTCTTGAATATGACAAACAACCTGAGGTGATAGGCCAATTCTGAGAACAGATTCGGATTCAGCGCACCTCAAACCCACACCACAAACCCTTAGAAAAGTATACTCTATGGGTTAAAAATTTGTTGGCCTGTGTTATTAAAGGACAAAAATATATACTACTATAATTAAAAGTAAACATTACTATTAAAATTTCAAGGAAAAAAAATATGACAATTTACTGCAACATGAAGAAATAAAAACATTATAGTGGCCAACCATACGGCAATAAAATTAATTTAAACTTTTAATTTTAAGGTTGACTTAAATTTCACTTTGTTTTTAAAAACAAAAACAGATTTTATAGATATTTAGTAATTTACAATTTAATATTTTTTTTTTTTGAAAAAAATTAATTTTATAGTTAAAATTTGAATTAAAACTTAAATTTCTTTTTAAATTTTTAGGTGTTTCGCATATAACATCAGAACTTTGTTCATCTTCAACACAAATTGATGTCAATCAGGTGAGTTTCAAAGATAAATAATATGGTGATACTTAAAAGTAATCAATGATAACACAAAAAGCCTTTTGTTTTTATAAAATAATTGTTCTCTCCCCGATTTGTAATTCAAAAAATTCCATTCGTAATTCGAAGAATCTACTTGTAATTCCAATATTCCGTTTTTAATTCGAAAATTTAATTTTTAATTTGAAGATTCAAAAAAATCAATTGTAATTCAAAGATTTCAATTGTAATCGAAGATTTCAATTGTAATCGAAGATTTCAATTGTAGTTTGAAAAGATTAACTTTATTTAATTAAAAAATTATCAATTGTAATTCAAAAAAGATCGATGGTTATTCGGAAAAGGTAAATTTTAATTAGAACTCGATTAATTGTAGTTCGAAAATCATTAATTGTTATTCGGAAGAGATCAATTCTAGTTCGAAAAAGATCAGATTTTTTTCTAGAACGAAATTTGTAATTCGTTTAATTGTAATTCGAAAGATATCAACTGTAATTCGAAAAAGAATAATTGTAATTCGGGATTGATCAATTTTAATACATACAAGATCAATTGTGGTTCAAAAAACATAAGCTATAATTCGGAAAAGATCAACTGTTACTCGTAAAAAAATTAATTTGTACTTCGAATAAGAATTGTTATCTAAACAAGATTAATTGTAATTTGAAAAAGATCAACTAATTTCAAAAAACATAAATTGTTATTCAACAAAGATCAGTTGCTATTCGAAAAATGTCAATTGTAATTCGAAAAACATAAATTGTAATACGAAAAAGATCACTTCAAATTCGAAAAAGATTAAATGTTATTCGAAAATATAAATTTTTATTCAAATCCTACTGATGATAACACTAACTGGGGTGTTTGAAACCGGTATGGGAATACCAGAAATGTCTATAATTTTTATAAATTCAATTTTTCGCTATTTTTTAAACGAGCTCGATCTGTACTTACAGAAAAACACAAATAAAATTACTGTCAAAACATGTCGCAAAACACGTCTTAGAAATAGAAAATGCAAATTCCTTCATTTGTGTCTGCAATTCCAGATCATGTTGGTAACCGTTGCGAAATAATGTACACTCAAAAAAATAAAACTGTAAAGTTAACTAATTTTTTTTTGTTAACTCGAGTTTACTGGCTTTTTAGCAAATTTTTAGTTAAAATCAGCGTTTTAACTACTTTTTTTAGTTAAGTTCAATTTACGAAAATACTAGTTTTGAACAAATTTTGAATTAATTTTTTTTGTTGACTTCAAAACTGAGTTTACGAATTTTTACTAATTAATTTGCTGATTTTTCGTAACAAATTTGTTAAGTGGAATTTCTTGCGAAGCCTCCTATGCAAATCTCATAAGTTCTACTTAAGCTGATGAAAAAATAGAAAAAATAAACTTTTAATTTTTTACAAAATATTTTCTAAATTTTAGTTTACGAAAAGTAACAAAAAGTTTAGCTGAATTCAACTAATTTTTTTGTTAATATATGTACATAAAAACGTTACGAAATTTCAGCTAAATTTTTAGTTAAAGTTACGGTTTTTTTTGCTAAATTCGTTCTACGAAAAGTTAACTAAATATTTTTAGTTAAATTAACTAAAAATTTAGTAGGCCCAAAATCAGGTGCTTTTTTAGTTAAAATTAACTAAATTTTTTGTTAACTTTACAGTTTTTTTTTTTGAGTGTAAGAGACAAAAAAGTTGAGAAAAAGTATTAAGTGACGTTGAGATTGCTAGAAATTGAATTGTAGTGTTGGAAACTGTTAAAATTTATTCAATTCGGCCTTGCCGAATGTAGTGCTACCCTCCACAATTTCAAAAAGATAAAAAAAAACCGCGATTTTTTTTTTTCAAAAAATATGTGCGTACTTATTTAAATACCATTTGGTGTTCAATTATGTTCACATATGTCAACCAGCAGCCGAATTAAAGCATTTTGTATATTTAGGTTACGTTGAATGTACACTCAAAATAAATTCTCTGTCCAATCAGCAGAAAAATCTGCTGAAAATACACCCATTTTGAGCCATATGAGAAATCTGCTGATTTTAGCAGACAGGGTTTGCTAAATATCTGTCATAAGATGTAAATAAATATAACAATAAAAAAAAAAAAAAAAACATACGGCGCCAGCCAGCATCGAACTCGCCACCTTCCGATTTGAAAGTACACTTCTTAACCACTACGCTACGGAAGCTTATACTTTTATCTGGCGTTTTAGTTATTAAACATATGTGACATTTTACTATGTTTATACTGATTTTGTTTGCTGAATTTCATTATTTTGTTAAGAAATTTTTTTATTTAAAAAAAAAAATCAGAACAGATTGTCAGCAGATTGCTCTGCTGAAATCAGCAGATTGATCTGCTGAAATCAGCAGAAATATCTGCTGATTTTAGCAGAAAAATCTGCTGATTTTAGCAGAACAATCTGCTGATTTCAGCAGAATAATCTGCTGATTTCAGCAGAACAATCTGCTGATTTCAGCAGAACAATCTGCTGATTTCAGCAGAGCAATCTGCTGACAATCTGTTCTGTTTTTTTTTTTTATATAAAAAAATTTCAGCAAACAAAATCAGTAGAAACATAGTAAAATGTCTGTTATTTTCTTAAACTGAATGACAGAGATTTTACTAAAAATATCCTTCTCAGTAGAACAATCTCCTAAAAGATTGCTAATTCAAATTGAAAGTCCTTTTACAGATTTTTTGACAGAGTTTTTCTTTTGAGTGTACTAAAATTTTTGAGGTGTCCTTACATTTTCGTTCATAACGTTTGAACCGCTGAACCGATATCGCTCAAATGCAATATCAAACTTCTCGGAAGAACTTTCAATAAATATGGTAAGTTTCAGGCGTTTCCGTGTAATATTTCGGTCGTGCTCACCATGTCCACAGACAGACAGACGGACATCGCTAAAATGTCTTAAAATCGATCAGGGATCATGAATATATATACTTTATGAGGTCCCAGACCGATATTTCGATGAGTCACTAACAAGGAAGGTCTTTCACAGGGCACCCACCGATTGTCTTAAAACTTGCATACGGTAAAGAGGGGAGGAAAATAAGAGTTACCTGTTTTTTCTTAGCTGCCAATCTCACATTTAGCGGGTCAAAGGGGAGGGGGAAAAATTTTTTTTTTTTTTTTTGAGGATTTTTCACATTTCTTCAAAAGAAACTATATAAATGTTTTATATAGGTCGAAAGGTTTTTTTGAAGGCCTATCCAAATTCGGCTTCTTTAAGTTCGTTGTTGTCAAATAAGTAAAATCATTGGGATATAATAATCTCTATCAAAATTAAGCTGACCCGTATTTTTTCGTTTGGAGAAATTCCTACTAGTTCGACTTTTATACGGATTTTCCCGAAAGCCCTTGTTTTTTATAAGGTGGCAACCCTTTTATAAATTTGTGATTGGGCAGCTAAAAAAAACAGGTGACTCTTATTATTTCCCCCTCAATCCAATATTCAAGTTTCAGGACAATCGGTGGGTGCCCTGGGAAAGACCTTTCTTGGAAGTGGAGGGATCTTTTTGAATTACAAAAAAATCTTCGAACTCCAAAGAAATCTTTAAATTACAGTTAATCCTTCTTGAATTACATTTAAAAAAAGTGTAGAAACATGAAATTTTGAATCTGGAATCTTCAAGCGATATATTAAAAATCAGAAAAAAGTAGTTTTTGGAAATTCATATTCCAAAGGTCAAAAAAATTTTTTTTTTTAATTTTTCAGGGGGAAAAGGAGTAAGGAACGGGTTAATGAGACACTAGACATTTTTTATTAATTTAACGAATGTTAAATGGAACTAAATGGAATGCATTAGGGAACGAAATGGAATGGAATGGAATAGAGAACGCAATGGAATACATTTTTTTACTCACAATTTTTTCACTTTAACATTTGTTTTAAACAAATTCTGATTAATTTTTATTAAAAAATGAAAATTATTTTATTGGACACTTAAAATATTTTTTTTGAGTAGGTTTATTCTAGCTCGAGGTCATATTTCATTTACTTTTTAAAACTATTCTAAAAGAATAATTTTCAAGAAAATTATTTTTCTTTTTTAAATTTATTTATGTTGGTTAGCCGACACGTGGTTCGTAATTTGTCAGTATCTATTGTCAAGACTATTTAGCAAATATAACAAATGTGATCAAACTAATTGAATTTACTCTTCTAATACTCAATGAGTGTGCAGTTGAATATGAATTAGTATGTATGTTTGAACATTGGCAATTGTTATTTAAATTCATTATGCTAATTGAAGTACACGATTTTTATATTTGCTAAATAGTCTTGACAAAGATATCTGACAAATTCCAAAACACGTGTCAGCTAAGTCTTGCAAAAATTACCAACAAAAATAGATTTACAAATTTTAATAAATCTAAAACAGAAAAATAATTTTCTTGAAAATTACACTATGAAAATATCATAGTTTTAATTAGTAAAGGAAATTTGACCTCGAGCTTAAATAAACCTACTCAAAATATTTTTTTTTTTTTTTTGTTTTAAACTTAAAATAATTTTTTCTTAAAATTCTCTTTTTACTGAAATTAGTTTTTAGTAAAAACTTTTTCCGCCAAATTTTTCCGGTAAATTTTTTCACTGAGAATTTTTTCAATATTTTTCTGATCCTTTTATTCTAATTCTGTTTCGGTGTTTAATATTACCGGTAACCGGACGGTCATGCTAGTCTTTTATTTTTTTTTTTGAACATAATATTATTTATGATTAATATAATTTTGAAACACATCTTAAGGAAAACGTGCATAAGTGTGGACTTAATTCCTAATTATCCTATAACATCCAAATTATAAACCTGCCCGAGTAAAAAAATTGATATGACACAATATATAATTTAATATGGGTTCGTGTCTATTTTGATATAATCTTATACTAAAAATGGTTTCATAAGATTTGATCGAATAATATCAGTTTATATAACTTTATATCGACTTTGATACGAGTTTTGGTCTAATCCAATGATATAAAATTATATCCAATTATATTAAAATTTATACAATTTTAGAAATCGGATGTTTTTTTTTAGTTTTTAATAAAAAGTTGAAAAATTAAAATAATAAAAATAAGTTGTTCTTTGAAAAAAAACTTAGAAAAATTTCAAAAAATGGAGTCATGTTAAATTTTATATAAAACACTTAGAACATATTTTCAAAAAAATTTGTCCTTGGAAAAAACTTAGAAAAATTTGAAAAAATGGAGTTATATAAAATTTTATATAAAACACTTAGAAAATATTTAAAAAAAATGTTCCTTGAAAAAAACTTAGAAAAAATTTAAAAGATGGAGTCATATAAAATTTTATTCAAAACACTTAGAAAATATTCGTGATAAAAAAGTGGTGCTTGGAAAAATCTTAGAAAAATAAAAAAATATGAAGTCATATGAAATTTTATATAAAACACTTTGAAAATATTAAAAAATAATGGAGGCATATAAAATTTTATATAAAACACTTAGAAATTTAAAATGATGCATGGGACCAGATGTTGCAACATATAGTTATGTATGGCGATATCTTAATAAAATCCCACATCAAAATTTATTATATAAATTTATCTTGCAATACATAGTGTCACACATGATCATATATCAAATAATATAACTATATAAAAGTATATAAGATCATATTAAATTATTTTTACTCGGGTGTTTATAAAAATGTTTCTCCTTATTCCACACTTGTTAGTTTTGTCATAGTTCCATAGTTTTCCTGTCATGAATATTCAAATCATTTAAATGGCTTTTTGTGAATAGACGTTGTTCAGTTTTATTGCATCCTTGAATGCATTTGTAGTATTTGTGGATATAGTCATTTATGTATGTAGAAGATAATAGTTTCCTGTTAACACAATGAGCATCATTGTTTGATAGGAAAATTACGTTATGTGTCTCACTACACATTAAACCTGTTGTATGCTTAATAATACAAAATCTGTTATTTGATGGATAATGGCAAATTGTTGTGGTAAAAATTATAACATGAGTTTGCAAGCATTTAAACACACAAAAAAATGTTTGTATAACTTTGACGCAAATTAGGATATTTTGGGGTTTAAAGTTGATTAAAGATTAAAAAAAAAATAATTGTGGAGAAAAAAATTTGTGAGACATTTTTCCAAGAGAAATTCTTACTTTGAGACATGTTCACTAAAGACAGGTTTCTCATATATAGACTCTGAGTGAATTTACCTAAATTTTTTTCCGAAATTCGGCAATTACAATGTCTGTCTACTATTTCTAAATACTACTTACTGTTGTTACACGATTTTTTCCACAATCATCGTATTTCACCTTCATTTTCTATTAGCTCTATAGAGAGACATTTTTAATATATAAGTGTGATATAACATTTTATACTTGTACCATATATGCCCATAAAAGGGTCTGTAACATGAAACAACATGCCACGAAAAAGTCTTACATTGTCTTAGAAAAAACGTACATGTAATAAATTTATGCAAGAACCATAACAAAAACACTCCTTACGCGAATTAAAGATACCCTACGAATATATTAAAAAAAACGGCATCGGGTCAATCTTATAGGCAATTCACACCTGAGCAAAATCTCGTTTAAACGAGATTTTGATTAAAATCTCTGTTATTTTATGAGATTTTAATGAGATTCCCCATATAAAGTAAAATCTCGTTCGTAATGAGATTTTACTAAAATCTCATAAATTTTCGATAACTTTTAGGAGATTTAACAACATTTCGATAGCTCACAGAAAACCCAGACACGTCACAGTGTTGATGTATTGGCAGCACGGCCATATTTTTTTTTATTTTTTACCAAAATTTGTGGACAACTAAGAAAATATAATTAAAAACGTTAACATCTATATACAAACGTATATTTAACAGCGTTTTAAGTTTAGAAACATTCCAATATCACCAATTTGATACTAAAAAATAATAATGTCTGTGTCAAGTCTATTTAACTATGGGATATGAAAAGCAGGGTTGTTATATTACAAATATTAGTAAAAAATTTATTTTTAATATATCAAAAAACTTAACTAAAACAATGGCAGATATAAAACAAACGTGTTTTTATTGATAGTTATAATGGGTATTATTGAATTTTATTTAGAGCCATAGAAGAAATGTGCTATCCGCTTTCCATGATGTCGGCCCTTCACCGACCAAAAGGTTAAGAAATCTTGATATCAACAAAGCATCTCTGGACAAATAGAGGTTTCTTGGTGTTTTTGTCATTGTATACTCTCTTTAAACAAAAAATTCCATCTTCCGGTCGAAGATAAATGCTGTTCTGGAATAATTCCGATTGAGTTTTTTTTTTGTTTACAAAAATAAACAGGGTTGCTAAAACAAAATCTCGCTTAACGTAAAAAAATGTATATGTAAACGGCATAGATTTTTAAGTCAGATTTCAGCTAAAATCTACAATATTTTAGCTAGATGTGAATAGGCTATTAGTGAAATCAATCAAAAATAGCTAAAAATTTTCTTGACCCCCTCCGATTTTGGTGAAATTTGGTGTAGTTGTAACACTAACAAGGGAAGTCTCCCTAGTGTCACCCGCGGATCTTTATGTAATTGGTTTTATTTTGTAGAGCAGAAAAAATAAAGGGAGACGAACTTTTTTTTAGCGGCCCAAATTCATATTTAGGGGGTAAAAAGGAGGGGGAAGACAAGGCCATTTTTCAGTTTTTTTCGTTTATCTCCTATATTATGCAAAGAAACCTAGTCATGTTACATACCAAATGAAAGGTCTTTGGAAATCCTATATACGTGTGCTAAAAACGTGCTCAAACATGCACAACTTTTCGTCATGTTGAGTAAAATACCAAAATTTTAGAACATTTTTGTTAATAAGTCGAAAAATATTAACTTCTTCGGCCCGTTGTTAGCACCACGAGATAGGTATTTTTAATACCTTTAATCTGATACTACACATGCCTATATTTATTTTGTTTAAATAGGCGTAAATCTTAAAAAACTGAAAAAGGTCAATTTCCTCCCATACAAATCGACCCCCCCTAAAAATGAGTTTGGGCCGCTAAAAAAAATACGTGTCGAATTAATTTTCGTTCTTAACAACATATCCAAATTTCATGAAGATCGGAGGGTGACACCAGGGAGACTTCCCTTGTAAGTGATAAACTGACGCACAATTATTTTCAGCCCTCTAATTGTAAGTAAACAGTGGCCGAAAATACGGAGGGTCAAAATTTCTCCCAAAATCTCCCAGTCGCGACACTTTGCACCTTAAAAACTTAATATCGTTGGTTCTATAATAGCTAGAAAGTTCATTTTTGATTTGTTTTAAAGCTCATAATATGTTCTACAACCCTACCATAACCAAAAAATTTTCGAAAAGCTTTTATGTAAAAAAAATAAAATAGTAAAATTAGGGCAGATCCTGCTCTTTCATTTGCTATCACTAGTGAAATCCTAGGACAAGTACAAATATTTCAGAAATATTTTACAAAATGTATCCTTTAAAACTTTGAGGTCCAAAAATTTACAAAAAAAAAAATCTTTTTTGGAAATTTACTTTTGGCAAACGGCCGGTTATCCAATTAGTGGGAGTACTTACAGGATACTGTATAATTGGCCAAATGGACGAGCGTATGAGAAATTCTGGGACTATTGTAGAAGTTATGGGGACACTAAAAATATTTTGTAAGTAAATTCAACTGAAAAAACGTTTAAAACAATCGTTTTTCTTTTAAAAAAACGGACTACTTATATTTCATTTGAAACAACATACTTTTTCAGATATTTTTAAACGTTAAAAAATGACTAGACATTCCGTAAAAACAAATGATATTTCAGTTATTTTAACTGTTTACAATTTTGTATTTTGTGGAGTAAAAATATTTTTTTTTTGAATAACAAACTACAAAAACCGTACTTCTGTAAAATCATACGGAATTATCAGTCACAAATAATTTTACTGATAAAAATATATTTCCGTAAATTTTGTAGTTTATTGTTTTAACAACTGTATAAATCATTCAATATTTTAGTTTTTTTGAAAAACAAACGATAAAACGTTTAAAACAACTTTAACTAAAAGCTTTTTGAATAACCGTAAATAGTTACTGTAAAACTTTTCTGGGTGGATGTGGAGGAGGAGGATTCAGTGAAGCACTTGTTATGTGAATGTTCTCGTTTAATGAGAAGCCGCCTTAAGCATTTGGGGCAAAGATTTTTGATGACCTGAATTGCATAAACGGTATTTCATTGGCTTCTCGGGCAGAATACCTTACACTCAAAAAAAAACCTTGTAAAATTACAAGAAAAACTTGTAACCTTTTTTTTGCTACCTCCTATTTGACAAAAATTCCTAGTAATTTTACAAGCTTTTTATAAATAATTTTGTAATTTTACAAGGTTTTTACCAATAAAATTGTAAATTTACAAATTTTTTGACACGATAAAATTTACAAGGAGGTTTTATAACTTTACTAGATTTTTTGCTACCCCATATTTTACGAGAATTCCTAGTAATTTAACAAGATTTTTACCAATAATTTTGTAATTTTAGAAGCTTTTTACCAAAAAAAATTGTAAATTTACAGTTTTTTGGCGCAATAAAAATTACAAGGAATTCTCGTGAATTTACTAGATTGTTTTTGTAAAAATATCTTGGAAATTTTTAATATTACAAAAAAAAATTGTACAATTACAAAAAAAAAAATTATTTTCGATCCAAATTTGTTTGTTAAAAAACAAGGAAAAGTGTCAAATATGATGGATAAAAAGAAAAGAGAAAAAAGAATGTCTCAAATTCTTAAAATTTTTCTACAGAAAAATTGTCTCGGAATGTTAGAATTATTTTAATGAAAATAAATTTGGGAATTTTCTATAGGAAAAAATTGAGAATTTTTTTTATATGAAAAATCTGAGAGTTTTCTATAGGAAAAATCTAATAATGTTTCGTTCGAAAAAATCTGAGAAGATGAGAAAAAGGAAAGGAAATAATGTGAGTATTTTTCTAGGAAAAATGTCGAAGAATCTTCAAATTTTTCAATAGAAAAAATGTTTCTGAATCTTAAAATTTTTTTATAAGAAAAAAATCTCAGCATCTTAAAATAATAAAATTTTCTTCAGAGAAATTTTAACAATTTTTTATAGAAAAAATGTTTTATAGTCTAAAAAGAATAACAGATACAGTGTAGAAAAATATCACGAAAACTGAGATTTTTCTATTAAAAATGTGTCAGAATTTTAAATTTTTTCTATTTAATAGATGTCTCAGATTCTAATACCTTTTTTTAATAGGAAAAACTGAGACCTTTTCTGTAGAAAAAAATTCTTAGAATCCTTGAAAAAAAATCTCAGACTTTTTCGATAGGAAAAACATCTCAGAATTTGTTAGTTTTTTTTATATAGAAAAAATTTTTTTTTGAAAAATGATTCAGGATCTGAGACTTTTTCTATAGAAAAAATATCTTAGAATCTGAGACATTAAGGAAAAATGTACCATAATCTGAGAAAATGTCTCAGATTCTGATATTTTTTTTTATTTGAAAAATGTCTCAGAATCTAAGACTTTTTCTGTAGGAAACTGTCAAAAGCTTATACTCTGAAACTTTTTCTATAAGAAAAATGTCGTAGAATTAAAGACTGTGTTGTAGGAAAAATGTCTAAAATTCACAGATTTTCAATAGGAAATATGTCTTATATAGTGTTTGTTAATCTTAGGCTTTTTTTAATCTTAGGCTTTTTCTAAGTGTGTTTTTATAAAAAAATATTTCAGAATCTAGGAAATGGCCTCAGAAAATTTAAAAAGCATTAAAGTCTTTAATTTTTGTAATCTCAGGTACTTTCTATAGAATAGTTTTTTAAAACCTGAAAATTTCAGAGTAGAAAGAACGTTTTGTTATCTTAGACCTTTTCAGTTAAAAACAAGTAAGAAAGTTATAGTCGGTCAAGACCGACCATATGATACCCAACAACAGTGCTCTCCGGAAAATGGGTCCCAAGTCCAAACATGGACCGATTGGATCTGTCTTTTGTTAGATCTTTATTTGGTGTAAAAAACACACACAGATCAAATTTTAGTGGAATTGGTTTATTTTTTTGTCAATAGACCGATTTGACTGAATATCGGTCGAAATTTTTGAATGGGGGACTAAGTCCAAAAATGATCCAAATATATTCCGATTTGATTAGGTTACTAAAGTGCGCGTTTAACACCTAAAAATAAAATTTTTATTAAATATTTCCATTTTAATGAATTTTGAGTGAATTATGTGAATATCGGGGGCGTTTGTATGGGGGCTAGGTCTTAACATGATCCGATTTTCTCCAATTTCAATAGGCTTCGTCCTTGGGCCAAAAGATGCTTAAGTTTCAAATTTTAAGTCAATTGATTGAAAATTGCGATCTGTGTCGTGCTTAAACCGATAGATGGACAGACGCACGGACGGACAGACGGGCGGACAGACATCGCTAAATCGACTCAAAAAGCAATTCTGAGTCGATCGGTATGCTTGAAGGTAGGTCTAGGACCAATATTTCGGGTAGTTACAAACATCAGCACAAACTCATTATACCCTGTAGGAAATAATGACCTCGAGCTAGAATATACCTACTCAAAATATACTATTTTAAAGGTCGAATAAAACAATTTTTATTTTTCTCATAAAAATTAATCAGAATTTGAAAATTTCTTGATCTTAGGAAAAATTACAATTTTTTGCAAATTTCAGAAAGCAATATCTCGAAAACCGTTCGACCGATTTAAATTTTTTTATATTCGTATTCAGCGCCTCAAAATTAACAAATAGTATGATGTGTCGCAAGATATGTATATTTGATTTTAATTTTTTTTCAGAAATTTTTTACAAATCCAAAATTTTAATCGCCGGGCGCCACGTTTTAATTTAATCCGATTGGCCTCAAATTTGTAAAATACAAGTTTTAGTCCTAAGACAACAAAAATTTCCCCTGACGTTCAAAATTGGAAGAAAAACTTTTTTGCCATACAAAAAAGTGTCAGTCTATTGTATCATATATGCCCACAAAATGGACTGTAACATAAAACAACATGCCACGAAAAAGTCTTACATTGTCTTAGAAACAACGTATATGTAATAAATTTATGCAAGAACCCGAACAAATACCATCTTTATGCGAATTAAGGATGCCCTTCGAATGTATTAAATTTGAACCAAAAAAAAACAGCGCCTTGTTGTAAAATTTGCCACAACCGTAAATATTCCAACCTCATTTTTGAGGTTGTTATAACCGGACATTTGGTTATAACAACTACATTTTGGCTGTCACAACTGTATTTCGGTTGCCATAACCATATTGAGGTTGTGACAACCTCAAATATGAGGTTGGAATATTTACGGTTGTTACAACCGGAATTGTAATGTGAGTGCATTAAATTTTTTATTGGATAATATACATAATCTTTTTCATTATGAAAAAAATGAATTACTAAATGATTCAATTACTTTTGTATTTAAATTTGCTCCGAGCATAAAATTTGTAATATTAATAACTCAAGTTATTGGCCTAATAACATTTGTAATTGAACCTATTACTTGAGTAATAAATATAAATTAAGTGAATTCGTGTATTTAGTAATTATTTCAACTACTTTAGTATCGTGAGAGAAACCATCCTCCAGTCTAAACTGATGTATTATCCAATATTTCTGTCCAATCGGTCCTTTGGTTCTTGCACAGAGAAAAATAAATTTCCAACTGAATTTTTCAGTTGCATTAACTTAAAATTCGGTTGCTGCTACTACATTTTGATGTGGCTAACGAATTTTATAGTTGTTTCAATTAAAAGACAGTTGTAATAACAAAATTTTGTTGTAACTACCGATATTTAGTTGTTTCAACCATAATTCAAATGGATCCACCGATTTTTTTTTTGTAACAACTGAATTTCAGTTGGAAATTAGCAAATTTGTTTTCTGTGTGTGAAATTTACAAATACGTACCGGAAACAAACATTTTTATGTACTAAGATTTGACAAAATTTTTGAACAAATGGCGCCCAAGCAGGGCTACACAAATTTAAATACGATTATTCTCTGTGAGACTAAATCCACATTTATAAGTTAAATCCCACTTTGATTAGGTTATTTAAAGTCTCTCTAGCACCTTTACCTTTCCAGGGTAAGTGGTGTTAACTTCTCAGGATATAACGGTTTGATATAGTACAAACGGACTATCAAACTTTTTGTAATGCGCATTTTGCACTACACATAGTAGGGCATATAAACTGTATATTAAAGACAAATAACTTATTTAATCATACACATACCTACTATATTTAGCCAGAAAAGGAAGTCTGTGTTTATGGTAGATACCATATTGTATGACATAAAATATATGTGTGTACTATATTTAAAGATGATATAAATTTGCAATAACATTTTCTTTATTGCAAATTTAATTTAAAAACAAATCAAGTATTAAATTTACATTTATGTTCTTTTCTTATTATATTTTGCAGTCATTTATTTGGCCGCTGGCACGACCCGCTGGTGATGATGAACCTTTAATTGTTGAATTGCGTATACAAACAACTAAAACTCTAATTAAGACAGGCTTAAGTCATGCCTCTGGTGGTTTGGTTGGAGGTGCCACTGGCACCATAACGAGTAGCAGTAAATGTATTGGTCAATATATGATGTTAATGCAAGGTAAGTTATGTAGTTGTTGTAAGTGCTTTTCTGCTCCCACAACATATTCAGTTTTAATTTTTTTTTTGTAGTACTTTGAAAAGCAGTGAAATTCAGTTGAAAGTAGTTGTAAAGCAAGTGCTATTTACAAAGAGAATTTTAAATTTTTGTAAATGTGTCACTTGAAATGCAATGTAGATGGAGTAGAAGTGAATGGAATGGAATATATAATGAATACACCATTTCCCATTGTATTTTAAAATGTTCCAAATGTATTTAAAAATTTTTCAAATGAATTTTAAAATTTTCGAAATATAAATTCTGACTACTTTTTATTAAAAAATTTAAAATTGTTTATTCGACCTTTAAAATATTATTTTTTGAGTAAGTTTATTCTAGCTCGAGGTCATTATTTCCTTCACTAATTAAAACTATGATATTCTCATAGAACAATTTTCAAGAAAATAATTTTTTTGATTTAAATTTATTTATGTTGGTCATTTTTGCAACACTTAATCGACACGTGTTTCGGAATTTGTCAGATTTCATTGTCAAGACTTTTTGTGTTTTAAATTTATTTATGATGGTAATTTTTTTGTATGACTTAATTTGTCAGATTCCATTGTCAAGACTTTTTCTGTTTTAAATTTATTTATATTGGTAATTTATTTACAAGACTTAATCGACACGTGTTTCGGAATTTGTCAGATTTCATTGTCAAGACTATTTAGCAAATATAAAAACCCTATACTACAAGAAGCAAATGGATTTTAATGACAAATTCTGAATGGCCAAACTTAAATATTAATACATATTCGACTCTACTCTAAGAAGACTCAAATATGTATTAATATTTCAGTTTGATCATTAACGATTTGTCATTAAAATCCCTTATGCTACTTGTGGTATAGGGTTTTTATATTTGCTAAATAATCTTGACAATGGAATCTGACAAATTCCGAAACGCGTGTCGATTGCAGAAATTACCAACAAAAATAAATTGACAACAGAAATATAATTTTCTTGAAAATTATTCTATGAGAATATCATAGTTTTAATAAGTAAAGGAAATAATGACCTCGTGGTAGAATAAACCTACTCAAAATATTATACTTGAACAATTTTAAAATACATTTGGACAATTTTGAAACATATTTTGACAATTTCAAAACACATTTGGACAATTTTAAAATACCCTTTTCAGATTTTAAGATATTTTTTCAAGGATAAAAAATATTTTGGAATTTGAGATATTTTTTCAGTAAATGAAAATTTTAGGATTCTGAGACATTTTTCCCTCTATAGAAAAATTCTCAGATTCTGATGCATTTTTTCTGTATCAAAAATTTTTCAGACATTTTTGTCGTATAAAAAAATTCTTAGATTACACTGCTCAACAAATCGACGGTTTTTGACTCCGGTTTGAAGTTTGATACAAAATTTTTAAAGATTTTGACTCGCTGATTCCAAATCTGTGCTCCAAATTTTTCCATCACAGCTAGAATTTTAATTATTCGCGGTTGAAAATGCGAAAAAATGCGATTTTTGCATTTTTTTGAAAGCCTGCACAGCAGCCACTGGGTGGAATAAAAATCTGGTATGAAGCGTTAGAGTAGAATTGAACTATGATCTCAAATATATGATCAACAAAATTTGAAGTTGTTGCACTATTATTGGCCAAACATGTATTTTAAATAAACACTGTGAAAAAAATTAGAAAAAGCACCAATTTTAAAAGGCTCTAAAACAAAAACTAGATGATCAATCTTTACTGTGATGAGCTCAAAATTTAGGCAAAAGTTCATTCTTTCTTATAGACTTTTAAACCCATTAAAGATATCTTCCGGTTTGTACGAAAAATAACACAGAAAACTTAAATTTGTAAAATATTTATTTTTTTAGTTTTTCTTTGAAAAATATCAAACAAAAATGATAATTTTAACAGAGTCATTTTAAAACGCAATTGTAACCCAACCAAACACAATAATTCGAAAAAAAATATTTTCTATGTTGGAGACCAAAGACAAATTATACTTTTGCGCTTTATACCAGATTTGTATTCCACTGAATGGCTGCTGTGCAGGCTTTCAAATAATGCAAAAATCGTCATTTTTCGCATTTTCAACCATGAATAACTAAAAATCTGGACGTGATGGAAAAATTTGGAGAACAGATTTGGAATAAGGAGATCAAAGTCTACTAAAATTGATTACCAGAATTCAAACCGGAAAATGAGTGTTGAGCGGTGTTATTAGACATTTTTTCCGTATTGAAAAATTCTTAAATTCTGAGACCTTTTTTTCGTATTGAAAAATTTCTAAGATTCGGAGATATTTTACCCGTACAGAAAAATTCTCAGATTCTGAGACCTTTTTCACCGTATACAAAATTTCTCAGATTATGAGACATTTTTCCTGTATCAAAAATTTCTCAGATTCTGAATATTTTTTGTCGTATAAAAAAAAAAATCTAGATTTTGACACATTTTTTCCATAAAAAAAAATTAGACTCTTATTTATTTTTTCCGTACAGAAAAATTCTCAGATTCTGAGATATTTTTTCCGTATTGAAAAGTTCTCAGATTCTGTTACAGTTTTCCTGTATCGAAAATTTTTTCAGATTCTGAGACACTTTTGTTGTACAGAAAAAAAAACATTAAATAATATCGCTCATTTAAAAAAAAAAAATAAACCTTATCAAATTACTAGAAAAAGTCTCGTAATCCCATTTTACCAATATTTGACAGTTATCCTTGTTTTTTAACAAAAAATTTTAGATCGAAATTTAATTTTTTTTTTTTGTGTTTTTACAAAAAAAATCAGTAAATTCAAGAGAATTCCTTGTAAGTTTTATTGCGCCAAAAAAGTTGTAAATTTACAATTTTATTGGTAAAAAGCTTGTAAAATTACAAAAAAAGCTCGTAATTTTTACTAGAAATTCTCGTAAAATAGGAGGTACAAAAAATCTAGTAAAGTTACGAAACCTACTTGTAAATTTACAATTTTATTGGTAAAAAGCTAGTAAAATTACAAAATTGTTGGTGAAAAGCTTGTAAAATTACAAGAAAAATTCTTAGATTTTGAGACATTGTTTCTATATAGAAAAATGCTCAAGTTGTGAAAGTTTTTTTCCGTATTCAAAAATTCTAAGATTCTGAATTATTTTTTCCGACAAAAAAATTTTTAAGATTCTGAGACAGTTTTTCCATCCCAGCAAAACTTCGGTAATGGGTAGTGATTATATAACACATTACCAGGTAATGTATATACCTTATTTGTAGCATTATTTTAGGATGTCTTACCAAACATTTGTTCCACAACGTATTATTTTAAAGTGAAAAATAATGCATTACTAATAATTTGCTACGTAATGCATGATTATTGGAAAAAATGTATTTCATATTTATTATTTCTAAACATTAAATCATGGATGACTTATATTTGGTTACATTATGTATTATTTGAAAGTTTGAAATAATGCATTATTTATAATTGGATGCATAATGCATTACAATAACATAAAAAATAATTATTTTATAAAAAAATGCATAAGTTTAAACCAGCGCACAGTGCCACATTTGGCCAATCTAGGACGACAAAAATCCAATTTTAATTATATTGACTTGAAATTCGGTATAAATGTTCGTTTTGACTTCGAAAATAACATTATGAAAAATGTGGGAGGCCGGTTAAGGACCACGCCCACTTTTTTAAAATTTGTAATTTTGGTTATAATTTCTTTAAATTTGGTATATATACTCTCAATGACTGTAGAAATATTATCACAAAAAAAGGGGGCGGTCAGACAACTGCCACGCCCACTTTTTTAAAATATGTTTAAAAAATATGTAAAAACAAGGTTTACATATCGCCCCACTGTAGTCGGCGTCGCAGACGGTCGCAAAAGTTAGCCGTTGAAAAAAGTACTATGGATATTGGTCAATATATCTGAAAAAGTCCGGCGACCAATACGGACCAAACACAAAAGTTCTATTCCATCAAAAAAATAAATATATAAATTTCTTTTCAAAAATTTGTATTTTGTTAAAAATTTAATAAAAAATAGAAAAATTTGTTTAACAAAAAAAGAAAAGATATGACTTAAAGCATTTAAATATCCTTTAAAATTACCAAAAAAGAGTGGATAAATATCTCTTTTTGTTCAAAAGTTACAACAGTTTAAACTCGACTTAATTTATGCGAAATTATGTACACTAGTTACAGAATTTTACAAGATCCAACTTTATGCACCCACCTGTTAGTAACGAACAGAATTATCGATCTTATATTATTATTTCCGTGCTATTAGGAATGTTCTATAATACATACAAACATATCATGAAAATCGGGGAACTTTTTTTTTTGATTTTTGTCGTGCTAGATTGGCCAAATGTGGCACTGTGCAGCGTTTGAAAGGCTACGTTAGCTACCCGTTTTTTTGCTTTTGCTTTTCATATCACTTCAAACAATTTCAATATTATAAGTTATAGCTTTTGTTTACTTTTCTTTTTTGTGTTTGCTTAAACTACAACAACATGAAAAAAATAAAAACTCCAAACAGAGCAGTAGCGGAAAACAAATTTTATTGTTGTAGCCTACAAATATACTACAGTAGTATATTTGTAGGCTACAGTATTACTACAGTATTACTACAGTAGTATTACTACAGTAGTATTACTACAGTATCACATTGTAAACAAATGTTGCAATATAAAAACGTGATCATATTAAAAATTTCGTTTAGATGGTGTAAAATGAATACAACATCGAAAAAAGAATAATAATAATTTTTAATAAAATTCTTTTAATTTTGGTCAAAAAAATATAGAAAAATTTTGAATTTTGTCGAATTTTTCGATATTTTCGAATATGTACGCGATTTTAATATTATCGGTCTAGACGCTCAGAAGTTATGAGATGGGCGCTGGTCACGTGATTTGCGTGATTCACGTGAATCACGCGTGAGTGATTTTCATTTAAATCACGTGATTGTGAGTGAGTGTGTGAGTGAGTGCTGAAAAAAAATCTGAGTGAGTGAAAAAATTTTATTGCGTGAGTAGATTTTGCGTGACTTACGCGTGAGCGTGATTGAATCTGGCGCGAGTAAGATTTTTATTACTCACGTGAATAGAGAGTGAGTGTGAGTAAAAAAAAAATTGCGGGAGTGATTCGATTATTTTTGCGTGAGCTTGAGTGAGTGTGAGTCAAAATCCACTCACGCACCCATCTCTACATTGAGTATTTCGAAAATTCACGTGTTGAAAAATACACAAAACATAGTTTTAATTAGAGATAGGTGCGTGAGTGATTTTTGACTCACACTCACTCACGCCCACGACAGGAATTTTTGAATCACGCACACTCACTCACGAGCAAATTTTTTCTACTCACACTCACAATCACACTCAAGCTTCACTCACACTCTCATTGACTCACACTCACGAAACTCTTATTCATACAAAAAAAATTTAAAAACTAAAATTTGAAAAATCTTTTAAAATTTTCAACAAAATTTAAAGTCACTCACGCAAAAATCTTACTCACGCACACACCACTCACACGCGCGTGAGTAAAATTTAATTTAGTCACACACAAGCGTTGTCACGCGTGAATCACGTTATAATCTGCTCATGTGCACATCTCTACTTTTAATGACAAGGGAACACCACAACAATGTTTGCCAAAGTTTTTTTTTTGAGAAGTTGAATTATAATTTTACATTAAAACAATCCAACCCTATTCTTTATACACATTAAAATAAAACAGTTATGTTAAACAAGATAAGTGTGTGTGTGTGTTATAGTTTTATTAAATTTTCTCTTTGTAGGCTACAAAAACAATATTTGTAGGCTACCAAAAATAATTTGTAGGCTACAGGTAGGCTACCAAAAATAATTTGTAGGCTACTTGTAGGCTACACAATTCTAATGTTTTTGTTTTTTTTGCTACTTATTTATTTTTAAAAACAATCGTAAGCTCTCGCTACAAAAACAGAAATGTGCAAGTATTAGTAGTTATAGCAATTGAATGATTTACATATTGTTTGTTTTTAAAACTACACATATCGTCAATTTTGGTTGTTTTAGCTACTTTCTTCGTAGTAATTTAAACGCTGGTTTAAACTAGAGATGGGCTCACGACAGGAAATTTCTAACGACACACACTCACGAGCATATTTTATCCACTTACAATCACGTGAGTAAATTTAATAAAAAATTACTTTTTCACTACTCGTAACACCTTATATATTATCTTCTGGTATGCTATATTATTTCATTTCTTGTAACCTATAAAATATCATATATTTTACACCTTACTCGTATTCTTCGTTATAAATTTATGACTTATTTTATACCTTACTGGTATTCTTTGTGATAATGTGGATGCACTACTTTGAGTCTCATCGCCTGTTAAAATCATCAATGCTGCAATGTATAAAATAAGAGATCCTATACCTTATTTTATACCTAATTTGGTAATCTAAGTTTTGCTGGGATATATAAAAACTCTCAAATTCTACGAAATTTTTCCTGTATAAAAAACTATCAGATTTTAAGAAATTTTTTTCGTGTTTCGTAACTTTAATAGATTTTTTGCTACCTCCTATTTTACGAGAATTCCTAGTAAAAATTACGAATTTTTTTTTAATTTAACAAGATTTTTACCAATAAAATTGTAAATTTACAACTTTTTTGGCGAAATAAAACTTACCAGAAATTCTTGTAAATTTACTAGATTTTTTTTTGTAAAAAATTTTGGAAATTTGTAAAATTACAATAAAAACTGTAAGATTACAAAAAAAAAAATTAAAAACAGGGAAAACTGTCAAATATTGGTAAAATGGGATTACGAGAGTTGTTCTAGGACTTTGACAAGGTTTTTTTTGAGTGTATAGAAAAATTTTCCGATTCTGCTACATTTTTTCCATATAGAAAATTTTCAAGATTCTGAAACATTTTTTTTAAACAAAAAATTTCTTAGATTCCTAAACAATTTTCAAGTACAAAAAATTCTTAGATATTAAGAAATTTTTCCGTTTAAAAAGTTATTAAATTCTGAAAGATTTTGTGGATTAAAATTCCAACTCAAAAACATTTAAATTATGTTTCATAAAAATGTTACTTAAGTTGACAGACACGAGTGTCATGACTTTCCTTCAAAAAAAAACCTCTTTATAAATTACAAAGAAAATCTTCTGTTTTTTGCTACCTCTAAATTACTTTTTATGCTAATTTCAAAGAAAAGAAAAGTAAAATCCTCCAATCCAAGTTTCTTAGTAATGAAAACTAACGTTATATTTTTAAATCTTGACATTTACATGATTTTTACTATTTCCGTACCTTACATTTATTTTTTGCTATTTAAAATATGTTGCATTTGAAAACCAAACGCAACTCATTAAGAAAACAACAAGCAAAAAGGAACTTACTAAAGTGAATATGAATGAAAAATAAAACTATATAAAAACTAACGAAGAAGTAGAACAACAATTTACCTCTAAACCCTTGACCTACAATCCCAAACACAAAAATCTACAAGAAAAGTTTACAACCTCAAAAGAGGATAGGGGTAAGAAGAAAACTTGTTAAACTTACATCGGGGTAAATTAGGGTGGCAAAAAACACTCCATTAGAGATTATTTGGGGATTTCAAAAATAATTTGGAAATTTTTTTCAGTTTGAAAAAAAAAATCCGAATTTGGAGATTTCTAGGTATTTTTGTGAGTACAAAGGAAAAAGGACTGGCAACGCTGACGGAATAGACCCACTTTACATATAGAACCCATACAAACCACCTACCTGATATTTACACAAACATCTCTTTAAATACATAAAAAAGAAAAATATTTGATAAAAATTTTGTTTTCCAAAATCTTAAAAAATTTTAAAACTTTTTCTGAATTTTTCTAGAATGTTATATAATTTTCGATTTTTTAATAATTTTTCAAAAACGAACGTTTTTTATACCTTCCAACCATAGTATGGGGGTATACTCACTTTGTCATTCCGTTTGTAACGCATCGAAATATCGGTCGGGGACCCCATAAAGTATGTATATTATTGATCTATGATCGATTCCAAGACATTCTGTGAATGTTCGTCTGTCCGTCCGTCCGTCTCTCTGTAGATAACACAATGCAGACCAAAATAAAGCAGCTAGACTCCTGAAGTTTGACACAAATATGTCTCATGTTCATAGGCAGATTAAGTTCGTAAATGGGCAAAATCGGGCCAGGGGGAAAAAAGTTCCCCCTTGAAGAACTGAACTAACATCTGAAAAAATAAAAAAAAATTATTTGTTTTTTTGTATTTTTGTTAAATAAAACATTTGGTATATTTATCGCGATGGGAATTTATATATGTTCCTCTAACTCCCACTGGAGCATAGGGCGCCAATAATTGCAGATCTCCATCTGACTCGGTTTTGAGAAATAGACCTTAATTCGTTCCAAGATACACCCAGTTGATTCATTTCGGATTCTGTTCAACGTCTCCATGTTATACGCGGCCTACCGCTTTCTCTGCCATCTTGATGAAATGGGTTCCATCTAAGAGCTTGCTTGGATACATTATCATCATTTCGACGGAGAGTGTGTCCAATCCACTGCCATTTCCGTTTACGTATCTCAGTTGCTACTTCCATTTGCTTTGCTTTTAGTAACAACTCGGCATTCGATATTGTTTGAGGCCAAAAGATACGTAATATCCTTCTTAGGCAGCGGTTGACAAATGTTTGCAGACGTTTTGTGATGCTGTTGGTGACTTTCCAGGTTGTACACCCATATAATAGGACAGACTTGACATTTGCCTCAAAAATTCTAAGTTAAGTGGTTTGAGAAATTTTATTACTTTGCCATACTGGAGCTAGTATTATTATTTATTATTTATTATTATTATTTATTAATAGATTTTCATTTTTGTATGTACATATTTGATTCATTTATAATACGTTTAAAACTTAATCTATATTTGGCATAACATAATTGTTGTAAGCCAGATTGGCACTATTCTAGGTAGGAAGATTATATTCCCATAGTATTGATTTTACATAATTTATATAAAAAAAGAAAAAAAAAATTACATGATAATTTAAAAGTAAATATTTTCATGGAAAATTAAAAAGCAAATTCATTTAAAATAAAACTTCTATATTTTAAACAAACTTCTATGTATTTATACAGGGAGAAAAAGTTTAAGCCATTTAGTATACATATAACTTCATCTAAATTTAGTATGGTTTTACCAAAATATTGTATTCGAAATTCTCTGTATATTGGGCAAACACCCAAGAAGTGAAATGTGTCTTCCGAAGCATCTAAATTGCAAATTGTACAAATACCAACAGCGTTATTACTGAAAGATCTAGCATTTAAGTCTAATAAGCCACCCCTAGCCCTTATTATTAAATTGACTGCACGTGGAGAAAGGCTTGAAGAGTATAATGATGAAATGTCGTAATCAAGTTTTGCATAAAGGTCATGAAACTGAGAACTTGTAGCATTTTGTATATAATCATTACGTTCATTGATTTTCAGTCGGTCCAATATAGGTTTCCACTGTTTGCTTAATGGTGATATAGAGTCATCAGGAGTAAAATGTATATTCTGACAAATAGTTTCCCATTCTTTAGCCCAATATAAGTTTTGATCTATGATCTTTAATGCTAAAATGCGAGGTAATCTGTGAGGATTCATATTTAATACTTTATTGATATAGCAAAGGTGAAGCCTTAAAGTAGATACGTAAAGTGACTCTAGGTTTGTTTCTATATACAACATGTAATTAGGTGTTGTGTTTGGCAGGTAAAGCATCTTTTTTATAAAAAATCTAAATAGTTTTTCAACCTCATCATATTTTATATAGCCCCATACTTGCGCAGCATAAAACATACTTGATCTGGAAGCAGCTTGAAATATTTTAAGCTTATTAATCATTGTAATCTGCGGATTGTTTATATATTTCGACCAAGTAGAGTTAATCGCCAGTTTAGAGGCAGCTAATTTGTTATTTAAGTGTTTTTTAAAGGAAGTATTGTATGTAATATCTACTCCGAGATATTTATAACTATTTACAATTTCGATATTATCGCCACCAAAAACCCAGTTCAAATTTGACGAAATTCGTGAGCCAGAACGAAATACCACTATTTTAGATTTATCTAAATTAGCTTTCAGGCACCACTTTGAGCAATAATTGTATAAGCAATCAATCATATTTTGTAAATCTGTTGGAGTATCAGCTAAAATAACAAGGTCGTCGGCGTAAAGCAGTATTTTAACATTAACGTCAGCCACATTTACACCACCAGGTAGCTCATCTGCTAAATCATTAACATACAGAGAGAATAAAAGAGGGCTTAATATACAACCCTGTTTTACACCTATTTCGACGGCAAAAGGATCTGAATAGGAGTTTCCATCCCATATAAAACTTTCAGTATTCTCATACATGTACTGTAAAATTCTAATTATTTTAGAAGACATACCAAGGCACGAGAGCTTGTAAAATAAACTATTACGAGGAATTGTATCAAAAGCACACGAAAAGTCAACAAAAAAAGCATATGTATTATTGTTGTTGATGGCTTTGTTTAAATTAACGATATTAACGAGGTTAAAGATGTTGTCAACGGTAGAATAATTTTTTCTAAATCCGGCCTGAAATTCATTTAGAATCATGTTACGATCAATCCATTCCGTTAAACGATTTAGTATGATAGTATTAAATATTTTACAAAGGGTATTAATCAGGGATAAACCACGATAGTTTGATGGACGATTAGGATCACCCTTCTTGAAAAGAGGTATCAGTATTGACTTTTGGAAACTCGATGGAATTTTTTCATGTAGAAATATTTTGTTAAAAACGGATAACATTTCATTAATAAATGTATTGGGTGCATTTTTATAAAATTCATAACAGATTCCGTCTAGACCAGGTGATTTATTATCCTTAAGTTCTCTTAAAACGAAAGAAATTTCATGAAATTCCATGGGAGAGTCTAGGACGGCATCAATAACATATGGCATTGACCAGCTAATTGTATGGGAATCAGCATTTGTTTGCAATAACGTACAGAAGTGAGAACGAAAATCATCGGCATTTAATGAACCCTTTACCGCATATGAACGCGATCTCATAGAGTTAGATAGCTTCCACCAGTCACTGCTACATTTCACCTTGTTTAATTGCTCTATATTTTTATTATACAAATCAATTTTTTTTTCATTACAAATCCTAAGATAGGAAGCTCTAGATGCAAAATAACGTGATCTGTTCACATTATTGTGCTTTTTTCTATAACGCCTAAGCTTCATAAGCATACGATTTCTTGCACGAGCACATTTCCAATCAAACCACTTCTGCTTGGGTTCGAAAAAACGTTTTTTAACTTTAGTAACGTTAGCTACCTTTATTTTCTCACATAACTGTACAACTAATTCATCAACGGTTTCATTAGACTGAATATCAACATTAGTGGCAAGTAAAGTAAGATTATCTTTGTATTTAGCAGAAAATTTACTATTCCAACGAAGTCTTTGCGTTGTATTGTTTTGGTTTGTATTAACATCACGACAAAAGGATTTGATTTTTAAGCATAGCGGCATATGGTCAGAGAATGGCTTGGATGCAATAAAGAAATCATCAACATATTGTAAAAAGTTATGTGAACAAATACAATAATCAATAACAGAACTACCCATAACTCCACAAAAGCTGTATTCCCCTAGAACATCTCTACCAGTTCTACCATTAAGCACAATCCCACCGACATTTTCAATCAAATTCATCAATTTTTTGCCTTGCGCATTTAGTTCTTTGTCTTTAGAAGACCTAGATTTACTGATATGTGGTAAATCTTTCAAAAAATTACCATCTAAAACTTGTTCGTTTGCAATTCTTGCATTTAAGTCACCCACTATACAGAAATTTGAAGAATCAAGTTTTTCAACAAATTCTTCAAATTTTTCAAACTCATTTTTCCAATTAGTACAGTTTAAATAACTTGGGATAAAGTGAAACACATTACCTTCAAATTTGGCACTTAATACCGTATTATTAGAAATATTTAAAAATTTAAACGCATATGTATTTTTAAGATGTTTTCTGAAACCGTATAAACAACCCCCACTAGCACGTCCAGCTCTATGTGTTTTTGTAGCTGCAATCCAATGTAAACAATAATTATTAAAATAAGACGAAAATAAGTGCTGTCTATCAGCTGTGACATGAGTTTCAAAAAGGAAAAATACATCAAAATTATTGATATATGTTATAAATTTACTAAATTTTAATGATTTTTCAAGATTTGCTACATTATATGAAACTAAATGGCATAAATTAAATTGCTATTGGGTATTAGATGTATCTACATTATTTATCTTACAATCTACTGTATTAATTCTCTCCTTAACACAAACATCAATCACGTAATTACATACAGATAAAAGATTTTTTAAGTATTCGGCATCACTAACAGAATCAGCACAAACTTTTCCATTGGACCACGTATATTTGTTGTTATCAATGAATACACAAAACTCACCAAGTCTCACTTTAACAGATTCGTTAGCTTTTGAAATAGTTTTGCTTAGTTGCCTGAGGTTATAGCGTACATTTTGTTCCTCCTCTGTGTAATCTTTTTGTATGAACACCTCTAGACCTTTTAGATTACCTTTAGCAGTCACGACATTGTAAGCCTGAGAACTCGATCCTAAGCTGAACAAAAACGATTTTCCTGAAGAAATTATGCGAGATGACAACACATCAACGTTAACTTTAAGTACATCACTACATAGTTTTGTAAATTTTTCTCTTGCAGTTTGTATATTTTTACAGTTCAAACCAGAAACAACAACATTTGATGCACGCGACCTACGGTCAATATACTCTAGACGGGATGTGAGTTTTTTTATATCATTATTTAGTCTTAAATTCTCTTCTTTTAGTTCTTGGATATCTGTTTGGATCGCTACTAGGTCTGTTTTTCTAGCAACATCTTTCAGTTTATCGTCTAGTAGGTCGCTAAACCTATTCCAAGAGAAAACGTCTTGGGAGGATGTTTGATTGTTTACAGCCATATTTTGACTAGGCAAATGTTTTTTACTATTATTATTTTCAGTGTAATCAGGTGATGTAACTTCTAGTGTACGTTTATTATTCATCGGTTTTTTAAATTACACAATTAGGCATAATCCCCACTTGTACAATAAAAATACAATCTGGCAGCACCCTTTTCTAAAACAGCTGATTGTAAGCGGAGCGCCAATTACCATCAAAATAAAAACACCAACAATGAATAGATAAAAATGAAAACAAATATTTTTTGCTGCAAAACACTAAAAAATTGTATGCAAAACACCAAACTGGAAGAAATTGTTATTTGTCCTTTGAAGATTTTGTAGTTAACAGGAACAATGTTGTATAAAAGGCACAATGTTGCAAAATAAAAAGATGCTTTCAGCCAATGGCAACAAGAACAACCACCAGCGTAGATTGTAAGAAATTTTAAAGTACACAAAATAAGGAATCTCGCTGTAAAACTCCACCAGATTAAGACTTAACACAACGACTTATTTGTTTAAAAAGCAGTTTGACTTTACAAAATAAATTTTAACTTTATTTATTTAATATAAATTATAAAAAATTGCGGAGCTGAAAATTTCAACTTTTTGACACTTTAAAAACAGAGTTGCCAATCTACTGGAGCTAGTATGCCAAAAGACGCTCTTGCCTTGTTAATTCTAGCATCAACATCAAGTTCGGTTCCTCCATTAGGTGAGATTTCACATCCAAGATAACAAAATTGTTCACATGCATCATAAGTTTGGCTGTTGATGGTCATTGGAACTGTTGTTATACCAACACTTAGTGTTTTTGTTTTGCCAGCGTCGATTTTGAGTCCTGTGTATTGTAGTTTTTCCTGCAGTTCTTTAGTTGTGTATCTAAGGTCATTAAGATTATGCGAAAGTAAACAGATATCGTCAGCATAGGCCAGGTAATTTAGATATTGGTTATTGATTTTCCATTGTATTCCTTGCCTTTTATTCTCAATACTACTAAGGACATATTCCATAACGACAAGAAACAAAAGAGGGGATAATATGCAGCCCTGACGAACTCCACTTTCTACCATGAACGGCTCAGAAAGTTTTCCCTTATGGAGAACAAAGCAGTTTGCACTGTTATAGCTTTCCTTAATAAGAGCTATTATTTTTTGAGGTATATTTCTCTTTCGCAGGGCGGACCAAATACATTCTCGATTAATTGAATCGAACGCTTTTTCAAAATCTATAAATAGAAGATGTAATTTGGAATTGAACTCAACGCTTTGTTCTATAATAATGCGTAGTGAGTTAACATGGTCTGCGCACGAGGAACCACTGCGAAATCCGGCTTGGCATGAGCTGATGATTCATGACCATTCAGGCTACATGACTGGTCGCCTTCTCACTCTAGCTAGCTTCTAGCGGATGCTGGTAAGCCATTGCCCGGGAAATACTTGGTCTAGGACCGGAAGTAGTGAGCTGCTTGGACAGTCAACAGAGGAATCATTTCTGGTCACTCCCAAGTGAATGACGGTCAGAAACTTTCCGCACTACGTGCACCTCTGCAGAAAGTCCCATATCCCATCGCGATGGGAAGGTGCGTTTAAAGTCCCCCACTGACCCCCCTCACCCCCATTGAGTAATCTAATCTATTCTATTATATTTTTTTCTTTTTTCGAAACAAATTTTACATTATTTTGTTCATTTATCCTTCCATGGTTGCTTTTTTATAACTTTTCAAATTTTTTCTTATATTTTTGAATTTTTGACAACTTTTGAGCTTTTTTAAAATCTCCAAATTTTTCAGATTTTTTTCAAAATGCTTCGGATTTATCCAAAATTTTCCGATTTTTTTTTTTTTTTTTTTTTTGTTATTACGTTATTTTTGTGTCACCCTAAGCCTTATAAAAACCCGACATTAATGCTCTTCACAAGTGCAAGGTCACTTTAGGTTATGTTTGTACAGCAGCAATACACGATGTAATGAAATGTGAAATTTAAACCAAAGTTTTTATCAGTTTGCCGTGGTTGTTGTACGCGCCATTTGTTCAGTACAGGATGTATACGAGGGGAATGACAATTAAAGAAAAATGCTGTTAAACAAACTGGCCCAAAATATAAAATGTGTTAGCTTGGTTATGAAGTGGAAGTTACATATTTTCATAGATGCTGATAAAAAGATTGTGTTAAAGAAAATAAATGTCAGAATCCAGAAATTCTGAATGAAACGCAACAAGCGAAAAGCGCACGCAGAGAAGAACTAGGATTGTGATAACCATAATTAAAGAGCGGTTTATTATTATTACAAATTGAATCATATTTTGTTTGTACCAACCATAAAATTTTTGCTGCAATCATGATATGATCGTCAATAATCGTAAAATTACAATTTAGGACCCCAATACGATTGCTATAAAAATTTTATGATTGCTCTAAACATGCTATGATACAATTTCGAATTATAATATGTTGCTCTTAAATTATGGTTGGCACAATCATATCTCTTCTCTGTAGCGGCATTTTTTCAAAATTCTGAATTTAGCGGGCATTTCTATTTAACACTAAAAAGCTTTCTAAAAAAAACTTACTGACACTTATACACTTTATCTCCAAATCCAATTTAGGACTATGTAAGGCCATGTATAATCCCTTGGTTGTCATTGGGTCGTCATTAAGAAACTTATTCAACCATTATGTTTACCCAGAATTAGGGATGGTAAAGTTAGTACTTTAGTACTTTTTTCAATATTTATTTAATCTCAAAGAAACCGTAGTACCCCCGCGACTTATTAAGTTCTTTTTCTATACCAGACAATTTCAAACATATGTTCAACCAAATCTTAAAAAATTTCCGAAAATCTATTTTTATTGCCAAAATGCTTCAAAAGCTTCAAATAAATAAAATTTTTGATTTTAGTCAACCTTTAATGAAGTTTTCTTAAAAAGTGGATAAGGACTAATGACGTTCGTCGTACTGAAACTGGACATTCAGGCCGTTCATGAATCCACAACGAAATTCGATTGGAAACGAAATCTAATTCCGTTTCCAATTTTCGAAGCGTTCATGAAACCGTGACGAAAGTGCTTTGTTCGAAAAAAATATCTATTTCGTTCGAACTTAGCGGAGACACATTTTTTTGTTGTAAATAAATGTATTTACAAAATACGACTCTGTATTTGCAAATACAGAGTCATATTTTGTATCAACTCTGTTAGAAAGTCAAAGTCAGAGTTGTTATAATATGGCAGTTATAATATGACAAATAACAAACTGTCAAGCATTTCTTTTGAATTAAATTTTTTTAGTTATTGATCCATTACGGAAAGGAGTTTTATACAAAAGCATAACCCATACTAAGGATCTGGCATTACTTTTGTTTGAAAAAATACCAGTTTCTTCTACATATTTCATTGGCTCAGGATAAATATCTTTGCACACCAAAGAATTTGCTTTTTAAAAGGCATCGATTCGTTAATGCACATATTTGCATATTTTGGTGAAAATTCATGTTTTGCATATTCTGCTATTAATCAAGAAATTTGGGTCATAATTTGAATAAAGATTTAGCTTATTTTTTCTTTGTTATGAACTATTTTTAAAACATCGGTAACTTGCTGCCCAACTGGTCTCTTATTAATTTTTGCGCCCAATTTCGAAATCGAATTGTCCGACTAAAGATTTTTTTTCGTTAATAAGCTAAAGTGTGTATGATACTTTTTTAAAAAATTTTATCAAAGGTTTTCTGCAAGAAACTTGAAAATTCAAAATTATTGTTTGGAAGTTATTAAATTTTTTGTAGAAAACCCTTTGAAAAAGTTAATGAAAAAATGAAGTATCATACACACTTAACACAAGCCTTGTTGTGTCTATTACAACTTTTCAATTCACAATTTCCGAATCACATGAAATCCAATTTAGTGTTCTGTTGTTTACGTTTTCACTCAAAGTTAAAATCGAATAACTGAAATTTTAAAATTATAGAGAAAAAAGTGCATTCGTTTTACTTTCACGGAAGTGAAATCTGGAACACCAAAAAATTCGGAAACTTTCATTTTCACATTTTTTAATGTGAATTACTTTTTTGGAACAGTGGACAAAGTAAAATAATATTAAAAACAAGTGAGTGTTAAATATTTTATACCCTCCAAAATGTAAAAAAAAATTGTCAGGGGCGTTTGTTTTTTGTGGGGGGGGGGTGATAGGGTCAGTGGGATACGTTGGGAACACCTTCCCATCCCGATAAATATACCAAATTTTTCATTTATTTAACAAAAATACAAAAAAACATGTAAAAAAAGTGAATTTTTTCAGAGGTTGGTTGAGTTCTTTAAGGGGGAACTTTTTTCCCCTGGGCCGATTTTGCCCATTTACGAACTTAACCTGCCTAGGACCATAAGACATATTCGTGCCAAATGGCAGGAGGCTAGCTCTTTTATTTTGGACTGCACGGGCATTCAGAGAATGTCTTAGAATCGATCATGGATCAATAATATATATACTTTATGGGGTCCCCGACCGATATTTCGATGAGTTACAAACGAAATGACAAAGTGATTATACCCCCATACCACAGTATATACTGTATACTGTGCCCATACTGTGGTTGGAAGGTATAAAAACTGAAACAAATGTTGGAATGTATGGACATTTTTCTTCTGAAAAAGTATAAATGCACTTTTTTATTGCATATTTTTACAGTTTTCAGTTTATATTTTAGGCGCTTAAAACACAAATCCATACGCTATATCGGGATTTATTTCCACAAACTCATGAAGAACTAACTGCATTTTGCTCATTAATTTTGTGCCTTTCCCTTATAATATAAAAAAAGAAAAAAATATTTTTAAAAAAATTCTAAAACAAAAAAACATGTTACCCACATTTTTTCATTTAACTTTTGTTTTTAAATTTTTTTAATTAATTATTTTCAACTTTTCTTACAAATCCCCGAAGCAAAACGTTAACGAAAATTTTCCAATTGTCAAACCAACTGAATGGAATTCATGAACGCACATTTTCGTTTTCGAACGGAAATTTTCTCATTTTTTCTTTGATTGGAATTGGATTGGATTCATAAACACATACAGCTGATTTCCGTGAAAAAGTGTTGTCAAACCAATCCGCATTGGTTTCATAAACGACCCGATTAATTTTTTTTAGCACCGTCAATGGCGAAAAAGTACATTTTTGGTTGAGCTCCAGTACACTCAAAATAATACATTAGTACTTAGATTTACTATTTTTTTTTTGCTAATGCTAGTAAGCTAACCTTTAGCAAATTTTTAGTTGAGATTAGCAAGTTAGCAAAAATATCCTGTAAACTTCATTTAGCGCATTAGCAATTTTAAACAAAACTTGAACTAATATTTTTTGCTAAATTTAAAATCGAGTTAACCAATTTTTACAAGCTTTTTGCTAATATTAGCAAAAATAAATGGTAATTTTTTTTTTTTAGAAAACTTAAAATGGCGCTATCTCGGAAACTAAGCCAGATAGCGCAAAACGGAGGCCATTTTTGGTTCTCGAGCTCGCTGGTCCTCTGCACATGTGTGGACCCTAATGGGTCCTAACTTTGGATCCAAAAAGATAGCATTCCCGAACATTTTAAAATGCTCATATCTCAGTAAATATTGCCGACACGATAAAAAGTCCAAAAGCATTTTTGGAGCCCTCAACACGTAGAACAAGACCAAAAGCTCTCCGAGTAATATTTTTGAAGTTATCGAGTTTTTTAATTCTCAAAACCCCAGTGGTCCCCTAAAATCACGTATCTCAAAAACTAAGCAAGATAGAGCGAAACGGACAAAAATTTTGGATCAAAAACTATGACGATTTTTAAGGAACCGAACTAGGTCTAGGCCCATCGGGGTCTGGACCTATCGGGTTCGAACCCAATGGGGTCCTCAAATGTGTATGAACTAAGTCGAAATAAAAAAAAATTTCAGTTAACTAATTTTTGGCAAAACAGTTTTGCTAACTTTACCAAAAAAATTGTGGGTTCCAAATCAGCAAATTTTCTTGTAGGTTTACAAGCTTTTTTTGCTAACATTACAGTTTTTTTTTTTTTTTTTGAGTGTACCATTTTTAAAATTCTGGTTTTCCATCCCTGCCCAGAACCCACACTAAATTATTTCAAACATTGTATTTACATTAAACAAACAACATAAACAATATCATTTTTAAAAATTCCAACTGAAAAAATACCACAAATCAAAAACCCCCAAAAAAAATAAACAAAAACTAGGTCAAGTTCACAGCATTGGTTGGGCAAATTTTTAAAAGCCTCAAATAATAAAAATTGTTGTGAAATTACTTGTTGTTGGCAGGATATGTGAACTTTCATAAAGTACAGATAGTCAAAAAACTCATATAATATTTAAATTGATTTCAACATAGTAATACGAGTAAATAGAAAAGACTTCATATTCAATGATATTTAGAATGATTAGCATACACATGAGGTATTATTTGAAAACCGTCCCAATGTAAAAAAGGTTTTTGTTCCCTTTTTTCGGTTTTCTCTAAATCGACAATTACTATACAATTTTTTGTTATTTGATAAAAAAAATGGTAACAAATCGTAGACAAAAAGTTTTCTAAGTCCCGAAAAAATTTTCTAAGTCCCAGACATAAAAAAGTTTGCTTATGAAGTTAAGAATTTAATTAAAATCCATGTTAGAAAAAAATTTACAAATTTTTAAAATTTTCCGAAAAATTTTTAGAGAATTTTTGAAGTCCTGAATACAAAATATTTTTGGTATGTTTTGTGCGTTTTGGAGTAAGAATTCATTAAAAAGCTTTTAAGACGAAAAAAATTTCGAAGTCCCGAAATTTTTTTTTAATTTACCAAGTCAAATTTTTTTTTTTTTTGCGTTTTTAAGAAAAGAAGTTATTAAAAATTCTCTTTGTCCTGAAAAAGCAAAAAAGGAAATGGGATAATTGAAAATAACACCGTTCGACACACTTTTGTAGATATGGAGCAGACCGAAAAATTCTGAAAGTAGGTTTGAAAATAAAATACACGTGTCTCCCAGTTTTTCTAGATCAATTCGCGTTTTCGCTAAAAACACCAATAAAAAGTTGTGTTTTTCCAAAGTAGTGTGAAATAAGAATAAAATTTTATTAAATCTACTTGTAAGCTAAATAATGTTTAAACATGTCTTCAGTGAAATTTAAAGCCGGTTCCTTTCGTAGAATATATTAACTCCTATCTCCCATTTTTAGGGGTCATTTTGTCCTCATTTCTAAAACAAAACTTTTTTTCAAAAAACAATCTTTTTTTTTCAGTTTTATATACCCTCCACTCTAGTGATAGAGAGTATATATAAGTTTGTCATTCTGTTTGTAACACCTCGAAATATTGGTCTAGGACCCCATAAAGTATATCACAAAATCTTTTTTAAATTTCACATCAGTGAAACTGAAATAAATGTTTAAAAAAACCGGCAGTTTTTGGAATTTAGAAAAACTGTAAATGCAGTTGTGTAAACAAGACCTTGAACCATCACCGAGCAATGTTTAGGGATTACCCCACTTTATCCGTAAAAGTTACAGAGGGTTAAAGTTGAAAAATCGATAAAAATGGCTTGAAATAATCCATAGTTTTTACCTTCTTTAGCTTTTTTTTTAAGTTTTCCTTATATTTCAATCTTTTCCGGCATACCCAGCAAAACTTAGATTACCAAATAAGGTATAAAATAAGGTATAGGATCTCTTGTTTTATACATTGCAGAATTGATGATTTTAACAGGCGATGAGACTCAAAGTAATGCATCCACATTATCACAAAGAATACCAGTAAGGTATAAAATAAGTCATAAATTTATAACGAAGAATACGAGTAAGGTGTAAAATATATGATATTTTATAGGTTACGAGAAATGAAATAATATAGCATACCAGAAGATAATATATAAGGTGTTACGAGTAGTGAAAAAGTAATTTTGTATTAAATTTACTCACGTGATTGTAAGTGAGTGTAAGTAGATAAAATATGCACGTGAGTGTGTGTCGTTAGAAATTTCCTGTCGTGAGCCCATCTCTAGTTTAAATTTATGCATTTTTTCATAAAATAATTATTTTTTATGTTATTGTAATGCATTATGCATCCAATTAAAAATAATACATTATTTCAAACTTTCAAATAATACATAATGTAACCAAATATAAGTCATCCATGATTTAATGTTTAGAAACAATAAATATGAAATACATTTTTTCCAATAATCATGCATTACGTAGCAAATTATTAGTAATGCATTATTTTTCACTTGAAAATAATACGTTGTGGAACAAATGTTTGGTAAGACATCATAAAATAATGCTACAAATAAGTTATATAAATTACCTGGTAATGTGTTATATAATCACTACCCATTACCAAAGTTTTGCTGGGTAACACAAAGTCAGTACATATAAGAGATTATTTTAATGTTGGTTTGATAAATGCTTCATCGCTTGGTAAGAAGTTATAAGACGGTTAAATTTTGAAACCAAAAATTAAGAGTTTTTAAATTTTCGAGGTTTTTTTATCAGCGATTTCGGCCCCCTCTATAAAATGAAAAAAGTTGAACTAGAGTTGGTAGCTGTTGTAATTCTTAACATTTTGGAATTAATCCCGTTAATGTGCCACGAATAGTTAAGGAGTTTTAGCAGATCAAAGTTCGAAAGAAAAAACGTAATTTTTTTAAAATACCAGTTTTTCGCGAGGCACATTCGCGGTTTCATTCGAAATTTGGTAGACTCTTGCGTAAACCGAGTTTTTTAGGAGTTTGCATATTTTTATAAAAAATAAATTGCAAAAATTTTATGGCATTTTTTAAAATTGTGCGAAATTTGCAAATCTGTTTCCTATTTTTTTAGTAGCAATTAATGCATCATGTTCATTTTAATACACCAAAAGACGTGCCTTAACGAGTAGAACTGATTTGCTTTTTGACTTTTTACTTTAAGCCATTCTGAGCGAAAAGCGCGATGATTTTATCTAAATCTGTTTTGATCTGGCACATCCAAGGCTTTATACGAAATCGGATGAAATTTTTTTTAATGAAAGCCCACTTGATGTGTCATCATAAAATCAGAGGCGGATTAAAAAATTTGGATGATTATAGATTTTTTGGACCATATTAAATTTTCTTGTTATAAAAAAGCATCACCTATTTTTTTAAGCTACTGGTACAATGATACGATTTTCCGTGATTTTTTTCAGTAATACCAACGCGCATTGCCTAAATATGTTATAAAAAATTGTGAAACTTTTCTTTTACCACGAATTAATCGCGTTTTTAGCAAGGATGGGTACCAATTCGATAAAAGTATTGGTATTGGTATTGGTTTTTAAAATTATATTAGTATTGGTATAGGTATTGGTTTTCATTTTTTGTTGAATTGGTATAGGTTTCGGTATTGGTTTTGAATTATTTAGGTATTGGGTATTGGTATTGGTTTTAGCCTCGAATTGGTATCGGTTTTTAATAAGTATTGGTATTTATCTTATATCGGTTTTAGTATTTGTATGCAAAAGGTTTTGTCGTTAATATTAATTTGTTTAACGTACGTCGCACAGTGCTTCGTTCCCATGTAACGAAGGGACAAAATTAGAAGGAGTTGTCAGATATTTTTGAGATTTGGTATACTAACATAAAATATATTAGTTAAGAAAAATATGAATTTTTGGAAAAATCGGTGCAAGGACACACATACCTCCCATGTGTCCTGAAACTGAAAAATGTAATTTTAGCTTCAATAATGCACAAAAAATTACAAAAAGTGGTCATGCTGATACACATTCCACTAGCAACGTGGGTATAAATTTTCACTTAAATCGGAGCAAGGACTCAAGGTCCTGCCATATATCCTTTTTCTTTGAAACGCTATAACACCTATAAAAATTGTCCGATCGTAAAAAAACATTGTAAGCAAATTAATATTCCTTAGATATATATTAATGCCAAATTTGGGCAAAATCGGATTAGCAGCGTGGAAAATATAAAAACATCCTTTTTTGAAAAATAAGCTATTTTTATTTTTAAAGTCGTCTAAAAAAGGTCAAAGAAATGTATTAAATCAACTTCTGAGCTACATAATGTTTTTACATGTCTGCAGTAAAATTTGATGGCGGTTCTTTTTTTAGAATACATTAACCCCCTATCTCCCATTTTTAGGGGTCATTTTTGTCCTTTTTTAACATTAAAATTTGCGTTTCAATAGTTAAAATGTTCTACAAAAATGTTAAGCATCAAATTTCACTAGGGGTTGTCAAATACCAAAACATCGTGCGATATAATCAAAATGCTTTAAAAGGTTAAATTGTAAGGTATCATATATTGTTAAATAGCTTTTACCAAAGTAAACTGAAATAGGTCGAAAAAATGTACCAAAAATACTACTGAGATAAAAAATATCTTAAGATGTTTTCAGTGAAATTTAATGGCGGTTCTTTTGTTAGAACACATTAACCCTCAATCTCCCATTTTAAGGGGTCATTTTAGTCCTTATTTTAACTATTTTTATAAAATTTAATAAAACGAGCGTTTAAAGGTTAAAGCGTAATACTAGATTACTTTTTTAATGTTTCTTGAATATAATTTATAATTAAAGAGTTATTTAACACAAGCTTCAGTAGAATACACTGTGCAACAAATTTGAGGTCACAGAGTGTATCTTAAATTGGACAAAACAAAAAATGAAGCTATACCATTTGTTAACCAAAAACGAATTGTTTTGAAAATTTAGCTCGAGTTCTTTTTATGGCCCATTGAAGTCTTTATTATTCTTTAAATGGGTTTTGGTATGATTAAAGATATCTATTAAATGTTTGTAGAACGTTTTAACACTCTAAACGCACGTTTAAGTTTTTTTATAAGAATATTTTAAAAAGGGACTGAAATGACCACTTACAATGGGAGATAGAGGCAACGGCGTATGCAGGACTGTTTTTTCAGGGCCCAACAACAACAACAAAAAAATTTTTGTTGTTTTTTTCGTGAGATTCGTGTTTTCCAATACATATAAAAAAAATATTTTTTTGTTGTTGTTGTTGGCCCCCCCCCTGTATACGCCGATGGATAGAGGGTTAATATGTTTTAAGAAAAAAAAAAAATATCAAATTTTACCGAAGACATCTATTAACAGTATTAAGCTCAGAAGTAAATTTCTTATGTTTTGTCGAATTATTTCAACTGTGGTGAACACAATTTAACAATATATGATAATTAAATATATTACTTTTTTAAGCATTTTGCTTGTATCTCACGAATTTTTGGTCTTTTACAACTAACAATGAAATTCTATGCAGAAAAAATTTTTAGAACAGGTTAACCCTTTAAAAGCAAGTGTAAGTGGTGTTCTACGACGATATTTGGAAAAGGGACTAAAGTGACCCCTAAAAACGGGAGATAGAGGGTTAATATGTTCTAAGAAAATAACTGTCATCAAATTTCGTTGCACATCTATTAACCTCATTTAGCTCAAAATTAAATTTAATAATTTTTTTTTTGACTTATTCTGAACTCCGTTGAAAAATAATTTAAAACTTCAGTGGGCCATAAAAAAAACTCGAGCTAAATTTTCAAAATTCTGCGGGGGTTTCGATCTACTATTAATATACATTTATTTTGCTTTTTTACCCTTTCAAAAGATAAAATCTTGTTGCACAATGATATTAAACACTCCTAAATGCCTGATATTTGAGTAAAAATCACGAATTTAGGCATTTAAAAAAACGCATTTTTTTCTAATTTGTGGTAAAAAATAGGCGCTAATTTTTGAATACGCTGTTAGATAAGAGTTTAAACTTACAAAAAAAAGAAAAAAAAATATCTATTTTTTTATATTTTTTTTTTTTACACTCCATCAAACTTTAGTTATTTTTGGATTTTCAACAAAAAAAACTTGTTTTTCTGCGCAATAAAAAATATTTTTTTTGTAAATATATACAAAATTTTATATTTTACCTTTACTACAAATATATCAAAGTACTTTAAAACAAAATTTCGAACCATTTTATTAAAAACTGGATTTTTGAGAATTATTTTTGTGAAACAGCTAAAAAACATTTTCCTGTTAAGTAGTTTTGCATAAAATTCTCTTAGTTTAGCGCCCTCTCGTGGTGGCAAAAGCAATCAGAAAAAATATTGTTGTTAATATTTATTTGAGATACCTTATTATCTTTCAAAAAATCTGTATTTAAACACAATTTGAGACAATTTTTTTTTTTTTTACTTTTGTCCATGGCACAGTGGTCAATTTCGCGAGATAGCGGTCAAAACTCTATATCTTTTGACCGGATTGGTATTTTTTTACGCAATTTGTTTTGTTCAATAGTAGGGACTTTAAGCTTCAATTTGCGTGTTCAAACGTAAAAATCGACTGATAGGAACGTAAGTAATGTGGAGTTAAAAATGCATTTTAATTTTTTGTTGAGTTTCCATGTAAAAGTTGAATATTTTGACATTTTAAATAGGTATGTTTTTTTATAATTTCTTATTTTCTTCAATCGTATTTTACAACCAATACTTATTTATTATTCCTAAACTTAATTTTGGTCAGAAAATGCCAACATTTGGCCACTGACATTTATTTATTCTCAATATTCACAGGTCCTTTGTCCTTTTGATAGGTCCAAGGATATGTCCTTTTGATAGGTCCTAGGATAGGTCCTTTTGATAGGTCCTTTTGATAGGTCCTAGGATAGGTCCTTTTGATAGGTCCAAGGATAGGTAATTTTGATAGGTCCTAGGATAGGTCCTTTTGATTGGTCCAAGGATAGGTCCTTTTCATAAGTCCAAGGATAGGTCCTTTTGATAGGTCCTAGGATAGGTCCTTTTGATAGGTCCTTCTGATAGGTTCTTTTGATAGGACCAAGGATAGGTCCATTTGATAGGTTCAAGGATAGGTCCTTTTGATATGTAAAAGGATAGGTCCTTTTGATAGGTCCTAGGATAGGTCCTTTTGATATGTAAATGGATAGGTCCTTTTAATAGGTCCAAGGATAAGTCTTTTTGATAGGTCCAAGGATAGGTCCTTTTGATAGGTTCAAGGATAGGTCCTTTTGACTGGTCCTAGGATAGGTCATTTTGATAGGTCCAAGGATAGGTCCTTTTGATGGGTCCTAGTATAGGTCCTTTTGATAGGTCCAAGGAGAGGTCCTTTTGATAGGTTCAAGGATAGGTCCAAGGATAGGTCCAAGGATAGGTCCTTTTAAAATGTGAAAGGATAGGCCCTTTTGATAGATCAAAGGATAGGCCCTCTTAATATGTAAAAGGATAGGTCCTTTTGATAGATCAAAGGATAGGTCCTTTTGATAGGTACAAGGATAGGTCCTTTTGACTGGTACTAGGATAGGTCCTTTTGATAGGTCTAAGGATAGGTCCTTTTGATAGGTCATAGGATAGGTCCTTTTGATAAGTCCAAGCATAGGTCCTTTTGATAGATCCAAGGATAGGTCCTTTTGATAGGTCCTAGGATAGGTCCTTTTGATAGGTCCTTTTGATAGATCCAAGGATATGTCCTTTTGATAGGTCCATTTGATAGGTCCAAGGATAGGACCTTTTGATAGGTCCAAGGATAGGTCCTTTTGGCAGGTTCTAGGATAGGTCCTTTTGATAGGTTTAAGGACAGGTCCTTTTTATGGGCCAAGGATAGGTCCTTCTGATATGTCCTTTTAATAGGTTTAAGGACAGGTCCTTTTGATAGGTTTAAGGATAGGTAATTTTGATAGGTCCTTTTGATAGGTCCTTTTAATATGTCCAAGGATAGGTCCTTTTTATAGGTCCAAGGATAGGTCCTTTTGATATGTAAAAGGATAGGTCCTTTTGGTAGGTCCAAGGATATGTCCTTTTGATAGGTCCTAGGATAGGTCCTTTTGATAGGTGAAAGGAAAGGTCCATTTGATATGTAAAGGGATAGGTCCTTTTAATAGATCAAGGTCCTAGGATAGGTCCTTTTGATAGGTCCAAGGATAGGTCCTTTTGATAGATCAAAGGATAGGTCCTTTTGATAGGTCCAAGGATAGGTCCTTTTGATTGGTCCAAGGATAGGTCCTTTTTATAAGTCCAAGGATAGGTCCTTCTGATAGGTCCTTTTGATAGGACCAAGGATAGATCCTTTTGATAGGTTCAAGGATAGGTCCTTTTGATATGTAAAAGGATAGGTCCTTTTGATAGGTCCAAGGATAGGTCTTTTTGATAGGTCCAAGGTTCCACAGGTTATTTGCATTGGTTTTAAATTTATTTGCAATTATCAGGTATTTAAGTTATGTAATATTAGATGGCAATAAAATTATTTTTTACCTTTTCCAAATGAATTGCAGATACCACATAATTTGAGAGTTCTATTGTCATTTTTGTCAAAATTTTGATACACCCTTCTATGTGGACTAGGTCCAAATATGGGCCAACTTCTCCTAATTTCAACAGAATTATTTTTTGGGTCATTAAGAACTCTTGTACAAAATTTCATCAAAATATATGCATAATAGCCACTTTCACATAAAAATAACTTCTCAAAAAATATGACGTGCATTTGTACCGAATATCTTACCTTGGGTCAGAAAAATTGCTGTAGCTCAAAAAGTGCAGCCCCGATGCATGGACATGTATATATAGGAATGTAGGGGAGAGTTAGGACTACAAAATAGTAAATTTGTGGTTTGACTCAGCTTGACTCACAGGAGTTGTGCTCTATGAAGTAGGAAATTTTCGAGAAATTTGACCTTTTTTAAAAAAAATATTTAAATTGTTCTGAAAATAGAAGAGCTTCAATTTTTTTACCAGTAATAGGAAATAAGTTAAGTTACAACACAAAATTTATTTCGTCCAAAAATCTTGAAAAACAAAAAAGTTATGATCATTTAAACTTTAAAAATTAACTAAAAATATCATAAATTTACTAAATTCTGAAAAATCCCATTTTGGACCACCCTGTTCTCAGTGAAATAATTGAAATAGAGTTCTAATTTTTTGGCTCCCGAAGTTTACTACTGTCTACTTTCATATGAGTCTAATAACTTTAAAATCGGAGAACAAAAACCAAAAGGAGTTTTGGCCGCTATCTCAAAATATTGACCACAGTGCATGGGTCGAAGCATAGTGCGTCGTCCTTCTGTCCGCCCCACAGTGCACACTGGGGCGTGATGGTAGGTTTTTTTGGCTAAAAGTCTCTACAGGTCGTAAATGTTAACCGATCTTTTTGAAATTCAGAAATTAAGCCTATATTAAGGTAATTAATAAGTGCCTTGAAAGTTTTTGAAATCGGACCTACAAGGAAACTATTTCAGGGTGGACACTTTATTTTTAATCAAATTCACAGATGTTATAGATGAATCAAATGAAGAGATACTTGTCTTTTGTTTATGTATTTGAATTAGAGATGGTCTGTGGTCCCGTTTTTTGCGTGACTCAAAAAACCACGTGATTAAGGCGTGAGGGATTTTTATTTAAATCACGTGATTATTGAGCGATTTTCATTTAAATTAAGTGACTATATTAGGGTAGGTTAACCTAACGTAACCTAGGGTAATAAATAAGTGCCTTGAAACTTTTTAGATTCAGACCTACAAGGAAATTTTTTCAAGGGTGGACACTTCATTTTAATTAAAATTTACAGATGTTATAGATTAAACAAATGAAGAGACACTTGTCTCTTGTTTATGTATTTGAATTGGAGATGGTCGCTGGTCCCGTGATTTGCGTGACTCAAAAAAGTGATTTTCATTTAAATCACGTGATGTTGAGTTGAAAAATTCTAAGTGAGCGTCTAGAGAGTGGGTCGAATTTTTGCGTGAAGGATTTTTTTTTTTGAAAAACCCCTTTAAAAAAATAAATAAAAAATTGTGGAAACCTCATTTTTAAACTCATCGTTATCAAAAGTTCTACGCCCTTTCAAAAAACTGTCTGGGTCAGAATTATCCTTTCTATCCCAACTTTCCAAAAAATTTGCCCGCTTGTGTCCGTTTTCAAAAATGGAATTAAAATAAATTTTATAAAAAAATAAAATTTATAAAAAAATTAGAATTTTTTTTTTTTTGAAAACTCCCTTTTAAAAACTCATCGTTATAGAAAGTTCCACGCCCTTTCAAAAAACTGTTTGGACCAGGATTATCCTTTTTATCCATACTTTACAAAAAACTTGCCCGCTTGTGCCAGTCAATACAAATTGAAATGCCAAAAATTAAAAAAAATATAAAAAATTTTTTGTGAAAACCCTCTTTTTTAAACTCGTCGTAATCAAAAGTACCACACTACTTCAAATCGGTTTTTTGTGTATTCGGGTTTCATTTTATCCAGTATTAATATAGAAATAAATATGTTTGTACTTTTGGAAAATCTTAAAAATTGTTAATTCATAAAATTAATTTATTCAATTATAAAATGCTCATTTTAACAACTTTAGATTTGTTCATCTCCCTTTCTATTAATATTTTAAACGCAGACGAAAAAACGGGAAAAAGGGGCAGATCAGTCTTAATGCTAGTAAACCAACGAAGATTTTGGCGTCCTAAGTTTTGGATTATGTCGCGGAACATTTTGGAAAAACTATTCAAAGTTGAACAATTTTAAAAAATTTAAATAAAAAAAATTAAAAAATCACAAAAAAAACAGAATCAAGAACTGTCCATACCTATTTACAAGTTGTACATCCTTTTGTCTTAATAATGTATAAATTTGTTAGCATTTTTGATAACGGTATATGGAGATTTAAACATAAATATTTTATTTTTGATTGATCATTCCAAGAGAATGGCTGTACCTATTTTTACAAAAATTACAAACAATGTGGCATCAAGTCATACTTAATACAATAGAGCATTCACTTTTTCTAATTTTCTATTTTTTTTTATCAATTGTAGTTTTTTTAGGCATTTGTGCCTTTTCATTGGCATTAGTACAAATAATGCCAAAAAATTTCATTGGCAATAAATGCTAATGCTTTTTTTGGCAGTGGCATTAGTTCCAACTAATGCCAATGAAAATTCAATGCCAATTAAAAATTCCCATGTATGGGTTAGATTGACCATTGTACAATCGTCAATATTACACAGAAAAAAATAAAAATGAATTTCAATTACGAAATTCGTTGATTCAATTAAAAAATTAATTGATTTCGGACGTATCACGAAAATGCGCATATTAATTACTCATTTTGTTTGAAAATAGTTTAAAAACTTAATTAAATTTTTAATTGAATCAATTAAAGTTTTAATTGAAAATAAAATGGAAAACCAATTAAAATTGTAATTAAATAAACTTAAAAAAAATTAATATAAAATTGAAAATCAATAATATAGATTTATTGATTCACATAAAATTTTTAATTGAAAAAAGACCAAAACTCAATTTAATTTTAAAAGTTGAACTTCAAAAAATGCCCTAAAATAAATAAACATAGAATGTTTTTGTTTTATATTATTAAGAAATTTATTTTCTTTATTAAATATAAACACTTGGTATAGTTTTGCATAGAAACATTATAGTAGTATTTTAAAATATCAATAAATATTTAAAATTACATTTTTATTTTTAAATCTTATTATTGCATGCATTTTTGTTGCCTTAGTAAAGTTGAATCAAAAAAAAAATTGTATTATATTTCAATGTGCAAAACACAAGGCAAATGCCTCTATATTATTTTTTTTTTGTTTCAACTGTACAAATTTTATTAGCAAAACACTTTATCCGCAACGACCACTCGCCTTAAAGAAACAATAAAACTAAATTTTTTTTATTGCTTTTATGTATTCATTGGCTGCTACCACCAAAATATACAAAACAATAGTTCAAAAGTTTTTTTTTTTTGTTTTTTGCATTTTATTTTTTCATTGGCTACTAACACTAATGCATACAAAACCGGTTTCGTTTGTTTATTTTATTTTTATTTTCAGTAAAGTTAAGAATTCAATTAAAACGTTAATTGAATCAATTAAAATGTTTAATTGAAGTTAAATTTAATATCAAATCCATTTTTAATTAAAAAAAAAATCACGATATTATTTTCTGTGTACCCACACACGATCAATATAAAAGAAGAAGGAGAAGAAGTGCTAAAATCATAATAAATCTATTTGACAGCATTAATCGCGCGGAGGAAAAATTAAAAAAATCGCTAACATTTTTTTATATATTTATATTTTGGAGGGTATAAAAAATAAAAATGCGTAACAAATTACCTAATTTTTATTGGTCAGTTTTTACTCCATTTATGTCCACTGTACCAATGCGAGAAGAACTTATTTTTCGCTTCTTTTTTAAATAATAATGATAAAATTAAAGTTAAAGTCAACTAAATCAAAAGTGGTTTACAAAAATATATATTTTAAGGCGTTTTAATTTTATCTCTTTTGAGAAAAATTAAAAAAAGGAAATTTTATAAAACTAAAGGCCTATTCACACCTGAGGTGAAATCTCGTTCGAACGAGATTTCGATCATATGGTCTGTATCATTTTATACACAACCATATGATCGAAATCTCGTTCGAACAAGATTCACCTCAGGTGTGAATTGGGTATAAGATTCAATTTTATTTTTCCTTTTTTGGAAAAACGTACTTTTTTAGTGAAATTAGCACCGGCAGATCTTAAAAATCTTGTAAAAAAAATGTTTAATATTCCGTTATTCCAGAAAAGCCATATAAATTGCGGTGGTAAGGGTAGATATTTTTTAATTGCAGAAAGATGGCACTTAACATTTGTAACAAAATATACCTGAAATTCATCCTTTCATACATATTTTTTTAAGTGATTGAAATGGATTATCGTGCAGGGGCCCCTTTTTCGATTTTAGATCTTTTTGTAATTACACGGGCAAATTTTTTCTTATATGGAGTTCACAAGTTGTTTAACAAAACACCAATAACTGAATAAAAACGTAATGGATACAGAACAAATAATTTTTTAAACACGTAGCCCTTAAACTCTCAAAAATAGCAAGTGTGAACCGCACATTATGCATTCTTAAATTCTTTTATAATATGACTGTGCCTCTAATAAAACAAACAAATTTTTTTTTTCTGGATTCTGGTGTTGTGACATATAATTTTGTAACGACTGCTTGGTTAAAATTTTGGGATTTCCAAAAAAGGACATTAGTATTTTTTTTACAACGCAAAGAACAGTGCAGTGACATTCAATATATGTGCATCACATATTAATAATGTTTGCAAAAGAAAAAATTTCATTACAGAAAAGGTCTAAATTTTTTAAGATATACTTTTATTAGGGGTCATAAAAATCACGTAACGTGACAAAAATATTTGTTTTATGTTTTTATGGCTTTTAAAATTCAAGTAGCTAAATCCGTTTTGTTATATGACTTTGCATGCAAACGATTACTGATCGATGTAACATCTTTTGTAAACATCTGTAGCAATTCGTTAGTCAGGTAAAACCTAGTAATGTGATGGAAAGAAAATGTTTGACGTCACAATTAAAACAAACGAAAATAAGAATACAAAAAAACCGAAACAAAACCGATACGAAAGTAGAAAAAAATGAATTGGTATTGGTTTTTTATTGGTATTGGTTTTGAAGAATAAAAGTATTGGTTTTTAATTGGTATTGGTAGTGGGGAATCAGTATTGGTTTTTTATCGGTATTGGTATCGCACAAATAAAGGTATTGGTTTTTAATTGGTATTGGTTTTCAATTTGAATTGGTATTAACGGGTATTGGTATCGAAAAGGTATTGGTACCCATCATTGGTTTTTAGGTACTTAGATATTTTTTTTTTTAAATTTAAAAAAAAAAATAAATACAAATACTCAACTTTGCTTCGTTATAAAACCTAAACTAGTCAAGGGATTGGCACAAAATTTTGTAATCGCATGTTTTGAAGTGTTAGCTCTCATTTGGCATTAATTTGGAAAAAAAAAAAAAAAAAAATTTTTAGTTTTGGCCGGTTTTTACCTCTGTGCAGTGGTTCAAAAGTTATAAGCAAAAGTGAATTTCGGCAAGGGTTTTTCTGGAATTTACGAGATAAAACACACGGTAACTTTCGAACTGCAATTCTGAGGGTGCTGAAGTGTGGCATATATTTGCCGTTCTACTGGTCCGGTTCGTTTTAAATTTCAGCCAAATCGGTCCAGTGGTTCAAAAGTAATTAGCAAACCCGTAAACTTCAGATTAGTTTCACCTTAAATTCACGTGTTGAAAACCCGTTAAACATGTTATAAAAACATTTGTAAGTCACAAAAATATTTTACAAGGTATTTTTGTCACTCAAAAATATTTTTACACTAAAACAAAAAAAAAACACACATTAAAAAAAATTTTCACACTCAAAAAAAAATTTACACTAAAAAAAAAAAAATTTGTAAATAATTTACTAAAAAAAAGTTTTTTTACACAAAATAAAATATTTCTTAACAAAAATGATGTTATTTTTTCACGTTAGAATATTTACTATCACTTAAAAAGGGCATTGTGAAGGGTATTCATAGATTCGGCCAAGTAGAATTTTACTTTTATACTTGTTTTAATATAATCTTTTTTTCATCAATTTCTTTAAACCCTCCAACTACAGGAAATTACTCATGGAATGACAAAGTGAGTATACTTCCATAATGTGGTTAGAGGGCATAAAAATCTGGAAAATTCAGAAAAATACTAGGAAATTACATATAAATTCAAGTTTCGCAAAATTTTGGAATAAGCAGACAAATAATAAAAAAATCGAAAAAATTTAAAAAAAAATCGGGGAAAAAATTTAGAAAGTTTTCTAAATTTAAAATTGTAATTTTTAATTTTATTCGACCTTTTATATAATATTAAGAAATGAAAATATTCGAGCTAGAGGCCTTGAGCTCGAATATTTTCATTTCTTAATGTTTTCTAAATTATATTTAGAGTAGGTTTATTCTAGCTTGAGGTCATTATTTCCTTTACTAATTAAAACTATGATATTCTCATAGAATAATTTTCAAGAAAATTGTTTTTCTGTTTTAAATTTATTTATGTTGGTAATTTTTGCAAGACTTAATCGACACGTGTTTCGGGATTTGTCAGATTCCATTGTCAAGATTATTTAGCAAAAATAAAAAGGGTTTTTAATGACAATCGTCAATGATTGTCATACATATTCGACTCTACTCCCATTGGGAATTAGTAGACGAAAATTATACCATCATCAACTTACCAACAAACAAATGTTAAAACAGAACATACATACTGATTACAGGCGGTAATCCTATATGTTGTTGTTGCAAATATTTATATTTACGTTATAATACCATATTAGGGGTATTAACCATGGCGTGCTACCCATTTTGTTCAAATTCTGATTAATTTTTATTAAAAAATAAAAATTGTTTTATTCGACCTTTAAAATTTTATATTTTGAGTAGGTTTATTCTATCTCGAGGTCCTGCAAAATATTGCAGGCCAGTTGGAAAAAATCCCTCATATGTATATAGCATTCTTTTTTTGCATAAATACACATCTGTTTAGCAACATTTGTATGTTTAAACACAATTCATATAAATATTTTTAGATCCTTTTTATCACCATCTTGTAATAAGTGATGCATAAACAAGGTTACTTTAGGCAATATATCCTTGAAACATGTTGATGTTTTCACTCACACACTTTAGCTACTACTACTACTTTAATTTGTATGCTATTTTAAACATAACACTTGTAGCATTATTAGAACTTTATAAAATTATACAGTAATTATAGGTTAAACGTATTTACAGTGATGGTTGCATATAGCAGCGAATGCGATGTGGGGTTAGAGTGACATTTTGCACCAAGGACTGGAATTTTTCAAGATTTAAAAAAAAAAACAAGTAAATGTAATAAAATTTTCGAGGTGTTCTAAAATTTTCGTTGATAACTTTTGAACCGCTAAATCTATATCAATCAAATACAATACCAACCCCACATGTCTAATAGGGGCGCCTCCATGGGCCCCTAAATTAGGTCACCTTTTGAGTACAAAGGCTTTAAGTTCTAGCCAATTTTTTGTTTATTATCCGATTTTTATGAAATTTGGATTTTTTTAAGGCGCTAGTAAATAACTAAAAAAAACATGCTTAAAGTAGTCTTTATCACTTTTACTTTCCGATTTGTAAACATTAGAATAGGGTAAATTTTAATGTTTTTCGGATCCTGGTCCAGTTTTTCGGTAATAGGTTGGTCATCTTACGTTAGATTTTTTTCAAACCCTGATATTTTAAAACAATAGCAAATAAAATATCTTTTTTTGTTAAAAAGTTACACTATTATAACTATTACACTGCGGAACACTAAAAAATAAACAAGAGTTACGACCATCATTTCTATATATTTCGGACATGCTGAATCGAATGGCGTACTCTGTTTTTCGATGTATGGTACAGTTTTCTTGTAAAATGTCATTAAAGATTGGCTGATTTTCAGCTGCTTTTTTAACAAAAAAAATTCCAAAGCTAATGATTTTTAAATTTTATGGCATGGAAAACAAAGATATAACTTGTAGCAATATTTCTAATATAAATTTGGTTTAAAGCTTTTCATCTTAACCCCTTTAATTCGCGGATTTCTTAATTTTTTTAAGTTTTCGCGAAATTAACCGCTAAATTGGTCTCTGATAAAAAACTTGCATTTTGTGGATCATAAAGGCGTCCATGACACTACGAATAGTGGACAAAAAACATCTATGTTATATGGACCATCATGAAGAAAATCGCGAAAACTCGTTTTTTTGTATATGGCAGCATCACTTTAGGAGATGATTTGAGGCTTCATCTTTTAGTATATAATGTGGGAACCTTAAACAATGAACTGACCCAAAATTTGTCCAAAAAAGTTTTCATTTGCAAAAGTTATCTTAACAAAAACTATAATTATTGTATCGCAAACACTGAAATAACATTTCATATATTGAAATGATGGTCGTACCTCTTGTTTTCTAAAATAGTGGTTAGTTTTGTCACGCAGTGTTATTAAACTTAAAAAAATCCAAAAAAAAATTGGGATTTTTTACTCAAAATGAACCAACACTCTTTTGCTTTCAGCTTAAAAGTTTCGTTCAGAAAATGTAAATTTTTTCAATAGGTCTGAAAGGCAATATCACGTAGATGATTTAAAAAAAATGGCCTGTAAAAATTTCTTATTTTGAGCTACCCAGCCTCATCGAATGTTGACCCAGTTTTAACACAAATTTAAACTTTACCCCCCTGAGAAAAAAGTGCACGCCTCTGTTGGGCCTACCAAAGCAAACATAGATTTTTCAATATGTAGGTAGCTTTCAACATGAATAGCTAATAATCTCCGCCTTTAATATAGGCGTGGCAACAAAAAATGCAAGAAATCAGGTTATTTGGAAATTGTTAACAAACAAATTGGGAATTGGGGGATTCCTTTCATCAAATCTTTATATTTTGTTTTGTGTTTAAATTTGCTTTTAAAAGACCTATATAAATTTAAAAATTTAATTACAATATGCTCAAAAATAAAAATTTTATTGCATACTGAAAATTTACTTGTTAAAATTTGGCCCAATATTTTGAAAAAAAAAAAAAAAAAAATTGTCAATTGTATTTCACAAGTTACTAATTGTTTTTAAGAATTTATCAATTGTATTTCAGACATAACCAATTGTTTTTCAGAAGTTATCAATTGTACTTCAGAACTTATCAAATGTATTTCAGAAATTATCAATTGTATTTCAAAAAATTTTAAATTGTATTTCAGTAACTTTCAATTGAAGGGCTTACTGCAAGAACTTGATAAGCAACATTTTATTTTTTCGTGTTTTTCGCCTTCTGCTGATGTTCCATTGACATATTTTTGGCAGAGGTCTTGCTTTAATCCTTCGTAAAAGTATATTGAGATAAAAGATCTGCAAAAGGCAAAAACCCCCATAAAATGAAATGTTGCTTATCGAGTTTTTACAATAAGCCCTTTAATTGTACTTCATAGTTATCAATTGCATTTCAGAAATAATCAATTTTATTTCAGAAACTATCAATAAAGTTTCAGAATTTTTCAATTGTTTTTCGGAAATTCATTCCCCTTCATTTGCACCCCCTTAATATAAATTTGGCCCGCTAAAAAAATATAAGTTTCCTGCTCTACAAAGTAAAACTAATTTCATAAAGATCGGTGGGTTACACTAGGAAGACTTCCCTTGTCAGACACTTTCTATGTGAAAAATGTCTCAAAATCTGAGACTTTTTCTTTATGAACAACATCTCAGAATTTGAGACTTTTTCTATATGAAAAATGTCTCAGAATTTGAGACTTTTTCAATATGAAAAAATTTATATGAAAAATGTCTCAGAATTTCAGACTTTTTCTATATAAAAATGTCTTAGAATCTAATGGCGTTTTCTTTTCTGGAAAAAAATGTCGCACTTTCTGCACTTTTTTTCTTAAACGACTCTTTGTGCACAGTTATGTATAGTAAATATAGACATGTTTGGTACCAAAGCAAAGGCCTATCTAATGCTATATCAAGCATTTTAAAACAATACTCAGTTTTTGAGCTGATCCCATAAATGTAAAAATTTATGGGTTTTTGATATTTAATTGAATAAAATAAGCGTGTTTTGACATTTTATTATAAACATTTAGATAGGACAGTACAATACCTTTCTTTTGGTACCAAACATGTCTATACTTACTGTTCATTACTGTTCACAAAGAGTCATTAAAGAAAAAAAGTGCAGAAAATGCGAAATTTTTTTCCAGAAAAGAAAACGCCATAAGATTTTTCTATATGAAAAATGTCTCCGAAACTGAGACCGTTTCTGCATGAAAAATGTGTCAGTATTTCAGATTTTTTCTTTATATAAAAAATGTCTTAGAATCTAAGATTTTCTCTATATGAAAAATGTCTCAGAATCTGAGGTTTTTTCCATATGAAAAATATCTCAAATCTGAGACTTTATTTGAAAAGTGTTTTAGAATCTGAGACTTTTTCAATATGAAAAATGTCTCAGAATCTCAGACTTTTTGTAAGGGTCAAAAGATATTTTCTGCAATCAAATAATGTGGATATGTTACTTGGGATACCTTACCATATTCTACTTTATGAATTTCTTTGATTAAAAATATCAAGTTTCTTTTGAATATTTAGTTTTGGAGTTTTGATTTTTGAAATAATTTGATTCAGTTTTTGTTTGATTCGTTGTAAATAAAATTGTTATTTTCTATTTATTTTGTAAACCTGATGTCCTTTTATTTACATTTGGGGGCTCAACTCAAAAAGAAACCATTGTTGGCGTTAATTGGTAAAACGGAGTAAAGAGTTATTAAAAGGTGAAGACGTTAAGAAGAAGGAACGAAGAATTTAAAGGTGAATACCATTTAAAGGAGTAAAGACGAGTTTTAAAGACAAGAGACTAAGAAGTGATAAAGACGAACTATGGTGGCAAGTAGAAAACTAGTTTTAACGGATGCTGAGTCAATATCTGGAGGAACAGAAATTTTGGAAGATAATTTTTTCGATTTCGAGGATTCAAATATTACAAATGCGGGAAGTACGGGTAATGGTAATGCTAAGAAGAATAATCAAATAGTCGCTCGGTTTTCGGGAATGGAAGATATAGAAAAGGCGATTGACTGTTTTGACGGAGAAGATAATTCTGTTTTGCTTTGGCTGACCACAATGGAAGAACTAATAAAGATTTTTAACTGGACAGATCTAGAGGCGATATTTTATGGAAGGAAACAACTACGTGGTGCAGCAAAATCATTTATGGCTATGCACCGTAATATGTGTTCATAGAGTGATTTTAAATCGAAATTAATAAGTGAGTTTTATGTGCAAGCTAGTGCTCGAGATGTTCATGAGAAGTTGCGTACTAAAAAGAAGAAATCATCAGAGTCCTGGAGAGTTTACTTTTATGAAATGAGAGAATTGGCATTTTCTGTAAACGTAGATATGGCGTCCACGATAAGTTATATAGTAGATGGTATAGCAGATGATTCTATGGAAAAGGTAATGTTATATGGTGCTTCAAACTTTGAGGAACTGAAACAGAAATTAACGGAGTATGAACGTCTTAAGGTCACAAAATCAAATAAGTTGCCCAAGAAATGCGAAAGAATGTGCTTTAGTTGTGGTGACTTTGGACATATCGCAAAAAGTTGTCCAAACGCACATCAGGGATTAAAATGCTTTAAATGCAACAGTTTTGGTCATATTGCTAAATTTTGTTTGGAGGAAGACTACAAGGAAGTTAATGCTTGTGCTAAAAATTTTATTGTAAACGTCGTAGATGAATTGCAAAATGAAAACAAATTGGAAGTGCCCATGGATTTCTGTAATATAATTACGAACGATGTGGAGACACAAGGTGAAAACAACGAACGTGTGGTTAGATCTCGAACAGTTTTAAACGACGAAGAATTAAGTAACAAGTGAAAAGAAAGAATGGTTTTGCTAAAAGAAGGGATTGTATTACAAAGCGAATCTAGGCTTTCGAGTTTTACTCAGGCAATAGCACAACAATCGAAGTTGAATGCCGTTTGGAACTCACAACTTTTCGTCGATTTACCAGAAATTATGTGTTCAATGTATAATCGGAGACCGATTATTTTTAGGAGGGGCCGTGTGGATATGTTACTTGGGATACCTTACCATATTCTACTTTATGAATTTCTTTGATTAAAAATATCAAGTTTCTTTTGAATATTTAGTTTTGGAGTTTTGATTTTTGAAATAATTTGATTCAGTTTTTGTTTGATTCGTTGTAAATAAAATTGTTATTTTCTATTTATTTTGTAAACCTGATGTCCTTTTATTTACAATAATGTTTCAAAATCTGAGACGTTTTCTAATTTAAAAATTTCTCAAATCTGAAAATTGGAAGAAATCAAAATTTTTTTAAACCGTGAAAACTTAACCATGCATCGTAACCGGGGCAGTGCAAAAGTCCACATATATATTTCAAGTACATACTACAATAATGCATCTTTTAAATATTAGAAAATTTCTATAACACTGATATTTATTTTGTTAGCTGTTCAAATACTGTTATTTTAAAAAAATTCAAAATTGTGAAACCTCATTAACCGAATTATTCTTAAACGGTTGACAACCCTAGTAAAGTCATTTTCCTAATTTCTAAAAACTTAAACTGTTAAAAACATCTTTAATATATTTTATAAAAAAATAAACTCTCAATCAGATAAAGAAATAATTATTGTATTATTCTTTTACAGGTCTAGTACAAACAGGTTTTGTACATGTTGAAGACCAGTTAGTTGATCTTTCAACTAGTCGACCAATACCGGTAAGTACATATTTAATAATAATTAAAACATAATTAAGTTCAAAAAAAAAAAAAAAAAAAAAAAAACTTACAACCTTTACCCCAGATGGGACTCGAACCCACAATCCCCGGCTTAGGAGGCCGATGCCGTATCCATTGGGCCACTGGGGCAGTTAGCGCAGGCACAGCTAACTGTTAATAACAAGACAACATAAACAAACAACAACAGCAAAAACAACAACTACACCATAAACACTCAACTCACAACAACTAAAATAAAAAACATCACTAGTACTATTTTTAGAACACAACATAAGAACGAAAAAAAAATAACATGACACACCAAGTGTAAACAAATGAAAACCAGAACATTTTATGTATAAGAGATGGAAAGAGAGTGTAAACTAAAGAAATGTGTAGAAGAGATTTTTGTATTGTTTACGGGAATTTGGGAAGATAATATAACAAAATATTCTCTATAAACAGGAAATAAATAAAATGTAGTAGAGAGCAAAGAGAAAATGTAAGATAAAACAAAATTCAAAACAACCACCAATGAAATATCCATATATGGCACAAATGAAAGTTGGCGGGATTTAAACCATAACTTTAAAGAATGAATTCTTTACTAACTAAAACTATGATGTTCTCATAAAATATTTTTCAAGAAAATTATTTTTCTGTTTTAAATTTATTTATTCTGGTAATTTTTGCAAGACTTAGTCGACAAGTGTTTCGGAATTTGTCAGATTCCATTGTCAGGACTATTTAGCATTGACGATCGTGTTCTTACTAAGATATTGTAAAATTTTCTTATTTTAATTCTCAATGAATGTAGAGTTGAACATTTATTAATATTTTTGTTTGACCATTAGCGATTTGTCACTTAAATTCCCTTTGCTATATGGTTTTTAAATTTGCTTAACAGTCTTGACAATGGAATCTGACAAATTCCGAAACACGTTTTGACTAAATCTTGCAAAAAATATCAATATAAATAAATTTAAAACAGAAAAATATTTTTTTTGAAAATTATTTTGTAAGAATATCATAGTTTTAATTAGTAAAGAGATTGATGCTGATAGCCCTCTCTGCATTTTTGCCAAACATATTGATTGAGCTCCTTTGAGTTCCTGAGATATAGATAAAATTGGAAAAAAAACAAAAATTTTTTAAAAACATTTATTTTTTGTTTTTAATTTTTTTAAATACACTAAAAATGTTCATTCATTTTCACATTTTTGTCTAAGTATATCTCCGGAACCAATAAGAGCTCACTAAAATGTTTTGGCAAAAAATGCAGAGAAGACTTTCGGCAGATACATACATTTTTTTTTAAGATTTTAAAAAATTTTATGTTTTTTTTTAAATACACTCAAAAAAAGTGAACTAAAAACTGGGAAAATTAACTAAATTTTGAGAAAAAGAGGGAATGATTTGGCTCCAAAGATTTTTTTTTTGTTTGGTTTTAGTTCATACTTTTCCCAAAAATAAAGAAAACAAAGTTATTTAATTTTAAGCCAATTTTAACTAGAAAATGGGAAAAATTATATTACACTTTAGTTCATTCACATTTTAGGACTATATTGGGTCCAGACCCTGTTAACTCGAGACCCCTTGGGTCCTTTATGGGTCCCCATAGATTTTGACCCAAAAATTTTGTCCGTTTCGCTCTACCTTGCATAGTTTTTGAGATACGGTAACAAGGGGCCTGATAGGGTCTGGAGAATCTTAAAAACTGGATAACTCAAAAACTATTAATCGGAAGGCTTTCAGATGTTTAGCGGAAGTGTTCTACGAGTCAAGAGCTACAGAAATGCTGTAAGACTTTTTCTCGTGTTGGCAGTATTAACCGATGTATGTGCATAAAATCTCAGGAATTTCAAATTTTAGATCCGAAATTAGGGTCTTGAGACCCCGACAGATATGCAAAATAGGCTATTCCATTTTTTCTTTATAGTCTTTCTTTTAAAAATTTCATCCGTTTCCGTTTTCGGCATTTTGAATTTTTAACTAAATTCTAAGAAGTTATTTACTAAACTCTCAGAATTTATTAACTAAGTTCTAAGAAGTACACTTCCTTCAATTTAAAGAATGATGTTTTTTTAGTAAATTTGAACTAAACTTGAACTACATTGTTGTTTAAGAAATATGTCTTAAACATAAAGACACTAGAGTGTCCCTTATTTTGGAAATGTTGGAAATGTTGAGACGGTACCCGCTTATTTTTTTCCATTTGACTTAAAAATAACTCAGGAAAAGTTTTACGCCCCTACGACCACGCCTTCCCTACGCGACGGGGCCTTAAAGAGAGTGGCCTTAAAAATCATTTTTCCATACAAACCAAAAATTTTTTTCTTTTTATTTTTAATTTTTTTGTTATTAATTATTATATTACTTAGTTCACGACAAAAAAATTTGATTTTGGTGGGATAAGGCTTTCAGCTCTAAAAAAATTTTCGAAAAAAAATTTAGAGCCGTTGGGGTCCTGCGGTAAATATTTTTTAAAAAATATTTTTTTTTAATTTTGACAAGCAACGGTTTTAGCTGTTATGTTGCTTTTAATGATATAAATTCAAAAAAAAAATATTATTCATATCTGTGACATCTTTATCTTTTTCGAAAAAAAAAAAATTTTGAGCCGTTGCAACGGCGTTGGGTTCCTACGGTAAAAAATGTTTAAAAAATATTTTTTTTAGTTTTGGCGAGCAATGGTTTTAGTTGTTATGTTGTTTTTAATGATATATATTCAAAAAAAAATATTAGTCATATCTGTGACATCTTTATCGTGCATCGAAAAACTTTAAAAAATGCATTTTTAACCCTTATTTAGAACACGATAAAGATGTCACAGATACAAATAATATTTTTTTATGAATATATATCATTTAAAGCAATATAGCAACTAAAACCGTTGCTTGTCAAAACTAAAAAAAATATTTTTTAAAAATTTTTTACCCTAGGACCCCTTTGGCCCAAAATTTTTTTTTTCGAAAATTTTTTTAGAGCTAAAAGCCTTTTCCCACTAAAATCAAATTTTTTGTCGTGAATAACCTAACCAAGTAATATAATAATTAATAACAAAAAAATTAAAAATCAAAAAAAATTGTATGAAAAATTGATATTTTAGGCCCCGCTGTGTAAGGCCCCGTCGCGTAGGGAAGTCGTGGTCGTAGGGGCGTAAAATTTTTCCTCAGTTATTTTAAGGTCAAAAGGAAAAAATTGAGCGGGTACCGTCTCAACATTTCCGACATTTCCAAAATAAGGGACACTCTAAAAGACACGTTTCTGAGATTTTTGGAAAATTCTTAGGCAGTAAGAATTTTTTTTCTTATATTAAAGAACTCCATTTAAAGAAGACTATGAACTAATTATAAGTAAATGAACTAAACTTTTTTCCTCATAGTTAAGAAAATTTCTCATTTTTAAGTTCAATTTAACTAAATTTTAGAAAAAAGCATGATAAATTTTCAAAGACATTTTTTCCTCAATTTTAGTTATGTCTTTTTTTTCAGTGCACAGCTTTACAATCAATAAAAATTGTAATAATGATATCTGACGTATCGCAAAAAAATGTAGGCTAATTTTTATTTTTAAGGTGCTTTCAATACCTTTTTAATGGTACCAATATCAAACTTGTGAGTTGAAAACTTAAGAAGATATAAATATTTCTGCTTGACCACTTTAGTGAGTTTTTAACGATTTTTCGTTTTTCATTTTACACAGAAAAAAATATGGAGGAAAAAAAATTGAGTAATCACTTGTTTAAATTTAAAAACAAAATTTGAGTAATTTTTTAATTGACGCACAGTGGGTTGAAACATATGTAAAATGGGGATTAATTCAGAAAAGCCCTTTATTATAAATATTTATATTTTTTTAGACTAACTATACATTATTTAGTAAAAAAAAAATGTTTTACAGAAAAAAAAATTATAGAAAATATTTTTTTATTAAAAAAGAAGATATAACCTTTTTATAAAAATTGGCTCCTACCGCTCTATCTGCTCCAATAATGCCCCAAGAGATGTTAAATTGGTGACCGACCCCAAATATATTTTCAATCCCAACATTTTCTTAGAATATACCTACCCTCTATCTTTAACCCTTAAGGTGGTCCCCATACAACTGTTTTTATTTTTTTTTTAATTTATTTTATGAAATCAGCTCCTACCGCTCCCAGGGTGCGTCTTAGAGTATTAGTCAATAAGACCGACCCCCATTAATTTTTACCCCCCAACATTTTTTGGAACATACTTATACCGTATCTCCACTCGATAATGGGGCTCCCACATAAAATGTCATTTTTATAAAATCTGCTCCTACAGCTCTAACTGCTCCAAGGGTGCCCCTAGAAATGCAAATGTGTGACGGACCCCCAATATTTTTTTAACCCCAACATTTTCTTAGAATATACCTACCCTCTATCATTAACCCTTAAGATGGTCCCCACCAAATTTATTTTTATTTTTTATAAATTTGTTTTATGAAATTAGCTCATACCACTCCCATGGTGCGTCTTAGAGTGGTATCCACTAAGACCGACCACCATTAATTTTTACCCCCCAACATTTTTTTGGAATATACTTATACCGTATCTCCACTCGATAATGGGGCTCCCATACAAAATGCCATTTTTATAAAATCTGCTCATACAGCTCTAACTGCCCCAAGGGTGCCCCTAGAGATGTCGAATATGTGACCGACCCCCAATATTTTTTTAACCCAAACATTTTCTTAGAATATACCTACCCTGTATATCTAACCCTTAAGGTTGTCCCCATACACATTTTTTTTTTAATGAAATCAGTTGCTGCAGCTCCATGCTGGCTCCTAGAGGGTGAAATGTGAGATCAACTATCATTATTTTTTCATCCCCAACTTTTTTTTCAACGTACGCACCCCGTATCTCCTCTAACTAAGGGGTCTCCCATAATGCCCTTTCTCATATGTTATTCAGCTTTTTTTTAGCAACTGGAGTTTTTTCACAAAAATTTTAATAAGTAAAAAAACGCGGTGCCTCTGCAAAAGTTTGGTATGGAATATATAAGCTAAAATACTATATTAAAATATCACTTAATAAAATTTGCTGGATCGCAACAAGAAATTTGTTGAAACTCAGTGTATATATCAAAAATACTCCAAATATAAAGCACTTTTTAAAAAAATATTAAAAATATTTGCAAAACATTTATCTAAAAAACATTAATGCAATTATGTAGACAAATACCTGAAGTTGATGGATCCATTTTAATAAAAATACTTTTAGAACGCTTAATAAGAATTATCAGCACCCAAAATATCTCAATTTTCAGTTTTAGGAACCGCACGAAAAATTTTGAAAAATTATTTGACTTTGACAGCTCACAGTCGATAGAGTAATTTACTCAAAACAAAAGTTTTTGGCAAATAGTGATGTAGAATTTAATTACCTTTCACCCAGTACCACACACGAATGTGTAGGATAAAGTTCAGCTTTTGAATTAATCCTCACTTTTGGTACGTTTCAACCCTCTGTGTGACGCAATTAAAAATTTACTTAAAAATTTTAAAAACAATTTAAGTAAATAATTTAATAAAAATTTAATAGTTTTTTAACTTGTTTTAAACTCTCATAGTTTTTTTGAATTCTCGTTTAGTTTATAGTTTTTTGTGTATGTATATGAAAGTTTGTAATCGTCTTTATAAAATTTTCCTATATTTTTGAGGCATAAATAGTATGTTTGGTAAAGTTTGAAAAATTTAAAACTTTTTTAAACTTTTAAAAAAAATAAATAGATAAATTTTGAGTAAATTTTTAATTGTGTCAATTACATATTTAATCAATTTTTTTTTTAAATATTTAATAAATTTTTATTAAAAATTTACTCAATACTATTAAATCGTTTACTGGTGCAAAATTGAGTAATTTTTTACTCAATAGTATTAAAAATTTTCTCAAATACTTTTTTTATTTTTTTCTGTGTAGGAACCATTAAAGCAGTGGTCCAAAATTTTGAATTTATCTTAGTTTAGTAGAGTGCAATAAATAAACTAAGTTTTCAAAGATTCCGAGGTGAGAAGGAAAGTCGATTCGTTGGTTAATAAAAATTCAACCCCCCTATAAAAAGTTTTAGATTTTTCCTTTAAAAATGTTTAGATTTTTACCATGAAGAATTTTCGATATTCAAGATTTTTTTTCCCCATTGGAAAATTTTTTAGAAAATTTCCTCCTTCCTTGTTTTATTCATTTTTTTCTATTTTTTTTAATTATGCATGGTGGAGGGTATAAAAAGTTGTGGATATTATTGATTCAGTAAATCCGAGTTTTTTAAATGAAGGGCTTACTGCAAGAACTCGAACTCGATAGCCAACATTTTATTTTTTCGTGTTTTTGGTTCTTATCGAGTTTTTACAATAAGCCCTTCAAATATTTAAAATAAGTTAATTTGAAAAAAAAAAAACATCATGTAATAGAACTAAACCCTTATTAAAGAAATAATTCTTTTTAAACACTGAATCATATGACCATGTGCTTTCTAAAAGATACTTATACTCTAAAGATAGATAGTGGAGATTTGGTTAGTACTCAACTAACAACAAATAACAAAATTGTGGTATAGAAAAGAGTGGAGTAAAGGTAAATAACAAAACAAAAAAGAAATTGCTTAGCAAAACAAAGAATTCAAAAAATAAACAATAAAGCAGTTCTGACCGACCACATTTTTTGAGCGCCATACCAATGAATAAGTACTAAAGTATCTTTAAAATGCGAATACATGTATAGAAAACAAATTCACAACAAAACAGAATTTTTGTTTTTTCTTTCTTTTTTCTAATAAAATTCTCACTTCACTTTAGTTTTTCCTTCTTTGTTATTATTGTAGTGAGTTTTTCATACATTTTCCTTTTGATATAAATCTCTAAAAGAGATAAAATTTTTCATATAGTTACAAATTTTCCTATTTAAAATGTATCTCCACATTTTCTTTTTCCTTTTGACCAAAATAAATCGTGTTCTTATAAATATTTTTGGATTTTCTTTTTAACGTATTTGTGGCTAAAAATATGCAGAATTACGTCTCTTGTTTGCTGCTGCTTAATATTTGAAATTTTCCACTTTGTCTCAAGAGCCCCAGTGGCCCAATGGATACGGCATCGGCCTCCTAAGCCGGGGATTGTGGGTTCGAGTCCCATCTGGGGTAAAGTTTGTGTAAGAATTTTTTATTCTAAAAATTATTTGAAAAAACTTAAATAATTTAAATCAATTAAGAATCAATCTATTATTTATACGAAAAATACATAATGGAAACATATCCTTACAAAGGATAAATTTCAGAGCAATAAATAAAGGAATAATTAATGTTTGATATAAGGCAATTTAAATGCAAAAGGTTATTATAGTTATCAGGTTTTCTATGATTGAAAAGAAATTTAAATAAAGGTTGATGCGGAAAATATTTTTTTAGAAAGCAAAACACTTTAAAATACAATTTTTACACGGCAAAAATTATTGTGAACAATTCATAAGAATTCACGAAATGAATTTCTGTTTTCATAATGGCAACTTATGAAAAATTTCATGGTCATATTTATTATGGTTTTGAAATAATCATTTATTTTATTTTTTTCTTTTCTATGAAGCCTTTTCATTAAATATATGAACATTTTCGTTATTGCAATGAATTTTTTCATAAATTTTATAAAAAAAATTCAGTCATCCAGTAAATTAACAACAAGTAGAAAAGTTAAATTCGACTTGGCCGAATCTATGAATACCCTCCACAATGCCCTTTTTTTGAGTTTAAAATTTTTTTCGAGTTTACTTTGTTTTTTGTTTTGGTATAAAAATATTTTTGAGTGACAAAAATACGTTGCAAAATATTTTTGTGACTTACTAATGTTTTTAAAACAGGTTTAACGGGTTTTCAACACGTGAATTTAAGGTGTTGCTAATCTGAAATTCGCGGTTTTGCTAATAACTTTTGAACCACTGCACTGTGGGCCAGGATTTCCATTTTTTGGCCAATAAGGTCTGTAAGGCAACACATATTTAAAAATATTATTTCGGAATGTCGACATCTTGAATTTTGTCCATCTTTAATATCTTTTTATTATACCTTAAAGTTTTTTTTTTGCATGAGGTTAAAGTCAAAGTTTGTGATTTTTTTTATATTTTTTATTTATGAAACAAATAATTTTTTTTTGTACTTCAACACAATTTTTTTTCAAATTTTCGGTGAAGTTCTCCTAAAGACATACATGTTTGTTGAACACATGATAAAAACTGCCAAAAAGTAAGCTATAAGCATATTTTTTTAAAATAAATAATGGAAATTCATACTTTTGTTGAAATCCGCTTTTTTTCAACACCAAAGTCCAAAAAAGTCCAAACGATATTGACAAACCTCGAACTACGATCTGTCTCTGACAATGTATTCTATTCACATTTTTGCGACCCTGTGCGACCGTTCATATACTTTTGATCTAGAGTCAACAAACCAAAATATGACGTTTAGAAATGCCCTAAAATAGAACTTCAAAATTTTTTGATATTTTTGTTTCTATTGATTTTTAATAAAAAATGTCTCACTTTGACAACATTGGCGTGATAACTGGTGACGGGCACGTGAGTGAATTTTGACTCACGTTGACTCACGCTCACGCAAAAAAAAAAATAATTTGCTCAATCGTTTTTTTTTCTCACACCACTCACGTGTGAAAAACACCACTCACGTGTGACTCACGCTCACTCGTAACTCACGCTAAACCTTTAAAACACGAATAAAATTGTAAAAACTGAATCAATACAATTAAATAGTTTTGAATCACGCAAAAAAATTGCACTCACTACGAATCACTCACGCAAAAAATTGACTCACTCACTAACAAAAAATTTTAATCACGCTCACTCGATCACGAGTAATTCACGTGACCAGCGTCCATCTGTAGTGCTAAACATTAAAGCTGGTAACGCATTTAAGCGGGCATATTCTGGCAATAGCAGTTTTAATATTTTTTACGAAATTGTAAGCTTGTAGCATTATTTTTACATTTAGGATGGCAAATGCTTATTGGAAATAAAAAGTGTTAAATGAGCCACTGAATATATGAACTTTTTGACGCATTTAAAAGAGAAATGTTTTATTAAAAACTACTGATAAAAGCAAAAAGAGGGATTTATAAAAACTTAAAAATTTAAACATTGTACATTTTTTTAAAAAGCTATGTCCTAAATTTTGGATCCGCCATTTTGATTTCAAAAAATCTGAGTTCGTTCGTATTCGTATTGTGCAATCATTTCCTAGTGATATTTTGAAACATTAATCAATAGTTTAAATATCTTGTCCGCCATATTGGATCCGCTATTTTGAATATTTGATTCTAAAATCAGATTTGGCATCCCAAAAACCATCAAAATCAGACAATATAGAAAAAAAACTTAATATTTTATTTGACGCCATATTGGATCAGCCATTTTGAATTTAAAAAATCGGAGCTCATATTCGTAATTATTCGACCCTAAATACATCAAAAATGACTAATTTAAGTACAATTTGCTAAGAATTACAAAAGCATATTCGCCATATTGGATCCGCCATTTTGAATTTCAAATCTTTAATTCCAAAATCGGTTTTAACATCCGAAAAACCATTAAAATCGAAGTTTTTGGCCAAAAGGGACAACATATAAAAAATCTTAAATTTAAATTTGTCGCCATATTGGATCCGCCATTTTGAATTTTAAAAATCTGAGCTCATATTCGTTATTAACGACCCCAAATACATCGATAATGATTATATTAAACACAATAAACAAAGAATTAAAAAATCATGTCCGCCATTTTGGATCCGCCATTTTGAATTTTGAATTTTTTTTTCCAGAATCGTGATCAGCGAGCCTTTAACACCCATACGCAATACTTTTTTGACATATAGGTTAAGCGGCCTATTTATGGCCAAAATTCGGGGATGCTGGCCCACAGTGCACTGGACCGATTGGGCTGAAATACAACACGAACTAGGCTAGAGGAACGACAAATATAAATGCCTAGCCTCAGCATCCTCAGAATCGCTTTTCGAAAGTTATAGTGTTTTTTATCTCGTAAATTCACGAAAATCCCTTGACGAAATTCAGTCTTTTGCTCATAACTTTTGAACCACTGGACCGATTTCGCTGGATTACAATACCCACCTGACCAGGTAAATGCCTAACATATATGCCAAACTTCGGGAGCCTCCGTAAAGTCTTTCATACACACAAAAAAAAAACCTTGTCAAATTACTAGAAAAAGTCTCGTAATACAATTCTAGTGAAATTTTCATACACACACAAAAAAAACCTTGTCAAATTACTAGAAAAAGTCTCGTAATACCATTTTACCTTGTTTTTTTAACAAAAAATTTTCAATCGAAATTAACATTTTTCTTTGTAATTTGACATTTTTTTTTTAATTTTACAAATTTCCAAGGTTTTTTTACAAAAAAAAAAAAAATCTAGTAAATACAAGAGATTTCCTTGTAAGTTTTATTGCGCCAAAAAAATTGTTAATTTACAATTTTATTGGTAAAAATCTTGTAAAATAACGAAAAGTTCGTAATTTTTACTAGGAGTTCTCGTAAAATACGAGGTAGCAAAAAATATAGTAAAGTCACGAAACCTTCTTGTAAGTTTTATCGCGTCAAAAAATTTGTAAATTTACAATTTTATTGGTAAATAGCTTGTAAAATTATATTATTATTGGTAAAAAGTTTGTAAAATTACAGGGAATTGTTATCAAATAGGAGGAAGCAAAAAAAAGTTACAAACTTTTCTTGTCGTTTTAAAAGTTTGTTTTTGAGTGTATATTTTGTATGAACATTAGTGTCCGACCGAATACACCTTTTTTGGGCGAAGCCGAATATTCGGCCATATTTTCACTATTCGGCCGAAACCGAAGCCGAATATTACAAAAAAAAATATTTATGTAGTAAAAACAAGAAAAAAAAGTAAAACTCGACTTGGCGGAATACACAAATGTATAAAAATGTTGTCTAGAAAGATTTATTTTGAGCAACAAACTTTTTTTAGACATTTTTGTAAATAAAATTTTTTTTGAGTGTAATTTTTTTTCGATTGAAAAATTTTTTTGAGTGTAAAATCTTGTTTTAGCTGTAAAAACACTTAATAAAATGTTTTTGTGGCTTACTAATGTGATTCAAAGAGTGTTTAGTGTTTTTTTTAACACGTAAGTACAAATTTTATACAATTATTCGGTATTCGGCCAAAGCCGAAGCCGAATATTCGGTCGGACACTAATGAACATCTTCATAACTTTAATGAACAGAATTATTTCTTAAACATTTTTCTATCATCCTTAAACATTTTTCTATCATTCCAAAACTGAATTTTTTAAACGGAAAGATGTCCTATAATCTAGCATTTTTATATACGTAAAAATGTCTCAGATTCTTAGATATTTTACATATGAGAAATTTGTCTGAGAATCCGAAATTTTTTATATTAAACCGGAAAAATCTCTTAGAATCTAAGAATTTTTCTACACGGAAAAAAGTCTCAGAATCTGAGAATTTTTCTATACGGAAAAATGTATCAGAATCTAAGAATTCTTTCTCTGCAGAAAAATAGCTCAGAAAGGGAAAATTTTTTCTATGCGGAAAAAGGTTTCAGAATCAAAGAATTTTTCTATAGGGAAAATGTATCAGAGAATTTTTTTATAGAGAAAAATGTCTCAGAATCTAAGAATATTCTCAGAATCTTTATACCCTACACCACTCTGTGGTACAGGGTATAATGAGTTTGTGCTGATGTTTGTAACTACCCGAAATATTGGTCCTACACACAAAAAATTAATGGCTAAAAAATTTCAATTAAATCTATTGATCAACAAAATTTAAATGAGTCAATTATTGTTTTGATCAACATTTTTGTTATTTTCTTTAACTATCAAATTACAAATTTTCAACATGCCAGATTTTTTTTCGCTTCAATTTATTTGAATACATTAATTCAAAAATATACTTTTTACTACTGTTTTACTCTTTTTTATTGTCGGCAACATATTGGAAAGCAAAAATATGAATTTTTTCATAATTTTTCCATAAGCGTGAAATTCATTTGTTATAATTATTTTAATTGACTTTAAAGAAAAAATCAATCAAATTTTTGATTAAAATCGAAAAAATGATTAATTGAAATAAAAATCAATTAATCGCCTACAATTTGATGATTGATATAACAATTTTCTTTATCGGAGGAGTTTCAATTAAAAAATTAATTGAATCCGCGTTTTTGTTGATTGACTTTCGTTTTCAATTCTTTCTGTGTAGACCTACCTTCAGGTATACCGATCGACTCAGAATTACTTTTTGAGTCGATTTAGCGATGTCCGTCCGTCCGTTCGTCTGTGCGTCTGTCCATCTATCGGTTTAAGCACGATACAGGTCGCAATTTTCAATCAATTGAAATTTGAAACCTAAGCATCTTTTGTCCCAAGGACGAAAGCCTATTGAAATTGGAGAAAATCGGTCAATGTTAAGACCTAGCCCCCATACAAACGCCCCCTTTGGATTCGGCTTAAATGACTCTAATAACCGTATTATAATAGTTATCGCTTTTTGTATGCACAAATCACCATTCCAAATTTCAAAGGAATCGGTTCAGTCCTTCTGGTAGTCCCCATACAAACCACCTTCCGGATATTCACATAATTCCCTCAAAATTCATAAATATGGAAATATTTGATACAAATTTCATTTTTAGGTGTTAAACGTGTACTTTAGTAACCTAATCAAATCGGAATACACCCAGAAAAGTTTTACAGTAACTTTTTTACGGTTATTTAAAAAGTTTTTAGTTAAAGTTGTTTTAAACGTTTTATCGTTTGTTTTTCAAAGAAAATAAAATATTGAATGAATTATACAGTTATTAAAACAATAAACTACAAAAGTTACGGAAAAATATTTTTATCAGTTAAATTATTTGTGACTGATTATACCGTATAATTTTACAGAAGAACGGTTTTTGTAGTTTGTTATTCAAAAAATTTAATTTTTACTCCACAAAATGAACAATTGTAAACAGTTAAAATAACTGAAATATCGTTTGTTTTTACGGAATGTCTAGTCATTTATTAACGTTTAAAAATAACTGAAAAAGTCTGTTGTTTCAAATGAAATGTAAGTAGTCCGTTTTTTAAAAGGAAAAACGATTGTTTTAAACGTTTTTTCAGTTGAATTTACTTACAAAATATTTTAAGTGTATAATTGGACCATTTATGAACTTAGTCCCCCATATAAAAATTTCGACCAATATTCAGATAAATTGGTCTATTGACAAAAAAAATAAACCAATTCCACTAAAACTTGATCTGTGTGTGTTTTCTACACTAAATAAAGATCTAACAAAAGGCAGATACAATCGGTCCATGTTTGGACTTGGAACTCATTTTCCGGAAAACACTGGTGTAGAGTATCATATGGTCGGTCTTGACGGACTATAACTTTCTTACTTGTTTTTTTTTTTATATACGGGAAAAATGTCTCAGAATCTGAGAATTTTTCTATACAGAAAAATGTCTCAGAATTTTTAAATTTTTCTACACTCAAAAAAAAAAAACTGGTAAAACGCCTGATAAAATGCCTTGTAATCCCGTTCTACCAATATTTAACAATTTTCCTTGTTTTTTAACAAGAAATCTTGTGCTTTTCTCAAACGCGAACTACAGTTTTATTGGTAGTTTTACAAATTTATTTTCGTAATTGTGTTCTACTATTTTGAAAGGTTATTTTACAAAAAAAAACCGTAATTTTACAACAAAGTTTTTAATACGAGGATTCTAGTTGATTTATACAAAAAAACTGTTATTTTACAAAAATTATGTTATACGGGAATTTATGTTGTTTAACAAAAAAAACATTTTTTTTTTGTAATTTTTCTACAATTTTTTTTTATTGAAAAATATTTTAAAAAAAAGTTGACAAAATTTTGCAAAATTTATTACGAGGATTCTAGTTAATTTTCAAAAATAAAAACAGTTATTTTACAAAAATGATTTTATAACGAGGATTTATGTTGTTTAACAAAAATTATTTTTTTTTTGTAAATTTACCATTTTTGTTTGTAAATTTACCATTTTGGTTTGTAAATTTACCATTTTTTTAAACATATTTACCATTTTTCTTGAAAGTTTACCATTTTTGTTATTTTTCAGGTTTTAAAAAAATATTTTTACCAATAAAATTAGTTATTTTACCAATTTTTGGCGCATTCAAATTTACGAGGAATTAATTAATTTTACGAGAATTTTACCTACCTCCTATTTTACGAGAACAGCCTCGTAAAATCACGAGATTTTTTGGTAACTTTGCAAGGTTTTTTTTTTTTTTTTTGAGTGTAGACAGAAAAAAAAAAATGTCTCATAATCTGAGAATTTTTCGATACGGAAAATTTTCTCAACATATAAAAATTTTTTTATGCGATAAAAATTCTCAGAATCTGAATATTTTTCTATGTGAAAAAATGTTTTAGAATCTGAAAATTTGTCTTTACGGAAAAATATCTCAGAATCTTAGATTTTTTTAAACGGAAAAATGTCTTAAAATCTGCAAATTTTTCAATACGAAAAAAATTTCTCAGAATCTGAAGATTTTTCTGTGCGAAAATATGTTTTAGAGTCTGAGAATTTTTCTATACAGAAAAAAAATTTCAGAATCTGAGAATTTTTTCATACGGGAATTATAGCAATTTTTTTTCTATATTAGAAAAATGTTTCAAAATCTGAAAATTTTTCTACACGAAAATGTCTTAAAATTTAAGAATTATTCTATGCGAAAAAATGTCTAAAAATCTGAGAATTTTTACGGAAATATGTGTCAGAATCTGAGAATTTTTCTATACGGGAAAAATGTCTCAGAATCTGAGAATTTTTCTATACGAAAAAATTTCTCAAAATCTGGGATTTTTTCTGTATGGAAAATGTCTCAGAATCTTAGAATTTTTTATACTGAAAAATATCTCAGAATTTAATAATTTTGCAAAATCTGAGAATCTTTCTATATGGAAAAATGTTTCTGGATCTGATACATTTTTCAGAATTTTTTTATGTACAAAAATGTCTCAGAGTCTGAGAATTTTTTTACGGATAATCTTTTTTTATTTTTCCGATTTAAAAACACTTAGGGTTTTCACAGTGACGATTATATTTGCCTTTTTTAGTTGGGTATTTGGCAAATGTGCCAAACGTCAAAAAAATGTCAATTTGAATGTGGCATATTTTTCTTAAAATGCCTAACTCAAACCTTGTCTAAAAACAAAATCCCAGTGTGCAAATAAAAAAAAACAGATAAAAATGAAAACAGCTGTGATTGTTTATGCTGAAATTTCGAAACCGGCAACAAAAACATTTATACAAAAAGAAATATACAAATTTTTTGTGTTTATTTTAAAATTGTGAATGTAAAAAGTTAATTAAAGTTATTTTGTGCAAATTATTAACGAAAAGTGCGCTCACGATATGTAAAGAAAAAATGGTGGCAAATACTTGACGTTTAGTAAAATGGCAAATTTGCCAAATACCCAACTAAAAAAGGCAAATTTAATCATCACTGTGAAAACCCCAACTATTTTTACCAATAAAATTGGTTATTTTACCAATTTTTGGCGCATTTAAAATTACGAGGAAATCCTCGTAATTTTACGAGAATTTTACCTACCTCCTATCTTACGAGAATAGCTTCGTAAAATCGCGAGATTTTTTGTAACTTTACAAGGTTTATTTTTTAGTGTACACTAGGGTTTCTAAATTCCCAAACTTTTTCAATTCCCGGGAAAGCGTTTTAAAAAAATTGTATTCCCGGGAATTCCCGGGAATTTTTTGATTAAAACAAATTCTGAATCTTATCATACACTCAAAATAAATTCTCTGTCCAATCAGCAGAAAAATCTTCTGAAAATACACCCATTTTGAGCCATATGAGAAATCTGCTGATTTTAGCAGACACGGTTTGCTAAATATCTGTCATAAGAGGTGAATAAATATAACAAGAAAAAAAAAACACATACGCCGCCAGCCAGCATCGAACTCGCCACCTTCCGATTTGAAAGTACACTTCTTAACTACTACGCTACGGAAGCTTATACTTTTATCTGGCGTTTTAGTTATTAAACATGTGTGTTGTTCGACAGCAGAGAAATCTGATTTTAGCAGAAAAATCTGCTGATTTTAGGAGAAAAATCTGCTGATTTTAGCAGAAAATCTGCTGATTTTAGCAGAACAATCTGCTGATTTGAGCAGAATAATCCGCTGATTTCAGCAGAACAATCTGCTGATTTCAGCAGAACAATCTGCTGATTTCAGCAGAACAATCTGCTGATTTCAGCAGAGCAATCTGCTGATTTCAGCAGAGCAATCTGTTCTGCTTTTTTTTATATAAAAAAATTTCTTGAAAAAATAATGAAATTCAGCAAACAAAATCAGTATAAACATAGTAAAATGTCTGTTATTTTCTTAAACTGAATGACAGAGATTTTAGTAAAAATATCCTTCTCAGAAGAACAATCTGCTAAAAGATTGCTTATTCAAATTGAAAGTCGTTTTACAGATTTTTTGACAGAGTTTTTCTTTTGAGTGTACATAAAATATTATTTTTCAAAATATGGCCGCATTTTTCAATTTAAGACACCCGCCTTGGCTTATTTTCACTCCATAAAGAATGTGTTTTGTTCATGAATAATCACGGGGGTTTTTTAAAGATACATTTCGAAAAACTTTCATATTACTTAAATAACTGTTTCAAGACATCCATGCCAAAATATCAATCTTTAAATTTAAATATGCATCTTTGAAATAATTGAACTTTGGTGGAATTTTGTGCTAGAAAGGTGATTTGTTTAAAATACTTTTATGCAACCTGAAGCATATCCTAACTATTTTTCTGCAATAATTTAAATATAATCCAAGTTTTAATTTTATTTCAATAAATCATATAAAATTGTATTAAAAATGGGTAATTTGATGAACATTTCTTAAAAAACGTTATAGACAAATTCCCGAAATTTCCCGATGAAAAAATCCCAGGATTTTAAGAAAAATATTTCCCGGGAATTCCCGGGAATTTTTTCCCGAATAGAAACCCTAGTGTACACACTAAAAAAACTTTGTCACATTACTACACTCAAAAAAAAAAGTTTGTAAAATTACAAGCAAAAGGTCTTGTAATTCTATTTTACTAATATTTTTGTCTATTTACAAAAATTCTTGTATTTTTAATAAAACAAAAACTACCGTGCGCTTTGTAATTTTACTATAATATGTTGGTAAATTTATTTAACAATTTTTTTAGGTAAATTAACAAAAAAAATAATTATTTTACAAATTAAAAAAAAAATACAAGGTGTTTAGTTGTTTTACACAAGAAAATTGTAATTGTACAACAACATTTTATTTGATAGTATTTAGTCTTTCTACCAAAAAATGTTTTATTACAAACAATTTTTTTTTAAAGATTTTTTAGTTTACAAGGTTTTCAGTATTTTGACAAAAAAAATTTAATTAAACAAAAATTTGTATTGAAAAATAATTATGCAACAATAGGAGACGCAAAAATTTTCTAAGTCCATATTTTGTTAAAAATAATTTTTTATAAATAAAAAATTTCATAAAAAAATTTTGAAAATTTTTTAAGTTCCGGATACAAACATTTTTCAATTAGTTGTAAGCTTTATCAAAAAAATTGAATATCAAGACAATTTTTTGGTAACTTGCTTTAAGTAAAATACCACAATTTTTATATGTTTTTACTATATTATTGTTCTAGTTTTTTTGTTTGTATTTTTACCATTTTTTGGTAATTTTACCATATTTTTTGGTTCTTTTTTTTTTAAATCTGGCACTAAAATGTCAATCAAAAGCTGTCAATTATGAAAAATTAAGTTTTTTCTTATTTTATCAGGTACTTAAACGTCCAATCTACAATATATAAAGTTTTTTTTTATAATTTTTTAAAAAAATACTTGCTAAAATAATTAAAAATTCGAAAAAAAGGTAATTTTTTTGACTAGTTTTTCTTGAAAATATAAGAAATTTCTTGTGTAGCCTCCTTCGCAATTCTCATATGTTCTACTTAAGAAAAACGAAATTCCGCAAAAAAAAAAGTAAAAAAGTGCAGTGTTATACTCTAAAAAGTTTGTTAAAAGTGTTCAAGTGAAAAAAAAAATCATTTCAGGTTGTTAAAGTGCTACTCCAGCTGCCGAAGAAGGAAAAATAAGATGCACCAATGGAAAAAACCTTTAAATTTACAAAACCAATATGTAAATATACCAAATTTTTTGTAAATTTACAAAACAAATATGAAAGTTTAGAAAACAAAATTTTATACTTACAGAAAAAGTTGTAATTTTACAAAAATGAAGTAGAAAATACAAAAACAATATTGTAAATTTACAAATTATTTGGTTAAACTACTGTTTTTACGGCAAAAAAATAAGAAAAAATGGTATATTTACAATAAAAATTGTAAATTTACCACTTTTTACTGTAAATATACAAGTTTTTTGCCATAAAAAACTGTAGTTAAACCAAACAATTTGTAAATCTACAATTTTATTTTTTGATTTTCTACTTTATTTCGTAAATTTACAACTTTTTTTGTAAGTCTACAATAATATTTTACAAAAAAAATTGTAAATTTACACTTTCTCCCCGTAATTTTTTTGTTAAATCATTTTACAAATTATCCCCGTAACATTACGGGGATTCTTGCTAGTACATATTTTACAAAACCTGCCCCGTAAAATCACGGGGATTTTATGTCATTTTACGAACTTTTTTTTTTGAGTGTAGGAAAAGTCTCGTAATCCCATTTTACCAATATTTGACAGTTTTCCTTGTTTTTTAACAGATTTGGATCGAAATTTTCTATATTTATTTTGTAATTTTACATTTTTTTTTTTGTAATTTTACAAAATTTCCAAAATAATTTTACAAAAAAAAATTAGTAAATTCACGAGAATTCCTTGTAATTTCAATTGCGTCAAAAAACTGTAAATTTACAATTTTATTGGTAAAAAGCTTGTAAAATTACAAAATTATTGGTAAAAAGCTTGTAAAATTACTAGGAATTTTTGTCAAATGGGAGGTAGCAAACAAAAAAAATTACAAGTGTTTCTAGTAATTTTACAAGAAATGTTCAAAATCGGTTCTGAAAAATTTTCGTGGGAGTTATTTTTTTTTTTTTTTGAATTTTAATTAAAATCTTCTAATTACACTTGACCATATTTGAATAACAATTGATCATTTTTGAATTACAATTTTTCTTTATCGAATTACAATTGATCTTTTTCTAATTACAATTGATCTTTTGCGATTTTTAAATTAAATTTTAATTGGCAACGGAATTTTTGAACTACACGTAATTTAGAATCTAAATTACAAATGGAAGTTTCATATTACAATTGGAATTTTCAAATAGCAAATGAAATCTTCGCAATGCAAAAAAATTACAATTAATCTTTCTCAAATTTCTTCTGTAAATAGTGTAGATAAAGTTAAACTTTACCGTGGAGGTTTACAAGACTAAGGACGAAATTCCTATTTAACTTTTTTGTGTTTTCTTAATGCCCAAGTAAACAAAAAGAAAAATAAAGAAAATATTTATAAGGAAAATTTTACATTTGTTGTTCTTTTGTTTTTCACCAACAAAATAATGTTGCTGTAGAAACTGTGAACTTTTTTTTTTATTATATCAACCTGTTTTTAAATTTGATTATAGTTGGATTCTACACTTGTGGGGAAGGAAAATATTTTTGCCTGAGGTGTAGAATATTTTTAAAGTTTAGTTTTTTATTTTTTTTTTTTACCTTTAATATTTTTCTGTATTTTGTTTTTAACTTTTTCTGGAGAAAAAAAAAATCTTCTGTTAACCTTAAAATATTTTAGAAGAAAACTAAATTCTTTGGATGCTTTTTGAAATTTTTCTGTCAAAGTAAACATGCATTACATTATTAAGCATGACTTCACAGTTTAAGGAGTAGTGCTGTTATTATATAAAGTACGCAAACTTTTAGTTAATAAATAAATAGACATGTTGTTAAAGGGAAATATTTTTTCACGTACTTCGTAAAATAAATAAGGCAGATGATAAGTAAGTTACATAGTTTTTGCATATCTTTGATGTTAAATAATAGTTTTTTTTTTGCCAAAATGCCCATTTTGATGCTAAAATAGCGAAAAGAATGCATCATTTTAAGAAAACACTTGTACATGGTTAGTTTGCTATACTCATTTGCCATTCCATGCAAATTTAAACATTAGTCGAGAACCTCATTAAGTCTATATAAGTATTATTGGTCCATGATGGTTTCTTAGATATTTAGCTATCTTTATCCGTCCATCTATCTGTGGAAAGCAAAATGCCCTCCAAACCAAAAGAGGTGTTAATGAGTAAAATTAAATCTAAAACACTTTACTTTCAAAAAAAAAATAACTGTAAAGTTATCAAAAAATTTAGTTAAATTTAACTAAAAAGCACTAACTAAAAATATTTAGCTAACTTTTCGTAGAATGAATGTAGCAAAAAAAAAACCGTAACTTTAACTAAAAATTTAGCTGAAAATTTCGTAACATTTTTATGTACAAAAAAATTAGTTGAATTCAGCTAAAATTTTTGTTACTTTTCGTAAACTAAAATTATCAAAATATTTTGTAAATTTTTTTTTTTTTACATTTTTAGGTTGACATTTTTTTTTTTTTTACCGAACACTTTAAACACTAACACCTCACTAATTTTTTTCAATTTTTTCACAGCATTAAGTTCAGCTTAAGTAGAACTTATGAGATTTGCATAGGAGGCTACACAAGAATATTCTTAACTAGTAATCACTCTTTTCACTTAACAAATATGTTACGAAAAATCAACAAATTAATTAGTAAAAATTCTTTAACTCAGTTTTAAAGTCAACAAAAAAAAATAATTCAAAATTTGTTCAAAACTAGTATTTTCGTAAATTGAAGTTAGCTAAAATTTTGCTAAAAAGCCAATTAACTCAACCTAACTAAAAAAAAATTATTAACTTTACAGTTTTATTTTTTTGAGTGTACCGACATTCATCTGTTGGTCCGTCTGCGGAACGCACATTTCAGTCTAAACCAAAACAGCTAGACTCCCGAAATTAGGCACGAATATGTCTTGTATTCATAGGCTGGTAAAGTTCTTAAATGGACAAGATCAGACCAGGGGGTCTGACCATGAGGACGAAAAAACTTCACTTTTTCTTTCTGCCCCTTTTGGGGACATAAAAAGTGATAAAATTGTATTAGTTTAGTGTTTCTTGGTGAAAAAGTAATTTTAGTGAAAACAAGTTAGAGTGTTAAATTCGACTGTGCCGAATCTTTTATACCATCCAAAATGTAAAAAAAAATGTCAGGGGCGTTTGGGGGGGTGGGGGTAAGTGGGGGACTTTGAGAGCACCTTCCCATCGCGATAAATATACCTAGTGTATTTAACAAAAATACAAAAAAAACGTGAAAAAAATGTATTTTTTTAGATGTTGGTTCAGTTTTTCAAAGTGGAACTTTTTCCCCCTGGCCCGATTTTGCCCATTCACAAACTTAACCTGGCTATAAACATGAGACATATTTGTGCCAAACTTCAGGAGTCTAGATGTTTTATTTTGGACTGCATTGTGTTATCTACAGACAGACGGACAAACGGACAGACGGACATTCACAGAATGTCTTAGAACCGATCATAGATCAATAATACATATACTTTATAGGGTCCCCGACCGATATTTCGATGCGTTACACGGAATGACAAAGTGAGTATACCCCCATACTGTGGTTGGAGGGTATAAAAATTCATATAAAAAAATGTTACACTCAAAAAAATAAAACTGTAAAGTTAACAAATTTTTTTTTGTTAACTCGAGTTTACTAGCTTTTAAGCAAATTTTTACTTAAAATCAGCGTTTTAACTACTTTTTTTAGTTAAGTTCAATTTACGAAAATACTAGTTTTGAACAAATTTTGAATTAATTTTTTTTGTTGACTTCAAAACTGAGTTTACGAATTTTTACTAATTAATTTGCTGATTTTTCGTAACAAATTTGTTAAGTGAAATTTCTTATGTAGCCTCCTATGCAAATCTCATAAGTTCTACTTAAGCTGATGAAAAAACAGAAAAAATAAACTTACAATTTTTTACAAAATATTTTGTAAATTTTAGTTTACGAAAAGTAACAAAAAGTTTAGCTGAATTCAACTAATTTTTTTGTTAATATATGTGCATAAAAACGTTACGAAATTTCAGCTAAATTTTTAGTTAAAGTTACGGTTTTTTTTTGCTACATTCATTCTACGAAAAGTTAGCTAAATATTTTTAGTTAAATTAACTAAAAATTTAGTAGGCCCAAAATCAGGTGCTTTTTTAGTTAAATTTAACTAAATTTTTTGCTAACTTTACAGTTTTTTTTTTAGTGTAAAAAAAAAAAAATTGATAAAAATATTTTTTTTTATGAAAAAAAAAATTATTAAAAAAAAGTATTGATGAAAAAAAAAATTAATTTGGAGAATTTTACCTCTATATATAAAATTATATCACATTATACATATATAATGATATAAAAACTTTTTTTCACTCGGGAGTACAAACATTTTCAAAAATGAGATTTAAATTTTAAAACTTAAAAATCTAATTAAAAAAAAAGAAAAAAGTACGTAAAAAAGCAAAAAAATCAAAAAAACATTTTTATTGTTTTAAATTTGAACCATTTTTTAAGAAGTTATAATAAAAAAAGGCTCAGTAAACGAACAAGCTCTGTATTTTTTGAAAATTCCATATCTTTTAAAGGGGTCATCAAAAAAACCGAAAAATTTACCACGAAGGAGTATCCAAAAGGGTACTAAAAAATTTTTAAAAAATTGGGAAAATCTAAAAAAAAAATATTTAAATTGTCCGATTTGACATGGAATGCACATATACTTTATGGGGTCCAAGACCCATTTATTGGTGTTACAAACACACTGTAACACTAGAGGGGACGTTAAAAATTTTGTAGAGTACTTTGGTTCGTCATAGCCGAATAGTAATCTTACTTATTTTAAACAAAATTCTATAATACACAAAAAATATTTTGAGACGGCGTTTTTTTTTATCGCTAACTGTTTAACAAAAAGCATCATCTCCTTGTTTACAAGAGCTGTAAGCAGATACTGAAGTAATATCAAATATTCTTTTTTACTTTACTCCTTTGAGATTATTTTTATTATCTGCTGTAATATTAACCTAGAAATAGACAACATTTTTATGGCCTGAATATTTAGCTCAACTTTCACACTAAAGCTAGGTAAGTTGCTCGTTTTTCACGTGAAAAAAAACGAACTGAATTACTTAAGATTAACTGTTGCTTAAACATTTCGCTTAAGTTGTATTCTGTTAAGTGCTACAATCCAATATATGTTTCATCATAACGTAGATCATTTAAAAAGCGATTAAATTTGGCATTCAGAAATAAAATTAGACAGTTTTATTTAAGTTTTTAGCACACTAAACATTAATAATTTTAATTATTATTTTTTTCTAAAAATTAATTAATATTTCTAAACATTATCTTTATCCGGTGAACCACTTACTGACCTTAACACTCCCCCCCAAAACGATGCTTTATAAAAACAAAAAAAAAAGGAAACCTCAACCGTAAGAAAAGTAAATAAAGACTTCCATGTAGGTATGTGTATTACTTGTAATCTTGTACTCCTTGTTAACCATTGATGCCATTGGCATCATTACATAAATGATAATGATGTTGCTTTTTCACTTTATTTTACTTCCCCGTCATTTGTTTGTTTATTTTTTCTTACTTTTTGCAGACAGTCACGCATGAAACGTGAAAGTCTGTAGGAAAAGACAACAATCGCAATTCTCTAAAGGATTCAAGATATATTAGTATGTAAGTAAATAATTAATTATTTAGAAAACATGTGTATAAGTATGACACTTTGCATATATTATGTATGCCTACCTACAATGACGTCTCAAATAGACTATAAATTTTTATTTAAATGAGATTTGTGCCAGAATTTGAGATTTTTTCAGAAAAGAAATTTATATTTTAAGAAAACTTTCTCATAACGTTCTCATGACTTTTAACGGACCCACCGATTGTTCTGAAACTTACATTTGGGAAGGAGGGGGCAAAATAAGAGATACCTCTTTATTTTAAGTTGCTCAATGTTTTTAACTTTTCTAAATTTCCAGAATAACTCTAAAATATTTACGTATAATTTTTCAGAACTTTTTTTTTCAGTTCTTCCACATATTATCGAATATGCCAGCATTTTTCAAAACTCTTAATTTTTCTGAATATTTCCGAACGTTTTTCTTTTGAATTTAAAAATTCTTTTCTGAATTCTACAGAACTTTTTTCGAATTTTTTTTATTCTTTTTTTTTTTAATATGGGACATCTCAGGTCAAATCGGACACTTTGAAAAACTTTTTTTCCAGTTTCTTAATTTTTTTACAGTTTTTAGTACCCTTTGAACCCTCTTTCGTGGAAAATTTTCAGATTTTTTTTATGGGGCGTTCAAAAGATACAGAATTTTAAAAAAATTGGTAGTTTCTACTCAAACTTCTTTTACTGATAACTTCTTCAAAAATGGTCTCAATTCCATTTTTTTTTTTTTTAATTTTTGTTTTTTACGTACTTTTAAAAAAGTTTCCTAAGAAATTCCTTAAAGTGTTTTTTAAGTATGCGATTTTTAAGTTTAAAATTTAAATCTCATTTTTAAAAATGTATGTACTCTTCGATTTTTTTGAAATTTTTTTGTGTAAAACGTCTATCGTTTCCACAAATTTTTTGTCCAGGAGGATCGTGGGATAACGATTATTACTATGTTTTTAAAATTTTTTGAAAAAATTTTATTGTAATTTTCCAATCTTAAAATCATTGCTATTGCTCCAATGGTGCGTCAAAGAGGGGTCATTTACAAAACCGACCCCCACTAATTTGTACGTCTAAACATTTCTTTGGAACAAACTAATACCATATCTCCAATTTCAAAGGGAGCTCCCACCCAACCGCTCTAACTGCCCTTAAAGTGCCCTTAGAGCAATCAAATGTATGACCGACCCACAATGTTTTTTTAGTCTAAACATTTTCTAAGAACACACCTATCCTTTATCTTTATTTGTTAAGGCGGTCCCCATACATTTTTTTTTTTATTTTTTATAAATTTGTTTTATTAAATCAGCTTCTACCGGCCCAATGGTGTGTCCGAGAGTGGTCATTAGTGAGACCGACCCCCATTTATTTTTACTCTAAAACATTTTTTTAAAACATACCTACGTCCTATCTCCACTCCCTAAGTAGGCTTCCATTCAAAATTACATTTTTATAAAATTTGCTCCAACTGTTATTTGTGTGGGAGCCTACTTTGGGAGTGGACATAGGGCGTAGGTATGTTTTACAAAAATGTTGGAGGGTAAAAATAAATGGGGGTCGGTCTCACTAATGACCCCTCTCGGACGCACCATTGTATATGATTAAATAAAACAAATTTACAAAAAAAAAAAAAATCGTATGGGGACCCCCTTAATAGTTAAAGATAGAGGGTAGGTGTGCTCAGAGAAAATGTTTGGATTAAAAAAATATTGTGGGTCGGTCATATATTTGACTGCTCTAAGGGCACTCTTAGGGCAGTTAGAGCAGTTGGAGCAAATTTTAAAAAAATGTCATTTTGTATGGGAGCCCCCTTAAAAATTGGAGATAAAGTATTAGTTTGCTTTGAAATAATGTTTAAGCGTAAAACTTAATAGGGGTCGGTCTTACAATCGGCCTTACTATTGACCCCTTTACGACGCACCATTGCAGAGAGGGTTGAAATGTACCACAAGTTAGAATTAATTCAAAAGCTAAACTTTGCCCTACACAGTCATGTTTGGTACCGGATGAAAAACTTTTGTTTTGAGTAAATTACTCTATTCACATTTTGCGTGCCGTGGCAAAAAGTGAAAATTTAGATATTTCGAGTGCTTATAGTTTTTTATCATGCGTCCTAAATGTAAAAATATTCTTATGGAATCATCAACTTCAGGTATTTAGTTAGGTGCATTTTTAAATTAATTTTTATACCCTACACCACACTGTGGTACAGGGTAGAGATGGGCACATGAGCAGATTAGAGCGTGATTCACGTGATTCACGCATGATCACGCGTGAGTGTGACTGAATTCAATTTTACTCACGTGATTGTGAGTGAGTGGAGAAAAAAATTGCGTGAGTGAGTGTGCGTGAGTCGATTTTTTTGCGTGAGTTTGCGTGATTTAATTTCTCTTCATATTTAATTTGGTACCAAAAAAAGCAATAAAAAAATTGTAAAACTTGGCTTAACTTACGATTTCGTCCCGAAAAAATGCAAAAAAAAATGTAAAATTTAAATCAACTGTAAATTTTGCTGAAAATTTTGAAAGATTTTTGAAATTTTAGTTTTTGAAATTTTCTTTGTGCAAATAAGAGTTTCGTGAGCGTGAGTCAAAGTGAGTGTGAGTGAAGCTTGCGTGAGTGCACGTGAGTGTGTAGTGAGTTGTATTAAATTTACTCAAGTGATTGTGAGTGAGTGTGAGTAGAAAAAATATGCTCGTGAGTGAGTGTGCGTGATTCAAAAATGCCTGTCGTGAGCGTGAGTGAGATTGAGTCAAAAATAGCTCACGCGCCCATCTCTAGTACAGTGTATAATGAGTTTGTGCTGATGTTTGTAACTACCCGAATTATTAGTTCTAGACCCACTTTTAGATAAACCGATAGACTAAGACTAAAATATACTAAGAATCACTTTCTGAGTCGAGTTGTCCGTCCGTCCATTTGTCTGCCTGTCCATGTAAACGGTGTAAACACGATACAGGTCGCAATTTTTAATCGATTGACTTGAAATTTAAAACTTAAGCCTCTCTTGACCCAAGGACGAAGCCTATTGAAATTGGGAAAAGTCGGTCCATATTTAGACCTAGCCCCCTTACAAAGGTCCTCTTTTGTTTTGGCTCAAATGACTCTAATAACCGTTTATAATAGGTATATTTCAAATTTAGCAGGTAAACATGTTTTGTCTTCACAAATCACCATTCCGAATTTTAAAGAAATCGGACCAGTTCTCCTTGTAGCACCCATACAAACAACCTTCCCGATATTTACATAAATTTCTCAAATTTCTTGAAAATAGAAAATGTCTTATTTAAATTTTGTTTGTGTGTGTTTAACGCCTACATTAATAAACTAATCATATCTGATTATAATCGGACCATTTTTGGACTTAGGTCCCGCATTAAAATTTCGTCCGATATTCAGTTAAAGACCCAATCGGTCTAAGTTTGGACTTGGGACAAATTTTCCGGGACACTGGTGTAGGGTATTATATAGTCGGTCTTGACCAACTATTTTTATACCCTTCACCCTAGTGATAGAGGGTATATATTAGGGTGGCCCAAAATTCCTTTTGCTTCGCTACAGGTCAACGTACCATAAAAAATGAAAGATGGTATCGTAACTAATATTTTGAGCCAAATTGCAGCACCCTACGACGATTAGAAGGGGATGCTAACTGATCACATGTATTTGCAACCTCCGAAGAAATCTAAAAAAAACAAAATTTGCAATCCTAAAAATTACTACATGGAATGGTTTCGCTACAAGAGCAAATAAGTCACATATGGCCATTTCGCCCTAAGGTTGCCTACAAAGGACAATAAGGACATTTTAGTTTCGATTAGGAAAAAAACCAAAAAAAAATGTTTGGATATTATACTCAAATTAAAGATATTTGTATTACCTTTCAAATGATTTTTATCGCAACTTAATGGTCCGCATAGTTTTTGAGTTACAGCGGTTTTAGTGAAATGCAGGGTTCCGCTTTTTTTAATATGTATTTTTTTTTTGTTTAAGGACAAACTTAGGACAAAATGGCCACATGTGAATTATGTGCTCTTGTTACGCTAGCATTTCATATGGTTATTTTTAAGATTCCAATAAAAAAAATTTCAAGATTTCTTTGGAGGTTGCAAACACTTATGATGAGTTAGCATCCCCTTCCAATCGTTGTAGGGTGCTGAAATTTGGCGCAAATTGTTCATTACGATGCCATCTATCATATTTTGAGGTACGTTCAGTTGTGAGTTATACTTGGTATTTTTCCATATGTTGTTGGGCCACACTAGTATATGGGTGAAATCAAAAAATGTCAACCAAACCATGTAATCGTGTAATATCTCATACATGGGTTAAAGTATTCGCATATTTTTTAATGTACAACGTCGCATAGATTGGCGTTCTACATAACTAACAACAATCCGGATACTAGTAAGCTATTTTAAACAAGTTATTTTCATTTTTGTAGGCCAAATGTAAACTCCGTCGCCAGTAACATTTTCAATTTTTAAACTTTAACCGGTTATATCTTAAAAACCAATAACCCAAACTCTTAATAATTGACTACATTTTTAAAGAGGGCATGTTGACGTTCTTAAAAAATATTTTTGTATAGTCATAACTATCTCTTTTACCCATACAAACACGGCTTCAATTGTGTAACGATTTTTCTACACTTTTTTTAGACATTATGGAACCAGACAATTTTGTTGTTTTTGACGTATTGTGTTTAGAAAAATAATAGGTTATTGCCCCATTTATTAAACGCGAGGCTATAAAGTATCATTCTGCATCATTGGTTTCAAGTTTGCTCCCTGCATATTAATTTCCCTGTATGAAAAGCTAAATCATAAATGAAAAATCGAAAAATGATGTAAACTCCGTCTCCACGTTTACAACAAAACTACTTAGCGTGCATCTGAAATATCATCATATTTTGACGTATCTAGTTGACATCTAATGATTTTTTTTCGGAAACCAATATTCGACAAATAGTTTTCGAAAAAAAGGGCAAAAAGTGATGAAATGTAAACTCCGTCTCTGTAAACTCCGTCAACTTTTTTTTTTTTTTGCCGATTGCATTAAAAAACCTTATGAAGTTGTTAAAACCGACGCAAATATTAACACTAGTCATTAAAAAAGTAAAAAAAATTATTTTAACAGAAATAATAATAAATTTATTTTACATTTCCTTAGAAAAATCCTATTAAAATAAAAAATAATTGTAAAATCTTTAATAACAAAAACCAGAAAAAAATCCTAATTACAAAAATTGTTAGCAATTATATAAATAAGTGTTTTAAATTACAATAAAATGTTTTCAAAGAAAATTCAAAAAATTTAATGTATTTTTCAAAGGTGAATGTAAACTCCGTCACCAAAAAAATCATAAAATTGTCGATAAAATTTGTTTGAAACAATTTGTAGAAGAGATCTTTTATAGTTATATTAGTAGTGATGTAACATATCGATTTTTATAAAAAAATTTACCAAAAATTAAAATTTTTTGTTTGTACAATTTTGGCTCAAAAACACTGACATTTTTTGATTTCACCCATATATATTTGTCATTCCGTTTGCAACACCTTGAAATATTGGTCTAGGACCCCATAAAGTATATATATTCATGATCCTCGATCGATTTTAAGACGATCTAGCGATGTCCGTCCGTCCGTCTGTCTATCTGTCTGTCTGTTGAAAACACGCTAACTTTTGAAAGACTTTAAGGAGGCTCCTGAAGTTTGTCATATATGTTGGACATTTACCTGGTCAGGTTGGTATTATCCAGCGAAATCGGACCATTGCACTATAGGAAATTTTAACCTTTTTTTGGCCAAAATTATTTACAGCCAAACGGCTGGACCGATTTGAATGATTTTTTTATTTGACTTTTGGAAGTCTCTTTAGAGGGAGGGAGTGACTCTTAAAGTTTTTCATACACTCAAAAAAAAAATTAGTAAAGTTACCTAAAAAGTTAACTAATAATAAGTTCCAAACAGGGTTCCCGGGTTATAAGTTTCCGCATCTAAGATTTTTTAGATCCTTGATAGATTATCTGGTTTTCTAAACTGTTTTTACTATTCCTTTTTTTTTTTTTTTTTGAGTGTACACTAACTTTCGAAGATAACAGTAGAAATTTATTTTAACATTTTAAGAAGTGTCAAACAAAGATATTTTTTAATAAGGATTTTATTCAAAAATTTGATTTTTGAGTTTTTAGTCGTCAACTACATTTCAAAATGCCACTACGATGAAGCAAGAGCTAGGGGCTCAACTTCCCTATTAAGATCTTTAGAGATTTCTGCTGTAACTCGTATTTTTGTTTTCGCAGATTTGGACAAAAAAGTTAATTGCGGTCGCCCAGGTTTCGATTTAGTGGAGGCAGGCTGCGTTTTAAGTTTTCTTAGCCAAGTATTGCCTTTAAGCCAAACAGCATGCTGTCTTTCAAAAACTTTCAAACTCCTACAACTTTTAATCCTTTTCATATTTATATTTGAACAAAATATTCTTAATTCCTCCTTTATATATTGTTAAAAGTTTTCGAAACAATCACTCTCAGCAATGTATGATAAAAAATGGCCAGAAATAGCTGCTCCTTACCCACCTTTGTTTTATTTCTCTCGCCATGTATTAAATAACTCTGAATTTGGCACTCAGGGTTCACCTGGAAAAATGCGTTTTTAAAAAAAAGTTTGCACATATCCGACCTTGAAATTTAATAAATTTGGAAGGTAATTGATTGTCCTAGAGAACTTTTATGGTTTTATAGCTAACATATGCTATAATTTTTTTTAAAGTCAAAATAAAATTCCAATTCATACTTCAATAAGTTCATCTTAAGGTCACTTCAATTTTTCCAATTAAATCGATCTAATAGATGAGTTCACCAACATTTCACTATTTATCATTAAAGTACTCACCTTCGACATTATTTTCCATTTTTAAGTTTTTAAAAACTGTAAATTCTTAATATAAAAACTTTTGTCAGAAGCTATCACAAAATTCAGTGCACTCAATCGTTATTTTATAACTAAGTAAGAAATTGCAAGGAAAACTACTGATAAAGTGACAGTACATCAATTCTGTCGAAAAATTGAGAAAGAATTGTTTGCTTTGTTAAGTTTTTTTTTATATTAATGTAAAAAAAAATAATGTTTGCAAAAATTTTAATTTTGACTTTTGGCCAAAAAATGGGTAAAATTTCCTATAGTGCATTGGTTCAAAAGTTATGAACAAATGACTGAATTTCGGCAAGGGTTTTTCGTGAATTTACGAGATAAAAAACAAGATAACTTTCAAAAGGCAATTCTGAGGATGCTGAAGCATTTTTTTCAAAAATGACAAAAAAAAAGTTTTTTACTCAAAATAAAATATATCTCATCAAAATTGTTCACTTTCCACGTTACAAAGTTCACTATTCTCTAAAATGGGCATTGTGGAGGGTATTTATAGGATTCGGCCAAGTCGAATTTAACTTTTCTACTTGTTTTTTCTTACTTGTTTTATTTGACTTTGTTTTTTCTTTTATATATAAATTTTTTCCAAAATTTTTCTGATTTTTTTTATAATTTTTTTGAATTTTTCTATTTTTTTTTTTTTTTTGATATTTTCTAAATAAAAATTTATTTGTAACTGATTTTTAATTTTTTTTTTCTTAATTTTAATTATTAAAATGTTTGCCTTAATAAAAACAAATTTCTGAAATTTTTCTGATTTTTGCTTAGTTCTCAATAATATGTTTAATTTTACTGTGCGATTCGCTATCTCGGTCGAAGTGAGTGACTACAAAAACAAATTCGAGTTTTTTGTTTTACGTACAAAATTTCTAGTTACTTACATTTTACGACATACTAAATCTGGGCATTAATCCTAACTTTTCCAATTTTTTCGAATTTTTCAAAATATTCATTGTTTTTGGATTTTTTCTAAATTTTCCAGAACTATTTTTAAAACTGTGTAGGTAGGAAAAAAACGTATTTACGGTGAATACTTGTTGCAGTTTCATATAATAAATATTACGTATACGCTAAGTAAAATTTGAATAAAGTTATTTAAGGTAATCATACGCCTTAAATCAAAAGACTATTTGTCATTTGTCCTGTATAAAGCATGGGTGCAGATGATGGGACCTTGATATAAAAATGTTTGAGAATTTAAAATATTTTATTAAAAAATAATTAGAATCACAATCTTCTAATGGGTTAATATTTTGAAATCCTAAATTTTATTTTGAGAATCTTAGAATAATCTATCAAAAAAATTTCTCAGAATCAAAGACTTTTAAGAAGTAGACCATCAACGGAAAATTTGAAAAAATATGTTTAAAAATAAAACTCTAAAATATATATTAATCATACGCCACCGCATACAAATTTAAAACAAACTAATTAATATTAATCATACGTCTTAGGATTATAAATGACACACAAACAGTTTTAAGTACTTAAAAACAAACCCTTTTAAAAACTAATTTCAATTATTCTTTTAAGTAATTAGATTTTTTGTATTTTTTCGACAACGGAAGTTATTTTGTTTTTAACTTTTCTCCATACCAAAAAAAAAACAAGAACTTTGGACAATACATTAAAAATACCCATGGCTATTAGCTGTCATTTTTTTTTTCTTTTTCTAAAATTAGAAAATGAAATCAACAAGATGAAAAAATTTAAACTGTTCTCCGGGCATTTTAACATCATTATGGTACTTGTTGTTTCTTTTTCAATTAAATTTTCACAAAAAAAAACATATAAAGGTTGTTAAAGTCTATATTTTTTGTATTCATTAAATGTCAACTACATGAATTTTAACAGACATAATACACCAGTTCCAAATTGAATTTAGAACAAACCGAATGAAACTTTTCACTTCCACTTTATAAAAAAGAAACTTTCATTAAAAACTCTATTTCAAAAATACACAGAAAAAAATATTTGCCAATGAACGAAATTCATAGTATTTATTAACAAATACATTAAATATTATGAACTTTTTCATTAAGTTTTTGAACTTTTTCATAGTATTCATGAAAAATGTAATATATTTCTTAAATACCATATATTATGATTTGTTCACAAATACTGTGAAAAAATGTATAAGTATTATAAAAAAGTTAATTAATTTTTATGAATTTGTTTGCTTAAACAGCAGTTAACTACAGATAATCTATATTCGTGAAAACTTGTAAATTTTAGAGAAGTTCAGAAAAAAAATGCAAAAATTAAGAAATATTAGGAAATTCGGGAATGACTTGGTTAATTCAGAAAGCTTAAACCAATAAAAACTCAGAACAATTTAAAAAAATATATTTAAAATTTAAATAATTTTAAAAAATACAAAAAAATTTAGAAAATTTAGAAAAAAAGCTAGAAAAATTCTGCATCAATTAGAAACATGTTGGAAAAATCTTAAAAATCATATTAATGTTGGAAAATTCTGAAAAAAAAAATTTAAAAAAAAACTAAAAAAATTTTGGAGAATTCAGAGAATTAAAAAAAAAACTAAATTCTTACAAATTCTGCAAGTCAGAAAAATTTCGAAAAAAACAATGAAAACATTTTAAGAATTTCGACAAAGAAATTTAGATATTGGAAAACAAAAGAAAAACTTATGACATTCAAAACTCAGACAAGTTCAAAAAAAAATATTCATCATTGTTTGTTGGGAATTTCAGAAAATTCAGTATTTTTTGGAAAATTCAAAAAAGTTTTGAAAAATTTCGGCGAAAAATTGAACCAAATTCTGTAAAAATCAGAAAAAAATAAAAGAAAACCTTACAAAATTTAGACAAATTCTGACAAAAAATATGGAACAACAAAGTTGGAAAATTCAGAATAATCAACTTTTTTTGGAAAAATCAACAAAAAAAAAGGTTTGAAAAATTCCAATAAAAAATTTAGCCAAAACATTTTTGTAAGTCATTTTTCTAAAAAAATAATTTAAACATTTTAAGAATTTAAGACCACGTTCACACTACAAGAACTTACCATGGTAAATTTAGATGATTTTGTGATTTTTCTTTATGCTAGTACAATTTGAGGTGATTTTGTAAATCACTATGTGATTTTGTTCAAAGGAAAATCAAATAATTATTTTAAAATCACGCAAGTCTGTATACAGTATTAAACCAAAAAAAAATAGAGATATTGGAATATTTAAAAAAATAAAATTCAAATTTTATAGAAATTCAGAAATAAAAAATTTAAAAATATTGTTGAAATTTTTTTGGAAAATTTCAAAACAAGTTTTGGAAACTTTAAAATTTAAAAAAAAAATACAATACTTAGGAAAATTCAAAAGAATACTTTTCAGAAAATTTGGGAGAAAATCTGAAAAAAAATCTGAAAAATTTTAAAATATATAGCAAAAGTATGGAAAAACTCGGCAAGTGTAAAAAAAAAAAATCGAAAAAATTTTGGAAAAATATAAAAAGATTAGAAAAAAGATGAACATTTCAGAAAAGCTTAGCAAACACAAGAACAAATTGGACTATTTAGAAGAAAAAGAATTGTAAAGATATCAGAAAATTCAGAAAACTTGAAAATATAGAGAAAAAAAAATCTATAAAATTTAGCAAAATTTTAAATCAAAAAATTTTGGACCATTATTTAAGAAGTTATGAGTAAAAGAAGTGTGAGTAAAGGAACAAACTACCAATTTTAAAAAATTCGATATATTTTGAACGGGTTATCAAAAAAATCTTAAAATTTACTACGAAAGAGTTTTTGGGGGGTACTAAAAACTGTTTACAAATTGGGAAAATCTAAAAAAAAAAAATCAAATTGTCCGATTTGACATGGAATGCCCCATATATAAAGGCCGAATAAATACATTTTATTTTTATGTACCTTTTGGTACTAAAAATAAAAAACAACATTTAGAAAAATTTTAAAATTTTTTTGATAAAAAAAACTAGAAAAATTCTATAATTAGGGAAAATTTTAAGAAGTGCTGGAAAACTCAAAATAGTTAAAAAAATGTGGTGAAAAGTTCAAAAAAATTAAAAGAAATCTCCGAATTCGAAAAAAAATCGGAAAAAACCAGAAAATTTTATTAATATTTAGAATAATAACGATAGATGTTTAAAAATTAAGGTTGGGAAAACTTGAAAAACTAATAACACAAAAATATAAAGCGTAAAATTCATTTAAAATTCTTTAAAATAATACAAAAACAAAGAAAATTTGGAAAATGTGGCAAAATGTTTCAAATACAGAAAAAAAACAGCAAAATTCTGCAATTATCGGACAATATTTAAAATTTGGGAAAATTTAAAGCATTTAGCAAAAATTAAAAAAATAAAAAGATTAGAAAAATCAAAAGAATAGAAAAATTGCTGAAAAGTTTTAAAATTTAGAAAAAGCTCAGAAAAAAATATCAAAAAATTATATAAAAGTACTTAAAATTTATAAAAATTAGGATAGATATCGGGAATAATTTAGCGGATTTTAAAGTTTTTTAAAAATATCCAAATCAATTGATTTTTCAAGGAATTTTTAAAGCATTAATTCACATTTTTTTAATATTTTAAGGAAATGGTTTTAAAATCAAAAATTAAAACGCCAAGTTATCAGTACAACAACGTAAAGCTATTACATTGGCCATGGACAAGGCCAATTTGTCTGTGTCAGTGTTGTTAAATGGTAGACAAGTAGGCATTATTATTTGTAAAGCCTTCTCATAGTGGTAGAGGGTATATATAAGTTTATCATTACGTTTGTAACTAATCAAAATATGGGTATATTCATAGAGTATATTTATTATTATTAATTCGTGGTCGATTCTAAGACATTCTAGCGGTTCCGCCTGTCTGTTGAGAATGCGGTCACGGCCAAAATAAAACGCAGATATGACTGTTACTTAAAGCATTTACAAGTTGTTGCTTTGAGAAGTTTAGTATTGCGATTTTTTTTTTAGTATTTGAGCGATATCGGTTCAGCAATTCAAAAGTTATTAACAAATACATAACCTAAAAATACAAAATGTTTTTATTCGGCTGCTGGTTGACATATAAGAACAGAATAAAATACCGAAAGGAATTTAAATGAGTACAAAACTATTTTTCAACCCAATTTTTTTCGCGGAATTTTATTTTTCACAAAAATATTTATTTCACGGAAATTTTTCTTTCAAAAAAAAATTTTTTTCAAAATTATATTTTTTTTACCAATTTTTTTAACAAAATTTTTTGACAAATTTTTTTTGTAAATTAAACTTTTGCCAATAATATTTTTGACATTGTGGAGGGTTTTGATACATTCGGCAATGCCGAATTTAATTTCCTACTTGTTGTTTTTTTTTTTTTTTTTTTTTAATTTTTTTGTAGACATGACATGCTATCATTTAGCTGAATAAAGTAGAATAGAATAGAACGAACGTTGTATAAAACTGAGTGGTTTATTGTAATACCTAAGCCAATTGTTGTTGTTATTGTTTTGTAGTAGCTATAATACATTGTTGTTGTTGGTGGCTTTCCAACAGGCTGTTGTTGATTGTCGTTTTAATGGTTTGTTTTGACTTTGTTTATGGCTTATTTAATGGGTTTCTATTAGTTTTGTTTATTTCAGAGAGTTTAAAAGAATTTTTAAGAGAGAAAACTTTTCTAGGACATTTTTAAGAGATTAAGAGATGGTTATGTTATTTATGAGTTAAGCAAACTGGCACGGTGGGGTTTCGTGCAGTAATTCGTAATATTTTGCTTAAGTATTAGACAAATTTGAAGTTTTATTTTCAATACTAAAATGCTGGTTATCTCAAAAAACTGGTAGTTTTATATAAAAAGTCCTTGTATATAATTTGATATAATTTTATCAAATTATATATAATTATATCAAAAAAAATTTTACTCGGGTTGCTAAAGATAAAATAAGTAAAAAAGTCAAGTCAATTTCAAACAATGTAAAAAATATTTTTTGAAAAAAAAAATTAAAAAATATTTTTTGCAAAAAAAAAAATTTAAAAAATAATTCCGCAAAAAAAAAATTTTGGTAAAAAAAATCCGCGAAATTTTTATTTTTTGTAGAAAATATGTTTCTTATTGTTTAAACACCGTTTGGCATATTTCCATCAGCAGCCGCATTAAAGTTTTTTGTATTTTTAGGTTATGTGAAATGTACCAAAATTTTCGATGCGTAGAGATGTGATTCTACCCGGTATTTATGCATGGGTAAATACCTGGTAAATAAAAGTGGTACGTTTTTCCTAAAAACTAATATTTATAAAAATATTGTACTTTTTTAGAAAAAAAAGTACTTTTTGGAAAAAGTAAATTTACTTTTCTGTCTAAAAAGCATTTTTTTTTTGCTAAAAAGTACTTTTTTCTAAAAAGTTATTTTTTTCTAAAAAGACCTATATTTTCTTAAATAATACTTTTTAGGAAAAAAAACTATTTTTTTTCTATATAAGAGGCATTCCACACCAAATGTCCAGCGAAAAAAAAACATGTGTACTGTTAACTTCTGAATAGGTTGTATGGATAGCCCTATATGGAACTTAGAAAATTGCATTTTTGCAATATAAAAAAAATGAACAAATTTGTGGCGAGTTGCCTTGATTAAATATTAATCACACAAAAACGGAATGCACCACAATCTCAAAAATTTACATTTTAATATAGTTTTGTATGGGCTATCGATTACATTTTTTTTTTGAAAATTTTCAGAACCTGTTCTGAAATTTTCCATTTTTTTAAAAGTCCATTTATCAAAAATCCTGCCACTTTTTTTTTAATTTTAACGTTTAGATTTTTGTCCATCCACACAAAAAAATTCAGACACGCGTTTTTCGTTTTTTTTTCGAGAAAATCGCATTTGAATTTTAAATTTCATAACAATTTAGTAATTTGCTTGTATTTTCTTGTTTCAACAGAGCGTATGAGTAATATTTATGCATTAATAATACATATTCGCAACGTTAAAACAAGAAAATACAAGCAAATTACAAAATTGTTATGAAATTTAAAATTCAAATGAGATTTTCTAAAAAAAAACGAAAAACGCGTGTCTGAATTTTTTTTTGTGTGGATGGACAAATATCTAAACTTTTAAAAAAATTAAAAAAAAAGGGGCCGGTTTTTTGATAAATTGACTTTTTTTAAAAAATGGAAAATTTCAGAACGAGTTCTAAAAATTTTCCAAAAAAAAAAAAAAAAATCAATCGATAGCCCATACAAAACTATATAAGAATGTAAATTTTTGGGATTGTGGTGCATTCCGTTTTAATGTGATGAATATTTAAGCAAGGCAACTCGTCACAAATTTTAACATTTTTCCAATATTTGACCACGCCTCCTAAGCCCAGTTTTTGAAAATTTGAAAAACCAAAAACGCAATTTTCTTATTTCCATATAGGGCTATCCAAACAACCTATTCAGAAATTTACGGGGCACATGTTTTTCTGTAGCTGGACATTTGGTGTGGAATGCCTTATAAGTACTTTTTTTTGAAAAAGTACGTTTTTGTCTTCAATAATAGTAATTTTCTAAAAAATATAGTAATTTTCTAAAAGAGTACTATTTTACCAAAAAAGTGCTAATTTTTCTAAAAAAGCACTTTTTCCAAAAGTAGTTTTTTTCTATTTTGCCACTTAACATGAAAATCCTAGCTGCTCCTGTTTTCCAGTTATTGCAAAATATTTACACTGTTCGACAACCAAAAACCTCCCAGTGAAATATCCAATTGATTCTTATAGATTTTGCTCTCCTAAAGACTTAATTTCATATAAAATAGACCTCCTAATTTCAAAACTGCAAGCCAAATTTTTTAGGATTGCAGGAGATTTTTTTTTTTATTTTTTTTTCGATTTACTCATGAGAGCAAAATCTATAAGAATTAATTGGATATTTCACTGGGAAGTTTTTGTTGTCGAACAGTGTAATTATTTAGCAATAACTCGAAAACAGGATCAGCTGGAATTTTCGTGTTAACTATTTTAAAAGTTCAAAATAAAGAGAAGTGAAATGGCATTAGCCGATTTTGTCACCATTTCAACACGACCTAAATTTGCTTGAAGAGAGGTGTGTATTATCTTGCCAAATTTCTAATACAAAATATTGCAAGTTTTAACAAAAATTCTGATTAATTTTTATGAAAAAAATTATCATTATTTTCTTTACTAATTAAAACTATGATATTCTTATAGAATAATTTTCAAGAAAATCATTTTTCTGTTTTAAATTTATATTTATTTTTTGCTAAATAATCTTGACAATGGGATCTGACAAATCCCGAAACACGTGTCGAGTAAGTCTTGCAAAAAATGACCAACATAAATAAATTTAAAACAGAAAAATAATTTTCTTGAAAATTATTCTATTTTAATATCATGGTTTTAATTTGTAAAGGAAATAATGACCTTGAGCTAGAATAAGCCTTGAGAAAATTATTTTAACATGATAATGTTTTTAGGCTGGTGTCTAATTTTAAAAAAGTTGCAGGACGCCACCTCAGTTTGACTATACCCAGCAAAAATTGGCATTACTAGTAATGGGTTTTGTAATCCGAAACAGATGTTAATCAGTAGTTACTTATTGAATGAAACACTAATTATTTTAACAAGGGCGTGAGACAAAAATAACTAGTGAAGAGTATGGAGATAAATAAGTAGTTACTGCCTCGGATTACAAATAAGGAGTAAAAACCCATTACCAATAAGAAGTAAAATAATTAGTTAATTAAAACATTTAAAATTTAACTTGTTTTTACTAAAACTTAAAAATTTCGTAATTTTTATTAAGTTTTTAATTACTTTTTAAGTTAATTGATGTGTAAAGGTTAAAAACTGCAAGTGCAAGGATATATTATTACTTAGAAGTACTTTTATAATATATTACTGAAAAGTAGTTACTTTTGGGCTTAAAATAATGTTAATGGTAATGGGTACTCATTATAAATAATGTACTTGATAATGATTACTTTTCACAACTCATTACCATGTTTTTGCTGGGTATAAGCTAACAATTAACGAAAAAGAAAACAAGAATTACTTTTTTTAATTTTCTTAAAACCAAAAATTTTAATAACTTGGGTTTGTAACTTGGATAATAATCCACCTCGTGGTGGATAACCCCGTTTTTCACCAGCTGGTGAATAAAAAGTAACATAATTATTTTTCAACAAAAAAAAAATTTTTCATAAAATTTTTTTCTTATAAATTTTTTTTCATAAATTTTTTTTTTATCAAATTTTTTTCATAAATTTTTTTTTTATCAAACTTTTTTTCATCAAATTTTTTTTTTTATAAATTTTTTTTTTTTTCATCAAATTTTTTTTTTTTTTCATTATTTTTTTTTTCATCAATTTTTTTTTCATCAACAATTTTCTTTTTTCATCAAAATTTTTTTTTCATAAATTTTTTTGTTTTTTCATTTTTTAATTATTTTTCAAAAAAATTTAATTATTTAAAAAAAAAAAAGTTTTTTTTCATCAATTTTTTTTTTCATCAAATTTTTTTTTTCATCAATTTTTTTTTCATCAAATATTTTTTTTTCATTAAATTTTTTTTTTATAATTTTTTTTATCAAACTTTTCTTCTTCAAATTCTTTTTTTCATAATTTTTTTTTTCATCATTTTTTTATCAATTTTTTTTTTTATCAAATTTTTTTTTTCATCAATTTTTTTTTATAAATTTTTTTTTTCATTTGTTTTCATCAATTTATTTATCAATTTACCCCCCCCCCCCCCCCCCCTAATTTTTTTCCATCAATTTTTTTAATTTTTGCTCAACAAATGTAACATTTGTATACCATATTATGTTCATAGACCTGCGCTTGGACCAAGGGGGTTAGAAAATTCAATTTTTTCAGGCCGCCCTCCTTTGGGGGCGTGGTTATAGAAATTAATTAAAAATAACGATAGAAATTAATTATTTAGCCTAAATATCATAAACAAACAATTTGTAAACATATATAGCGGGGGTACAGGTGTCCCCCACCAACTCCGCCGACCCCCTCCCCATACCAAAAAAAAGACGCCCCTGCGATTTTTTTTTTTTTTTTTAATTTTAAACGTGTTGGAGGGTATAAAAGATTCGGCACAGACGAATTTAACATTCTTACTTGTTTTTATTAATTATTTTTTCATCGCAATTTTTTTTTTCAATAATTTTTTTTTATCATATTTTTTTTTATCACATTTTTTTCATCAATTTTTTTTCATCAAATTTTATTTATCAAATTTTTTATTATCAATTTTTTCTCACTAAAAAAAATTTTTTTTCATCAATTTTTTTTTACATCAAAATTTTTTTCTTTTCATCAAAAATATTCATCAAACCCTTTTTTTCATCAAAATTTTCTTTCACCACAAATTTTGGGTTCATTAAACTTTTTTTAACATAATTTTGTTGTTCGTGAAAAAAAATCATTTTTTTTTTACCAAAACTACTTTTTCACCAAGTCTAAGCTTTTCGCATAAAAGTTTTCCATTTGCTTATCAAATGTACATAAAACAAGTGAGAGTATTATATTCTTTGGTGCCGAATCTTTTATACTCTCCAAAATGTAAAAACACTTTTTGCACTTACTTTTGCACTCACTTACGAAATGTACAGCTCTTTTTTAATGGGGTCCTTGACTGATATTTCAATTCGTTTTGCATGGAATAGCAAAGTAATATAACATTATTTTTTCAAAAAAAAACTTTGCTTTGGCAAGTACACCCAAATCTTCGGCAAAACATTATCATGATTTAATGTTTTGGGCAAGAGTACAAAACTCGCAGGCATTTTTTTAGTGAGATTTGGTCATTTTGGTAACGAAAAGAATTGAAAAAATGAATGTTCAGTTAAAAACATTGGCCCGTACCAAAGAAAAACAAAAAGTTTATTTTAACAAAAGTTTTATTTTAAATTCTCATACATTTTTTGAAAGTCTATTTTAAAAACAAAAACAATTTATATGGAAATAAAATTAAAATTCGATTTTAAATTTATTTTATTTTTCCGTGGTAAGGCTGATTAAATTTTTTAAGCTTATTTTATATTTTAGTTTGCTTTGAGATATTGAAAAAAGTTTAAAAAAAATCTTAAGATAAACTGAATTTTTTTGGATTTTTTCCCCCCGGAGCCAAATTAATTTTGTTTTTTTTTCAGTTGTGTTTAATAAAATTAAATGAAATTAAATTTTGCTCATTAAACGATAAAATAAAAAAAAATATAAAATAAATGGATTTGATCAGATTGGCTTCTGAATGGTTCAAATTACGCTACATCAACATTACACAACATTTAACTTACTAAAGCTCGTTGAATATAATATTAAACTTAAAATGACACACTTGTACGTAACATGTCTGCCATATCCAATTAAATTAACTTTTTAATATTTCTTATTGTTGGCTTATATGTTACAAAAAAATGAAGCCAACTTATGTACTTCTTCTGCCAACAGCTAAATGTAGTTAATTCTTTAAACATTGTAACAACAAACGAGTCTAACAAATTGATGTTAACATTTTAACCTGTTGCTTATGACCTCCATTCATGTTCAACAAAAAAAGAAAAAAAAAAGGATTAGAAAAACAGTGTTGCCAACAAAGAAATTGGAAATTACACATGGAGAAAAAATTTACATATTTAAGTAAAATTACATATGCGATTTTAAATCCCAAAATGGGTGAAAAAATATTTTAGAGTCATTAGTTCATTAGTTAGAAAAAATATCGTTTTTCCTGCTTACCCAATTTTTGCATCCTTAGCATCTAAATTTCCAAAAACTACTTTTTTGGAATGTGTTTTTTTACTTAAGGATTCTATATTCAAAATTTCAAATTTTTGGGCCGTAGTTTAAGGACATCAAAGAAATAACAAAGCAAAATTGTTTACTCCGTTCGAAGCTCTAAAAATCAAAATGTCTGAAAGATTCTAGATTATACCAAAGTACACATTTTTACATTTTTACGCTAACAACTAACCTACAGGGCCCATATACCCTTTTAGAATCGAAACTTTTTGAAAAATACATCTTACATTTTTAATTTCTGCCTTTTAAAACTGTTTTTAAGTAAATTCAAAATGTAACAAAGTACAATTTTTTACCCCATTAAAATCAGAATTTTTAAAAAGGTACATTTTTCTACTTTGTTTTCGCTGGAGGATAATACAATTTAAATTTTAAGTTTTGATGACCATTTTTAAATCGTAATTTACAAAAGCTACATTTTTTATATTTTTTTTTTTGCTGAAAGATTCTACATTTCATGTTTTTATGACCATTATTTCAAAAGGTAGAAAAAGTCCCAAAGTACAATTTTTCGATGAGCTTTACCTTAGGAAGTCGCAAAAGTACCAAAAATACACCTTTTTACCCACTCAGAAAATTATGTAAGTTACTACATGTTAGTTATTTGTATATTTTACAGTAGTAAGTTGTTTTCAACTATAAAGTCAGTTGTTTTTGTATGAAAAATATCAAACAACTATTTCTGTTAGTTATTTTAAGTCGTTTTTCTGAACAACTAACAAAAAAGTACTGTGATGTAGTAACAGTTATTTAAAGTAGTTAATTTTATATTTTTTATCTCTGAAAAGTTTTCAAAGTTTTTTTCCAAAAAAAAAAAAATTTGTTTTTTTTTTATTTTTCACAACTTAAAAAAAAAAAAACTTGGAAAAAGTTTGGTCTTCAATTTTTTTTTTTGAAAAATGTTTTGAAAAAAAAAATTATATATTGATTATTTTTTTTTACTACATTTTAGTTGTTTTGACTACAAATGTAAGTAGTCAGTTGTTTTTTGTCAGTTAAAATAACTAACATTGTTAGTTGATTTAACTGAAAAAGTAGTTGACCCCAAAACAACTTACAAAGTAGTTATTTTAACTGACATTTTCAGTTGATTTTACTAACATAATTTTTTAATTAAACACAAAAATTTTCTAAAAATTACTTTTGTCCGAATATTTTTTCCGCAGAACAACCCACCATTCCAAATTTTAAGCTTCTCAAAACATTATTTAATAAGATAGAAAATGTATCAAAGGACACATTTTCACCACTTTCCCCTCATTTGGATTTCCAAATTTTCCACAATGCACTTTTTCAGGATCCTAGATTCAAAATTTAAAATTTTTTGATAAGCATTACTTCAAGATACCGAAAAAGTACCAAAATTCACATTTTTACCCACTAAAAATCAAAACTTTTCAAAAAGTACTTTTAGCAGGATATTTTATCCGATAAATGAAACCTATATTTAAAATTTCAAGTTTCTTAAATCATTATTTTGGAAGAAAGAAAATGTACCAATTGAACAATATTTTTAAATCGAAATTTCCAAAAGGTACCTAAATTGTTTACTTTTTTTGCTTATGATCCTACAATATAAATTTAAAGTTTTTATGACCATTTTTAAGCAAGTAGAAAAAGTACAAAATTTTATTTTTATCCTCTTTCTAAAAACTACATATCAAATTTCAAGTTTTTATGGTCATTATTTCAGCAGATAGAAAAAGTACCAAAGTACAATTTATTAACAATTTTTTACACCGAAATTTCCAAAAAAGTGCATTTTTTAAAATCTTTTTTTTTGATGGGGGATCCTACATTTTCAATATATACATGAGCGGGTACAAGGGGGGAAGGGGAAATTTCCCCTCCAGACTAAATTTCAAAAAGAAAAGAAAAGTAAAAAAAAGAAAAAAAGAAAAAAAAAGAAAGAAAAAGAAGAAAAAAAGAAGGAAGGAAAAATCTCGAAATCCGAAAATTTTTCATAGAAAAAAATCTAAAAATTTTTATAGGGAAAATTTTAAAATTTTTAAAGGAAACATATGATTTAATCTGAAAGTTTTCTGAGAAAAAATATCTGTCAATCTTATTATGCATTTTGGTAAAAAATAATGACTTAGAATATGTTTTTTTTTTTTGTATAGAAAAATGTTACATGATCTTAATCTGATTTACATAATAACTGTTTGTCTACTACATAGGAATAGGAAAAATATCTTAAATCTTAAAAAAGTTGGTAGTCTAACGTATGTTAAACTATTTTGGAAAATTTTTTCAGAATGTCTTAGAATCGGTCACAGAATCTGAAACTTTTTCTATAGAAAAAGGTACAAAAAACTCTTAAATTTTTCACATCCTCAAAAATTTTCTTTTTCGGATTTTTATAGAAGAATTCCCGAGTTTTAAAAGTCTTAGAATCTGAGACTTTTTTTTAAGGAAAAAGATCTCAGAATCCGAGACTTTTTCTACGGGAAAAATGTCTCAAAATTTGAGACTTATTAATAGGAAAAAAGATCGCAGAATCTGATACTTTTTCGATAGGAAAAGGGTGAAAGAATCTGAGAAATTTTCTATAGGAAAAAGGTCTCAGAATCTCTGAATTTGAGACTTATTTTAAGGAAAAAGTCTCAAAATCTGAATCTTTTTTAAAAAGAAAAAGGCCTCAAAGTCTGAGACTTTCCACTGTTGGAAAAAAAGTTCCAGAAGTTGAAACTTACTCAATTGGAAGAAGGTCGCAGAATCTGAGACTTTTTCTATAGGAAAATGGTCTGAGAATCTGAGAATTTTTCTTTAAGAAAGAGTTCTCAGAATCTTAGATTTTTTTCTATAGGAAAAAGGTCTGAAACTTTTTCTATAGAAAAAGGGTCTCAGAATCTAAATTTTTTTCAGTACGAACAAATCTAATAGTATGAGGCCTTTTCTATTATAAATATATCTTAAAAATGCTTTAAAATATAATCCTTTTTCTATAGTAAAAGGTTTCAGAATCTGAGACTTTTTCTGTGGAAAAAAGTTCTTTGAATCTAAAAATTTTTCTATGCGAAAAAAAGTCTTAGATTCTGCGACATTTTTCGTAAAGAAGAATTCTAAGATTCTGAGACATTAGAAAAATTTTCAGATTTAGAAAAATGAAAAAAAATAAAAAAATGAACAACCTTCTTCGGCAAAAACTAATAAATTTGATGGTTTTATAGCTTTCCCGTCACTTTTTTGCAAATGAAACGTATCTCTGCTTTTGCTCGACCAACAAATCATAATGATTTTTTTTTTTATCCGAAGTAAAAAAAAAATCCCCCTCCCCCAAACCCAAAAGCTGTACCCGCCACTGATATATATGACCATTATTTCAACAAAAATTTTCAATTTGTATGATCATTATTTCAAAAGAGTACCAAAGTACACTTTTTTCCTCTTTTTTTTTTGAAACAGTACATTTGTCAGAATATTTTTTCCGCTGAATGATCCTATATTTAAAATTTTAAAAAGTTAGAAAATGCATTATTTTTTACCCCTTAAACTTGCAATTTCCAAAAGGTACGTTTTTTTCGATACCAAAAAAAAAAAAACTTTTTATTCTCTTAAAATTAAAACTTTCTTGAAAAAAACAAAACTTTTGTTAAAATATTTTTTCTGTAGAATTTCCAACTTTTAAGTTTCTAGAACCTTTATTTATGAAGATAGATAATATACCAAAGTACAGATTTTTACCCCATTAAAATCAGATATTCCAAAAGGTACGTTTTTCATATATTTTTCGGTGAAGAATCAAATTTTGCACTCATTAAAACCGCAATTTCCAAATGGTACATTTCAATAAGGATTGAAAAAGTACCAAATTAAATTTGTTGCCTCTTAGAATCGAAACTTACTAAAAACTAATTTTGTCAAAATATTTTTTTCTGTTGGATGAACCTACATGATTCTAGAATCTTTATTTGTGAAGATAGAAAATGCACAAAATTACAATTTTTACCCATGTTACCCCATTTAAATCAGAATTTCCAAAAGTTACGTTTTTCTTGTTTTATTATACCCTCCACTCTAGTGATAGAGGGTATATATAAGTTTGTCATTCCGTTTGTAACACCTCGCAATATTGGTCTAGGACCACATAAAGTATATATGAAGGGCTTACTGCAAAAACTTGATAAGCAACATTTTATTTTTTGGTGTTTTTCGAGTTCTACGGACGTTCCACAGACAGATTTTTGGCAGAAGTCTGCCTTAACCCCTTCGAACACGTATCTTAAGTATGAAAGTTCTACGAAAGTTATATTTTCTACATTATTTCAAAAGTTTTAAGGGAAAAATCACCATAAAATGAAATGTTGCTTATCGAGTTTTTGCAATAAGCCCTTCATATATTCATGATCCTCGATCGATTTTAAGACGATCTAGCGATGTCCGTCCGTCCGTCTGTCCGTCTCTCTGTTAGAAAACACTCTTACTTTTGAGAGACTTTACGGAGGCTCCTGAAGTTTGACATATATGTTGGTCATTTACCTAGTCAGGCAAATGTTTTTTTTTTTTACGTTAGAAAATTTACTAATTCTTAAAAAGGGCATTGTGGAGGGTATTCATAGATTCGGGCAAGTCGAATTTAACTATTCTACTTGTTAAATCTGAATTTTCAAAAGATATATTTTTTATACTTTTTTTACTGGACGACCTACAATTTAAATTTCAAATTTTATCGACCATTTTTCGAGCAGGTAAGAAAAGTACCAACATACATTTTTCCCCTCTTAGAAAAGTACTTTCTAAAAAGTTCTTTTGTCCGAATATTTTTTCGTGTTTTTTTGTGTAGAGTGCTACATATCATATTTCTAAGTTTTACTGATCATTATTTCAGCAGGTATAAACATTTTTTACCCTTTTTACAACGAAATTTACAAAAGTTTTTTTTTATCAAAGTCTTTATTCCAATTTATATGACCATTATTTCTACAGGTAAAAAAGTACCAAAGTACACTTTTTTGCTATCGGAATTAAAACTTTATATAATTGTACTTTTATCACAATATTTTTTCGCTGGATAATGCTATATTAATTTAAAGAAGTTAGATAATTTACCACAGTATTATTTTCTGGCACATTTTTTTCCGATTAACATAGAAAAAGTACCAAAAAACACTTTTTTACTCTCTTAGAATCAAAACTTTCTAAAAAGTACTTTTTTTACTTTAATATCAGGGAAATATCATACGCCCTGGTGGTCAAAATTACTATATTTGTATAATATCATGCATGGGTGCGTACGATTTTCGACCATTTTATATTGCTCAATCCCTGGTGTAATTACACATGAAGCGGCAACACTGTAAATGAGACACAAGCACTACCCAACAGAACAGACAATAAATAGACTTCTGTTAATGAAAAAGTCAAGGAAATCTACAAATAAAGTTAACAATGACCTTATCCCGGTAAAAAAAAAAGTACAAAAAAAGAGTTACACAAAAAGAACAAAAAATTAACAACAGAACATTAAAGCGTTCAGGTTTAAAGAGAGCGAAATACAAACTAAGAGAAACAAAGGACAAACACTTGTTGTGCGCATTATAAACAAACTGTTGCGTTAGAAAATGAAAATCTATTAATCAACCCCCGACCCATAAAATCAACAAACCTCCCCCTTGATTATGCTCTTTTTGTTATTTACAAATATTTATGGTTGTACTCTCTCTTACCTTATTTGTCTTGTGCTTGTATATATATTTACAGGTGGTTGTTATATTTGAAGCAAAATATGTGTCTCCTGATGATGATGCTGGTAATTTTGAGCCAACAAATTTGGTGCGCTCTATACAACAGCAAAGCATAAGTTGCAGCAGTCAAAGTTTGGAAGATGATCAACAGATGCTACTTGACATCGAACAGAACATAGCGAATCTGGAGCGAAGTCTAAATAAAGGTGAATAAATAAAAAAAATTAGAAAAAATTAGAAAAAAAAAAAAAAAAAATAAAAAAATAAGAAAAAATAAAAAAAAAAAATTAAAAAAATAGAAAAAAATAAAAAAAAAATTAAATAAAATATAGAAAAAATTACAAAATAAATTTAAATACATAAAAAAAGTGCTTTTAAAATGCTAAGAAATTATTACAACAAATAATGTTGAAAAATAAAATGTTTAAAGCATACTTTAAGGGTTTATACGTGTTCAACATAATTCCATAAAAAAAATTCAATATATAAAAAAAAATAATTTAATGCTAGAAAAAAAAATATAAAATAAAATTCGTGGAATTTTTTAAAAAAATGTATTGAGGTGTTAAAAAATAGTCAACTAAAATTCTTAGAAAAGCCCAAGTAATAACAATTTGTTGTATAAAAATGTGAAAAAAAAAAATAAAATAATACAGCATACTTTATGGATTATCGTAAACATCAAACAGTGAAGTATATTTTAAGGCAACAAATATGTTTTTTGGTAATTTCTTTTTAATAAATAAAATATTACAGCATATTTTTAGGATTATCTTAATCAAAATATATGAAGTGTGCTTTTAGACAATAACAAAATTTTTTTTAAAAGAATTGTAAAGAAAAACTAACTTTATGTGAATTATGAAAAAAAAACTACAAATTAAAATTTTATGATGTTATAAAAGTTTAGTAATTTAAAGTGTTCTTAATTAAACAGTCATAATGGATTATCATCAACGTTAAAATTCCTTTGAGATTTTATGATGCACAAGATTAAATGGACTGTTGGGGAAATAAAATACACTTTTTCCATAAAAAAAATTAAAATAAAAATATGTCAATTGTAAAATGTAAAATTAAAAAAAATGGCCACCCTTTGGGGGATATTGAGAACTTCTTGGAATATTCGGCATCGCTTTTAAAATTCGACTTCGGTCTGCTACTTCTTATCATTATGAATCAATTTAATAAATAACAAATTAAAATTATGTTTTTAACACTGTTCAACAAAATCAATTTTTTTTTTTCAAAATAACAAGGTCAGACCAAAAAAATTTGATAGAAGAGACAATTAAATATATACGTGTATCGGTGTTTTGAAAGTTTACATCTGGGTTTCATTTTAGGGAGAGGTAAAGTTTCCCCCAAATGCAAATGTTGTATTGTCAATCTTTATTGAATATCGAGTAAAGCTTACGTTTAAAGTATATGGTGTCTTCAGCAAATTTATGTAAAATGTTACGGAGAACATTTTTGTGGAACATGTTAGCCCTCTAACTCCTCAAGATAAGGGTCTTTTTGTCCTTCTTTTCAAAAAAGCAAAAAACAGCATTAAAACAGGGATTTAAGGGGTTTAAATGTTTCGAAAAAAATATTCACCGTGAAATTTTACAATAAGTCCCTGAATACATCAAAACTGAAAACTCAGCCAAAAAGTCAGAAATAACACATCACAAAAGACATCTTAGGGTTAATTTCGCATTTATTAAGAAAATCGAGTAAAGCTTACGTTTTAAGTATATGGTGTCTTCAGCAAATTTATGTAAAATGTTACGGAAAACATTTTTGTGGAACATGTTAACCCTCTAACTCCTCAAGATAAGGGTCTTTTTTGTCCTTCTTTTCAAAAAAAGCAAAAAAAACCATTAAAACAGGGATTTTAGGGGTTTAAATGTTTCGAAAAAATATTCACCGTGAAATTTTACTGTAAGTCCCTGAATACATCAAAACTGAAAACTCAACCAGAAAGCCAGAAATAAGGCACAACAATAGACATCTTAGGGTTAATTTCGCATTTATTAATAAAATCGAGTAAAGCTTGCGTTTTAAGTATATGATGTGTTCAGCAAATTTATGTAAAATGTTACGGAGAACATTTTTGTAGAATATATTAACCCTCTAACTCCTCAAGATAAGGTTCTTTTTTGTCCTTCTTTTCAACAAGAGCAAAAAACACCATTAAAACAGGGATTTAAGGGGTTTAAATGTTCCGCAAAAATATCCGCCGTTAAAATTTACTATAAGTCCTTGAATACATCAAAACTGAAAACTCAGCCAGAAAGTCAGAAATAACACATCACAAAAGACATCTTAGGGTTAATTTCACATTTATTAAGAAAATCGAGTAAAGCTTACGTTTAAAGTATATGGTGTCTTCAGCAAATTTATGTAAAAGGTTACGGAGAACATTTTTGTAGAATATATTAACCCCCTTACTCCTTCAGGTAAGGGTCTTTTTTGTCCTTCTTTTAAAAAAGAGCAAAAAACACAATTAAAACAGGTATTTAAGAGGTTAAAATTGTCCGCAAAAATATTTTCCGTGAAACATTTTAACGCCTTAAATCCCTGTTTTAATGGTGTTTTTTGCTCTTTTTGAAAAGAAAGACAAAAAGGCCTTTACCTTGAGGAGTTAGAGGGTTAACATATTCTACAAAAATGTTCTCCGTAACATTTTACATAAATTTTCTGAACACACCATATACTTTAAACGTTAGCTTTACTCGATTTTCTTCATAAATGCGAAATTAACCCTAAGCTCTCTTTTGTTGTGTCTTATTTCTGACTTTCTGGTTGAGTTTTCCGTTTTGGTGTATTCAAGGACTTATAGTAAAATTTCACGGCGAATATTTTTGCGGAACATTTAAACCCCTTAAATCTCTGTTTTAATGGTGTTTTTTGCTCTTTTTGAAAAGAAGGACAAAAAAGACCCTTAAGTTGAGGAGTTAGAGGGTTAACATATTCCACAAAAATGTTCTCCGTAGCATTTTACATAAATTTGTTGAACACACCATATACTTTAAACGTAAGCTTTACTCGATATTCAATGACGATTGACAATACAACATTTGCAATTGGGGGAAACTTTACCTCCCCCTAAAATGAAACCCAGATGTAAACTTTCAAAACGCCGATACACGTTATTTTTTTTTTGTCTCTTCTATCAAATTTTTTTGGTCTGACCTTGTAAGTTTTTTTTTTGTGTTCTACAGTGTAATACAACATTCCACCATAGACAGCATAAATTATGAGATCATTAAAAATTAATATTAGCCTAAAAACATGCAACAATTTTATTTAAATTAGCGTTTTTTTAAGTAGAAAACAAAAATGTGTTTCTAATTATAAAGTTAAGACAAATATGTAAGGAGAGCTGTCTTTAAAGGTCGATATAAACACTACACAGAAAAACAATTTAAATTAAATTTGTAATAATATTGAGTAAAGCTTTTTTTTTAAGCTTTTCTCTCTGATCAAGCTGTAATACCCTGCAAAAGTGTCATAGCCCTTAGTGTAACTTACATGCAGAATTATCACTCCGATTGGAGTTTATCTTCTGTCCCCTTAAAATTGGGATTTGGGCAAAAAAGAACTCAAAAAAAATTATTACAAGTTTTTTTATTAAACTTATTTAAAAATTATTTTCGTTTGACATTTTTCCTATAGAAAAAGTCTCAGATTCTGAGAAATTTTTCCTATAAAAATTGTGAGACAATTATCCTCTGGAAAAAGTCTCAAATTCTGAGAAATTTTTTCTACGACAAGTAGAAAAGTTACATTCGACTTGGCCAAATCTATGAATACCCTCTACAATGCCCTTTTTAAAGGACAGCAAATTTTTTAACGTGAAAACAATTATCAATTTTGATTAGAAATATTTTATTTTAAGTAAAAACTTTTTTTTTGTAATTTTTGTAAAAAAAGAATGAAAATTACTATTTTTTTTTTTGAGTGTAAAATTTTTTCGAGTGTAAATTTTTTTTTTTTTGTGTAAAAATAATTGTGTGACAAAAATACTTTGTAAAGTAATTTTGTGGCTTACCAATGTTTTAAAAAAAAAAAATTTTTAAAGCTCAGGGTTTTCAACACGGGAATTTAAGGTGATACCAATCTAAAATTCACGGTTTTGCTAATAACTTTTGAACCACTGAACCGATTTGGCTGAAATTCAATGCGAACCAGGGGAACGACAAATATATCGTCCATTCCATGAGTCATTTTAAAAAATCTGACCGAGGGTCTTCCGATTTTTGTTATTTTTTTCATACAGATACTCTATGGAGCCAATTTCAAATTTCATCCATCAGATCGAAAATATTCGAAAAACTCGCGATTTTATTCACGATTTTCGTTTTTAAAAAAGTCAAAAAAATGCTAAATCTGCGTAACTTTTAGCAGCTGTATTTTCTAAACTACTTATCGCATTTTAACAATCCATAGCGCATACGAATGGTTTGTAAGTCTATTTTGATATCTTATAAACTGAAAAAATGTCAGTGGTTTAAAAGTGCATTTTATATGCAAATGCAGTTTTGAAGTGCATTTTGCGAAACTTTTACCCCATTTAATTTTTTTTTAATTAGCATATTTGGAAAATTTAGAATTTTTGCTACAGAAAAATGTTTTCATTACAATGGACCGAGCATGTGTGATATTTTTGATATTTTTTTTAAAAAAATACTTCCTTAAGTTTCCCTTATAAAATTTTTTATTTTTTAAATTATACCAAAATCATGTAAAAAGACATGCTTTTAAACCGTTATATTTTCAAAAGTACTAATCGCATCTCATTGTTTTTATGCACATTAGAAAGGTATTTTTGTATATTTTTTGCATTTAATGACCGCAAATATGTTGGCGTTTCAGAAATGCATTTTAAATGCAAATGCAGTTTTGAAGTGCATTTTTCAAAACTTTTACCCCTTTGACTTTTTTTTTAGTTATCATATTCGAAAAGTTTACAATTTTTACTACAAAATAATGTCCTCCTAATAATGGACCCACTGTGTGTGATATTTTTTTAGAATTTTTTAAAAAATCATGTTATTTCAGATTTTTTGGTTTTATTTAAAATATTGAAATTGTTTTAAGGAAATTTAAAAAAAAAATTTAAAATAGCACACACGGTGGGTCCATTATTAGCAGGACATTATTTTGTAGTAAAAATTGTAAACTTTTCGAATATGATAACTAAAAAAAAATTCAAACGGGTGAAAGTTTTGATAAATGCACTTCAAAACTGCATTTGCATTTAATATGCAATTCTGAAAAACCAACATATTTGCGGTCATTAAATGCAAAAAATAGACAAAAATACCTTTCTAATGAGCATAAAAACAATGAGATACGATTAGTACTTTTGGAAATATAACGGTTTCAAAACATGTCTTTTTACATGATTTTGGTAAAATTAAAAAAATAAAAATTTTTATAAGGGAAACTTAAGGAAGTATTTTTTAAAAAAAAATATTAAAAATATCACACATGCTCGGTCCATTGTAATGAAAACATTTTTCTGTAGCAAAAATTCTAAATTTTCCAAATATGCTAATTAAAAAAAAAATTAAAAGGGGTAAAAGTTTCGCAAAATGCACTTCAAAACTGCATTTGCATATACAATGCACTTTTAAACCACCGACATTTTTTCAGTTTATAAGATATCAAAATAGACTTACAAACCATTCGTATGCGCTATGGATTGTTAAATTGCGATAAGCAGTTTAGAAAATACAGCTGCTCAAAGTTACACAGATTTTGCATTTTTTTGACTTTTTTAAAAACGAAAATCGTGAATAAAATCGCGAGTTTTTCGAATATTTTCGATCTGATGGATGAAATTTGAAATTGGCTCCATAGAGTATCTATATGAAAAAAATAACAAAAATCGAAAGACCCTCGGTCAAAAAATGCCTAAAATTACCAAATGTATGGTGGAATGGACGATATATGTCAGGCTTCAGCATCCTTAGAATTGTAGTACGAAAGTTACCGTGTTTTTTATCTCGTAAATTCACAAAAACTCTTGTCGACATTTACTCTTTTGCTTATAACTTTTGAACCACTGTACCGATTTTGCTGGATTGCAATACCGACCTGACCAGGTAAATGCCCAAGATATATGCCAAACTTCCGTAGTCTTTTAAAAGTTAGCGTGTTTTCAACAGACAGACGGACAGGCGGAAAGACGAACATCGCTAGATCGTCTTAAAATCGATCGAGGATTATGAATAGGGAAACCAAAAATATGCTCCATAAAACACGTTTTATGCGCTTAAAAAATGCCCTTAAAAACGGAAAATATGCTCTAAAAACAATAAAAATATGCTCTTAAAAAAATTATGTCCCCTTTTTCGAGTTACTTTTTTAAAAATTTTTAGAGAATAGACCCAAAAAAGCAGTGATTTCTCTCTCCGAGACCGAAGTATACGTGTTGTTGTTGATGGGGTGTCATCGCATAGGTTTCGACTTAACTCTGGAGTACCGCAAGGTTCCGTTCTTTCTCCTACTCTTTTTCTTATCTTTATTAATGACCTTCTTAGTCAAACTTTCAACCCTATCTACTCTTTTGCAGACGACAGCAACATTTGTCATTCATTTTCCTTCGATCATAGGCCAAGCCTTGTAGAGGTTGGGCGCGTGCGGCAGATTATGAATGACACTCTCAATCAGGACCTGTTGACAATCTCTGAATGGGGTCTTGCGAATAGGGTCGATTTTAATGCACGCAAGACCCAATGTTGTATGTTGGCCCATAGACGTATTGTGGAACCAACATTGTCGTCTGTATCTATTGGTGGTATCGATATTGAGGAATCAGATTCTCTTGATGTTCTGGGCATGAAAATCCAGTGTGATGTCCGTTGGAATAAACATGTTTTTCAAGTGTCGAAAGAAGCATTCAAGTGTCTTGGTTTCTTAAAACGGTGCAAGAACTACTTCACTCCTACTGATCTCCTTAATATTTATACCACCTATATCCGGCCGAAGATGGAATACAACTCCCATATATGGGCAGGGGCTTCAGAGTCTATTCTGAAGCTTCTGGACCGTGTTCAAAGGAGGGCGTCGAAGCTAATCAATGACAGTAGGGTATCCAACTCTATTGACTCTTTGGAGCATCGTCGGAATGTGGGTTGTGTAACACTGTTCTATCGATATTATCATGGTAAGTGTTCTGCTGAGATAAGCGAACTTATTCCCCGAGCACGGGTTTTTGTTCGGAATACTCGCTTGTCTAGTAGGGCTCATCCATTTGTTGTCGATTGCCCAGTGTACCGCACAACGCATTACAGAGAAAATTCATTTATAAGCCGAACTATCCGTATGTGGAATATACTTCCTGTAGAGGTCTTCCCTGTCAACTACAATTTGGAAAAGTTCAAATCAAATATCCACAAACACTACTCCCTCTATCCTCCCTCCCATAACCTATTTTCCTAATTATCAACACAATGCACTGCATTTATAGGGGACATCCCCTGAGTGTTGGTTAAGTCAAAAAAAAAAAAAAAAAAAAAAAAAATATGCTCTAACAAATCGATGCCAGATTTCTTAAAATCTTCTGAAACGGATAAATACCTTACCCATTTATCAATACAACGCGCAGGAAAAAACATGATACTGCATATTTTTGGTTTCCCTGATTATGAATATATATACTTTATGGGGTCTTAGACCAATATTTCGAGGTTTTACAAACCCTTTATCACTAGAGTGGAGGGTATAATAAATGCACTACGAGGGTCGAACTGGAAAATGATAATTTTTATAGATATTTTTAAAAATATTTCAAAAAATGTGTTTTCCAAGTTCAAAAATAGAAATTTAAAAAAAAAATCCACTTATTGATATTCACTTGTCAACTAATTTTTCTAACGACCAAAAAACTTAAATTTTTTAAATGCTGTAGAGAAAATCCGCATATTAAGACCTCCAACTCTTTTGACCACCAATTTTGTGTTAACCTAGAAAAAGGTAAATTATTTTTATTTTCCATTACAATACACTAAGGTGAACTAACATTAATAAACAATAAAATCTTTTCTTTGTTTACAAAAAAATTGGTGGTCAAAAGAATTGGAGGTCATAAAATGCGGATTTTTTCTACAGCATTTAAGAAATTTTAAGTTTTTTTTGGTCATTAGAAAAATTAGTTGACAAATAAACATTAATATGTTGATTTTTTTTTTTAAATTTGTATGTTTGAACTTGGAAAAAAATGTTTGAAATATTTTTTTCGTAAAAACGAACAGAGTTTTTTTCCAAAACATACATAGAAAACTAACAGAGTACTATGTATGTTTTGGAAAAAAAATTTACCAAAACTAATTCTGTTCAGAATGTTTTCATTCGCGGGATTATCCTATATTCTATATATGGAGTTTCTGGAACAATTATTTCCAAAAATATAAAAAGTACCAAAAGTACACATTTTACCCTAAGAAACGGAATTTCCAAAAAGTGCCTTTTTCAGAATGTTTTTCTTTTAACTACAGGATCCTTCTTTCAAAATTTTAAGTGGCTGGATTATTATTTCAAGAAATATAAGAAGTACAAAAAATAAAATTTTTTACACCTTTTACGATTCCAGAAATTGAATTTTAAAAAAGTACTTTTTCCAGAATGTTTTTCACCGTAGAATCCTCAATTCCAAATATAAAGTTTGTAAACCCAGTGAAAAATGTTCAAATGTGAATCATATATATTTCACATATGATTACATATATGAACATATATTTTTAATATATGAGCATATACGAAATTTGGCGGCATATGGACAAACATATATGAAACATATATGATCACATATGCACATATATGAACGCATGCCATATATGTACACATGCCGCCAATTTTCGCATGTGTAACATATATATTTACATTTATCAGGCGCCGATCTAGGAATTTCATTTGGGGGGGGAGATTTTTTTTTGAAATTTATTGTTTGGTTGGAAAGGAGGGGGGGGGGGGGGTGTTGTGTAAATTTTTGTTAACATTTTTCATATTGAGTTACAAATTGAAAACCAAGAAATTAAGTTTTTTCTAAAAGAATTTTTCAATTAAAAAATGCTATAGTATTAAAATCAGGCGTTGATCCAGCTTTTGGATTTGGGGAAGCTTTTTTTTTGCTCAAATTTTTTTTACGATTTACTTCATAAAAAGGTCGTCAATAGTCATTTAAACGGGCCTCTTCACAGTTATGTCTGACTATGTCTGTCATAAACCAATTTTTATGATTGAACAGTTATAACATCAATATTTTTCTATACAAACCTCCAAAAAACATTAAAAAATTTTAAATTTTATTTCCAAATTTCAAGACCTGCTCTCGAGACGATTATAAAATTGACAAATAAAATTTAAAATTTTTGAAATTTGTTGTATGTAGGTTTGTATAGAAAAATATTGATGACAGTCATATCCACTTACAACTGTGAATAGACCCTTACAATTTTACATAAAAAGTCTTATTTTTCAAAAATTTATTTTCATGCTAAAAGTTTAATATTCCGAAAAAACTTTTTAATAAGAATTAGATTTTTATGCATTTTTCCTTCACAAAATTTCTCAGATGTTAAAACATTTTTAGTACATAAAAATTCTTAGATTCTAAAATATTTTTCATTTAGAAAATTAACCCATTTTTAAAATATAAAAATGTTCAGATTTTAAAACACTTTGATATAAAAATTCTCAGGCCAAAGTTTTCTTATGGAAAATGTATCAGATTTTTAAACTATATTTTATAGAAATAATCTGAGATTCTGAGAGATTCTTCCTATAATTTTTTTTTTTCAAATTCTGATAAAATTTTCTTATAAAAAATTCCGAAATAATTCTCGTTTTCAAGTAATTCTCAAATTCTAAGAAATTTTTACTATACAAAAATTCCAGTTCCTGAAACATATTTCGTAAGAGAAATTTATCAGATACTACAAAAGTATCAGTTTCTAAAACATTTTATAAAAAAAATTTTGATACACTTTCTAAAAACAAAATCTTAAATTGTATAGCATTTTTCAATAAAAAAATTTTAAGTTTTTATGCTACCTAATGTTTTCTAAAGCACCTTCTTAGATTCTGAAACATTTTTCATATAGAAAAACTATTATTGGACAAGGGAAAAATTTATATATAATTAAATTCGCAGATTCGAAACGAACAGAGAAATTCTCATATTCTTAAAAAATTGTCCATATAAAAATTTAAGACTCGGATATATATTTCTCTATAGAAAAACTGAGATTCTGAGAGGTTTTTTTTGTAAAAATGTTGTCTGATTCTGTGAATTTCTTTTGCAGAAATTTTTTTGGCAGATTCTGAAACATTTTTCCTAAGAAAAAATTCTCAGCTGCTGAGGGATTTTTTCTATAGAAAAGTTATTAGACATTTTTGCTAAAATTTGAGGTAATTTTTTAATCAAAAAATTCTTTCATTCAGAGTCAAATAAGTATCAAAAATTTTTCTTTATATAAAGTCTAGAATTCTGAGACATTTTTCGACAACAAATATTTGAGATATTACTTTTTCTTTGGATAGAGGCTATGTGTGCTGACGTAAATCATATACTTACACACATACCTCTCCTGAGTATTTTTTTTTACATCCTGATCATTTTCTATGTAACTTTGTTCCTTTCCTTTCCCTTCTTTTTTTCCTTTCCCTTTCTTTTTTCCCTTCCTTTCTTTTTTTCCTTTCCTTTTCTTTCCTTTCTTTTTTCTTTTTTGAAATCGTTTTGGGGGGGTGGGGGAGAAATTCCATTCTCCCCCCCCCCTGGATCCGCGCCTGCATATATGAACATTAGGGGTATAACCAAAATAAGAACCTATCATAGCGGTATGGGCAACGTTATACTGATAACAAAAAAACTTATCCGGGGTCATTTTGGTCCAAAAACCTTCGTCACCGATTGCAATTTCCAAAACACTACAAATTTATATTTTTTTATGTTTTATGGTGGGAATCCTTCTCTTCCGCCGTTTTTTGGTTTTTTGTTTTTTAACAACAAAAATGAAACAAGAACAAAATAACAATATGATTTTCAACATTAGAAATATCGGTTGCCTAATTAATTGAAAAAGAAATATTAGCGAAAACTTCATCGCGATTGGTGCCGAACCTTTTTAAACATTCGCGAAAAAATTGACACATATTTCTTATTGATTTTTCATGTACTTTTTTACTATGATAGGTACTTTTTGATATTTGCAAAAAAATGCAAATGGTTATATCCCTAATGAACATACATGTTCATATTTGGACCACATATGATTCACATATGAACATTTTTCACCGGGTAATTATTATTTTTGGAAATATAAAAATTACCAAAAGCATACGTTTTACTTTCCATACCTTCATTAGAAACGGACTTTTTAAAGGATCCAAATTTTCCAAAATAAAAAGTACCAAAATAAGAAGTACCAAAACTCATACAACTTAGAAATTTTGAATTTTAATTTTGATTGAAGGTGTTATTCCTGTACTTTGGGATCCTTTTCAAATCTGATAATAATTCGACCATTTTTGCAGTTGCTTCACTTACAAAAACTTCGGCTGATATTCAGTTATATCGGATCAGGGAGAAAAAAGTTCCCCTTGAAGAACTAAACCAAGTTAAAAAACCGCCGTTTTTTACAGGTTATTTTGAGTTTTTTTTTTTAACAAATGAAACAAATTTTTATTAAAAAAAAAATTGTTTTATTCGACCTGTAAAATATTATAGTTTGTGCAGGTTTATTTTAGCTCGAGGTAATTTTTCTTTAACTAATTACGATCATATTATTCTCGATCTCGTCAATATCAGTGGAGTGCTTTAAAACTATAACCAATGTAATGAAATACAACAAAAATAACAAAAAACACAAGACAAAAACACACAAACAGTTTTTTCTACTCCAGAAAACATAGATATTCAGCACTTAACTCATTACCTATCGCGACACCTCCATACAAATGTAAGGAGATATTCAGTAGATAAGAACTACTCCGTGGAAGTAGTTGGAAGTTGTTTGAAAGTTCGGAGTACTTCTTATCTACTGAATATCTACTTACATTTGTATGGGAGTGTCGCGGAAGGTAATGAGTTAAGTGCTGAATAACAACTTTTTATGGAGTAGAAAAAACTGTTTGTGTGTTTTTTTCTTGTGTTTTTTGTTATTTTTGTTGTATTTCATTACATTTGTTATAGTTTTAAAGCACTCCAAATAGAAGTACTCCGCACTTTTTTAGCTGGGTATTAATTTTTATTTTTATTATCTTTAATAAAAAACAAAAAAACAACTGTGGCCTCGAGCTTGTCTATTAATTAATATAGAATTGAATAAAAAAGGTCGAATAAATATAATAATATTGACTATTTAGCAAAATATAAACACCCAATATGTACTAGAAATTAAAATATGTAAATTGTTGTAAAGTGAAAAAGTCTTAGATTTTGACACGTTTTTCGTATAGAAAAACGTCTCTTGTTATTCGTATATAACATCTCTCGATTTTTGTATAGAAAAAGCCTCAGATTCTTAGACGTTTTTCGTAAAGAAAAAGTTACAGATTCTAAAACGTAGAAAAAGTCTCATATTTTGAGACGTTTTTCGTATAGAAAAAGCTCAGAGTATGAGACGTTTTTCGTATAGAAAAAGTTTTCGTATAGAAAAAGTCTCAGATTATGAGACGATTATTTAAATTAGCGTTTTTAAGTTGAAAACAAAAATGTGTTTCTAATTATATCGTTAAAACAAATATGTATGAAGAACTATTTCGCTTAGAGTTGGAGTCGGAGTCGGAGCAGCTATGTCTGATTCTGAGACGTTTTTTTGTATAGAAAAACGTCTCAGATTCTGAGACGTTTTTCGTATAGAAAAAGTCTCAGATTCTGAGACGTTTTTCGTATGGAAAAAGTCTGAGATTCTGAGACGTTTTTCGCACAGAAAAAGTCTCAGATTCTAAGACGATTTTCGTATAGAAAAAGTCTCAGAATCTGAGACGTTTTTCGTATAGAAAAAATCTAACATTCTGATACGTTTTTCATATAGAAAAAGTCTCAGATTTTGAGACGTTTTTCATATAGAAAAAGTCTCAGATTTTGAGACGTTTTTCATATAGAAAAAGTCTCAGATTTTGAGACGTTTTTCATATAGAAAAAGTCTCAGATTTTGAGACGTTTTTCATATAGAAAAAGTCTCAGATTTTGAGACGTTTTTCATATAGAAAAACGTTTTAGATTCTGAGACGATTTTAATATAGATTAAATTTTAGATGCTGAGACGTTTTTCGTATAAAAAAGTCCCAGATTCTAAGACGTTTTTCATATAGAGTCTCAGATTCTAAGACGATTTTCATATAGAAAAAGTCTCAGATTCTGAGACGTTTTTCATATAGAAAAAGTCTCAGATTCTGAAACATTTTTTCTTCACATAAAAGGTCACATATTAAAAAATATATCCTAGTATTTACTCCACTCTCCTTAGTTAAAAATAGCAAGAACACAATAAAACAAATTGAGAGTTTTCAAACAAATTCAATATATTTTTTTGTTTATTCAACTACAAAGAAATATGATTGCCTCTGTAGGATAAACAATGCAAAAACTAAAAACTTTTATTTTAAAACAATTATTTAAATTCCATAAATATTTGCAAGGGAAAGTTGCCTTAATGATGCAATAGGAATTCCTTTTTGTTATATTGAAAATTTTAAGACTATATTGTAATAGAAATATTTGTAGTTATAAATAAACGGCCTTACCAAGAAAAAACTAAATTTGTAAAAGATACAATCAAAAAAAAAAAAACTTGTAAAATTACCAAAAAATCTCGTGATTTTACGAGGCCATTCTCGTAAAATAGGAGGTAGGTAAAATTCTCGTAAAATTACGAGGATTTCCTCGTAATTTTGAAGCGCTAAAAATTGGTATAATAACTAATTTTATTGGTAAAAATATTGTTTTAAAACCGGAAAAATAAAAAAAAAGTGGTAAACTTACAAGAAAAAATGGTAAATATGTTTAAAAAAATGGTAAATTTACAAATCAAAAACAACATAAATCCTCGTATAACATAATTTTTCTAAAATAACATTTTTTTTTGTAAATTAACTAGAATCCTCGTAAAAAAAACCTTGTTGTAAAATTACATTTTTTTTTTGTAAAATAAAATGGTAGAATACAATTATGACAAAATGGTAGAATACAATTACGAAAATAAATTTGTAAAATTACCAATAAAACTGTGGTTCTCGTTTGAGCAAAGTATAAGATTTTTTTGTTAAAAAACAAAGAAAATTGTTAAATATTGGTAGAACGGGATTACAAGTCATTTTATAAGGCGTTTTACAAGTTTTTTTTTTTGAGTGTAGCTACAGTAATAAAATATCAAATCGGTTCATGTTTGGACTTGGGATCCATATTCCGGGAAACACTGATGTAGGGTATTATATAGTCGGTCTTGACCAACTAAAATTTTTTAATTGTTTTTTTTTTTTACTTTCAAAAATCCAATACTTTGATCACCGGGCGCCACGGGTCAATTTAATCCGATTGGTCTCAAATTCGTGCCACAAAAGTTTTGGGCCTAGAAGACATAAAATTTCACCGGTCATTTAAAAACGGAAGAAAAACTTTTTTGCCAAACAAAAAACTGTCGCTCTATTATTTATATATAATTGCCAACAACAACAAAAAAAAACATTAGCACAGATTTTCAAATAATAAAATATTACAGTACCTAATATATAAAGTGCCTAAGCATAGGCTTTAACTATTACAATGTTACAACGTAGCTAAAATCAAATATCTCTAGAGAATTAAAAGGTATTAAACTAGAAAAATTCTGTCAAATCCAGAAAAAATAACAGGAAAAAACAGGAAGAAAAACAAACAACGAAAGCTCTTAAGGGAATGAAAACTAAATATGTGTTTAATTACAAATATAAAAAAAATCGTAGTATACATTTAGGCTTTTAAACTACAAAACAAAATTATAACATCTAAACATTAATTAACCCAATAAATAAATAGAGCTTATATTCCAATTATATAAATTAAAAAAATTTAAAAATATTAAATAGCTAAATAAATTCATTTATGTTACCATGGCAAGGGCAAAGAAAACATTAGAAACGTTGTTATATAAACAAACAAAAATAAAGCATACTTTAAGGCATATTTACGTTTTAAATACTACCAAATGAATTCATTATTTTAAAATGATTAAAAAACCATTTACTACTTAAATATTTAAAAAAAATCGAAAGAGATCTCTTTTATGTTGTTTTAAAAAGTTATATATGAAAAAAAAAAAATTAAAAAAAAAACCTTTTTCTCAACTTTTGGAGTTATCTGCAAAAGTTGGAATTGTTAGAAACAATTTTAATTGAAATAAAAATATGTTTATGAAAGGGTTTAAAACAAGTAAAAAAAAGTTTAATTTAACTTGAACGAATCCATACAATATCCTACACATTGCCCAAAACGTTAGAAATACTTTTAAGTGATTCATACTTGGGCAATGACAGAAATTTGTATGGAATAATGATTCAATGATATCGATTTCATTAAGCATTTTATATAAAAAATTCAATTACTCCAGGATTCGGGCCCAACTCTGAAGTAATTGTAATTTATTTAGCGTTAAAAGAAAAAAATATACAAATTTTAAATTAGTGTTGTTTTTATTCGACAATTCAGTTATAATTTTTAAGAATTATTTTTTTTTTTTAGCTCGAGGTCAAGTTTATGTAAAATTCTTTATTGCTGATATTTCGCTACACTTCGTATAGCATCTTTAAAGCTTACTTTCGAAAATGTTTACATTAAAAACAAAAAAATATTGTTAATTTTTCCGTTTAGACACATTTTTAAATCCTGAGTTGTAAGATTTACAACTAACACACTTATTTAATTAATTTCTTATATTCTGAGATATTTTTTCCATAAAAAAATTCTTAGATTCTGAGATATGTTTTCCATAGAAAAATCCTGGATTTTAAGACATTTTTCCATATGGAAAAATTCTTATATTCTGAGAATTTTTTTTTACAAAAAAAAATCAGATTCAAAGATAATTTCCTATAAAAAAAGCATTAAGCTACTTTTTCTACAGAAAAAAAATTAATTTAGCGAAGAAAATTAAGACAAACTTTTAATATTAAATTAATACAAATTATGTAGCATACTTTTAAGGTTACATTGCTAGAAATTGTGGTACATACTTTTAGTTGTGAGATTTACAACTAAAACATTTATTTAATTAATTTCTTAGATTCTGAGATATTTTTTCCATAAAAAAATTCTTAGATTCTGAGATATATTTTCCATAGAAAAATCCTGGATTTTAAGACGTTTTTCCTAAAAAAATTTTTAGATTCTAAAACATTTTCCGTGTGGAAAAATTCTCAGTTTCCAGAACATTTTTCCGTACAGAAATTTTTTCAGATTCTGATAAATTTTTCCATATTGAAAAATTCTTATATTCTGAGAAATGTTTCTGTATAAAAAACTTATCAGATTCTGAGATATTTATTCGTAAAGAAAATTCTCTAATTTTGAGATATTTTTCCGTATACAACAATTCTAAGGTTTGAAGACATTTTTCCGTGAAGAAAAATTCTTAGATTCTGAAATATTATCCCGTGTAGAAAAATTCTGAGATTCTGTGACATTTTTCAGTATAGAAAAATTTTTAGATTCTGAATTTTTTTTTTTGTTTTTCCTATAGAAAAATTATCAGATTCTAAGACATTTTTCCTATTTTTTATTATTATTTATTATAAAAAGATTTTTCCTACAGAAAAAGTCTTAGATTCTAAAACATTTTTCCTGAAGAAAATCTCTTTTACGGAAAAAAGTTAAAGAGTCAAAGATAATTTCCTTTGGAAAAGGTCTCAAACTCTAACAAATATTGTCTAAAGAATAAAATTTAATATTAATGAGAAAGAATTTAAGAAAACTTTTAAGGTTAAATAAATACAAATTTTGTAGCATACTTTTAAGGTTACAATTTCCGTATAACAAAATTATCAAATTCTGACAAGTTTTTCGTATAAAAAAAATGCTTAAATTCTGAGACATTTTTCCGTATAGAAAAATTCTGAGACATTTCTGCGTATAGAATAATTTTTAGATTTCGAGACATTTTTCGGTATAGAAAAATTCTTAGATTCTGAGTTTCTGAAACATTTCTCCGTATAGAAAAATTCTCAGATTCTGAGACATTTTTTCGTATAGAAAAATTCTCAAATTCTGAGACATTTTTCCTACAGAAAAAAATTCAGATTCTGAGACATTTTTTCTATTGAAAAAGTCTCAGATTAGAAGACATTTTTCCGATAAGACAATTTTCTTGAAGAAATTTTTTCTACAAAAAAGTTTTAGATTTACAGATAATATCCCATATTAAAAGTATTAGACTCTAGCAATTTTTTCAAAGGAAAAAAATTTAAAGTTAGCGAAGAAAGTTAAGACAAACTTTTAATATTAAATTAATACAAATTATGTAGCATGCTTTTAAGGTTACATCGCTAGAAATTGTAGTACATACTTTTAGTTGTGAGATTTACAACTAAAACATTTATTTAATTAATTTCTTATATTCTGAGATATTTTTTCCATACAAAAATTCTTAGATTCTGAGATATGTTTTCCATAGAAAAATCCTGGATTTTAAGACATTTTTCCTAAAAAAAAATTTTAGATTCTGAGACACTTTCCGTATAGAAAAATTCTCAGTTTTTGGCACATTTATTCAAAAATTTTCAGATTTTAAGACATTTTTCCATATGGAAAAATTCTTAGATTCTGAGACATTTTTCCGTATAGAAAGATTCTCAGATTTTGAGGTATTTTTCGCATAAAAAAATTCTTAGATTTTGCGACATTGTTTTGTATAGAAAAATTCTTAAATTCTGAGAAATTTTTCCGTATAGAATAATTTTTAGATTTCGAGACATTTTTCGGTATAGAAAAATTCTCAGATTTTGAGTTTCTGAAACATTTCTCCGTATAGAAAAATTCTCAGATTCTGGGACATTTTTTCGTATAAACTTCTCATATTCTGATACATTCCATATGGAAAAATTCTTAGATTCTGAGAAATTCTTCTGTATAGAAAAATTCTCAGACTCTGAGAAATTTTTCCGTATAGAAAAATTCTTAGATTTTGACGCGTTTTTCGTATAAAAAAATTCTTAGATTCTAAGACATTTTTTTCGAAAATAAATTTTCAGATTCAGAGACATTTTTTCCGTATATAAAAAAGAATTTTTAGACACATTTTGCTTACAGAAAAAGTCTAAAATTCTAAAAAATTTTCTAGAAGAAAATTTTTTTTACAGAAAAAGATTCATAAACAATTTCCTACACTCAAAAGAAAAACTCTGTCAAAAAATCTGTAAAACGACTTTCAATTTGAATTAGCAATCTTTTAGCAGATTGTTCTGCTGAGAAGGATATTTTTACTAAAATCTCTGTCATTCAGTTTAAGTAAATAACAGACATTTTACTATGTTTATACTGATTTTGTTTGCTGAATTTCATTATTTTTTCAAGAAATTTTTTTATATTAAAAAAAAAGCCGAACAGATTGTCAGCAGATTGCTCTGCTGAAATCAGCAGATTGTTCTGCTGAAATCAGCAGATTATTCTGCTGAAATCAGCAGATTGTTCTGCTAAAATCAGCAGATTTTTCTGCTAAAATCAGCAGATATTTCTGCTGATTTCAGCAGAACAATCTGCTGATTTCAGCAGAGCAATCTGCTGACAATCTGTTCTGCCTTTTTTTATTATATAAAAAAAATTCTTGAAAAAATACTGAAATTCAGCAAACAAAATCAGTATAAACATAGTAAAATGTCACACATGTTTAATAAGTAAAACGCCAAATAAAAGTAATAGCTTCCGTAGCGTAGTGGTTAAGAAGTGTACTTTCAAATCGGAAGGTGGCGAGTTCGATGCTGGCTGGCGCCGTATGTTTTTTTTTTTTTTCTTGTTATATTTATTCACCGCTTATGACAGATATTTAGCAAACCGTGTCTGCTAAAATCAGCAGATTTCTCATATGGCTCAAAATGGGTGTATTTTCAGCAGATTTTTCTGCTGATTGGACAGAGAATTTATTTTGAGTGTATGGAAAAATCTTAGACTCTTATCAAGTTTTTCTAAACAAAAAAAAAAATATTTTACCGAAAAAAATTTTTGTATGCAAACTTTTAAGCTTAAATTAATACAAATTATGTAGCATACTTTAAAGGTTTAATTGCTTAAAATTGTAGTGCATACTTTTAGTTGTGAATTTCGCAACTAAAACTGTTATTTAACTAATTTCTCAGATTCTGAGACATTTGTATAGAAAAACTATAAGATTCTGAGACATTTTTCAGTATAGAAAAATTCTTAAATTTCTGATACATTTTTCCGTATAGAGAAATTTTTTAGATTGTGAGACATTTTTCGTGTAGAAAAATTCTCAGATTCTGGGACATTTTTTCGTATAGAAAAATTTTCAGATTCCCATACATTTTTCCGTATGGAAAAATTCTTAGACTTTGAGAAACTTTTTCGTTTATTAAAATTCTCAAATTCTGACACGTTTATCGTATAAAAAAATTCTTAGATTCTGCGACATTTTTCTTATCGAAAAATTCTCAGAAATTAGGACATTTTTCGTATAGAAAAATTTTCAGATTCTGAGACTTTTTTCCGTATAGAAAAATTCTCAGATTCTAAAATATTTTTACGTATAGAAAAATTTTCAGATTCGAAAATAAATTATCAGATTCAGATACATTTTTTCCGTATAGAAAATTCATGGACACATTTTGCTTATAGAAAAAGTCTCAAATTCTAAAATATTTTCCAGAAGAATTTTTTTTCTACAGAAAAAGATTCAAAAACAATTTCCAATGGAAAAATCTTAGACTCTAGCAATTTTTTCTAAAGAAAAAAAAAAAAGAATTTTACGGAAAAAAATGTATGCAAACTTTTTAGCTTAAATTAATACAATTTATGTAGCATACTTTGAAGGTTAAATTGCTGCAAATTTTGGTGCATACTTTTAGTTGTGAATTTCACAACTAAAACTGATATTTAACTAATTTCTCAGATTCTGAGACATTTTTATATAGAAAAACTATAAGATTCTGAGACATTTTTCAGTATAGAAAAATTCTTATATTCTTCCGTGAAGAAAAGTTTTCAGATTCTGAGACATTTTTCCGTATAGAAAAATTATCAGATTCTGAGACATTTCTTCGTATAGAAAAAATCTCAGATTTTGAGACATTTTTCGGTATAGAAAAATTCTCAGATTCTAAGACATTTATCATTATAAAAAAATTCTCAGATTCTGACACGTTTTTCGTATAAAATAGTTCTCAGATTCTGAGACATTTTTATATAGAAAAACTATAAGATTCTGAGACATTTTTCAGTATAGAAAAATTCTTATATTCTTCCGTGAAGAAAAGTTTTCAGATTCTGAGACATTTTTTCGTATAGAAAAATTCTCAGATTTTGTGACATATAGACATTTTTCCTATAGAAAAAGGCTTTAATCCTAAGCAATTTTCTATTTTGAGACATTTTTCCGTACAGAAAAATTCTCAGATTCTGAGACATTTTTCCGTATAGAAAAAGTCTCAAATTCCAAGAAAATTTTCCGTAAAGAAAAATTCTCAGATTCTGAGACATTCAAATGTTACAAAAAAATTAAAGCATACTTTTAAGGTTTAATAAATACAAATAATGTAGCATACTTTTAATTGTATCAATTATTACGAAAAAAAATATGTAAAGCATACTTTAAAGGTTAAATTTGCTACAAATTATGTAGCATACATTTAGTTGTGAGACTCACAATTAAAAAACTCATTTAACTAAAGCAATAAAAATATCAGAAATTGAAAATTAAAAGTAAACAACTATTGTTTATCCTTTCGCAATTGTTATTTTACTTTCATTATAGAATCGAGTGGCAATATAGCCTGTGGCAGCGGGGCTGCCTCTAGTGGTAGTGAATCATATGTATCATCTAAGAAACGGCATCTTATAAGACGTGTGATGTCAGCCGCTAATCCAAATGCAGCCTCATCATCATCATCATCAGCGGCAGCAGCAGCATCATCATCAGGTGTTCAACGTCAACGTGCCGAATTGAAATTTGATAAATATGGTAAATCACCAACTAGAATTACAATTGGTAATGTGGCAGGAGCAGCAGCAGCATCATCAACGATGGCTGGGGGAGCCTCAAGTGATGCTGGTACACCGGGTGGTAGCCCACAAGTCAAAGAAAAACGTATGACTATGCGAGCAGTTCGTAATATTATGAGATTGGGACGTGGCCGGCAGAGTTCACAAACACGTGACAGTAGTACTGAAGATGAGGGAAGGTAAGTGGTTAACAAAATAAAACAAAAAGACAAATATATTGATATATTTTATATTTTTTTATGAAAACCTTGGAATTTTTTGAATTTTATATTGAAAAAATAACATTATATTATTTGCCCTTGGGCAAATAAAATTACTTTTTTGTGTCATTTATTTAATAAGAACTTCAGAAACATTTTTTTAGAAGAGAAAAGAAATTGATTTAAAAATATATTTTTTTCCATGTGGGATCTTTTGATTATTTATTAACATACTTCCTCAATGCATTTGCTTAAAGTAAAGAGTTTTTTTGGAAGAATCGATAAATATATTTTTAAGGTATTTTTCATTTTACAAATTCAACCCTCCCCACATTTTTTTTTTGCATTACTACACTTAAACAAAAACCTTGTAAAATGACAAGAAAAGTTTGTAACTGTTTTTATCTACCTCCTATTTGACTAGAATTCCCTGTTTTTTACAAAATTTTTACCAATAAGTTTTTAATTTTACAAGTTTTTTTACCAATAAAATTGTAAATCTAAAATTTTTTTTGACGCGATAAAACTTACAAGGAGGTTTTGTGACCTTACTAGATTTTTTTGCTACCTCATATTTTACGAGAATTCCTAGTAAAAATTACTAGTTTTTTGTAATTTTACAAAATTTTTAACAATAAAATTGTAAATTTACAATTTTTAGGCGAAATAAAACTTACAAGGAATTCTCGTGAATTTACTAGATTTTTTTGTAAAAAAAAAACTTGAAAATTTGTAAAATTACAAGAAAAACTGTAAAATTTCAAAAAAAAAATGTAAGCTTCGATCGAAAATTTTTTGTTAAAAAACAAGGAAAACTGTCAAATATTGATAAAATGGGATTACGAGACTTTTTCTAGTAATTTGACAAGGTTTTTTTTAAGTGTATACAATACTTGTAAAACAATGTGTTTTAGGAAATTGGATAAGGTTATGAATTGTTCGCTCAAAAATAACTTGCAAATATGTTTTACGTAAAATGATTGTTATTTTTTTTTTTATACATCAAAGTATGATAATATTAGAATAAGAAATTCCTGAATAAATTTCTTTTGGAAAAATATTTTCTTACAGGGGAAGTTTCTCTTGGAACATGTTTCGGATTTTAGGAAATTTTAAATCGTTGAAGAAAAGGGGAAAACTCATTTAATTTTAGTTTCAGTTTCGTGTGTTTTCACGTGAAAAATTACACAGTGCAACAACCAAAATCGGAATGGGATTAAACCAAAAACAAATGAAAGTTGATAAATTCCATAACAAAAAACCATCAAGGCTTTTTTATGTTCAGCGCAAAAAATTTTTTTACAGGCATTTGAAGTTAATAAACTTTTATTATAATTTCAATAACACTGTACAAGTCGCAAAAATTAACAAGCTGGGCGCTTGTAATCGCGATATTCGCAATTTAAAATTGTACATTTAAGTACTACAAAAATTTGATAATTATGCTTTTGCGATAGTTTTTAAATATCAATTTAAAAACAACTAAGAAAGTTACAGTCGGTCAAGACCGACCATACAATACCCTGCATCAGTGTCTTCCGAAAAATGGGTCCAAGTCCAAACATGGACCGATTGGATCTATCTTTTGTTCGATCTTTTATTAGTGTAGAAAACACACACAAACAAAATTTTAGTGGAATTGGTTTATTTTTGTTTCCAATAGACCGATTTAACAAAATATCGGTCGAAATTTTTACAAAGGGGACCAAGTCCAAAAATGATCTGAATATATTCATATAAAAGTAAGTTACCAAAGTACACCTTTAACACCAAAAAACAAAATTTTAATCAAATATTTCCAGCTTTAATGAATTTTGAGAGATTTATGTGAATATCGGGAGGGTGGTTTGTATGGGGACTACAAGCGGAACTGGTCCGATTCCTTAAAATTTGGAGTGATAATTTGTGAATACAAAAAACGATTACCTACCGAATTTCGAAATGATACCTGTTATAATACGCTAATAAGAGTCACTTGAGTCAAATTAAAGGGGACGTTTGTATGGGGGCTAAGTCTAAACCTGGACTGATTTTCCCCAATTTCAATTCGTCCTTGGGGCAAAAAAAGCTTAAGTTTCAAATTTCAGCCAAATCGGTTGATAATTGCGACCTGTATCGTATTTACAACGTTTACATGGACGGACGGACAGATAGACGGACATCGCTAAATCGACTCAAAAAGTTAATCTGAGTTGACTTTAAGGTGGGTCTAGGACCAATATTTCGAGTAGTTACAAACATCAGCACAAACTCATTATACCCTGAACCACAGAATGGTGTAGGGTTGTTCTTTTTTCGTGAAAAAAAAATTTCTCCTCAAAAAAGAAACAAATTCCGCAAAAAAAAAATGTTTTCAAAAAATGTTGTGTCTGTAATGTGTCGTATTCTATACATTTTCATAAATTAATATCAAAATAAAAAAATTGGAAAAAAGAATTTCGCAAAATTTAGCCGCGAATAAAATTTACAGATAAAAAAAATTAATAGCGTTTAGATGATAGAAATTCAGCAATTGTCTATGAGCAAATCCAATGGAAATTTAACTGACGTATCACCGATTTTGTTTGTTTTTGGTTACAATTAAAGAATTATTGTTCATAATATCTATGAAACAATTTCATTAAACCAAATTCATAGAACCTATGAGACAATTCATTGGCTGAATGAATATTCATTAGTATTGTGAAATATTTCATAAAATTTTATTCATAGATTTTGTTAAATTCATAGAAAAAAATATCATAATATTTTGTCAAAATTTTGAAAAAAATCAAATATTTGGCTATCTAACAAATTTTAAAAAAATATTGCCCAACAATACGAAAAAACACCTCTCTGAAATTTTCATAGCATTAAAAAAATTTTCATAAATCTCTTTTTTAAACGCCTATATCTTCCAAAATATTGATAAAAAAATATGGTTTTTAATAATTTACGAAGCTCTATCAAATAATCAAAAACAAACAAAATCGGTTATCCGTCAGTTAAATTTTCAATGGATTTGTTTTTATACCCTACACCACTCTGTGGTACAGGATATAATGAGTTTGTGCTGATGTTTGTAACTACCCGAAATATTGGTACTACACCCATCGGAGTATACAGGGGGGGGGGGGGGGCCCAACAACAACAACAAAAAAATATTTTTTTTATATGTATTGGAAAACACGAATCTCACGAAAAAAACAACAAACATTTTTTTGTTGTTGTTGTTGGGCCCTGAAAAAACAGTCCTGTATACGCCGTTGACTACACCTACCTTCAAGTATACCGATCGACTCAAAATTACTTTTTGAGTCGATTTAGCGATGTCCATCCGTCCGTCCGTCCGTCCGTACGGTCGTCTGTCCATCTATCGGTTTAAGCACGATACAGGTCGCAATTTTCAATCAATTGGCTTTAAATTTCAACCTTATTCATCTTTTGGCCCAAGGACGAAGCCTATTAAAATTGGAGAAAATCGGTCCATGTTAAGACCTAGCCCCCATACAAACTCCCCATTTGAATTAGGCTTAAATGACTCTAAAACCGTATTATAATAGATATCGCTTTGAAATTTAACAGGTTAGCAAATTTTGTATGCAAAATTCATCATTCCAGTAGTTCCCATACAAACCACCCTCCCGATGTTCACTAATTCCCTCAAAATTCATAAAAATGGAAATATTTGATAAAAATTTAATTTTTAGGTGTAAAACGTGTACTTTAGTAACCAAATCAAATCGGAATATAATTGGACCACTTTTGGACTTAGTCCCCTATATAAACATTTTGACCGATATTCAGTTAAACCGGTCTATTGGTAAAAAAATTAACGAATTTCACTTAAATTTAATGTGTGTGTTTTCTACACTAAATAAAGATTTAACAAATGACAAATCCAATCGGTCCATAATCGGACTTGGGGCTCATTTTCCGGAAAACACTGGTGTGGGGTATCATATGGTCGGTCTTACCCGACTATAACTTTCTTACTTGTTTTTTACTAAAAAATAAAAAAAAAAATAACCGCGAATATCGCTAATACATACGCTAACTTTGAAAAAAATTTATATTGCAATGGGATTTAGTGTCCGCAAACTAGCTTTACCAGATGAGTGCCGTAAGTTCAAATTCTTCTAAAAATAATTGGGTTGAACCAACTTTTTTAAGAAAAAAAAAAGGTTTTTCGCGAACAAAAAATATTTTCGCGAAAAAAATTCATAATATTTTTTTTTTGTGGTGTTAAATTAACAGAGTTGAATAGTTTTAAATTTAAATATTATCTCAAAAGTTTGAAAATATCGTTTTTTTTTTGTACTTTAAATCGCGAATACGAGCGCTAACTTCGCAAAACGGCTAGCACAATTGAATTCAGCTTGTTAAAAAAAAGTGTCAAATTGGAAACTATATGGCGTATGCTTAATTTTGTATTTGCCTTTAAATAACAATCATACGCAACGGTGCACAGTGAATTATGTTTAATAATTTGGCAATTCAGTAAGTAGGGAATGGACCGATTGCAGCAAAATTCATACCGGATATAGCAAACGTAATTTCGAGCTTAAGTTTGGACGCTGAACCCCACATGTTCAATAAGGCCACCATCAGGGGCGCCTAAAGTAGGACATATTTAGTAGTAGTACATAAAAACTTAAAATGCTTTAAATTCACCAACTTTAAATGCGTGTAAAAAAAAATAGCGCTGAACAAAAAAAAAACTTGAGGGTTTTGTTATGTAAAATGTCAACTTTCATCCCATTTCAGTTCGGAAAGTTCGATTTTGTGTCACTGTGTTGTTAGTATACCCGCCGGAACTTTGTTACCGGTAAAACTACATACCGGATAATAAAAGGATTATGATTGGAGTCGCTATTACTAAAATGTTTCCCTTTATTCTATTAAATTTAATGTATTTCATAAAAACTGTTAAACGGCACGTTATGATGATCGTTTCGTTAAAAAATTATCTTGACGAATTTCAAGCCCTATGAAATAGAGTGCAAATTATTTTGAGTGAAAAAAAATTCAATGAAAAAAAAATTAATAAAAATCAGTTTGAGTGAAAACAAGTGAGAGTGTTACATTCGGCTGTGCCGAATCTTTTATACCATCCAAAATGTAAAAAAAAAATATAAACAAATCCAGGGCGCCTTTTTTTTGGGGGGGGGGGCTTCGTGGGAGACGTTAGGGAGCACCTTCCCCTTGCGATTTTGAACTTCATCTAAAATAAAAATGTTGCATTTGCTTAGCAAAAGTACAAAAAACCCTGAAAAAAATGCGGTTTTTATTAGGTTGATTTAGTTCTCCAAGGGGGAACTTTTTTCCCCCTTGGTACGATTTTGCACATTTCCGAACTTAACCTGCCTAGGAATATAAGACATATTCGTGCCAAACTTCGGAAGTCTAGCTCTTTTATTTTGGACTGTATCGTGTCTTCTACAGACGGACAGACGGACGGACGGACGGACATCGCTAGAATGTCTAAGAATCGATCACTGATCAATAAAATATATGGGGCATTCCATGTGAAATCGGACACTTTGAAAAAAAATTTTTTTTAGATTTTCCCAATTTGTTTACAGTTTTTAGTACCCTTCGAAAACTCCTTCGTGGTAAATTTTCAGATTTTTTTGATGACCCGTTCAAAAGATATCGAATTTTTAAAAATTGGTAGTTTGTTCCTTTACTCAAACTTCTTTTAATCATAACTTCTTCAATAATGGTCCAAATTTCAACTTTTTTTTCAAAATTTTTGTTTTTTACGTACTTTTTAAAAAAAAAAATCCAAAAAATTCTTAATAGCTCTCTAGTATGCGATTTTTAAGTTTTAAAATTTAAATCTCATTTTTGAAAATGTTTGTACTCTTCGATTTTTTTGAAATTTTTTTGTGTAAAACTTCTATCAATTCTACAAATTTTTTGCCCAGGAAGATCGTGGGATAACGATTATTACTATTTTTTTAATTTTTTTTTTTAATTATTATTGTAATTTTCCAATCTTAAAATCATTTCTACTGCTCCAATGGTGCGTCATAGAGGGGTCCTTTATAAGACCGACCCTAGGGTGGCCCAAAATTCCTTTTGCTTCGCTGCAGGTCAACGTACCTTAAAAAGTTAAAGATGGTATCGTAACTAATACTTTATAGGGTCCTAGACCGACATTTCAATGTGTTACACACGGAATGACAAAGTGAGTATACCCCCATACTGTGGTTGGAGGGTATAAAAATACAAAGAGAAAAAAATATTGTGTAAAAAAAAAATTTTGTGAAAAAAAGAATTGAGAATGAAAGATTTGAGAAGAAAGTGTCATTCCCCGTTCTATTTAATTTCGTTCCTAGTTACATTTCATTTCGTTCTATGTAAGTTCTTTTCCTTTCCGCATAACATGAGTTAAAGAAATAAAAAAAAATTATAAAGTCTTTTAGATGTAAAAATTACAAAATCAGACCCTAAAATTAAAATGTGGTCCAAAATTAAAAAAAAATCAATAGTACATTGGTGCACAAAAAAGTACTTTTTTACACATACATATTCAAACACATATTTAAAAGTTTCACAAGTAAATATAACCTACAATATTGACCCAATTAAAAGGTTGTATTTATGTTATTAAGTTGCTACAGGTGTTTCTAAAAATAAAAACAATTATTTTGATACCCTACACATAGTGACAGCTGGCATATATAAGTTTGTAATTGCATTTGCAACACATCGACAAATAAGTCTAGAAATGTATACTCATTATCCAATTGGCAAAAAACTGACTTCCCCTTAATAAAATTACGGACATCTTCATAGATTTTTGTGAAATGTCCCAAGGACAGTTGGTCAGAATTTGGTCAACAGTGCTCAGCAGCATTGGTGACCAACAACAATTCTTTTAGACAACTGCTGACTTGTCCTTTGGGATATTTGGAAAAATTGTATGAAGATATCAGCAATTTTTTAACGGAGGTGTCAGCAGTATGTCCACGGTATTGATTCTAGACTGATTTTAAGTCTATCTGGCGATAATTATATGTCCATCCGACTGTCTGTTAAAAACAGTATTTTAAAAAAGTAGACAAGGTTGATACGTAGATGACTTTAGACATACATAAATCTTTGTTAATTAATTTAGAAAATAAAGTGTTATTTTTTTTGAACAAATCGGTTGAGCATTTGAAAAGTTCTGAGTAAATATTAAAAACAGTTCATGTAGGGTACATTTCTAAATACAACGCGGAAGTCTTGTATTTTTTTATTAGCACTTTATACGACGTTTAAATATAGATTTCAATACTCATATGCACTCAAAATAATAACTCTGTAAAATACTCTGTAAAATGACTGTAATCTCAATTCAACAGATATTTGACAGAGTTTTCTGTCAAAATACAGATTTAAAGAAAATACTTTGTATTTTGTTGTGACAAAAAAACAAAGAGTCATCTGTTATATTACTTTTTACTTCGTAATCTTAATTTTACAGATAATTAACAGAGTTTTCTGCTAAAATACAGACCTAAGCAAAATACTTCGTATTTTTTTATAACCAAAAAAATTTTCTGTTTTGAGCAGTTTTTGTTACCAAACATCAAAATTTTATCTGTATATTTTTATTTTTTGAGAAAAAGTTTAAGTAGTAGCAAAAAAAGTTATCAAAAAATTTTTTTCAGAAATTTTATAAAAATTTTACAAAATAACATGCATTTAACTAAACTCTGTAAATTTACAGAGTTTTTTCTGTATTTTTTTTTGCATCAAATGTATTTTACAAATATATGTAAATTTACATAGTTTTCTTTGGTAAATGGTGGTTTATTTAACCAATATTTTACTAGAAACTCTGTAAATTAACAGTTTTTTTTTGTCCAAAGCATTTTACAGAGTTTAATAGTAAAATTACAGAGTTTTCTCTGTAAAAAAGCTTTCATATTTAACTAATATTTTACTACAAACTCTGTAAATTAACAGTTTTTTTCTGTCAAAATCATTTTACAGAGTTTTTTAGTAAAATTACCAAGAAATGTTGTTAGCTGGAAAAGTATGGTGTACTCTGTTAAATTAGCAGAGTTTTTCTGTAATTTAACAGAGTTATTATTTTGAGTGTGGAGTTTTATGGAAATGCAACCTATTTTTATGCAAAACCGATAATATCAACACGTTGTAACAGTAAAAGGTTAAATAAAAGGAAATCGACGATTTTATGGTAGTTTTTAGTTGTCTAAAGATTTTTATATGTAAAACTTTTTAAAGTTAAACATGGCTGAAAAATTAACAATTATAACGTGGATTCCATAATTGAAAGATACCACTGTATTTTCTACGTATGTGTTAATAATAGTAACTCACTGCCTCAGCAAATATAGACTTTATACATTTCACTAACATCTGAATGTAACGTTATATACATATTTGATAATAAATTTACTAGATGTTTGTAAATTGTTGCAAATGGATGTAGGATAAAGTGTAAATAAAATTTACATTCATGGAATGTTGTCATATTATATACCCAGTGGTGACAAATTACCAACTATTCTCTTGTGATATAAATGTTGCCACAAATATTTTTATACAATGCATCAAAAAAACAAGTAAAAAAGTTAAATTCGCCCTTGCCGAATGTATTGATACCGTCCACAATTTCTAAAAGATTATTGAAAAAAACTTTATTTAAAACAAAATCACTTAAAAAAAAAAAAATTCCGCGAAAAAAAATCCGCGATTTTTTTTTGTCAGAAATGTGTTCGTACTTTTTTACATACCATTCGGTGTTCAATTATGTTCACATATGTCAATCAGCAGCCGAATTAAAGCATTCTGTATTTTTAGGTTATGTTGAATGTACCAAAATTTTCGAGGTGTCCTTACATATTCGTTCATAACTTTTGAACCGCTGAAACGATATCGCTCAAATGCAATACCAAACTGCTCGGGAGAACTTCCAATAAATATGTTAAGTTTCAGTGATCTCCGTGTAATATTGTGGCCGTGATCACCATTTCCAGACGGACAGACGGACATCGCTAGAATGTCTTAAAATCGATCACTGGTCATAAATATATATATATACTTTATGGGGTCCTAGACCGATATTTCGATGAGTTACAAACGGAATGACTAACTTATATATACCCTCTATCACTAAGTGGAGGGTATAACAAGTAAGATCATGAGCAGAGTTAACACAACGCGGTGGCTGTCGACGTTTTACGTCAGCACACGTAGACTCTGGGGTATGTTGTGATACCTCGGGACTGTAATAGGTTTCCCTACAAGTCCCTGCCGTTAAACCAATTTGAGCTTCTTATGAAACTATTAAATTTTAACATCTGACAAATCAGAAAGATCGTTCATCTCCCTAGATCCCAGTGAAGCAAGTCTCTGACCAGAAAATGCTAGGCAATTGCAGATCAAGTGTTTGATAGTTTCCAACTCCTCCTCATCCATACAACTCCGGCTAAAGTCATTTGACGGCACATTTAACCAATCTGCTTGCTTCCCTATAAGTCAGCAGCCCGTAATTATAGCAACCACCGTCGAAATCTGTCCTCTTGGAAGCTATATCAGCTCACTTGTGCGCTTCTGATTAAGAGAAGGTCAAATCTGTCGTGTTGTCTCACACATCCATCCATTTGATTATCTCTGATTAGTCTCTGTATCGAAACAAAGCCGTAGATTTTGCTTGCAAGTTTCTAGAGGCATAACAACACATACCAAATCTATTGGAACCTGGAAGGTAGTTCCCAGTTTTGCAAGCTCATTGACTTTGCAATTTCCTGGAATGTCTCTGTGCCCTGGGACCCATATGAGTCGTATATCAAACTGCTTGGCCATGTCGTTTAGAGACTTGGGACAGTTAAGGGCAGATCTTGCTTTCAGAAACATGGACTCCAGAGAATTGACCGCAGCTTAACTATCAGAATAAATGTTGACTTCGGTTGAAGGCAAGACATTGCAACTCAACCAGTCTACCACTTCTCTTATGCCAGCATCTCTGCCTAGTAAACACTGCAATGATCTGGCAATCTTCGAGCCAGGCTCAATCCAAGATCTTCCAAATATACTCCAAAGCCCACTTGTTCGTGCAGCCTCAATCTCTCTGTAAAAATTTATGGAGGCTTCACTATTTCTTTTCAAATATAACCACAAAAATAAGTCGATGTGGTCATATCGGGAAATCTAGGTGGCATGTCAGCAAAGGGCGACAATAACTGGCCCTCATCTGCAGATTTGACCTCTCCGGACTTATTTTTTTGGGTTTATTTGAAAAGCAAAATGTTCACCAAACAATCTTCAGATCATTGAAGAACTCAAGGAAAACATTCATGCTGAAATCAACACTAGACTGCGAAATGCTCGAAGAAGTAATAAAAGAAGTCCAAAAAATGTAAAATATATTAAATTAAAAAAAAAATATTGTTAAAATTAAAGAAATTCTTTTTTAACTGGAAAAATTATATTTTAACTGGACCACACCCAAAATAACTGGAAAATCCAGGCCATTTCCGGCCGTCTGGCAACCCTACGTAAAGCGCAGCAAGACTGCAAATGAAGCCGGATTGCTGTGATGGAAGTTTTTTTTAGGAACCAAAACATCTTGTTTTTTTCAATCATCATCAGACTTGGTTTCGAATAAACCAGATATGTGTTCCATCTGTTCTGAATCGGAGACAACATGGGTTTCGACCCTAATGTCCCCCACTGTGAAATTAGCTTTGTCTTCAATGTCATCACAGAGGTCGCGTTCGTTACTAGATTCGGTTTCGAAAATGCCAAATGCATCTTCCATCGGCCTAGAATCGGTTACCAGAATAACAACCTCTTTCGGATTCTTCTACCCAGCTGACTCTGCGACTGGTTTGGCGGCGTCGAAAATAGGCTTCTGGTCACTCTTGTAGACATTTACTCTTATATGAAAATAAGCCAAATCTAATAATTCCGTCAGTCCTGGCTAAAAGCGGAAGTGATTCCTTATTACCTAAGACCACTGCTTGACGACGAGCGCCCACCATCTCATCCAATTTGGAAATTTTCCAATTCTAAGTTGGAAGATCAGGATTGTAGACCCTTAATATCTTCAGAATGATTTCAGTGTCACTTGTAGCCATCGGAATCTATGCATGAGCTCTGGGCTGCGATGGGATGAAAGAGCGAGGCCGAAACAGCTCCATATTTCTCTGATGTGCGCATTGCCGAAAGTGTTTCCTATTCTTCAATGACTCCTTTCGCCCATAATAGCGATGCACTCTCACGTTCGGAGAGCGTCGCTCCATCGTTGGCTTAGTTTGTTAATTAATTTCAAACAAAGCCTTCTCTGGTTGTGCCTGACATTTGATGGCTCGATAAGAAGTTAAAAAATATTACAAAATTGTTTAATTATTTCTTGACTGTAGGAAAAAACCGCCATATTTTGCTAATTTTAAATAGAGATATCTCAAAAAATTTTAATTTATGTTTAAGCAGAGTTGCCATGTTTAGTTAATTTTATCTAAAAACCGCTAAGTTTTCCCGAAAATCGAGTTGTTATTCACTGTTTTATGCCATTGTACCCTACTGTCGTGTCCGTTTAGTCTGTAACCTCAATTGATAAATCGGGATCGAATTAAATTTAAATGTTAACTTCACTCAACCCCAATGGAGGTAAATGGATACAATATACAAAGTGAAGGTCACATTTTGGAGACCTTGATTTTTTAAAAGTGCTAGCTAACGCAATGCTATTTAGTGTACACATTGCCTGTAAAGCCAAACGGATTTGTTTACATTCATTTAACTGGAATGTGTTGAGTTAATTATGTTTTAATTTTCGTCCAAATTGTAGGAAACAAAAATGTTAATGGTAACATTTTAAAGGAAATAGTCACATATTAATTACAGTGAAAACCAGAAAATCTCCAGTTTCTTCTGCTGAAATCCAAATTTCATACGAAATCTCCTTTATTCAATTTCAGTAAAAAACTGTGTTTTCTTTAAGCTTTTACTAATGGCTGTTGTTGAATTCCAACAAATTCTTGTGAATTAAATATTATTTTTTATATCCATTTTCTAGCGACATGATAATTAAACCACGTGTTGCCTAGCTCGATTAGTTTTTGAGATGAAAGAATTTTATTCAGTTATGAAATTGTTTATACAATCTATCAAAAATTCATTAGAAGTATGCCAATGATGAAATGAAATTATGTTTTTTCATTGGTTGAATGAATTTGTTCATAAGATTGATGAAATTTCATTGCAATAGTGAAAATGTTCATAAATTTAATTAAAAAGTTTCATAGAAAAGCATAAATTCCATAGTAGTTTTTATAAACGCGATGAAATTGTTCATATATTTTAAGAAAAAATTCAAAGCCATTATAAAAAAAATCATTGATCTAATGAAAAAATTTATTGGCTCATTATGAACAATGATTTTTTCTGTGTATATCTCTTTTTTGCTTTAATTAATTCTACACCCAAAAATAATCAATACTAAAAATTTAACTAATTTTATTCTAAAAGGACCTAGTGCAGGAGTTGGTAACCAATACTAAATTTTTTTACTAATATTATTCATAACCAGTAAAAATTACTAATTTTAGTACTTTTAAGATCCTAAAATTAGTAACTTATTAGTAGATTTAGGTACAAAATCACTACTAAAAATCTTACTGTAGAATTATTTTGAGTGTAATATTCACACCATTTGCAGATGAAATTCATAAAATATGAAAGAACGATAGATAGAAAGATTGCATGTGAAATTCAAAGGAAATTTAAAATATCGCTCATTTTCTTGCATAGTGTCATAACTCAAAAAACGCGATTTTTGAGTTAATAATACAGAACTATTCGTTATATTATGCTATACATCGTGTCAAAAATTCGTATTAATATCTTTTAAACTCACTTTCTGAGAAGAGAACACGCTTTTATTACATTTTCTACATACCGCTATTTGAAATTTGCGAAAAATGGCCTTCAAGAATAGAAACAGAGTCCAGATTTCTTGCAAAAGTTAGGTAATTTTATTGCGAATTCGAATAAAAAAAATATGAATAACTCTTACTTACACTTTTCCAATATTAAGAAATTTCACTGTTTGAGGGCTTGGTCCACAAAAAATGAAAATGCCAATTTCTCGAGAAAGCGATTTGATAAAACTTTTCTGATGACAGATTCGTATTTAGGAGGCCAAAATACTTTAGAAAATGTACTTTAGAAACTGTGCAAACAAAAAGTTGATTTTTGTAGAGTAGTGTAATTTATCTATTTGACAAACACGATCGTGTAGAGGAGGGTGTCTCACGTTTTTTTACATGTTGTTGAGAATTAAAGATTCGGTATTCGCCTATCGCTATGACTTCAATTATCGATAGCTAAAACCATGTCATATTTTTACGGAAAAACGATATCATAAGGAAACAGGCGCGGATCCACGGGGGGGGGGGGGAATGAAATTTTTCCCCCAAACCGAATTCGAAAGAAAAAAGGAAAAAGGCAAAAAGAAAAAGAAAGGAAAGGAAAAGAAAGAAGAAGAAAGGAGAGGGAAAAAAGAAAAAGAAAAGGAAAATGAATTAATCTTAGAATTTTTTTCTATGAAAAACTTCTAAGATTCTTAAAATTTTTCTGAAGGAAAAATGTCTCGTACTAAAAGAAAGAAAATTCTGATTATGAAAAAATTTATGAATTTTTCTACGAAAAATTTAATAAAAAATCCATTTGAATAATTTGCGAACTTTTCTATAGGGAAAAACTCACAATTTTTCTATAGAAAACACATGAGAATTTTTCTGTAGGAGAAAGTTTTTTATAAGTAGAAATTCTTCTACAATAAATGTATAAGAATCTTAAAATTTTTCTAAAGAAAAAATGTCTCGAAATGTTAAAAATTTTCTGTATAAAAAGAGTCTCAGAATATTAAAACTTTTCTTTAAAAAAAATATATGAGAATTATTCTCGACAAAAAATTTGGGAATTTTTCTAGACAAAAATTTTTTTTTAACGAAAAACTTGAGAATTTTTTTTTATTTTACTTAAATTTTTTTTTAAAAAATCTGAGAATTTTCTTATTGGAATAATCTGAAAACTTTTATAGGAAAATCTAACAATTTTTTTTTGTAGATTGATTGATTTTTACCCTACAACATTTTTTAAAACATACCTACGCCCCACATTGGTTGATGTTCATAGAACGAGCGGCTAAAAATAGAAGAAGTTGTCGAAAGACAATGAAACTTGGCACATAGGCATTTTTTGTTTGAATCAAGAAAAAAATGCAAAAATCAAAATGATCCGCCCACTTTTCGCCCACCTCCCATACAAAGTGAAAATTAAATTTTGACCTACGGCATTGTTTTTTGGCACACATTATTTTTAAACACTCAGAATTATTTGTGTGAAATTTGAAAAATATCCGCCCACTTTTACGCCCACTTCCCATACAACTTGTATTGAAAAAGTGGCATAACTCCCTTGATTTTTAATGCACCATCTCAATTTTCACAAAAAATAAATATTATAATTGTAGAATGGGCTCCTAAAAATATAAACCTGATCCGCCCACTTTTACGCCCACCTCCCATAGATAAAACAAATTGAAACAAGTAAGAGTGTTAAATTCGGCTGTGCCGAATCTTTTATACCCTCCAACACGTTTAAAATAAAAAAATAAATCGCAGGGGCGTCCTTTTTTTTGGTTGGGGGGTCGGCGGAGTTGGTGAGGGACACCTGTATCCCCGCTATATACATATGTTTACAAATTATTTTTTATGATATTTACGCTTAAATAATAAATTTTTATCGTTATTTTTAATTAATTTCTATAACCACGCACCCAAAAGGGGGCGGCCTGAAAAAAATCGAGTTTTCTATCCCCCTTGGTCCAAGTGCAAGTCTATGAACATAATATGGCATAGAAATGTTACATTTGTTGGGCAAAAATTAAAAAAAACTCGTAAAAATATCGTATTGTTCAGGGGTCGTTTCAGTTCTTCAAGGAGGAACTTTTTTCCCCCTGTTCCGATTTTGCCCATCTTCGAACTTAACCTTACCAGTAACATAAGAGATATTCTTGCCCAATTTCAGTTGTCTAGCTCTTTTTGTTTGGACTGCATCGTTATTTCTACAGACGGACGGACGGACATCGCTAGAATGTCTTAGATTCTATCATGGATCAATATTATATATACTTTGTGGGGTCCCTGACCGATATTTCGATGTGTTACACACGGAATAACAAAGTGAATATACCCCCATACTGTGGTTGGAGGGTATAAATATCAGAGTTTCTGAAGCATGAACGAAAATACATGTTTTGTTACTTTATTAGTTTACAGTTTTTACTGTTTTTTTTTGGAAAGGAGCAGGTATGAGCAGCTGAATTTTTTTTTAACTTTTAGCTGAGACTTCAAGCTGTAATTTGACATCTTTCGTTAAACAGCGCTCCACAGCGCTAAAAAGATACAGTCCACTGAAGTTGATGAGCATTGAAATTTTAATGTTGTTTATATTTTGTTCTACGAAATTTTTTATATGGCACTTTTAACAACTTTTTTTAATGCAAATCTCATCCATGACAATTGTCATTTACGAAAATATACAACAAAGTCAAATGATAAGTTTACTATGATTGTAACAAAAGATTGAATATACAGTAAATTTGCATGCCATTTTAAACAAGCGAACATATATGAACTTTGAGCGTGTCTGTCCAAACAAATAATAAATATATCAGCCTAATATTACGGAATCATAATACTCAGATATCTGACAACAAAATACCAAAAAATTATGCAAATCGGCGAACATGAAAAAAATTAATTTCGAACACTCTTCAACCAATGTGCGCCCTATCTCCACTCCCTAAGTAGGCTTCCATTCAAAATTACATTTTTATAAAATTTGCTCCAACTGTTATTTGTATGGGAGCCTACTTAGGGAGTGGAGATAGGGCATAGGTATGTTTTAAAAAAATGTTTTAGAGTAAAAATAAATGTGGGTCGGTCTCACTAATGACCCCTCTTGGACGCACCATTGGACCGGTAGAAGCTGATTAAATAAAACAAATTTACAAAAAATTAAAAAAAATTGTATGGGGACCGCCTTTACAGTTAAAGATAGAGGATAGGTGTGTTCAGAGAAAATGTTTGGACTAAAAAAATATTGTGGGTTGGACATACACTGTGTTGCTCTTAGGGCACTATTAGGGCAGTTAGAGCAGTTGGAGCAAATTTTAAAATATGTCGTTTTGTGTGGGAGCCCCCTTAGAAATTGGAGATAGGGTATTAGTTTGTTCCAAAGAAATGTTAAGACGTAAAAATTAATGGGGGTCGGTCTTATAAATGACCCCTCTATGACGCACCATTGGAACAGTAGAAATGATTTTAAGATTGGAAAATTACAATAAAATTTTTTCAAAAAATTTAAAAAAATAGTAATAATTGTTATCCCATAATCCTCCTGGGCAAAAAATTTTAAGAATCGATAGAAGTTTTACACAAAAAAATTTCAAAAAAATCGAGAGTACAAACATTTTCAAAAATGAGATTTAAATTTTAAAACTTAAAAATCGCATACAAAAATTTTGAAGAAAAAAAATTGAAATTTGGACCAAAAAAATCAAAAAATTTACCACGAAGGAGTTTACGATGGGTACTAAAGACGGTAAACAAATTGGGAAAATCTAAAAAAAAAAATTTCAAAGTGTCCGATTTGACATGGAATGCCTCATATACTTTATGGGGTCCATGACCAATATTTTGAAGTATTACATACGGAACGACAAGCTTATATATCCTCTATCACTTGAGTGAAAGGTAAAACAAATATTTTAAAAAACATTGTTTCATTATTAAACTACAAAAAAGATGCCCGAAGTATTATGCATTAAATTTTTTGTGTGGCTTAACTATCTGATATTTGATGTTTTATTGCTTTTTTTATTTTTGCTTAAATTACCACATAATTTTCAACAAAAAAACAGAAAATTTTACCCCAAAGGCATGCTGTAACCATAGTAAAAAGTACAGTGTCAAGAAAAATAGTAGCAGTATGTATATTTTGCTTAATTTCCACCGTTAAAATAGATAATTAATTTAAATCACGATGTTAGAAATTTCTGATAATTTTTCTACTGCAAAAATATCCCCAAATCTTAAAATTTTTAAAACGAAAAATCACTTACAATCACTTACAACTTTTCTATAGGAAAAATGTCTTAAAATCTGATAAATTTTCTATTGGATAAATATCTAGATTTTTTTCTTTTATAGGCAAACTATTTTAAAATTTGAGATAGTTTTCCTTTAAAAAAAATTACCTCAAAATCTAAATTTTTTTTATTGGAATAATATCTCAGAACCTTAGAATATTTTCATTCTACCCCCACTGTTCAACATTTTCTTTTGTAAATGAAACCTGAACAAAAATCCTGAAATTAAAGTTTAACCAAACACAGACATTATTGTAAATATTTAATCCTGGTTAACCAAATAACATTACAATTAAAATCAATTTCAAATCTGAAATTTCATATGGTTTTATAATCAACAACAAAAACAAAAGAATTCGTTTGACATTTACACATGAATTAGAACTCAGGAAACATAATGATGAAGAAATATTTAAATTATTTAAGGTAAAATAAAAGCATTTCTATAAGGGTGTCCCAGACAAAATTTTAAATATATTTTTCAAATTATTTTGTGAGTGAAAATTTACAGAAAAAAAAACATGTTTGGAACATAATATCATTAATTCATTTGATCATATATATGATTGCAACAATCATACTATAGTCATCAACAATTATAAAATGACAACTTTTTATCATACTATGATCGCTACAATCATGTGATGGTAAAGTTATCAAACAAACTATGTTGCTCCTCCATTGTGGTTGTCACAATCAGAGCCGAGGCACAATTGGCACCACATTCAGTTACCACAAAATGTTTTCATACATTTTGTATGAAAAGCAAAAAATCGCTTTGTGGTCGACCACACTACCGCTAGAATAGATTCTATTCTATTTTTGTAGTGCTCTCTCACCACTCTCTCATTTTTTTTAAATTTGTATCAAGCAGCGTTGCCATATGTTCAACAAAATATGCTAATTTTTCAAATTGGAATTGATATATTTTGTGTATGTTACAAACCAAAAACATTTTTTACCTGCTTTTATATACTAACTAAACAAGAACAATAAATGTGTAGCTGATATGAGCGTCACTTTCTTTATAAAATGTGTCCGGTCGTCTGTCGCTTAATTTTAATGTGTCGCACTTTCTTTTGCAGTGGTTTGTCGTCGGAGGTGCCAATTGTGAGTGGGCTCTTATGTTTCTTCTCTGCGTGTAGTACCGTAAAATAACTCCCAAGTGAAATAAGTACTACTGGAATTTTTTCACACACAGAGAACCCTACACCATTTTCAGATGTAATTCGAAAAAGGTCAATTGTAAAGAATGGGGCTTTTCAAGTGTGCAAATTGGTCTAAAATATGTTGAGTTTATCGATTTTTTCTAGTTTGTAAACGTATTCTTAAAGAAAATTAAATTCTGAATACGATAAGCTTTATCCCAAAAAAATCGGATAACAATTGACAGAGTTGTGTGTGTTTCTAAAAAAGAAAATTAAAATTTTTACGTGAAATCGCTGTTAGGACAACCCAGGCAAAAAAAAAAAAAAAGTTAAACGAACATAATGAGAGGTCGCGTATCATTATTTTAAAGGTTTGTGGCCAGCTGAATTCGAAATTGACCTTGAAATTTCTCTCAGCGCCTTAAAAAATATTATACATGACCTCTTACGACAAATTTATTTTTTTTTTTGCCCGGGTTATCTGAACGGCGATTTCCAGCAAAATCTTCATTTTTTTTTGAAAAATTATCACAGCTCTGTCAATTTTTATCCGATTTTTTCAGGATAAAGCTCATTTTACTTCAAATTAAATTTTCATTAACATAAGTTTATAAATATAAAGGTTGTTGAACGAACTATGGATAATGAAAAAAATCAATACATACACACGAAAAAAAATCTTGTCAAATTAGAAGAAAAAGTCTCGTAATCCCATTTAACAAACATTTAACAGTTTTCCTTGTTTTTTAACAAAAAAAAATTTCGATTGAAATTTAAATTTTTTAAAAATTTTACAAATTTGCAAGGTTTAAAAAAAAAAAATCTAGTAAATTCCCGAGATTTCCTTGTAAGTTTTATTGCGCTAAAAAAAGCGTAAATTTACAATTTTATTTGTAAAAATCTTGTAAAATTACGAAAAACCTCGTAATTTACTAGGAATTCTCGTAAAATTGGAGATAGCAAAAAATCTATTAAAATCACAAAACCACCTTGTAAGTTTTATCGCGTCAAAAAATTTGTAAATTTACAATTTTGTGGTAAAAAGCTTGTAAAATAACAAAATTATTGGTAAAAAGTTTGTAAAATTACAAGGAATTGTTGTCAAATAGGAGGTAGCAAAAAAAAGTTACAAACTTTTCTTGACGTTTTAGAAGGGTTTTTTATTTGAGTGTATCTTTCTTATATGTGTAGACCAATGGTTCCCAACCTTTTTTACGCCACGCCCCACTTTTAAGTTAAAAAAAAAGATTTGTCCCCCCTACACTCAAGAAAATTATTTTTTTTTTCTAATTTTTGTTTGTAATGAAAAATTACTACAGGTTCAGCAAAGTTTTTGTAAAATAAGCATTTAAACTAACAATAAGTTTTTAGTAAAAATTTTTAACAATTAACAAAATTTTTAACAATTAACAAAATTTTTGCAGTAATTTTGCTAAAAAAAATAGTTTTTGTAGTTAATTTGACTGAAAAAAAATCTTGAAAATTTGCTCGTTACCCCCCTGGAACCTTCAAATTGCCCCCCAGTGGGGCGAGAATCAAAGGTTGGGAACCATTGGTGTAGACCAATGCACACACATGGAAAATCCTTTGTCTATCTATGAGCTTTTCGGAAGGCAATGTGGCTCATGTATTGTTCAAAATGCTGCACTTCGTTCGGGAAACTCCCCGTGTAAAAAAATAATTATATCAAAACATATCTCCTTTGATAAAAACATATATGGATCATATCTAAATGGATATAATCAGATCTACTCCATATATATTCATATCTGCTTCAGATATGTTTTGATCCGTAAATTGAGTCTATCTGGCATATATGGCATATATGATCAGACATTTTCAGATATGTTCATATATGAACCTATTATTATGAAAGTGAGGTAAGTCCACATGGTTTCAAAACGAGATATTGAAGGGTTTGCGATTTTAAGTCTTTAAAAATCTGGGTACTTTATATTGATTAAATTTTAATCTAGGTGTTATCTCAGGTACCTAAATTTACTTATTGAGTATTATTTTGTTAAGATTTAATTAAACCCGCCATTTCTCACTATATAAAAGGGACTTATTTTTTAAATTAACTTTTTATAGCTTTTAAAAATTAAATTTTTATAGCTGATAAGGTATATCGGTAGTGTTTTAACACTTAAATCGCCCTATAGTTTGATCATAAACTAAATTTGTTACAGAACTTTGAGATGAGCTAAAAAAATTTTACTAGTAAACGATTTATCAAAAATGTTAATTTTGAAAGTGAGGCTAGTCCACACAAAATTTTTTTGTAGTGTTAAAAATAACCTAATAATCGCTGATAGAGTAAAACATTGATGATTTTTATTCTTTAATAACTCCATAATTTAATCCTTAACTAACTTTAATACAAATTTCTGAGATGTTCTGAACAAAATTTTACTAGTAAACGATTTATCAAAAATGTTAATTTTGAAAGTGGTGTTAGTCCACATTTTTTTTGTAATGTATAAAATAACCTTTATGTCTCTGACAAAGAATATCCGTAGCGTTTTTAACTCTAAAATAGCCCTATTGCTTAGTCCTAAACTAATTTTGTTACAGAATTGTAAGATGAGCTAAAAAAAATGTTACTAGTAAACGATTTATCAAAAATGTTAATTTTGAAAGTGAGGCTAGTCCACACAAAATTTTTTGTAGTGTTAAAAATAACCTAATAATCGCTGAAAGAGTAAAACATTGATGATTTTTATTCTTTAATAACTCCATAATTTAATCCTTAACTAACTTTTATACAAAATTCTGAGATGTTCTGAACAACATTTTACTAGTAAACGATTTATGAAAAATGTTAATTTTGAAAGTGGTGTTAGTCCATATTTTTTTTTGTAGTGTTAAAAATAACCTTATAATCGCTGATAGAGTAAAACATTGATGATTTTTATTCTCAAATAACTCCATAATTTAATCCTAAACTAACTTTGGTACAGAATTCTGAGATGAGCTAAACAAAATTTTACTAGTTAACGATTTATCAAAAATATTTATTTTGAAAGTGGTGTTAGTCCACATTTTTTTTGTAATGCATAAAATAACCTTTTTATCTCTGATAAAGAATATCCGTAGCATTTTTAGCTCTAAAATAGCCCTATTGCTTAATCCTAAACACATTTTGTTAAAAAATTGTAAGATGAGCTAAAAAAAATTTTACTAGTAAACGATTTATCAAAAATGTTAATTTTGAAAGTGATGCTAGTCCACAATTTTTTGTAGTGTACGAAAGTTAGATTAGGATTAAATTATGGAGTTATTTAAGAATAAAAATCATCAATGTTTACTCTATCAGCGATTATTAGGCTATTTTTAACACTACAAAAAAAATTTTGTGTGGACTAGCCTCACTTTCAAAATTAACATTTTTGATAAATCGTTTACTATTAAAATTTTTTTTAGCTCATCTTACAATTTTGTAACAAAATTAGTTTAGGACTAATCAATAGGGCTATTGTAGAGTTAAAAACGATACGGATATTCTTTATCAGAGACATAAAGGTTATTTTATGCATTACAAAAAAAATGTGGACTAACACCACTTTCAAAATTAACATTTTTCATAAATCGTTTACTAACTAGTAAGATTTTGTTCAGAACATCTCAGAATTCTGTATTAAAGTTAGTTAAGAATTAAATTATGGAGTTATTAAAGAATAAAAATCGTCAATGTTTTACTCTATCAGCGATTATTAGGTTATTTTTACACTACAAAAAATTGTGGACTAGCATCACTTTCAAAATTAACATTTTTGATAAATCGTTTACTAGTAAAATTTTTTTTAGCTCATCTTACAATTTTGTGACAAAATTAGTTTAGGACTAACAAGGGAAGTATCTCAACCCTTATGAACCGATTTGCCTGAAACTTAAAATATATACTAAAGAGACGATTTTAAGGTTGGGGTGCCTCGTCTTATCGGCCGTATCAGTGTTTCAAATTTTCGTTGTCCCCTTATGAAACAATATGGACCTCCGGGAAAATTTCAATAACTCCGGAACTAACAGGAATATCCTTTAGAGCAAAAACACGTGTCGACTTAAATTTAATAAAGATTATTTCGTATTCATATGGACATTGTAGGTCCATGTCTTCATATAAATACCCCCCAAAATTTAAAAATTTTCATGAAAAAAGTATTTAAGGAAGCCAAAATTTTACAAGGTTATTCCACCTTTGGATAGGTACTAAAAAAACCTTTCTTCTCATATGTAAACATCATAAGTTTCTTAGAGAGAAATGGCTGAAAAATCCAAAAAACGATTTTTTCGCCATTTTTTGACCCATGTTTTGAACCCCTAAATCCCCGATATGGCCGATAAGCCGAGACACCCCAACCTTTGAATTGTCTCCATTTTATATATTTTACGTTTCATGCAAATCGGTTCATAAGGGTTGAGATACTTCCCTTGTAAGCAATAGGGCTATTTTAGAGTTAAAAACGCTACGGATATTCTTTATCAGAGATATAAAGGTTATTTTATGCATTACAAAAAAAATGTGGACTAACACCACATTCAAAATTAATCTTTTTGATAAATCGTTAACTAGTAAAATTTTGTTTAGCTCATCTCTGAATTCTGTAACAAATTTTGTTAAGGATTAAATTATGGAGTTATTTAAGAATAAAAATCATCAATGTTATACTCTATCAGCGATAATTAGGTTATTTTTAACACTACAAAAAAATTATATGTGGACTAGCCCCACTTTCAAAATTAATGTTTTTGATAAATCGTTAACTAGTAAAATTTTGTTTAGCTCATCTCTGAATTCTGTAACAAAGTTAGTTTAGGATTAAATTATGGAGTTATTAAGAATAAAAATCATCAATATTTTACTCTATCAGCGATTATAAGGTTATTTTTAACACTACAAAAAAAATGTGGACTAACACCACTTTCAAAATTAACATTTTTCATAAATCGTTTACTAGTAAAATTTTGTTCAGATTTTCACACAATTCTGTAACAAAATTATTTTATGATTATGAAATAGGGCTAGTTAAGTCATAAAAACACTACGAATATTCTTAATCAGCGATAAAGAGGTAATTTTATGCATTACAAAAAATTGTGGACTAACCCCACTTTCAAAATAAATGTTTTTGATAAATCGTTAACTAGTAAAATTTTGTTCAGCTCATCTCAGAATTCTGATGAAAAGTAGCTAAGGATTTACCTATAGAGTTATTTAATAGTAAAAAACACCAATGTTTTATTCAATCAGCAATTATTTGGTTATTTTTAACGCTACAAAAAAATTGTGGACTAACCTCACTTTCAAAATTAACGTTTTTGAGAAATCGTTAACTAGCAAAACTTCTCTCATTAAATTCTCAGACGTTTTTAAAGTTTTCTTTGAACTTTTTTTTTTTAATCAAAAGATACCATTAAACTGTATCCAAATCTATCGTTAACTAAGTTTTTTTGAAAATGTGACTTACCCCACTATCATAATAAATGGTTCATATGTAAAATTGTCAGATAGACTCAAATTATGGATCAAAACATATCTGAAGCAGATATGAATATATATGCAGTAGATCTGATTATATCTATTTATATATAATCCATATATGTTTTTATCAAAGGAGATATGTTTTGATATAATTATTTTTTTACACGGGTCTATTATAATTTAAATATCCGCCCCAATAAAGAAAACGACATTACTTTAACAATTTCTGTTACTCACAGCTAATAGAATTTCAAATGACATGATTTCACGTACATTAAAAACATAATGCATGATTAAAAGCTAATGATAACTGCGGAATTTAATGGGGAAAACTATAAACACTTGATCCCTAAGAATTAAGAAATGTCTGTTATAAATATTTTGTAAGGAAACATAGAACGTTTTCATACCTTCTAGTATGTTTTTATTGATATCTCAAGATTCAATCAAGAGAACATCCTAAAAATTAAATTTAAAGTAATATAGAAGATCTTGAAAACATATCGCTCATTTACTTGTATAGTGTCATAACTCAAAATATGTCGTTTTTGGGTAAACCATACAGAATTATTTGTTATATCCTGCTTAATATTGTGTCAAAATTTCCTATTAATATATTTTTAATTCACCGTTTGAGAAGAGAACACGCCATTATAACATTTTCTATGTACGGGCCTTTTGCAATGTAAAACAAGTTTCAATTGTAAACTTTAAACAGGTTTTCCGTAAAATCAAACATTTTGCGTTATGACACTATACAAGTAAATGAGCGATATGTTAATTTTCCAAAAGATTAAGGTGGTTATTCATAAACACTGAAATATATTTAAAGTAGGTTTATTTGACAGATATTGCAGGAATAATTGTCAAATAAACCTACAATAAGTCTGTTATAAGTATTATGAATAAGAGCCTAAAAATAACACTTTTAATAGGGTGGGTCGATGAAATGCATATTTGCGAATCTCGTTAACTAATAGCAAAAACTCGACGCGCATTTTCGAGCTGATTACGAAAAAAATCATGAAAAAATTTTAGGAGGGTACTTTTAGGCCTCTACAAGCGGTTTTAGTTCGCGGTTTTTGGAAGAAAAAAATATTTTTTTTAATTTTTTAAAAATATTTTAAAAATTAAGTAAAATAATGCTTATTACGAAACAACTTCCAAAAAAAAATTATCTCGCCAATTTTAGCCCGTGGATGCATTTTTATACCCAGGAAAGTTCGATTTATATATATAAAATAAATATTTTGTATTTCATAATAGCACTCAAATGGTGCATAAAACCGATTTAAGAGTATGAATGATAAAAATAAAAAAATTGCGGGTATTTATAGCAATCCGCAAGTGCAAAAAATTCGCAAATTACAAAAAAATTAAAAATGGGTATCAAAATTTGGGTAAAATAAAGCGTTTTAAGAAAATGATAAAAAACAAAACAAATTGGCGGCTATTTATAACAATCCGCATGTGCAAAAAATTCGCAAGTACCAAAAAAAATTAAAAAATGGAAAAATGGGTATCAAATTTTTGTTAAATAAAGCGTTTTCAGAAAAAAAAAAAACAAAAAAATATATTATATGATCAATATGGTCTATGGATGCATTTTAAACGTTTAAATATTAAACAAAAAAAAACATCAGATTTTCAAAATGCATCCATGGACCATATTGATCCTCTAATATATTTTTTTGTTTTTTTATACCCTCCACTTAGTGATAGAGGGTATATATAAGTTTGTCATTCCGTTTGTAACTCATCGAAATATCAGTCTGGGACCCCATAAAGTATATATATTCATGATGCCCGATCGATTTTAAGACATTCTAGCGATGTCCGTTTGTCCGTCTGTCTGTATGTCTGTCTGTGGAAAATGCTCTCGCGGACAAAATATTTCACAGAGATGACTGAAACTTATCATATATATTGGAAGTTCTCCCGAGAAGTTTGGTATTGCATTTGAGCGATATCGGTTCAGCGGTTCAAAAGTTATGAACGAAAATGTAAGAACACCTCAAAAATTTCAGTACATTCAACATAACCTAAAAATACAAAATGATTTAATTCGGCTTCTGGTTGACATATGTTAACATAATTGAACACCAAATGGTATTTAAACAAGTACGAACATATTTTTTGACAAAAAAAGAAAAAATCGCGGATTTTTTTTTTTTACCAAATTTTTTTTTTGCGGAAATTTTTTATTTTTTTCAAAAGTAATTTCCTTTTAAATAAAGTTGTTTGCAATAATCTTTTTGAAATTGTGGAGGGTATCACTACATTCGGCAAGGCCGAATTTAACTTTTTTACTTGTTTTTTTCTGAAAACGCTTTATTTTATCAAAAATTTGATACCCATTTTTCCATTTTTTAATTTTTTTTTTGGTACTTGCGAATTTTTTGCACTTGCGGATTGTTATAAATAGCATCCAATTTGTTTTGTTTTTTTTATCATTTTCTTAAAACGCTTTATTTTACTAAAATGTTGATACAAATTTTTAATTTTTTTGTAATTTGCGAATTTTTTGCACTTGCGGATTGCTATAAATACCCGAAATTTATTTATTTTTATCACTCATGTTCTTAAATCGGCCTTATGCGCCATTTGAGTGCTATTATGAAATAAAAAATATTTTTTTTTTATATATATAAATCGAACTTTCCTGGGTATAAAAATGCATCCACGGGCTAAATTGGAGAGATAATTTTTTTTTGGAACTTGTTTTGTAATAAGCATTATTTTACTTAATTTTTAAAATATTTTTAAAAAATTAAAAAAAATATTTTTTTTTCCAAAAACCGCGAACTAAAACCGCTTGTAGAGGCCTAAAAGTACCCTCCTAAAATTTTTTCATGATTTTTCCCGTTATCAGCTCGAAAATGCGCGTCGAGTTTTTGGTATTAGTTAACGAGATTCGCAAATATGCATTTCATCGACCCACCCTAACTTTTAAGGATATTGCTTTTCAAAAATTACGGTTAGAACAATGACCTTTGACCTTTTTCAAAAAAAAAATCATGTCATAATCGCATGTCATAAATGTTAAGTGATGTCGAAACATTAATGAGTGATGTTTCTTGAATACTTTTTGAGATAACGGAAATTATGTCTAATATAAAAATCTCTTATTTTTAAGACCACATATCTCGGGAAGAAAAATATCTAAAGGTTCAAAACTTTCTTTCTAAAATACTGCTCTATATCCTGAATCGAATTATTTCCTTAGAAAGTCTCAGAATCTGAGACTTGTCTCAGAATCAGAGACTTTTTCTATAGCAAAAATATTTCAGAAAACAAGAATACAATCTTGCACATGTTTACCACCAAATACAGTGACTCGCAGCTTATTTCGTGTGTTAGATATCAGTTAGCAATCCATTTAAGACAAAGTTGCCAAAAAATACACCTAATTATTATCAAACGAGTATTTTTGTTAAAAGTGCTGTGTAGGTAATTTATCAAGCTTTAATTTAAGCTTAATGGCGTCCAGATTGAGTAAATATTAAACGTGTTACGAGGGTCGAAATGGAAATTGAAATTATTGAAAGACGTTTTTTAGAAAATTTCTTAAAAATACTTTAAGGTCAATTTTTCCCAAGCTCAAACATTTAAAATTTAAAAAATAGTCCAATAGTATATAGTAATTTATCAAAAAATTTTTCTAATGACCCAAACAAAAATCAAAATTTTTAAAATGCAGTCGAAGAAATCCGAATTTTTTGACCTCCAATTCTTTTGACCACCAATTTTTTGTAAACAAAGGAAATGTTCAATTATTTCTATATCTCATTACTAGGGATGAGATTTTCATGCACTAAAAAACCGAAAATATGCGCTTAAAATATGCGCTAAAAAATTCAAAATATGCACTAAAAAACCTAAAAATATGCACTAAAAAATAAAATTTGTGCAATAAAAATCTTGTTTTCAAGCGAAAAATTTTTTAAAAATAAAGCCAGGTTTTAATAATAACATTTAAAACTTTATGTGAGGAAGAATTTTTAGAAACTGAAACAATCTATAAAAAAAAAATAATAAAAAAAATTTTTTTCTTATTTTTAAAATAAATTTGTCAAATTTTAAACAGTTTTTGAAACAAAAAATTTCAATTTGTGCTTTTGTTAATTTATGCCAAAATATGCAAAAATATGCACTTCAAAGTTGGAAATATGCACAAAATATGCACTTAAAACCAAAATATGCAAAAATATGCATTTTCACCAAAATATGCAAAAATATGCAAAAACGAATAGATGCCATTTTAACGCAAATTTCGTGATTCGAAAAGATAATTGGTTGATATCGTTTTCGGACTATTGACAAAAAACATGCATTTGCATGGAAATCACATCCCTACTCATTACTATACACTTAGATGTACAAAAATTATTAAACAATTAAATCGTTTCTTTGTTTACCAAAAATTGGTGGTCAAAAGAATTTGAGGTCAAAAAATTCGGATTTCTTCTACTGTGTTTTAAAAATGTTGGTTTTTGTTTGGGTCTTTGGAAAAATTATTTAATAAATGAATATTACCCAGGCAGAAAAATACGAACGGGAGAGCGCTGGCAAAGTACCTTTTATGGTCGCTTGTGTGCTGGGAAAGCATCACATTTTAGTACTCTCCCAGCGTCCAAAATGATAACCACGGTAAACGGTATGCCGTTGCTATTTTAAAGCGCTTTGAAAGCGCTTTAAAAACATAAAATATGGTACTATTATAGCACTTTTAGAACAAAAAAATGGGACGTATCTAAATTGTATACATAAGTCCATAAGACACAACTTTTTTTGGTGTTTATTTGAATAAAAAATTAGGATAAAAAAATTATTGACTTATTTATTAAGATAAAAAAATTTTGAACAATTTTCTAAGTCCCGGAAAAAATTTGTTTGCAGTTTTCTTTGCGTTTTGGAATAAAAAATTTATTAAAAATGCTTTTAGGAAAAAATTTGGAAAAGTCCCGAAAAAAAGTGGTGTATTGAACCGAAACGGGTATGTATCCGGAGTTTAAGGGTGATGTATCCGGAGTTTAAGACACTTCCTCTCGAAAGAAAAAGGTATTTTTATATAAAAGGTGTCAAGTTTGTAATAGGTAGGTCATTGTGTATAAGTGACATATCATGAGAACTTCAAGGACCGGCCACTTATCCTGCAGGGAAATAAAAAATATTCCAATTGTTATGAAAATTAATAAATTTTAATAAAAAATGTATACTTTGAACGGATTTAAATAGAAAAGCATTGGCAAAGCGCTTGGAAAGCACTTTTTCGAATTCATACTACCTTCTACACAAAAAATAAATTGCTTTGCCGAAACTTTTTCTTTGGAACGGTTGGCAGTTTCTGCCTGGGTAACTATTGGACTATTTTTTAAATTTTTTATGTTTGAGCTTGGATAAAATCGACCTAGAAATATTTTTAAGAAATTTTCTAAAAAAGGTCTGTGAATAATTTCAATTTCCATTTCGACCCTCGTACCACATTTAATATTTAGACAATCTGAACGTCATTAAGCTTTAATTAAAGCTTGATTAATTATATACACAGGACTTTTTACAAAAATACTTATTTGATAATAATTAGGTCTATTTTGGTTAACTTTGTCTTGAATGGATTGCTAACTAATATTTTTCACACGAAATAAGCTGCGAGCCACCGTATATGTCAAATTGTCCCATGTTTGAAACACACTGACCATATTTCAGATTTTAAAAAAAGATCGTTTTCACCGACTATGTTTTTCTCAATTGTTTCCATCGTCTCTTATAGGTTTTAGTATTACAATTTTCCCTTTATATATATATATGACAGCTAAAAATCCATTCTACCCTCCCCCAAACATAAAAAATTGTAACATAAAGAATGATTACATTAGATTTTTTATACACAATTGAATACTTTTGTTTTAAATGGCAGCTATTTGGAAACAAACAGAATAATCTATTATGTATATTATTATGTTTCGTTATTTAATATCATCTAATCATAATAATGAATTAATAATTACTCATACGTCATGGTGTAATGTATTCAGTATTAACGAAAGATATTAATCATACGCCATGATAGATTTATTTTTCATATTTCATTTAACACTGCACCATTTACAGATGTAAATCGAAAAAGGTGCCATTGAGTCTCAGAATCTGAGACTTTTTCCATAAGAAAAATGTTTCAGAATCTGTCTCGGAATCAGAGACGTTTTCTATAGGAAAAATGTCTCAGAATCTGAAACTTTTTCTATAAGAAAAATGTCTCAGAATCTGAGACTTTTTCTATAAGAAAAATGTCTCAGAATCTGAGACCTTTTCTATAAGAAAAATGTCTCAGATTGTGAGACATTTTTCCTATCAAAAAAGTCTTAGATCTTAAAACATTTTTCCAATAAAAAATTCTCAGATTCCAAGACATTATTCTATAGAAAAAGTCTCAGATTCTGAGACATTTTTCTTATGAAAAAAGTCTTATATTCTGAGACATTTTTTCTTTCGAAAAAGTCTCAGATTCTGAGACATTTTTCCTATAGAAAAAGTCTTAGATTCTGAGATATTTTTCCTATAGAAAAAGTATTAGATTCTGAGACATTTTTCCTATAGAAAAAGTCTTAGATTCTGAGACATTTTTCCTATAGAAAAAGTCTTAGATTCAGAGACATTTTTCCTATAGAAAAAGTCTCAGAATCCGGGACATTTTTCCTATAGAAAAAGTCTCAGATTCTGAGACATTTTTTCTATAGAAAAAGTCTCAGATTCTAAGACATCTTCTTACAGAAAAAGTCTAAGATTCTGAGACATTTTTTTTATAGAAAAAGTCTAAGATTCTGAGACATTTTTCTTATAGAAAATGTCTAAGATTCTGAGACATCTTTCTTATAGAAAATGGTCTCAGATTCCGATTCAAAATCTGAGACTATTTCTATAGGAAAAAAGTCTTAGAATCTAAGACTTCTTCTATAGGAAAAATGTCTACGAATCTGAGACTTTATCTATAGGAAAAATATCTCAAAATCTGAGACCTTTTTTATAAGAAAAATGTCTTAGAATCTGCTACTTTGTCTATAAGAAAAATGTCTTCGAATATGAGACTTTTTCTATAAGAAAGATGTCTCAGAATCTGAGAGTTTTTCTATAAGAAAAATGTCTCAGAATCTGAGCTTTTTTCTATAGGAAAAATGTCTGAGAATCTGAGAATTTTTCTATAGGAAAAATGTATCAGAATTTGAGACTTTTTTTACAGGAAAAATGTTTCTAAATCTGATACATTTTCTATAGGAAAAGTGTCTCAGAATCTGAGACTCTCCGCCTAGACCGAATTTTTTGAAATATTTAAATTACAAGTAGAATCTACGACCTACTCATGGAATCTTTGAATGACTTGGTCTCTGTTAAATTACATCTGTAAATGGTTTATATTCACCATCATTTCCAATTTGGTGTGCCGCCATAATTTTTTTGATACCCTACACCACACTGTGGTACAGGGTATAATGAGTTTGTGCTGATGTTTGTAACTAACCGAAATATTGGTCCCAGACGAACCTTTAAGTATACCGATCGACTCAGAATCACTTTTTGAGTCGATTTAGTGATGTCCGTCCGTCTGTCCATGCAAACTTTGTAAACACGATACAGGTCGCAATTTTTAATCAATTGACTTGAAATTTGAAGCTTAAGGCTCTTTTGGCCCAAGGACGAAGTCTATTGAAATTGGAAATCGGTTCATATTTAGACCTAGCCCTTATACAAAGTTCATCTTTAGTTTTGGCTAAAATGACTCTAATAACCGCATTTTAATAGGTATCTTTTCAAAATTTGGCAGGTAATCATGTTTTATCTACTCAAATCACCATTTCGAATTTTAAAGAAATCAGACCGGTTCTGCTTGTAGCCCCCATACAAACCACCTTCCCGATTTTCACATAAATCTCTAAAATTTCATGAAAATAGAAAATATTTAATTAAAATTATGTTTGTGTATGTTAAACGCATACATTAACATCCTTATGAAATTTGATTATCATCGGAGCATTTTTGGACTTAGGCCCACCCCATTTGAAAATTTTGCCCGATATGCAGTTAAAGCGCTATATTGTCAACATATTCACTCAAATTTGATTTAAGAGTGTTTTTTACACTTAGTAAAGATTTGACAAAATATAGATCTAATCAGTCCATGTTTGAACTTGGGACCCATTTTCCGGAAAACTCTGGTGTAGGGTATTATATGGTCGGTCTTGATCGACTATAATTTTCTTACTTGTTTAAAATACATTTTTTAAATTATAATTTAAGGGTTGTTATTTAAAAACAAATAGCATGAAATGAATTTTTATACCATACACCGTCAAAATAGGACTTAATGTTGAAGGGTATGCAAAATAAATCCTTCGAATTCCTTAAAAAAGAAATGGAAGATTCAAATTCTAAAAACATGTAGCCGTACTTCGGTTAAATGTTTACAATTGTTTTACATAAAATCTTTTATTAAAACTATTAACTGATTACCCGCCCTTTATATATTTTTTTTTTTTTTTGGAAAATTAATTATTCCAAAAAAACATATTTAACGAAAAAAAGTCCTAGGGCTCTTTTAATTTCCGTAAGCTTAAATTACCATTTATGAAATGAATACATTAAATGGGTACAAGTAAATACACTCACTCCCTTTGTTATTTTAGAGTTAATTATCATAAATATTTTAAAGTTTACCTAGGAAACATATTTAACTAAAAAAAAAATTAACATTTACCTCATTATAATAAAATAATATTGCTGATAATTGTGTAAATATACACACTGAAAAAAAAAAATATGCATTATAATAGGTATCTTTTCATCTACACATGAAAATTCACCATTCCGAATTTTAAAGAAATCGGACCAGTTCTTCTTGTAGCCCCCATACAAACCACCTTCCCGATTTTCACATAAATCTCTCAAATTTTATGAAAATAGAAAATATTTAAATAAAATTCTGTTTGTGTATATTAAACGCGTACTCAAATAACCTTATCAAATCTGATTATAATCGGACCATTTTTGGACTTAGGCCCCATATGAAAATTTCGCCCGATATTTATTAAAGATTTGACAAAATATAGATCGAATCAGTCCATGTTTGAACTTGCTACCCATTTTCCGGGAAACTCTGGTGCAGGGTATTATATGGTCGGTCTTGACCGACTGTAATTTTCTTACTTGTTTTGTTTTGTTTTTATTGAAAATTTATAAAAACTGCATAGTGAATACCCTTATTTACATCATTACTATTGTTTCGTCTTTTCATCCTCCCTCATCAGGTCACCATTAATATTTGACAATGAAAATGGTACTGGTATTATAAATTCAACAATGCCTGGAGCTGATACCATAGATGCGCAACATTTGATGCGAAGTGGTAATGGTATTATCACCACAACAACAATAACCACAACGCCAGGAGCTGATAGTGGTCAATCAAATCAATCAAGTGATATAGAAGAATTGCAACAATTTGACAAAGGAAAAATGTAAATGTTTTGGAGAACAAAAATATAAAACAAAAAATATTTATTAAAATTATATTTTTGAAACAGGATCAAACAAATGACTCGAACAGCGGACCATTTAAAATCTCAAGATTTTCAAGTTTGTATAACCATCATAGAGGCCAGACAGCTGCCCGGTTTAAATATGGATCCTGTAGTTTGTATACAAGTGGGTGATCAAAAGAAATATACCAGTGTGAAGGAGAGTACCAATTGCCCGTATTACAACGAAGTAAGTTTGAGAAAATTATTTAATAAAGGATGTGGTGGAAGAAAACTGTGGATGTCAATTCCGAAATCCCAAAATCCCGGGACTTTTGGCATAAAACGAATCCCGAATCCCGGGATTTTTAAGGTCAAATCCCGGGATTTTGGAAATAGTAAAAATGTATGAGAATTTATTTAAAAAAAAATCTCAGTGTATTGTTGTTACAATTACATTCCACTGTTAAAAATAAAAAAAAAAATTTAAGTTTTCAACAAAGTTGACCACGAACTTGCTGTTTATTTTGTGCATTTCAACACACAAAATTATTGGCTAAACATTTTCAATTAAATCTATTTATCAACAAAAGTTAACTGAATCAATCATTGTTTTGATCAAAATTATTGTTGCTTTCTTTTACTATCGAATTAACATTTTTTTTTCGCTTTGATTTATTCCGGGTTTTACTTTTTTTAATGTTAAAAATATATTGGAAATCAAAAAAATTAGCATTTGGTCGTAATTTTCTTATAAGCTTATAATTTCTTCGTTAAATCCGTCATTATTTTATTTGACTTCAAATAAAAAATTGATCAAATTTTTTATCAAAATCGAAAAATGTTTGATTGAAAAAATATTCAATTAATTTGGTTATTGGTATGAGAGTTTTCTTCAGTAAAATTTAAACTACAAAGTCTACTATTTGATTACTTTTATAAAATTCAAAGAAATTATAAAAAATCCCGAAATCCCGAAAAATCCCGGGATATCGGGATTACGATTTTCAAATCCTGAATCCCGGGATGGTAGCCCGATCCCGTTTGGTAGCCCTAGAGAAAACTAATGCTTTAATTTTTTTGTTTTTTTTTTCATTTTACAGTATTTTGTTTTTGATTTTCATATGCCTCCAGTTATGTTATTTGATAAAATTATAACATTGTCGGTAAGTACGAGAAAAATTTTTCTGTTTTACTATTTTTTTTTTTTTTTTCATTTCTATGACAATACCCAGGCAGAAAAATATAATCAGCAGATGTGCACAGTAGGAATTATTATTAATTATAAGCCAATTAACATTTTCATTAAATCAACGATTTATTTAAAACACTGTGCAGCACGATTTTGTATTTTGATGGTTTATAAAACTTAGCTAGATATACATTAAGGGTGTTCTTATTTTTTTATTTCGGATTTTTGTGTTGCACTGGGCAGAATTTTGTTCCTTTGTACTAAAAACTTAATAATAAAAAATTTGGAGTTAATCCGATAACTTTAAGTGGACGCGGAAACGACCTGAAGTTTGAATAACGGATTACAAGGGGAAAAAATTACTTTTTACTCATTTTCTCAATTTTTTCGATATTTAAAGTTAAGTTTGAATTCAAATGGTTACAGAATTGTGATGTGAAGTACATTACCTTTGTAATAAGGCAATAAAAACTAAAATCGGTTAAAAATCAGCCAAGTTATTACAACTGCCCCAGGCAACTAACGTGTGGCAGACCACTTGATCAAAGATTTCGAGTTTAATTTTTGAAATTGATTGAAATTATCTACTGTAGCAACATTTTTTTATTCTTTACTTGCCAATGTACTAAGGTGATAAGTATTTTTCATATTGTGTTATGCTAACTTGTTTTTAATTAATGGTAAAAAGGTCTAAATTTTTCAGCCCTGTTTTCAAATCTCCAATTTTAAATTTTAATTTTTTTAGGCATATAAAATTTAAAAAATCGACCATTGGACCATAGGATTTTGTTAAGCACATATAAGGGAATAAAAATTACAAAAAGTGTAGACATTCCTTTTTTCATTCGTCTAGTTTAGCGATTTTAATTCGGCGGATTTCGAGATAATAGTGATTTTGGTAACTTTTTTAGCTTTGAGTTAATTTTTTTATTTTTTTTTAACAAACTTCATATGTTTTCTACCGAATTACTACAGAATAATATAGAATACTTCAGTTCCTTTAATCAGGGCAAAATTGAGATATGAAAAATTGACCCAGTTAAAGGTCAGAGGTCAAATTTTAGAAGAATTTGAATTTTTAAAGAGTTACAGATTTTTCGAGCGGATATTAATGAAACTCCTAAATGTTATTTTAATAACATTTAAAAATGAATGGCTTATGAAAATTCAGAACATTAACCCTTAAGTGCTGTTGGGGTCTATATGACCCTATGAAATAATATACTTTTTTTTTTTCATGAAATAAAAAAAATATAGACCCCAATAGCACTTATGGGTTAATTTTCCGAATTTTAATAATAAACCATTTACGTTTAGTCATACTAAAATAACATCAAGAAGTTTCATAAATATCCGCTCGAAAAAATTGTTAATCTTTAAAAATTCAAATTGTTCTCAAATTTGACCTTTGACCTTTAACTGGGTCAATTTTTCATATCTCAATTTTGCCCTGATTAAAGGAATTCAAGTATTCTATATTATTCTGTAGTAATTCGGTAGAAAACATATGAAGTTTGTTAACAAAAAATAAAAAAATTAACTAAAAGCTAAAAAAGTTACCAAAATCACTATTATCTCGAAATCCGCCGAAATAAAATCGCTAAACCAGCCGAATGAAAAATGGAATGTCTACAATTTTTGTAATTTTTATTCCCTTATATGTGCTTAACGAAATCCTATGGTCCAATGGTCGATTTTTTAAATTTTATTTGCCAAAAAAAAATAAAATTTAAAATTGGAGATTTGAAAACAGGGTTGAAAAATTTAGACCTTTTTACCATTAATTAAAAACAAGTTAGCATAACACAATATGAAAAATACCTATCACCTTAGTACATTGGCAAGTAAAGAATAAAAAAATGTTGATATAGTAGATAAATTCAAACAATTTCAAAAATTGAACTCGAAATCTTTGATCAAGTGGTCTGCCACACGCTAGTTGCCTGGGGCAGTTGTAATAACTTGGCTGATTTTTAACCGATTTTAGTTTTTATTGCCTTATTACAAAGGTAATGTACTCCACATCACAATTCTGTAACCATTTGAATTCAAACTTAACTTAAAATATCGAAAAAAAATTTTCCCCTTGTAATCCGTTATTCAAACTTCAGGTCGTTTCCGCGTCCACTTAAAGTTATCGGATTAACTCCAAATTTTAAATTATTAAGTTTTTAGTACAAAGGAACAAAATTCTGCCCAGTGCCAAGCAATTAAAACATTTTAAATTTTTCCCTTACTGTTAAGAACACCCTTAATATACATATGTATTTTTGAATGGCTAACTGAATTTTAAAATTTGTTTTTAATGGCGGTTGGATTAAGTTAAAATAAATGTATAAAATCTAATTCTGAGCTAAATAATGTTCAGTGAAATTTGATGGTGGTTCTTTCCTTAGAACATTTTATTTCAAACGACTTTAAAAATCAAAAACTTCAGTGGGCCATAAAAAATAACTCTTGCAAAAATTTAAAAACTCCTTGGACGGTTTTTTGCCCACTAATGTTATACTTAATTTTTTTTTTTCCATTCAAGATACACTCGGTAACCCCAAATTTGATGCACATTACACTGTAAAATCGAAAAAATGTTTGATTGAAAGAATTTTCAATCAATCACCTACAATTTGATGATTGGTATAACAGTTTTTTTAATTGGAGGAATTTCAATCAAAAAATTTATTGAATCCGCGTTTTTGTTGATTGAAATTCGTTTCAATTTTTTTTTGTGTAGTTATAAACATCAGCATTAAAGTTATTATAGTTTGTACCACAGAGTGATGTAGTTTCAGTTTTTGTATCGAAAATTTCTGCCTGGGTATTTTAAAACATAAATTTCCGATTTTTTATGAAATCATTATTTTAATTATTTTTTATTTTAAAAACAGTAACTAAGTAATATAAATCAAAAGAGTATCAATAAAAATCCGTAAAATTAATAATATTTTATTAAAGTTGTTATTATTTGACATTTCCAATGTAAAATAAATAAAAATTCTTCGAGCTCGAGGCCAATTTTTTCTTGTAAATACATATTCTTTAATTCCATTCCAATATTTCGAACCTCTTTGAGGATCATCATCAGGGATTTTGTGAATTTTTTTAAACATTAAAACTTAAAAATATGTTGTGAACGCATTACTATCTAAAATTACACTCTATCCATAAAAGAAGTTTTTTAATTTGATATTAAAAATATTGAAATAACACTGTGATATAAAAAAAAAAAACGGGACATCCAGTTGGTAACACTTCTTTATTGACTTACCTAAAATATTTTTAAAATATTTAATATTGATTCTTAGGACTCCAAAAACATATGATTTTTATAATTTATCCATCATTTAAAGAATTTATATCGATTGAAAAAATATCTAATCGAATATAAAGTATTTGAAAAATAATTACACAGCTCAACAAGAAAATGCGTATTGGGTTCTCGCTGCTGGTTTCGATAGTATTTGTTGCGCTGATTCCAAATCCGCAGCCCAAATTTACCTATCACGTCAGGATTTTGAGTAATTAGCGGTTAAACTTGCCGAAAACGGTAAATTTGACCCTTTTTGGAAGCTTATAAACTAATATCCTGACATGCGAATGACTTGGTATCAATCTCATTCAAAAGTCTGTAATTTTCTCTTAAAGACAAGATAAAATGTTCTACAAATATATTTTTCTAAAATTGTGAAAAAATGTATTATCAAAACACCTTCCATTTTTTAAATATTAACTTTATTTACACAGTGTTTTTTAATAAATTTCCATACAAAGTCAAACGAAAATATTAGATTAAAAGCACTTGTGGCTAATGATTTTTTTATTATTTAAAAAAAATAAATTCCAAGAAAATTTGATTTTGTCTTAAAGAGAAAATTACACACTTTCAAGTGAACTTGATACCAAGCCATTCGCATATCAGGATCTTATTTTATAGGCGTTCAAAATTTTTCAAAATTGTTTTATTTTTTGACACTTTAATAGCGATTTTCTCAAAATTGTGACGTGATAGAAAAATTTGAGTGACCGTTTTGGAATTGGGGCACCAAAACCTATCAACTTTTTTTCGTTTCATCCAAAACGCAGCGACAAGTCTCAGATTTCTAGAGCGATGTTATCATATAAGTTGTTTTAATGATAATTTTTTTTTACATTTATAATACCCATCCATCCGTTTACTGATGTTACTATGATAAAATGATAAAAAAAAAATAACCCTAAAGTCAACTCGAGACCTTAGAACAACAAGGTTCTATTTGCTTAAAGAAATAGGCACAGATAGAACCTTGTTGTCCCAAGGTCGCGAACTGTTTTAATGATAACTTTGTTTTTCTCATCATGACTTCAGTATACAGTGAGTATGATTAATTATATCGTGCGTACTTTACATTTATAATACGCATCCGTTTACTGATATAATGATGATAAAATAATAATAATCGTACTTAAATCAACTTAATCGATTGATATTTTTTTTATATTTTTGATAGGGTGATTTTAAATTAATGTAGTATATTGATATTTATTCAACAAATGGGCGAAAAATTATTGTTTTTCAATCCTAAATTATAATGATTATTTAGGAAACCGGGTTAAAACTATAATTACATAGATAAAGCATTTATTTTTTATAATTATATAGTGGCTAATTAACTAATTGACTAAACTTTTACAGGAAATTATATTACATTCTATAAATCTTTAAATTAATAGGGGGAAAAACATGTTGCTCTATTATATTTATTATATACTTACAATGCTGCAGCAACACACTATAAATAAAGAATACAATAGAGCGTAATAAATCTATTCAAAATGTATGAATATTAGGGTGACACTGCGTTATATATTTTTAATACAATCGCTTTATAGATTTTGTTATAATTACGGCAGTAAATCCGAGCAAAATTTTCCATTCTAAATGAGCGGTTCCAGAAAGCATCATATTAACCGACAGCCGATTCTATATAACATTCCAGAACCGATGATTTTTGTTCGAAATTAGTTTTTTTGAAAAATCATTTTGCATTGAAAATTCATACGACAAAACTGCGTTGTTTAAGTAAGAAGATCAAAATTTGGAGGATCGGCGAAGATAGATATCGTAACAATTTTTTTATGGTTTTTCTTATATGTCTGGACCTTAACAAAGATAAGGAAAGTCGGTTTAATGAAAATCTATGGGTTATCATCGAAGTTTTTTTGTCGTATTTAAAATACAAAAAAATCAAAAAAATACAAGAAAAATCTTATGCGTAGTTTCATAAAATTCTTTACAACTTTGATGTTTGCCCATAGATTTTTATGAAACACACTGTGTTATCTTGGTAAAGTTTCAAGCTTTTATGATAAATAAAAAAACTTGCTAATTTGCAGCGATTTCCATTTAAAAAAATGAAAATTATTTTTTTAATGAAAAAAGCTATTTTTTTCAAGGTTGGTTACCGAAACGAATAACGGTAAGGGTAACGGTAACGGTATCTAATTTTTATTTATTTCGGTAAAGGTAACGGTAAGAGTTCTCAAATCGTTCCGGTAACGGTATGTACCGGTACCGAACCAACCAAACCGGTACGTACCGGTATTATTAATTTAGTTAAAAATTTGAAAAAAGATAGAACTGAAAGCTAAAAATATTTTATAGACCCAAAAACCAGTATAGATTTGATATGATTATTATTTTTGTCATTTATTTTATGATAATTTGCAAATTATAAATTTAAAATTATGTTAGCAATTTGATTTTATTTTTTTGTTCGTTAAAATCCCTTAAAACAGGTAAAATTTTGAATACCGGTTCAATACCGGTAACTTCTAATAATTATAACGGTAACGGTAAGGGTAACGGTATTTTAAAAATATTTTTAGCGGTATCGGTAACGGTAACGGTATTCGATTTGAAAGGGTTTTGAATCGGTAACGGTATAATAAGGGTAACGGTAACTAACCATGATTTTTTTTAATACGCTTGTCTATCGCGATTAAACTTATAAACTGAAATGATGTGTAAAGAATTTGTTGCAAATTTGATTAACTTTAATTTGGTTTTTATCGCAAGTAGATTGTATTTACATAATTCAAGATATAAGAAAAATAGAGAATTGGGCCCCAAAATTGCATTACCTGGAAAACTAAGCAAGATAACGCTAAACTAACCAACATTTTGAATATATGGCGAACCTTTAAGACCTAGGGCTCTGAACCTAATGGGGTCTGGGCGAATTGTACCAAAAATTTAAGACTTTTTTTTCGTGAGCGGTGTATTTACATGGGAATGTGAATTTTTAAATTTCCGAAAGCGCCAATTTGTTTAGATTCATAACAATATTGCCACCCTAATATTAAACTTAACGAAGCATTATACGATAAAGTGTGTGCAACAGGTATTGAATGTAATATAATTGAATGTAACATAATATATACCAACTGGAAAATTTATAAAATATTTATTTTTCTACAAATTGCTAGCTGCAAAACTTATTGGAATAATTTATAACAAAAGATTTTTAGAAAATAAAATCTTTTGAGGAATTCTGCTCTTAAAAGATTAAATACCAAAGTTTCAAATCCAAACAATAATTATTTCAAAGAAATAATATTGAACTTAAAAAGTTATTTTGAAAAAAAGTAAATTAAAAACTTTTAATATGCCCTCCATTTTATTTATTTATACAAAAAGGTTTTGCAATCAAGGAAATTTTTACGTACTGGTACATTAGTGGGTTCATTTAAAATTGATTTATCGACAGTTTATGATGCTCCGGGTATATACGATTTTATATATTATTTGTTATATTATTTATTTTAGTTTTCACGTGTGTATGATGTTAGCTGTTGATTTTAGTAAAATCCTTTAATCTATTACTAACGACTTTTTACTACACAATTTGAAAAATGTATTTTGCTCTGTTCAATTTAACAAAAATCAGTCTTGTCCAAAGAGAAAGGATTTAAATAAAATTTAATTATTTAAAATTTTGTTGGATAGAAAAAATTGTCTCACGACATTTTTTTGTATAAAAAAAAATTGTTTCGCAACATTTTTTTGTACAAAAAAATTGTCTCACGACATTTTTTTGTATTGAAAAAATTGTCTCACGACATTTTTTGTATAGAAAATTTGTCTCACATTTTTTTTTTGTAGAAAAAAATGTATCATGACATTTTTTTATAGAAAAAGTTGCCTCACACACTTTTTATATAGAAATAAATATCTCAGACACTATTTTGTAAAGGAAAAAATGTCTCATAATTTTTTAGCGTAGAGAAACTGTTGAAACTTTTTTTTATAAAAAAATTGTATCACAGACTTTGTCTCAGACATTTTTTAGTATAAAAAAAATTGTCTCACGACATTTTTTGTATAAAAAAAACTGTCTCACGCTATTTTTTTGTATAAAAAAATTGGCTCACATTTTTTGTATAAAAAATATGTTTCACGACATTTTTTTGTATAAAAAATTGTCTCGCGACATTTTTTGGTATAAAAAAAATTGTTTCACAACATTTTTTTTTGTATAAAAAAATGGTCCACGACATTTTTTTGTATAAAAAACTTGTCTCACGACTTTTTTGTGTAAAAGAAATTTTCTCACGACTTTTTTTTGTATAAAAAAAATTGCCTTACGACATTTTTTGTATAAAAAAAAATTGTCTCACGACATTTTGTGTATAAAAAATTGTCTCACACACTCTTTATATAGAAATAAATATCTCAAACACTATTTTGTAAAAAAAATGTCTCAGAATTTTTTAGCGTAGAAAACAACTTTTTATACAATTTTTTATACAAAAAATTTCATGAAACAATTATTTCTATATAAAAAATGTAGCGAGACAATTTTTTTTATACAGAAAATTGTATGAGAAATTTTTTTTCTATACAAAAAACTGTCGTGAGACAATCGTGCCATTTTTTGTATAGAAAAAATAGTGTCACGACATTTTTTGTATAACAAAAATAGTCTCACGACATTTTTTTTTTGTATAAAAAAAATTGTCTCACGACATTTTTTTGTATAATAAAAATTGTAGCACGACATTTTTATGTATAAAAAAATGTCTCACATTTTTTTTGCATAAAAAAATTGTCTTACGACATTTTTTTTGCATAAAAAAATTCTCTCACGACATTTTTTTTGTATAAAAAAAATTGTCTCACGACATTTTTTTGTATAAAAAAAATTGTCTCACAACATTTTTTAGAAAAAATTGTCTCATGACATGTTTTTTGTAGAAAAAATTGTATCATGATATTTTTTATAGAAAAAATTTGTTTCACACATTTATATAGAAATAAATATATAGAAATAAATGTCTCAGAATTTTTTAGCGTAGAAAAACTGTTGGAACTTTTTTTATAACAAAATTGTATCATACACTTTATTGGATAGAAAAAGTTGTCTCAGACAATTTTTAGTATAACGCTTTTCAGTATAGAAAAAACATTTTTTTGTATAGAAAAAATTATCTGGCGACATTTTTTATGCAGAAAAAATTGTCTCACAACATTTTTTTGTTTAGAAAAAATTGTCTCACGACATTTTTTTGTTTAGAAAAAATTGTCTCACGACATTTTTTGTATAAAAAAATTGTCTCACAACATTTCTCACCTAATTTTTTTGTATAGGAAAACATGTCTCATGACATTTTTTTGTTTAAAAAAATTGTCTCACGACATTATTTGTATTGAAAAAATTGTCTCACGACATTTTTTTGGATAGCAAAAATTGTCTAACGCCTTTTTTATAAAAAATTGTCTCAGACAAATTTGTATAGAAAAAAGTAGTCGCGAGACACTTTTTGAATAGAAAAAAAATTCTCGGACACTTTCTTTTCTCAGACACATTTTTGTACAGAAATTTTTCTCGTACACTTTCTTGTCTCAGACACATTTTTGTACAGAAAACATTGTCTGATATAGTTTTTTGTATAGAAAACATTGTCTAATTGTAAGACAGTTTTTTGTATAGAAAAAATTGGTTTACACTTTAAAAAAATTTCACACTTTAAAAAATTTGTATCAGACACTTGTTTACAAAAAAAATAGTCGCAGACATTTTATTGTATAGAAAAAATTTTCGCAGACACTTTTTTGTACAGAAAAATTTGTCTCAGGCACTTTTTTGAATAGAAGAATTGTATAAAGACACAATTTTGCTAGAAAAAAAAGATCTTTGTATAAAAAAATGTATCAGACACTTTTTGTATTTAAAAACAAATTGTCTCACGACATCCAAAACAATTCAGAAAAGACCAAAACAAATTCAGAAATCTCTTTTAAAATACAGAAAACCCGAAAAATGCAAGGAAATTTTTTTTATAGAAATATGGTTAAATTAAATTTTAGAAAAGTCCAATTGACGTTTAGATAAGACCCACTTTCAGAAAATCCCAACTGGTATTCGGAAAAAGCAATTTGGAATGCTAACAACTTCAGAAAGCTCAATCGAAATTCAGAAAACCACAATTAAAATTCAAACAAGTTTAAAGAAATTGAGAAAAGCCCAACTGAACTTCAGAAAAGCTAAATTTTGATTTAGACAATTGCAATTGAAATTCTGAAAAGCCTAATTTAATTGAATTTCCAAAAAGACCAATTAAATACCGAAAGCCCAATTCCAAAAATCCTAATTAAAATTAAAAAAAAAAAAACAATTTATATTCAAAAAAAAGTCCACCCGAAATTCTGAAGAGCACAATTAAATGCTCTATTAAACTTTTGAAAAATACTGAATTTCAAAAAAGTCAAATTAAAATTCTAAAAAGCTCAATTGAAATACAGAGAAATATAATTAAAATTAAGAAATTCAATTGAAATAAAAAAATCCTTACTAAATTTTGAAAAGCTCAATTGAAATTCAAAAAATGCCCAAAAATGCAAAAAATTAAAAGAGCAGTTGAAATTCTGAAAAGCCCAACTGAAATTCTTAAAACCTCAATTGAAATTCTGAAAAGCACAATTTAAAAACAAAGCAACCTATTTGAAATTCTTAAAAAAGAAGACTGAAATTGAAATTTTTAAAATTTTTACAAAAAAGCCTAACTAAAGCTTAAAAAAGCCTCAATAAAATTCAAAAAATTCATAAAAGCTCAATAAAAATTGAAAAAAGACCAATTTGAAATTTTAAAAAGCCTCAATAAAATTAAAAAAATTCATAAAAGCTCAATAAAAATTGAAAAAATTCATAAAAGCTCAATAAAAATTGAAAAAAGACCAATTTGAAATTTTAAAAAGCCTCAATAAAATTAAAAAAATTCATAAAAGCTCAATAAAAATTGAAAAAAGACCAATTTGAAATTTTAAAAAGCTTAAAATTTAAAAAAGCCTCAAAAAATTCTGAAAGCTCAATTAAAATTGAAATTTTAAAAAGCTTAATTAAAATTAAAAAAATTCTTACTTTAACTTAAACAAAACCAATTTTAAATTTTAAAAAGCTCAATTAAAATTCAGAAATGGCCAATTGAATAAAAGCTCAATAAAAATTGAAAAAAGACCAATTTAAAATTTTAAAAAGCTTACTAAAATTTAAAAAAGCCTCAAAAAATTCTGAAAGCTCAATTAAAATTGAAATTTTAAAAAGCTTAATTAAAATTAAAAAAATTCTTACTTTAACTTAAACAAAACCAATTTTAAATTTTAAAAAGCTCAATTAAAATTCAGAAATGGCCAATTGAAACATTTGACTTTTAAGTTTCGCGGAATCAGTTCTTCTTCTCTTTGAAGTACTGCTAAAAAGATCACAAAAAATGGTTTTGTTAGAACAAAAATCCTTTTTATCCTAAAAAGTTTCTAAATACGACCAAAACTAAAACTAAAGGACTTTAAACTTAAGTACTTTAATTTTAAAACAATTTAAATTGTTATTATCTTACCCATTTCAAAAATTATAAAAACAACAGAAAAAGTTTTGGACAAGACTGATGGGGAACATTTAAGTAAACTCAATTATAAATATATTCATGTATTTTATACTAAATATTTACTTAATACTTGTTGATGTTAGTTACATTTGATGTTAAGCAAAAACAAAAAAAAAACCCCAAAAAATAAAGAAAAACTTTTCTTTTAAATTATTTATGTATAAAAAAATTCTTTTTTTTTTGTTTGGTATAATTTTTATGAATGTAATTTTCACATAATATTGTTTACTTTTTCTTCTATTTTCTTGTTTTTTTGTTTCTTTTTCTAAACTCCCTTAAATATTCTGTCTAAAAACTTTTTTGTACAAAAAAAAAAAAAAAAAAAAAAAAAAAAAAAAAAAAATTGTTAAAATGTATACACTACACTAAACACAAAATGTCAATTATCATGTCAAACCATGTCAAATCATGTTGTTATTGCGAATACATTTACGTATTAAATAAAAAACAACAAAACAATAACACAACAAAAAAAGGTCTTACAAAGTCGTAGTGTATTTAGTCGTAATAAATTGATTGGTAATTTTAAATTGGATGTAGCAACAGTTTGGAATCATCAAGGTAATCACAATACAGCAAAAAAACAAATCTAAATTTAATTAAATTAGGGAAATTATTTAATATAATCATTAACAAATTAATCATTAATACACACAAACAACTTTAAAACACTTTCAATGTTGTAAATAAAAAACATAAAAAAAAACGGCAGAAACCGCGGAGTGTTTCTTTGCTTAAAAGAGAAACCAGATATTGAATGACAGCTTTTGTGGAATAGGACTTACTCAGAAATGCCACAATCTAGTGATACGATTAAGTGATGACCGCCCGGTTATATTAAATACCGGATAACAAAACATTAAAAATCAGTTTTCCAGATATCACAATTTGAAATTTGCAGAAAATGGCGTTTTTACCCACGTTTAAGAACTTTTTTAAAAAAAATCTGAAAATTTCTTTCCCTTGATTCTTTTTTATAGAGCTTGAGACAATTTTTATCTTTTAAATTTAATTTAAGGCAGATCATTTTAAGCATTGTCTTGGATTTTTGGAAAATGTTCACCAAATTTGGGATTTTTGAATGAATTAACCGTGGCGCCCGGCAATAAAAGTTTTATAACAAAACATTAAATCATTGAAATGTTTTGCGGAAGATTTGGGTGTACTTGCCAAAGCAAAGTTTTTTTTTAGAAAAAATAATGTTATATTACTTTGCTATTCCATGCAAAATGAATTGAAATATCAGTCAAATACCCCATTAAAAAACCAAAAGAGCTGTACATTTCGTAAGTGAGTGCAAAAATAAGTGCAAAAAAGTGTTTTTACATTTTGGAGAGTATAAAAGATTCGGCACCAAAGAATATACCACTCTCACTTGTTTTATGTACATTTGATAAACAAATGGAAAATTTTTATGCGAAAAGCTTAGACTTGGTGAAAAAGTAGTTTTGGTAAAAAAAATGATTTTTCTTTTACGAAAAACAAAATTATGTTAAAAAAAAATTAATGAACCCAAAAATTTTGGTGAAAAAAAAATTTGATGAAAAAAAGTTTTTGATGAAAAGAAAAATTTTTTGCTGTAAAAAAACTTGACGAAAAAAAAAAAATTTTAGTGAGAAAAAAATTGATAGTAAAAAATTTGATAAAAAAATTTGATGAAAAAAAAATTTATGAAAAAAAAATTTTGATGAAAAAAAAATTTTGATGAAAAAAAAATTAATGAAAAAAAAAATTATGAAAAAAAAAATTTGATGAAAAAACAAAAAAATTTATAAAAAAAAATTGATAAAAAAAATTTTTGATAAAAAAAAAAAAATTTGATGAAAAAAAAAATTGATGAAAAAAAAAATTAATGAAAAAAAATTTGATGAAAAAAAAATTGATGAAAAAAAAATTTGATAAAAAAAAAATTATGAAAAAAAAGTTTGATGAAAAAAAAATTTGATGAAAAAAAAGTTTGATGAAAAAGAAAAAAATTGATAAAAAAAAAAAAATTGATGGAAAAAATTTTTTTTTTTTTTCATATGTATTTTATTTATTGAATCTTCACTTTAATTCCGTGAACTAACAATAAGTGTTCAAATCTTCCCAGCAAAAATTGGCATTACTAGTAATGGGTTTTGTAATCCGAAACAGATGTTAATAAGTAGTTACTTATTGAATGGAACACTAATTATTTTAACAAGGGCGTGAGACAAAAATATCTAGTGAAGAGTTTGGAGATAAATAAGTAGTTAGTGCCTCGGATTACAAATAAGGAGTAAAAACCCCTTACCAATAAGTAAAATAATTAGTTAATTAAAACTTTTAAAATTAAACTTGTTTTTACTAAAACTTAAAAATTCCGTAATTTTTAAAGTACTTTTTAAGTTAATTGAGGTACTGCGCAATAACTCCCAAATGAAATAACTCCCAAAAAAAAGATGAAACAACTCCCAAAAATTTTACATACGATTTGGGACTTATTTCATTATGAAATTAGTCCCAGTGTAGTGGGACTTATTGCACAAATTTTGTTGGGATTTATTTCATTATGAAATAACTTCCAAATGAAAAAAACCCCAACAAAAAATAGATTGGGAGTTATTTCATTTCTTGTTAAGCATTTGGAGTTATTTCATCAATGGTGGGACTTATTTCATTTTAATTGCAAACAATATACACCTCTGTGTAATTGTTTTTTTTTTTTGCTTAAAACTTGTAATGCGTAGCCGGCCTTCGGCCGGGCTTAGGGATTACAAAATCCATGCATTAAACTCAACCTCTCCGCAAAGTAAAGTTTTCTAGGGTAGCAGACCTTTACGCTATCCAATTTGTTATGCCTCTAAAAGGCCTGATAACCAAAATAGCTTTGGTTTGCAGAGAGGGTGGGTTTAATGCATGGAGTTTGTAATCCCTAAGCCCGGCCGGAGGCCGGCTACGCAGAAAACTTTTATTACAAAAAACAATGGGAACTTATTTCATTTTCTTTGGCACTTATTTCATTGGGAGTTCTTTCGTTTTTTTTTTGGGAGTTATTATTTTGATTTTAAATAACTCCCAAATATTGGGACATATTTCATTTTTTCTTTGGGAGTTATTTCATTTTTTAAAGTGTGGAGTTAATTCATTTTTCTTGGAACTTATTTCATTGGGAATTATTTCATTGGGACTTATTTCATTTGGGAGTTATTGCGCAGTACCGTTAATTGAATTGTAAAGGTTAGGTAAGATTTTGGGCTTAAAATAATGTTAATGGTAATGGGTACTCATTATAAATAATGTACTTGGTAATGATTACTTTTCACAACTCATTACCATGTTTTTGCTGGGTTATATCTAAATATTCTTAATATTAAGTCCAGCCAGTGCACTATAGGGAATTTTCTGGTATTTTCTGGCCAAAACTCCAAAAGTTCGGATATTGCCTCAAAATTTGGCAAGTTTATTTGGCGGTAAGTTTTAAGGCTCTGTATAAACAATTGGCATGATCTGGCCTAATAAATCGTGTTTTTAATGCAATTTTATAATATAATATTGTCAATAATTTTTACATCCACGCCCACAAAAGGGGGCGGGCAAAAAAATAATTTTCCTAGTGCCTTTGGTCCAAGTGCAGGGCTTTGAACTTCTTGTGGCGTATTTTTTTTTTAATTTTTAAGCAAATGTACAAAAAAAAATTAAAATATGGGATTTTGCGTAGCTAGACTAAGTTATTTAAGGGGGAGCTTTTTTTTACATGTTCCAATTTTGCTCATTTACGAACTTGAACATCGTAAGACTATAAGACATATTCGTGCCAAACATCATGTGGCTAGCTCTTTTGGTTTGGACAGCATCGTGCATTCCCCAGACAGTCAGACCGACAGACGGTCGGACGGACATCACTAAATTTTTTTTCCCCATGGAGCCGCATGGCTTAGCGGATGAATACATCTTACTCACAAAGAGTTTCCCAATATCTCATAGAGATATGGGAGTATGCAATTATATGCAAAAAAAGTAGCAGTCCACAAATAAATTTGGTTTAAAAAAGAAAAAAAATAATTAAATAGAAAAATTAAAAAAATATATAAATCAACATTTTAAACCTGTACTTTGTACAAAATATATTTATTTGCCCTATTGATAATTGAAATTAATTTCAAAAGATTTTAATACAGGATTTTAAGTACGTTAATTTTGTAATAAGTTATGTTCTCCAAAATTAAAAAAAAAATAATAAAAAATTAAATTTTGTTTTTGACGCCTCCGTACTAGCGGTAAAAGAGTTTGGTGTACAAAAATATGTGTGCTAGCCTACTTTAATATAGTTTACTGTATAATGGCATCCGAAAAAAGTTTTTTTGAACACATCAAAAATGGACTTTTGGCCAACAATTCCTTATAAATTCCCTATAGTGCAGTGCCAGACAAAATTTAATTTTCTCATATATTTCTTTAATTTATTTGTTTATAAATGTTCTCAAATCAAAAATAAAATTTGATAAAAATAAAAAAAAATTTTGAAAAAAAAATTTGATGAAAAATTTTTTTTTTTTTATGAAAAATAATCGTTACTTTTTATTCACCAGCTGGTGAAAAACGGTTTTATTCACTACGAGGTGAATTATTATTCAAGTTACAAACCCAAGTTATTAAAATTTTTGGTTTTAAGAAAATGAAAATAGTAATTCTTGCCTGCCCGCTGAAAAATGTCAGATGTTATTCATATGAGGCATTCCAAACCAAATGTCCCGCTACAGAAAAACATGTGTCCCGTAAATTTCTGAATAGGTTGTTTGGATAGCCCTATATGGAACTAAGAAAATTGCGTTTTTGGTTTTTCTAATTTTCAAAAACTGGGCTTAGAAGGCATGGTCAAATATTGGGAAAATGGTCAAATTTGTGGCGAGTTGCCTTGATCAAATATTTGTCACATTAAAACGGAATGCATCACAATCTTAAAAATTTACATTCTTATATGTATGGGCTATCGAATAAAATTTTTTTCTTAGGAAAATTTTCAGAACCCGTTGTGAAATTTTCCATTTTTTAAAAAAGTCAATTTATCAAAAATCCGGCCACTTTTTTTTTTTTTTCTTTTTTATTAATTTTTTTTAAAGTTTAGGTGTTTTTCCATCAAGACAAAAAAAAATCAGAAAAACATTTTTCGTTTTTTTCGAGTAAATCGCATTTGAATTTTAAGTTTCATAACAATTTTGTAATTTGCTTGTATTTTCTTGTTTTATCGTTGCGAATTAGTATTATTAATTGCATAAATATTCCTCATACGCTCTGTTGAAATAAGAAAATACAAGCAAATTACTAAATTGTTATGAAATTTAAAATTCAAATGCGATTTTCTCGAAAAAAACGAAAAATGTGTTTCTGAATTTTTATGCGTGGATGGACAAACATCTAAACTTAAAAAAAAAAATTTTAAAAAAAAAGTCGTCGGATTTTTGATAAATTGACTTTTTTAAAAAATGGAAAATTTCAGAACGGGTTCTGAAAATTTTCCAAAAAAAAAATTTAATCGATAGCCCATACAAAACTATTTAAGAATGTAAATTTTTGAGATTGTGATGCATTCCGTTTTAATGTGATAAATATTTAATCAAGGCAACTCGCCACAAATTTTACCATTTTTCCAATATTTGAAGACGCCTCCTAAGCCCAGTTTTTGAAAAATTGAAAAACCAAAAACGCAATTTTCTAAGTTCCATATAGGGCTATCCATACAACCTATTCAGAAGTTTACGGTACATATGTTTTTTTTTCGCTGGACATTTGGTTCGGAATGCCTCATATACTAGATATTTCGATGAGTTACACACAGTATGACAAAGTGAGTATACCCCCATACTGTAGTTGGAGGGTATAAAAAGGACCAAAGTACACTATTTACCCATTTTCGCCCCTTAGTATCGGAATTTCCAGAAAGTCCTTTTGCATAATATTTTTTCCGCCTAAAGATCATACATTCCTAATTTCAAGTTTCTAGGACCATAAATTCAGGAAATAAAAAAAGTACACCAATACCCCGGTATTACGAGAACTTGCAGACGTTGTGTCAACACAACCAGGTTAATTTATTATGGGTACCAGGACACAACGGAATACAGGGAAATGAAAGGGCAGACGAACTCGCGAAACTTGGAGCTGATGGTGTAGGTACCACGGTGCTAGTTTTACCATCGCTCCAACACTTCAAAAAAAGACGGGATTCCATAAATGTTGCAGTAGCGAACAGGAAGTGGGGAAAACTAACAACATGCAAAATCAGCAGAACTTTATGGCCAACTTATGACCAAGGGAAAACTAAATACCTTTTATCACTTACGAGAAGGGAATGTCGAGCTCTGACGGGAATAATAACTGGTCACTGTCTCATCGGCATTCATGCTAAGAATATTAGACTCATCCCGGACGCCAGTTGTAAAAGATGCGGCTCACCAGGAGTGGATGAAACGATAGAACACATACTTTGTCACTGTCCAGCGGTGGCAAGAAGTCGCCGATCGATTACTGGTCAGATAAGCTTTAATACTTTGGAGGATATAACGCGAATGGATCTTAGAATATTAAAGACATTCGCAATGACTTTGAACGTGTTTAACTTGCGCCGCTAGCGAAAAATAAAAAAGTTTTGTGGTATCGCTATGGACCAAAACCTAACCTAACCTACCCCGGTTTGCGTCGTTAATTGGGACCGAAGAATCGCGACGCAAACCGAAACGACGCAAACCGAAGCACGATTTTCCATACATTTGTATTGATTTTCATTTAATTGGTTTCGAGATTCATAATTTTAGCAGAAAAATTAGATTTTTCAATAAAAAATTAAATTTTTTTGTATTTTTTTTATACCCTCCAACTACAGTATGAGGGTATACTCACTTTGTCATTCCGTGTGTAACGCATCGAAATATCGGTCGGGGACCCCATAAAGTATATATATTATTGATCAGTGATCGATTCTAAGACATTTTAGCGATGTCCGTCCGTCCGTCCGTCCGTCCGTCTGTCTGTCCGTCCGTCCGTCCGTCCGTCCGTCTGTAGTTAACACGATGCAGTCCAAAATAAAATAGCTAGACCCTTCAAGTTTGGCACAAATATGTCTTATGTTCCTAGGCAGGTTAAGTTCGGAAATTGGCCAAATCGGACCAGGGGGAAAAAAGTTCCCCCTTGAAGAACTAAACCAACCTCTAAAAAAATACACTTTTTTACATGTTTTTTTTGTATTTTTATTAATTAAATGAAACATTTGGTATATTTATCGCGATGGGAAGGTGCTCTCAACGTCCCCCACTGACCCTATCAACCCCCCCCCCCCCCAAAAAAAAAACAAAAAACGCCCCTGACAATTTTTTTTTTTACATTTTGGAGGGTATAATAGATTCGGCACAGCCGAATTTAACACTCTCACTTGTTTTTTTTGAAAACAGTTTTAATTAAAATAAAAATATAACAATTCATTAGAAAAACGTAAAAAAACATAACATAAACATAAAAATAAAATATTCATAGTATAAAAGCAAGTATAAAAGCAAGCATTGTATAAACATTTTCATACTAACGACGCAAATCGAAGCCCTAACGACGCAACTTCGAAGTCAAACTGAAATATAAACGGGAAACCCCCTTTTTATACCCTCCACTCTAGTGATAGAGGGTATATATAAGTTTGTCATTCCGTTTGTAACACCTCGAAATATTGGTCTAGGACCCCATAAAGTATATATATTCATGATCCTCGATCGATTTTAAGACGATCTAGCGATGTCCGTCCGTCCGTCCGTCCGTCCGTCCGTCCGTCTGTCCGTCTGTCTGTCTGTCTGTCTGTCTGTCTGTTGAAAACACGCTAACTTTTGAAAGACTTTACGGAGGCTCCTGAAGTTTGGCATATATGTTGGGCATTTACCTGGTCAGGTTGGTATTGCAATCCAGCGAAATCGGTCCAGTGGTTCAAAAGTTATGAGCAAATGACTGAATTTCGGCAAGGGTTTTTCATGAATTTACGAGATAAAAATCAAGCTAACTTTCAAAAGGCAGCTCTGAGGATGCTGAAGCCTGGCATATATTTTTGTCGTTCCCGTGGCCTGGTTCATTTCGAATTTCAGCCAAATCGGTCTAGTAATTCAAAAGTTATTAGCAAAACCGTGAATTTCAGAATAGCTTCACCTTAAATTCACGTGTTGAAAACCCGTTAAACCTGTTTTAAAAACATTGGTAAGTTACAAAAATATTTTACAACGTTTTTTTGTCACTCAAAAATATTTTTATACAAAAACCAAAAAAAAGTACACTCGAAAAAAATTTTACACTCAAAAAAAATTTTACACTCAAAAAAAATTAGTAAATTATTTTTTTTTTTTCAAAAATTACTAAAAAAAAGTTTTTTTACACAAAAAAAAAATACACTCGAAAAAAATTTTACACTCAATAAAAATTTTACACTCAAAAAAAAATTTTGTAAATTATTTTTTTTTTTTGAAAAATTAGTTAAAAAAAAGTGTTTTTACACAAAATAAAATATTTCTAATCAAAAATTTTATTTTTTCACGTTAGAAAATTTACTATCACTTAAAAAGGGCATTGTGGAGGGTATTCATAGATTCGGCCAAGTCGAATTTAACTTTTCAACTTGTTTTGTTTTAGCTTTGTACACACATTTTTATATCAATGACGCAAATCGAAGCACTGGCGACGCAACTTCGAAGCCATGCGATGCAAACTTAAACCAAAACGACGCAACTTCGAAATCACAGAAATTTGAAAACGACGCAACTTCGAAACGACGCAAACCGAAGCGACGCAAACCGGGGTATTGGTGTACCTTTTTTGCAAAATCGATCCATTTTATTTTTAATTTGGTTTTGTGATATCAAGTTTTAAGTGGCTGCTGACTCTTTACGCCAGCACACATAGACTCTGAGGTCCGTTGTGATTTTTCCATATTAAAAGTTCTGAAAAATTTATTAACAGAATTTTCAAGCAAATGGCGATCAAGCAGGGACCCGGATTTAGTAGGATCTGTATAGATAAAATATTGTGGGTTTCCATCGGGATTTTTAATTTTATTTACAACTAACAAATTAACACACACACTATTTTTATTCTCTTCCTAATGTAGCACCAAAATCTCTGTAGAAACCTTTTTCTATATTTCTTCTGGAATGATTTGGAGATTAATGCATGACAATTTTAATAGAGTATCTAACAGAATACAACATAAACTAATCGCAATATTTCTCTTTTTCTCCAAAGATCATCAATTTTATCATAAATGGGCGTTACTAACAGATCCCGACGATTTCTATAGTGGTCCCAAGGGTTATTTAAAATGTGATATTGGTATTATTGGCAAAGGTGATACAGTCAAAGTGCCACAAAAATCTGAAAAAGATCCAGATGACATCGAAGCGTAAGTGTTGGATAGAGTTTAAGAAAATGTTTGTTAAATGAAAACGAAAGCTTAAGTGTAGAGTTTCTTTAATTGCAATTAAAATTGGATAATTTCAATTAAAAATCGATAATTACGGTAAAAAAAAAATCAAGTGGAATTCGTAGATGATCCATAAAAATTCGAAATCTCAACTACAATTTAAAAAATATCAATTGTAATCTATAAAAAACGAGTATCAACTGAAAATGTAATAAAGATAAATTGAAATTCCTAGATTCCAATTGAAATTCGAAAAATATAAATTGAAATTCGGAAAATATAAATTGAAATTCGTAAACCATACATTGTGATTCGTAATGGTTAAATTTAAACCCGAAAAATATCAATTGAAATTCGAAGATTCCACTTAATATTCTCAAAAAAGATTCCAATTGAAATTCGAAAAATATAAATTGAAATTCGTAAAAGATACATTGTGATTCGTAATAAATCAATTTAAACACGAAAAAGATCAAATGAAATTTCAAAATTCCAATTGAAATTCGAAAAAGATCAATGTTAATTAGAAGATCTAATAAATTCGAAAAAAAAATCTAGTTAAATTCAAAAAAGATCAATTGACGATTGAAGATTCCAATCAAATTTTAAAAGATATTAATTGGAATTCGTAAATGATCTATTAAAGTTAGAAATTCCAACCAAAATTTGAAAATTATCAATTGTAATTCATAAAATATCAACTAAAAATGATAAAAAGATCAATTGAAATTCGAAGATTCGAATTAAAATTCGAAAAATACAAATTGAAATTCGTAAAACATACATTGTGATTCGTTAAGGATCAATTTAAACCCGAAAAATATCAATTGAAATTCATAGATTCAAATAGAAATTCCAAACAGATCAATGTTAATTCGAAGATCTATTGAATTCCAAAAAAATTTAGTTAAATTCGAAAACGATCAATTGAAATTCGAACAAAATTATTTGAAATTTCAATATTCCAATTGAAACTCGAAAAATATCAATTGAATTTCGTAAAGGATACATTTCTATTCATAAAATATCAATTTAAACCTAAAAAGATCAATTCAAATTGGAAAAGATCAACTGTAATTCGAAAAATTTATCAATTAGACCAGAAATAATTGAAACTGAAAATTCTAATTCAAATTCTAAATAGATCAATTGAATTTCGAAAAAAACAATATAAAATTCGTAAAATTTCAAGTAAAATTCGTAAAATATTCCAATTGAAATTCAAAAAATATTGAATAATTGAATTTCGAAAACTTAAGATCAATTGAAATTCTCCAATTGCCATTTGAAAAATATCAATTGTTATTCGAAAAAGATTCATTGAAATTCGTAAATGAAATATTGTAATAGATCAATTTGAATTCGAACAAGATCAAATGGAATACGAAAATTGCAATTGAAATTCAAAAATATGTATTATTATTCTAAAAAATATTTATTTAAATTTGTAATAGATCAATTAAAATTCTAACAGGATTAATTAATATGTGAAGAGTATATTAAAATTTCGAAAAAGTTCATCTTTAATTCGAAGATTCCAATTAAATTCGAAGATTCCCATTAAATTCGAAGATTCCAATTAAATTCGAAGATTCCAATTAAAATTTGAAAATATCAACTGAAATTTGAAAAATATCAATAAAAATTAGAAAAATATCTTCTTAAATTCGTAAAAGATCAATCAAAATGAACAGGATCCATTTGAATTCGAAAATTTTAACTGAAATTCCCAAAAGATCAATTGTAACTGAATTCCGAAAAACTCGAAAAAAAAACAATTTGAAATTTATCTTTTGTCACCGCTGAAATACTGACATAATTACAACGGATTTTTTTACGAATTACAATTGATCTTCTCAGAATGTCAATTACAGTCTTAGAATTTCAATAGATCTTTTTTTGAATATTAATTGATCTTGGACGAATTCCAATGAACCGTTTATAAATTACACTTCCCAGTCAGCAAAAAAAAAAATCACCGCTGACACATTGCTGACCCTCGCTTTATGAAATTGTTGACATCGTCATACAATTTTTCCAAATGTACCCAAGGACAAGTCAGCAGTGCCCGTAATCCCATTTTACCAATATTTGACAGTTTTCCTTGTTTTTTGAGAAAAAATGTTCGATTGAAATTTACTTTTTTTTTTGTAATTTTACAACCTTTTTTTTGTAATATTACAAATTTGTAAATTTACAATTTTATTGGTAACAATCATGTAAAATAACGAAAAAGCTCTTAATTTTTACTATGAATTCTCGTAAAATAGGAGGTAGCAAAAAATCTATTAAAAACACGAAACCTCCTTGTAAGTTTTATCGCGTCAAAAAACTTGTAAATTTACAATTTTATTGGTAAAAATATCGATTGTAATTCGTTAAAGATCAACTGAAATTCGTTGAAGTTGAATTGAAGTTCGTAAAAGATAAATTGAAATGTGAAACAGACCAATTGAAATTAATCTCGGACGAATTTCATTTGATATTTCTTCGAGTTTTAAATTTCGATCGATCATTTCCGAAATTTAATTGATCTTAAACGAATTTCAATTGATCTTGTACTAATTTCAATAGATGTTTTACGAATTTCAATTGATCTTTCTCTAATTTGAATTAATCTTTCGCTAATTTGAATTGATTTTTTCGAATTTCAATTTATATTTTAGGAAAACCCATGTATATTTTTATACCCTCCACTCTACACCATTTACAGATGTAATTCGAAAAAGATCAATTGTAATTCGAAGATTCTATTTGTAATTCGAAGATTCCATTTGTAATTCGAAGATTCCATTTGTAATTCGAAGATTCCATTTGTAAATCGAATACTCCAATTGTAATTCGAAGATTCCATTTGTAATTCGAAGATTCCAATTGTAATTCGAAAAAGATCAATTGTAATTCGTAAAAGATCAATTGTAATTCGTAAAAGATCAATTGTAATTCGTAAAATATCAATTGTAATTCGAAAAAGATCAATTGTAATTCGAAAAAGATCAATTGTAATTCGTAAAAGATCAATTGTAATTCGTAAAAGATCAATTGTAATTCGAAGATTCCAATTGTAATTCGTAAAAGATCAATTGTAATTCGAAAAAGATCAATTGTAATTCGAAAAAGATCAATTGTAATTCGAAAAAGATCAATTGTAATTCGTAAAAGATCAATTGTAATTCGTAAAAGATCAATTGTAATTCGAAAAAGATCAATTGTAATTCGAAAAAGATCAATTGTAATTCGTAAAAGATCAATTGTAATTCGTAAAAGATCAATTGTAATTTTGTAAATCGAATACTCCAATTGTAATTCGAAGATTCCATTTGTAATTCGAAGATTCCAATTGTAATTCGAAAAAGATCAATTGTAATTCGTAAAAGATCAATTGTAATTCGTAAAAGATCAATTGTAATTCGTAAAATATCAATTGTAATTCGAAAAAGATCAATTGTAATTCGAAAAAGATCAATTGTAATTCGTAAAAGATCAATTGTAATTCGTAAAAGATCAATTGTAATTCGAAGATTCCAATTGTAATTCGTAAAAGATCAATTGTAATTCGAAAAAGATCAATTGTAATTCGAAAAAGATCAATTGTAATTCGAAAAAGATCAATTGTAATTCGTAAAAGATCAATTGTAATTCGTAAAAGATCAATTGTAATTCGAAAAAGATCAATTGTAATTCGAAAAAGATCAATTGTAATTCGTAAAAGATCAATTGTAATTCGTAAAAGATCAATTGTAATTCGAAGATTCCATTTGTAATTCGAAGATTCCATTTGTAATTCGAAGATTCCAATTGTAATTCGAAAACCAACGAGTAAATCAAAAAAAAAAAACAATGTTTTTAAAGGCATAAGAAACGATTTTATACTCGTTGCTTTTCGAATTACAATTGGAATCTTCGAATTACAAATGGAATCTTCGAATTACAAATGGAATCTTCGAATTACAATTGATCTTTTACGAATTACAATTGATCTTTTTCGAATTACAATTGATCTTTTTCGAATTACAATTGATCTTTTTCGAATTACAATTGATCTTTTACGAATTACAATTGATCTTTTACGAATTACAATTGATCTTTTTCGAATTACAATTGATCTTTTTCGAATTACAATTGATCTTTTTCGAATTACAATTGAGGAGGTCCATAACAAAATGCGCCAATTCCACTTTTTAGAGTTTTTGTTTTTTTAACTGGATACTACACCATTTACAGATGTAATTCGAAAAAGATCAATTGTAATTCGAAGATTCTATTTGTAATTCGAAGATTCCATTTGTAATTCGAAGATTCCATTTGTAATTCGAAGATTCCATTTGTAATTCGAATACTCCAATTGTAATTCGAAGATTCCATTTGTAATTCGAAGATTCCAATTGTAATTCGAAAAAGATCAATTGTAATTCGAAAAAGATCAATTGTAATTCGAAAAAGATCAATTGTAATTCGAAAAAGATCAATTGTAATTCGTAAAAGATCAATTGTAATTCGTAAAAGATCAATTGTAATTCGAAGATTCCAATTGTAATTCGAAAAATATCAATGGAAATACAGTTGATATTTTTCGAATTACAATTGGAATCTTCGAATTACAATTGATCTTTTACGAATTACAATTGATCTTTTACGAATTACAATTGATCTTTTTCGAATTACAATTGATCTTTTTCGAATTACAATTGATCTTTTTCGAATTACAATTGATCTTTTTCGAATTACAATTGGAATCTTCGAATTACAAATAGAATCTTCGAATTACAATTGGAGTATTCGAATTACAAATGGAATCTTCGAATTACAAATGGAATCTTCGAATTACAAATGGAATCTTCGAATTACAAATAGAATCTTCGAATTACAATTGATCTTTTTCGAATTACATCTGTAAATGGTGTATTCTACACATTAAAATCTATGTAACCACTACTAAAAAGCATCCCAAAGTTCAATATTTACACAGCAATTCACTACTGACTTTAATTATGAAACATCCCAATGCTCAGTACTTACACTCATACTCAGTACTGACTTTGTTTACATATATGCGTTTATCTAATAAACTGTTAAAGTGGAATTGGTGCGTTTTGTTATGGACCTCCTCAATTGATCTTTTACGAATTACAATTGATCTTTTTCGAATTACAATTGATCTTTTTCGAATTACAATTGATCTTTTACGAATTACAATTGATCTTTTTCGAATTACAATTGATCTTTTACGAATTACAATTGATCTTTTACGAATTACAATTGATCTTTTTCGAATTACAATTGATCTTTTTCGAATTACAATTGATCTTTTACGAATTACAATTGGAATCTTCGAATTACAATTGATCTTTTTCGAATTACAATTGATCTTTTACGAATTACAATTGGAACATTCGAATTACATTTGATCTTTTACGAATTACAATTGATCTTTTACGAATTACAATTGATCTTTTTCGAATTACAATTGATCTTTTACGAATTACAATTGATCTTTTTCGAATTACAATTGATCTTTTTCGAATTACAATTGATCTTTTACGAATTACAATTGATCTTTTTCGAATTACAATTGGAATCTTCGAATTACAAATGGAATCTTCGAATTACAATTGGAGTATTCGAATTACAAATGGAATCTTCGAATTACAAATGGAATCTTCGAATTACAAATGGCATCTTCGAATTACAAATAGAATCTTCGAATTACAATTGACCTTTTTCGAATTACATCTGTAAATGGTGTAGTGATAGAGGGTATACATAAGTTTGTCATTCCGTTTGTAACTCATCAAAATATCGGTCTGGGACCCCATAAAGTATATATTTTCATGATCCCCGATCGATTTTAAGACATTCTAGCGATGTCCGTCTGTCTGGTGGTGATCACGGCCAAAATATTACACGGAGATGACTGAAACTTAACATGTTTATTGGAAGTTCTCCGTAGAAGTTTTGTATTGCATTTGAGCGATATCGGTTCAGCGGTTCAAACTGGTTCAAACTGCTGGTTGACTTATGTGTACATAATTGAACATATTTTTTGACAAAAAAAGAAAAAAATCGCGGATTTATTTTTTTAACAAATTTTTTTTTTCGCGGAAACTTTTTTTTTAAAAAAAAAAAATTTTCCAAAAGTAATTTCCTTTTAAATAAAGTTTTTGCAATAATCTTTTAGAAATTGTGTAGGGTATCACTACATCCGGCAAGGCCAAATTTAATTTTTTACTTGTTTTAACTTCAATTGATCTTTTAGAAATAATAATTGCCCTTTTTCGAATTTCAATCGGAATCTTCGAATTTTTATTGATTATTCTCAAATTTTAATTTATCTTCTTCAAGTTTTAATTGATCTTTACCTTTAATTTAATCAAATGGATCTTTTTCAATTAGAAATTTTAATTTAACGGATTTCAATTTATTTTTATTTGAAATGAAATAAGTCCCAACATAAATAAAATAACTCCCAATCATAATGAAAAAACTCCCAAAATAATCATAATGAAATAACTCCCAACAAAAGTTGTGAAATAAGATCCAATTCGTATGGAAAAATGTTGGGAGTTATTTCATTTTCTTTGGGATTTATTTCACAGCACTTTTTTTTCAGCAACCTTTTATTACCGGATGGTGTACCCATTGAAAGACAACGAGCTAAATTTATCGTGAAAATCTATAGAGCTGATGGTTTACCCAGAATGAATTCATCTATAATGGCCAATGTTAAAAAAGCCTTAACCGGAGAGGCTAAAGATTTAGTTAGTCCCTATGTGCAAGTATCATTTGCTGGTCTGTCGGGAAAAACGACAGTCAAGAAAAATGCCTATGCTCCGGTATGGAATGAACAATTGGTATTTACCGAAATGTTTCCACCTTTGTGTCAAAGAATTAAGGTAAGTGAAACTTGTACCTAAATAACTGAAAAAATAAAAATTTCTCTATTCTTTAAGATTCAACTGAGAGATGCTGATCCTATGAAACCTTCCATTATTGGTACTCATTATATTGATTTAAAACAAATATCCAATGATGGTGAAAAAGGTTTTCTACCCACCTTTGGCCCTTCGTTTATACATCTTTATGGTTCTACCCGTGATTATACTATACTGGATCAACATTCCAATCTTAATACCGGTTTGGGAGAAGGTGTCAGTTACAGGGCACGTCTTTTAATAGCCATACGTACTGAAATTACCGATAACATCGAAATGACCACCGAAAAAAATGTTGAACTGGAACCTACCCACCTAATTTCTGAATCCTCCTATTCACGTAATGAAGAATTCTTTTTATTTGGCTCAATCGTGGAAGCTTCTATGATCGATAAGAAAGTTAGCGATAAGACGGTATTTTTTGAATTAAGTATGGGTAATGCTGGCAACTCTATAGATGGTCATAATGAAAGTTTTGCCACGGCCACCGAAGATGGTGAAGATGGTTGTTTATTGGAGACGGTGGATACAACATCATTCAGTAGTACAACAAATGCTTGTAAACCAATAAGTCATGATAAGAATCATTATTATTTGCCATATTGGGATTATAAACCTTGCATGGATGTACGATGTACTCTGCCCGATCTGAGAAGACGAATGTATAATAGTAATATGTTAACAAAAATGGCGGATAAATTTGTAAGTATTTGGAAGTAGGTTTTAATAAACTATTACATGGGAAAGAAAATAATTTTGGTCAGAAGGGAAAGTTTTGATAGTTTCGAGACTTTCGAAACTTGAGTCACCATTTCTGAAATTCTCCCCTTACGAAATCTTTATTGTGTTCATTTAAGTCCCTTTAAGTCCTAAAATTAAAAAAAAATGAATGGAAAATATTATATGAGTGAATAAGATTTTCAGTCACAAAAGAAGATTTGAGTGAAAAAAATTAGTGAAAATATTTGAGTGAACAAAGTTTTGAGTATAAAAAAAATTTTGTGAAAAAAATTAATTCAAAAATTCAAATTTCAAGTTTCTGTAACCATTATTTTTTTAGGAGATACCTAATTTTACAAAAAAAAAGTACCTAATTATACTAAAAAGTACCTAATTATACTAATTTACCCCTCTTCACCGCGTAACGAGTCGGAATTTCCAAAAAGTAGGGTTTGCGAATGTTTTTTTCCTCCGGAGGATTCTACATTCTAAATATTTTTGGAAATATAAAAAAAGTACTAAAGTTCACTTTATAATTTTTGTTTATCTCTCATTTATCTAGGAGGATGGCATAAATGAAACTAAACGTCTAATCGAAGATGAAGATACTAAAGCTGAGGTACGTTTACGCTCAACATTAGAAGATTTGGCATCTGCTTGTCTACGTTATCAAACAATAACTAAAACTAATTCAATGGGTGCAGGAAGTGGTAAAACTAAACTGGATAAGGAACGTCTAAAATTATGCCTAAGGGAAATTGTAAGTTGTTAAGAAATCATCAACTTTCCTAAAAACAGAAAGCTTTTACAAAAAAAAACTTTAAACTCTAGGAAAGCTTAGGAAATTTAGCACGCAATCTACGTGCTCTGGTAACCCGAAGTTCTCTTAAGGAACGTTTTAAACAGGCACAAACGTACATGCAGAAATTAAAATTTTTAATAGATGATGTAAGTTGGGGGAAAAAAAGATTATTTGGTTTAACAACTTTCTAACTTTTGTTTTATTTCTTTAGCCCCAACATTCTTTACCTGATATTTTCTTATGGATGATAGCCAATGGCAAGCGTTATGCTTATCATCGTATGTCCGCTCGTGAATTAATATATTCACTAACCGATGAAGAATGTGGCATACACTGTGGTAAAGTACAAACTGTATTTTTGCGTTTACCGGGAACACAATCAACGGGACCAGCTAGTTGGTTTATACAAGCTAAACTATCAATTTACCTATGGTTGGGCGTGGTCAATCACAAGGGGCACTTTTTCGATGGTCTGCCCATAGGTTATGATTTATCGCATGAATTGAGAAATGCTGAAAGACCTGGAGCTATGGCACCAAATAATATACATTATTTAGAGAAATCGGTAAGCAAAATAAATTATTAATTATATAACCGCAACTATGGGTAGTGCTCGAGTCATAGTAAACGCCGTTAAAGGCTGTCCGCAGGGTGGTGTCATATCCCCACTGCTGGGGTCTTTGGTAATAGACGACTTGCTTCATAGAATAGATAATAGGAGTTATCAGGCAATCGGATACGCGGACGATTTAGTAGTTATAGTAAGTGGGCAATTCGACAATCTCGGATATTATGTGCAACGCTCTTCGTATGATCAGGGACTTTCTATTAACTCTAACAAAACTGTTATAGCGTCTGGCTTGTACTCTAATCACGGGTGCTATGAAAACCTGTCCAACATTGGCCCAAGAAGCCATTTTAGGTCTCACAGCTCTCGACATTTTCATCAAATCTATGGCAACTATGGCTTCGCGTAGGATGAATATCAATTACTCCGACCTTTGCAACTTTAGTGTTCACTCCAACATCCTGTCTTCAATAGGAACTAAGGAAAACTTGGATATGCCATCGGATAGGATGAACTCTGCGCTTTGTCAGTAAGGAGAGAGGGTTAAGACCACGGGTGCCTATCTTGGCAACCTACCCTTTAGTCATCGACGTCCCTCCGGTATTGCTATTTGTAAGCTTTTTTTGCTACCTAAATTTTAATGTTTTGTAGCGATCCCGAACCTGCCTCCGAAGGGACAAGACACACTCCCAACCCTGAGCACGGCCCTGAAGAGGTAGGCCATTGGGTGAATGAGAAATTGAGATCGTGATACCAATTAGATCTGATTGGGATGAAGGTAGGACGCCTGTGGACATTAAAAGCTTAATCTGGTATACTGACGTATCAATAATGACCTCTGAAGTAGAAGCTGATGCTCACGGTCCAAACACGCGGATTTCCGAGCCCATGGAAGCCCCGATTAGATCTGATTGGGATGAAGGTATGCCACCTGCGGACACTAGAAGCCAAAACTGCTATACTGACGGATCAACAATGACCTCTGGAGTGGTGTTTACGGTCCAAACACGCGGATATCCGAGCCCATGGCCTACAGCTCTCCGGCTAAAAATTTAGGCTATAAGAATATGTGATAAAGTTAATATTACAAAGGGTATGAAGGGTACTCATATTTCAATGTTCTTTGATAGCCAGGCAGCACTTCAAGCGCTGTCTTCTTGGGAATTTATATCAAAACTGACACTACTAGAGTGTTTTTATACCATCCAGCAACTAGCCGGACTAAACAAAATCACCCTTTTTGGATTCCTGGTCATAGAGGTTTCGAGGGTAATGAGATAGCGGATAAGCTTGCTAGGGGTGCCTCTGCTAGTTCTATCGAACCCTACTGTGGGTTGGCTTGTCATCATCACAACGCAAGAGTACGAGTTTTGCTAGATTTATGCAAGCAACGCTAGTATTTTTTGCAGTCTCTTACATCGGGATGGATTTTATGTTCATCTTAATTGTTACTCTTGATAGTTTTAATGATTTTTGTGATTTTCATCTCTAGCTTTATTTAGTTTTTTCTGTAATTCTTTTTCTTCGCTCTTATCACTGGTTTCGTTAGAATTCTTCTTTCCCTTCTTCTTTTTATCCGATGATTTGTCTTCTACTGAGGTACTCGTATCTTCGTTAGATGCAGTTTTTTTTTCTACTTGACGCGTTCCTTGAATTCAACAGATTCAGCTTCAAGAGTTTTTGGTTTTTCAAGGTTCTTAGATTCAGTGGATTAAACTTCAATAGTTTCTGGTTTTTCAGGTTTGCTGGGGCGACCGGGTCTTGAGGGACGTTCATCTCTACCGATGCCTTTGTCAGAATGTGGCCAATTTGATGGCTTGGATGTGCATGACGTCCAGGCCTTTAAGTTGTGGTTAAACCAGGATTTTTTGGATCAATAGGAGAGATAGGAATTATAGTTGGTTGTTTGGGATGGCTCGGATGTGCAGGGCGTCCAGATCTTCCAAACCAACCAGTTGTGGTAGAACCAAGATTATTGGGATCAATAGCAGAGATGGGATTAACAGGGGTATTAGGATCGACTAGTGAATTAGGATCCACTGGAGAATTAGAATTAACTGGAGCAATCGATTGGTGCATTGGGATCAACTGGCCAATTTCGATCGACTGGAGTATTTGGATTCACAGGGGCATTTGAATCGATTGAAACATTTGGATCGACTGGCGAATTTGAGTCTACAGGTGTGTTTGGATCGACAGGAGTATTCGGATCAACTGGTGCATTAGGATCGACTGGTGTATTGCGATTAACAGGTGCATAAGGATCGACTGGTAAATAATATCTGTGGCATTTGGATATAATGGTGCATTGAGGTAAACTGGTGCATTAGGATCGACAAGAAAATTTGGATCTACGGGTGTGTTTGGATCGACTGGAGCATTAGGATTGACTAGTGTATTGGAATTTACTAGCCAATTAATATCGACTGAAGTATTTGTATCAACTGGATAATTTGGATCTACTGGTATATTTGGATCTAATGGTGTATTTATAGCGACTGGAATATTTGGATCTACTGGAGCATTTGGTTCGACTGCAGCGTTAATAATAATTGGAGTCCACGGGTAAGTTAGGATTAGTATAAGAAACTGTGGTTTCTTCTACTGGATCTAGTGTTGTTGTATCGGTGGTATCGACTGGTGCATTAGCATCGGCTGGTGCAACTGGTATACTTGGATGGACTGTAGCATTTGGATCTACTGGATAATTAGAATCGATAGGAGAATTTAGATCTACAGGTGTGTTAGCATTATGATCGACTGGAGCGTTAGGATCTAATAGACTATTGGGATTTACTGGTGTATTAGGATCAATTGGATTACTTTGATCCACGGGCAAGAGAAAAGATAAGAAAGTGACATTGATAGACTCAAAATCAAACTGTAATTTTCTATAAAACGGTAGATTCAGTGTATTTCTCTTTTTTAATATACGAATTTACATGTACTTCCCTCTTACACTTAATCGAATGGTATCCAACCACTTTATTTCCTCTCGTCTGCTATTTTTCGAATTCTCTCTAAAGTCATAAAGCCCAATGTGACTACCTTTATTATCATTTCCCTACTCCCCCTCTGGTACAACGTTTACTTCCTAAACCACCCCGATTCCCTAAGATATTCTGCAAAAGCAATTCCAGGTCATCGAAAATATTTGCCCCTAATGCTTAAGGCTGCGTTTCATCAGACACAGCAAGTGCTTCACTCCACTTCCCCACAACTCCTACACTAGTCCCACTCAGACCAACGCACGGCCATTCGGGTGATTAAACAATGTCCTGTCAGTACTCCCACTAATAGGCTAACCGTCCGTTTGCCAAAAGTAAAAAAAATGTATGTCCTCTTAGGATTTGGCAGTGGCCACAATATTTCCTTTATTCTATTCTCTGATATACTGTTAAATTTATTCATTAACTCTACTATAGCTACCGAGATGTCAGGTTCAACCTGTATCCCCACCTACTTAGAGCCCTACCTCGCACATCCAACATCTAATTAGTTCTCGGCGACCCACTGTATCTAACGACCCAGACTAGCATGACGGATTTGACGATGGGACTAACAGTTGCTAATGATTTCCGTTTTCACAGAGTTTTATTCCAAGGCCTTCAGAGTTGCGAGACTATCCACGAAAATGTTATTAGTGGCTTCTCTATCCTTTGTTCTAATCTTCATTAGGAGCATTAAAGAGAGTCTGATTAAAATTTATAGATCGTGGCACAAAAGACCCAAAAAGAAGATCTAGCCCTTCCATTGAATAATAATAATAAAATAATAAGCAGTATTTTAAATAAATCATATTAATTTACAAAAAAATTATTCTTAATTCTTTTTAGACCTTTCAACTGCGTGCTCATATTTATCAAGCCCGTTCACTAATTGGTTCCGATGCTTCCGGTCTTAGTGATCCCTACGCCACAGTTTATATAACGGAATTTGCTAAAACTACACAAGTTATTGAAGAAACTCTTAGTCCTACGTGGGATGAATTGCTAGTGTTTGACGAAATCTTAGTTTATGGCACCAAAGATGAAATCAAAAAAAGTCCTCCTACCATAATCATAGAAATCTATGATCAAGATAAAGTTGGTAAATCCGAATTTATAGGAAGGGCGATAGCTAAACCTCGAGTTAAACTAAGAGAGAATAGCTATGTAACACCAACATTAGAATGGTTTGATATTGTACGAGGTCCCGATAATGCTGGTGAGCTATTGGCCGCATTTGAAATGTTAGAAATTGGTTCTACGGATATGCCACGCCTAACAGAACCCAAAAATGTTATGGCTGAAGTGAAAAAGGAACGTAATAGTATACCGCTACAAAACACCATATTTCCGGTACCCAAAGAAGTACGTCCTCATTTGGCTAAGTTTCGTTTAGAAGTACTATTTTGGGGCTTAAGAGATTTAAAGAGAGTTCATTTAATGTCAGTAGATAAGCCCAGAATAGATGTGGAATGTTCGGGAAAAATTCTAAGTTCTAATATTATACAAAATGCTAAAAAGAATCCCAATTTTCCAAATATGTTAAAATCCATCGAACTAGAATTGCCTTTAGAAGAGACTTATGCTCCTCCCATAACCATAAGATGTGTAGATTGTAGATCTTTTGGAAGATATACATTGGTGGGTACTCATCAAATTACATCGATACATCGTTATTTATATAAACCACCACCTAAAGAAGATATTACAAAGTACCGGACCATGGGCGGTCAAATAATATTATCGGCTCCCTTTAATGAGGATAGTCTTAATAATCTGGTGGATGGTTATGGTATGCAACCTATGATGGATTCATTACAACAAGCTAGTATGAAAGATTTTTATGGAAATCGTAGATCTTCATGTGATCAATTTACTTTATATGGAGCGGCATGTGTAACGAAAATGTGAGTATTAAAAAAAATTATTTAAATAATGGTAAAATTGTATTACTAAAGTGCAAAACGCAAAATAAATGCATTTGTAAACATAAACCGGGAGGGGGAAGTTGACCCCCCAATCCCCCCTGCCAACCCAATCCCCTCTCCCCTACAAAAAACCGCCCCTGTATTTTTTTTTTTAATTTTGTTGGTCTAGATATTTCCAAGGCGTTTGATCGTGTGTGTGTACTCGTTTCGAAGCTTATTGCGTTTGGTGTCGGTAGTGATTTCTGTCGATTTATATCGAGCTTTCTTAGAGACCGCTCAATACGTGTTTTTATAGATGGGTTCTCATCGGACGAGTTTCATCTGAATTCAGGGGTACCGCAAGGTTCTGTTCTATCTCCTACACTTTTTCTTATTTTTCTTAACGACCTTCTGGGTCTAACTTCCAATCCTATCTATTCTTTTGCAGATGACAGCAACATTTGTCATTCATTTTCCTTTAATAATAGACAAAGCCTTACTGAGATTGATGCTATGAGGCAGAACATGAATGACACACTCAATCATGACCTTACGAAAATCTCCGAGTGGGGTCTTGCGAATCAGGTCGATTTTAATGTTCGCAAAACCCAATGTTGTATGCTGACCCATAGACGGCTTATGGAATTAGCGTCATCTGTATCCATGGGTGGTATAGCTATTGAGGAATCAGACACTCTTGATGTTCTAGGCATAAAAATCCAATGTGATGTTCGTTGGAACCAACATGTTTTTCAAGTGTCGAAAGAAGCATTCAAGTGTCTTGGTTTCTTAAAACGGTGCAAGAATTACTTCACCCCGTCTGATCTTCTCACTATTTATACCGCCTATATCCGACCGAAAATGAAATACAACTCCCATATCTGGGCAGGTGCTTCAAGGTCTATCTTGAAGCTTCTGGATCGGGTGCAAAGGAGTGCGTTGAAGCTCATCAATGACAGTAGGGTATCCAGCTCTATTGATTCATCGAGCATCGTCGGAATGTGGGTTGTGCATCATTGTTCTATCGATATTACCACGGTAAGTGCTCAGCTGAGATGGGTGAACTCATCCCTAAGACGCGGATGCATACCCGTAGTACTCGCCTTTCCAGCAACTCACATCCCTTTGTTGTCGATTGTCCAATGTATCACACAACGCATTACAGAGAAAATTCGTTTCTCGGTCGAACTAGTCGTATGTGGAATATACTCCCCGCAGAAATCTTTCCAGTAGGCTACAATTTAGAAAATTTCAAATTAAATGTCCACAAACACTACTCCCTCTTTCCTTCTCCTCATAACTTATTTTCCTAATACCAACACAATGCATTGCATTAGTAGGGGGTATCCCCTGAGTGTTGGCTCAAAGTAAAAAAAAAAATATTTAAAAATTACATTAAAATTATTCCTTCCATTCTAGGGTTAAAAAACAAAATTCCAAAAAAAAATCTGGACGTCGCGGTAGTAACAAAGAAAATTCTCCCGTACAAGAACAAGATACTGAGGATGAGTTAAGTCGTGATTGGTGGACAAAATATTTTTGGTCCTATGAACGTCTCATCGATAATGCTAAAGCTGAAAAGGCCTTGGCGCATACAGAGAAATTTCTAACACCTCCACCAAACACACAGAATATACAAAACACAAACAAATTAGGTTCAAAGGGAGCAAAATTAGTACAAAAATTAAGTCCCAAAGGTATGTCAAATGCCTTGGGACGTAATAAAAATCAAGATTACAATAACTCAAACAATATACAGAAATTCTATAAACCTGTTAATAGCACAACAGCTTTATGTCAGGTAAGTGATCCAACGAGTTCGTCGTCTAAACGAATTCGTAGTGTGGCACGTCGTGCTCCTCACTTTCAGATCTATCCCAACGAATTGGAGTCGCAAGTGGAATTTAACAACTTTCGTGAATGGCTACAGGCATTTGCCTTGTATAGAGGCAAGAAGACGGGAGACTCTACAGAAGATGATAATCGTACGGTGGGCTTTTTTAAAGGGACCATAAAAGTATATCGCCTGCCACCACCTAAGGGTACAGATTATCCAATACCTAATTTACCCACCAATGAACCAATACATGTACTGGTTAGGGTGTATATAGTTAAAGCCACCGATTTACATCCCATGGATTTGAATGGTAAAGCCGATCCCTATGTGGTTCTTCACTTGGGTAGCAAACGTATTTCGGATAAGGATAATTATGTTAGTAAACAATTAAATCCAGTATTTGGTAAATGTTTTGAAGTCGAAGCCACATTTCCACAAGATTCCATGTTGACGGTACAAATATTTGATTGGGATCTTGTGGGTTCGGATGATTTAATAGGTGAGACACGCATAGATTTGGAAAATCGTTTTTATAGCAAACATAGAGCTACCTGTGGTTTGGCTTTAAGATATGAAGAGTAAGTTTGTTTGTTAAACCTGAAATCCTCTTAGCTTAACCGATTTTTTCCTTTTTTCCTTCTAGTTGTGGCTACAATCAATGGCGTGATCCCATGAAACCTACACAGATTCTATCAAAACTATGCAAAGAAAATAAGTTGGATACTCCACATTATTTTCAAGATCGCGTGGCTATTGGCAAGTACTGTATGACTTTCTCCGATGAGGAGGTTATAGCCTGGAATGGTCCCAGTACTTGCCGTAACCGCGATGAACATTTAGCATTAGCTTGTTTACATCGTTGGAGTGAAATACCCAATGTGGGTTGTAAGGTGAGGTTTCTCTTGTTTTTGGAAGTTTTCACTATGAGGGTAGTTTGATAATTAACTAAAGTGGCTCTTGAAGGCCAATTATAATTTATTTAACCTCCTCAACTTTGTAGACAAAGATATGATTTAACAAAAGGACTTGGTACCATTCCACTTTGTCTATAAAGTTATAAACTATGAACAATTTCATATAGGTGTATCCAGGGGAATTACAAAAATGTCTAAAATTTAAGAAAAACAAGTATACTAGTTGTATTTTGAAAGAATTTTTTAGACCCCGAAATGGGAAAAAAAGGAAAAGATATCCCAACAATGTTTGTCTCATTTTGTTGTCTCTGGATTTCGAAATAATTTCTTTTAATTAAAAAAAAAATCGCTCTAAGTTTCCAAATCGTGTCCCAATGGACCATATCTTCTCTTTTACATCAGAAAAAGTGTTTGATCAATTTCCAAGGTTAGGTTTAAAGCTGCTGATAACACATTACATCAGCACACATAGACTGTGAGGTCCGCTTTGATACCACGGGGCAATTTTTGCATCCGACAAATCAAAAGATCATGTGGCAATTAGGCATGTCTCTGTCCAGAAAGCGCCGGGCAATTGCATATTAAGTGCTCGAAAGGTTCCCACTTTTCCTTATCCATGTAACTTCAGCAGAAGTCATTTGATGGTACCTTAAGCAAGTTTATTTACAGCAACCACCGTCGAAGTTTCTTCTCTTGGCTCTTGGAAGCGCACATCTGTCGTGTAGTCTCACAGGTGCCTCTATCTGCCCGTCTCTGATTAGACTCTTTCGATTAGTCTCCCGTAAAACCAATGTGAGATCCTAATGAAACTACTAAGACATCGAATTTTGACATCAAACAAATCCGAGAGTTCGTGTAGTTTCCTAAATCCCAATAAAACATGTGCCTGTCCAAAAAACAGACAGATAAAGTTTTCGATTGTTTCCAACTTCTCCTCATTCATGCCTCACCGGCAGAAGTCATTTGACGGCTTTTTAAAAACGAAACTACTAAGATATCGAATTTTCACATAAAAACCAATCAAAGAGATCATTCCCTTATAATACATGTGTCTGTCCAGAAATGACAGATAAAACTGTCGATAGTGTACGGCTTCTCCTCATCCATGTCTCCACGGCAGAAGTCATTTGGCGCAACTTTAAATTACAGAAACCACCGTCGAAATAGCAGCTCTTGAAAGCGATAGCAGCCTACTTCTGAGCTCTTGATTAAGAGAAGGTCAAATCTGTCGTGTTAGACGCAGGCACCTTTATCTGCCCATCTCTGATTTGTCTCCCTCGCGCATGAAACCTGTAGATTTTGCTTTAAAGTTTCTTAAGGGAAACCAAATCATTCCAATTCCTTAGTTTGCACTCTAGCGAACTCATAAGATTTGCAATTCCCTGGAATATCCCTGTGCCCTAGGACCTATATTAGTCGTATGTCCAAACTGCTTGTCCATCTCATTAAAGGACGTGTGGCTGTTAAGGCAGCTCTTGTTACCAGGAATATTGGACTCATAAGACTAGATCGCGACTTGGCTGTCCAAATAGATGCTAGCCGCGATTGTAGACAAGACATTGCATCTCAGTAGAGCTGCAAAACTATCGATGGTACTATCGATAGTATCGATAGTTTTTTTTGAAATGGACTATCGATAGTTTTTACCCGATAGCGATACTATCGCCGAATAAACATTAGCCTCATATAGATTGTCATTTGATGAAAAATTAATCAAAAAGTGAACAATTTGTAAACTTTGTATATTATTTTGGAAAAATCTTACGTTTTAAAGTATAAAGACAATGATAGTAATCTCGTGTGAATATTATTGCGAAATAAAAGGTCTGGACAGAACAAGCAAAACACGGTGGAAGATCGCCGTAGTAAAATAGACTGGAGTGGCGTTGAACGGCAAAAACTATCATTTATGGGTCCACAAGTACCCAGTTTTAATGGAAAACAACGTAATTTTATGCAAAAACTTACAATTATTTAAAATACTCGATACTATCGATAGTATCGATAGTTTAAAAACAAACTATCGAAAATATCGAATGGGACGACTATCGATAGTTTTGCAGCTCTACATCTCAGCCAATTTTGTTATTGTCAGCTTCTCTGCCTGGTAAACACTGCAATCTTCCACAAAATTTCAATTTAAAAACAGCTTCGACTTAAGCTCCCCTAAATATACTCCGAAGCCCATTACATTAATTACATAAACCACCGTCAAAATATCACCTCCTGGAAGCGATATCTGCCCACTTCTAAGGTTTTTATCAAGAGAAGCCCAAATTTGTTGTGTAAGGCACAGGCACAACTATTTTCACATTTTGGGTTAGTTTCCCTCGCGGATCAAACCTGTAGATTTTGGTTTCAAATTTTTGGAGGCATTTCAAGTGATTAGAGGCAACTCATTCCGATTCCGTAGTTAGTTTCCAGTCTTGTGGGCTCATTAGCTTTGCAATTCCCTGGAATGTCACTGTACCCGGGGACTCATATTAGTCGTGTGTCCAAACTGTTTGGCTATCTCATTTAAGGACGTGCTGCAGTTATGGGCGGATCTTGATAACCTTTACATATCATGAATAAACTGATCGTATATTCCTTTAAAATGGAGGAATACCAGAGTCGTCTTTATCCCGAAGGCTGAGAAAAACTCCCACACCATTCTGAAGACATTTAGATCAATTAGTCTATAATCATTTTTGTTAGACACATTGCAACGAATGATAGACCCATATTTACATGGATTAATTGGCCCACGGTTGCTTTCGACTAGGCAACATGCATACAACAAGGGTAGATCAACGGAAACAGCTCTTTATGAGCTCGTTGGTAACATCGAGAGATGGTACTGTGAAATAGAGGAAGCTTTTAATAATTCATCCCAGACTCGATAATTGTGGCCTTGTCTGGTCTAGGAGTGAACCATGGGATCGTTTTAATGGTGGAAAAATGAACTTGCCAATATACGCATATCGTTTGACTTGGGAGCGTCTGTCATATCTCGATTTGTCAATAGGGGCACGCAGCAGGAAGCTGTTCTTTTGTCGCTTCTTCGGAATCTGGCACTGAATTTAATGGAGCTCTCTTTAGAATGACGTGGTTGTCATATTGACGCATATGCTAAAGATGGAGCGGTACAGTAAAAGCACCTGAAAATATTAAGGGACATTCTCTGAAAGATATGCCTAAAAGAGCAAGAGACTGTGGTCTGGAAGTTAATTCAAGTAAAACCGAACTTGTCTATTTAGGAATTCCTGCTTTTGATCCTATTTCTCTGGACGGCACTGAAATCACCGTGTCAAGTATCTTGAAGTATTTCTAAATAGGAAGTTGAATTTCATGCGTAATTTTAAGAAATTTTGAGAAAACCAACGAGTGCTTTATATTCCTGTAAAAAATTGATGAGGATTTAGTTGTTCACTAGATTTAGAGGTGCATTCAATTCTGCTGCATGCAATCAATGCTTGGTGGCCTGCTTTAGAGACAAAAGGGAACTGTGTCTTTAATATGAAGATAGAGAGCATGGCGTCGATATTACCGCTGGAGCTCTTCGTACTACACCTACGGCTGCATTAGAAATCCTCCTCCACCTATTACCGTTGGACATATTGGGTAGGCAGTATGGGGCAACGTCTGCAATTCGATTTAAGCACACTGCAATGGAATATCTGAGATTGTGGTCATAGCGCTATTTTGAAAAATATAACAATACCACAAAATATGGATTGTGCTCAGACTACGAGCATTTTTGAACGCCACTTTACCTCTATGATACCATCCAGGAAGTTTTGAATGGGAGGTATTCCGGGTAGTGGAACCTCTATAAATTTGTACACAGATGGATTAAAGCTACACGAACAAGTGGGCTTCAGAGTCTATTCGAAAGAGCTTGGGTTGAGTCTGGCTCGAAGATTTCCAGATCATTGCAGTTTTACCAGGCAGAAGGCAAATTGGATCTGAAATTGGTTTGACGGCAGGGACTAGTACGGGAACCTCATTGCCGTCCCGTGGTATCTTAAAGGACTTTAGACTCTATGTGTGCTGTCGTACAACGTCAGCAGCCACTTACAACCTAATATAATTACACGAAAACAATCTCTTGCTCATTTAGACAGCTCTTTTCGTGCCATCTGACGAATGTTCCTAAATATTGTTAAGTGGTTTTCGTGTACCGATATGGCGATGTCGTGGTCAATCACTATACGCATGAATGAGTTTATAATTCGTTCCATTGTCTTTAACCAAAATTATGATGGACTTATTGGTCCGAAATCCTTCGGGACATTGCACAGAGGGCCAGCATGATCCAATTCCGGCCAAAAGTCTTTATCGTTGTTGGATCCGCCTGAAAATGTGCTTCTATCGGAATTCGAGGTCGCTGATTTCAAAATTTAGCTAAAAACCAAAAAAATCAAAATGGCGGATCCAATATGGCGGACAATTTTTTTTTTTAAATTGTCCGATTGAACTCAAATTTGGTTTTATGCGGGTCTTGGAGCTACTGAATAAGAATTGTTACTCCGAATTTTGAAAAACAAAATGGCGGACTAAACTTGCTTCTTAAAGTTTAAAGAATGATCCAACTCCGGCCAAAAGTCTTTATCGTTGTTGGATCCGGCTGAAAATGTGCTTCTAAAGTATTTCGGGGTCACTGATCTCAAAATTTAACTCAAAACTAAAACAAGTAAGAAAGCTATATTCCGCTGTGCCGAATCTTTAAATACCCTCCACAATGTTAACCAATGCACAATGGTTTCGCAGACGACCTTTCTTGGCCAAAATTCAATTTCCTCAAAATTGATTTTATAGAAAATCGTTAACACTTACAAACAACAGAAAACATATTTTGTTTTTGTATACTCATTTAGCGTTCAAAAAAAAATTTAAATAAAAATAAAAAAAAAGTATTTTTTAAATTTCAATTATTTTTTTGAGTTTAAATACAAAAAATTTCTTATAATATTATACATGGAAAAAAAAACTATAAAAATTTTTAACACAAAACCTATTTCAAACCAAAAATTTTTCCATTTTTGAAATTTTGGCCAAGAAAAGTGTTGAACGGAACCATAGTGCAATGTAAATATTTAAAAAACAAAAAAAAAAAAAAAATATTTTATAAGTATGTATGAAAATTATATAAAAATTATGAAAATTGTATAAAAGCAACCACGTGTATTACACATACTACGTATTTTTTTACTTCTATTAATACAAATGGCGCGCTGCCACGCCATATCATGCAGGTTTGTATTGAAACTCATCTCAATTGCTCATAGCTTCTTAACCCCTAGACTGATTTTGCCATAATTGGTACCAAAATAACCAGAAAAACGTTGAGAACAATAAAATATGAACCTATTTAAAATTTTATTTGAATATGTCAACCATGAGCCAAGATAAATCATTTTAAAATTTTGGGTTAAATTGCTGGTGCCTCGCCCCATTGTGCGATTCGGCCCAAATTTTTTGTGAGTGTTAGGAATGATAAAATAACATTAAATTCAAAGTTTCGTTTACATTCATTCAACAGGTGTCAAGTTATAGCATTTATTTTTTGTAAAATTCACATTTTCACTCATCAAAATTTACATTTTCACTCATAACTTTTAAAATACTTAACCGATTTAAAAAAAAACCCATCAGATTCTGCCTAGGAGAATTACGCAACTTTTGGTACCCCAGGCGTTTAAATCGGTTCTGGATTATAGCCAAAAACGTGATTTCAACAGACAGACAGACAGACGGACGGACAGACAGACAGACAGACATCGCTAGATCGACTTAGAATCGATCAAGGATCATGAATATATATACTTTATTGGGTCCTAAACCAATATTTCAATGTGTTACATACGGAATGACAAACTTATATATACCCTCTATCACTAGAGTGGAGGGTATAAAAATCAAAATGGCGCATCCAATATGGCGGACAATTTTTTTTAATAATTGTCCGATTTAACTCAAATTTTGTTTTAAGGGGATATTGGAATTACTGAATCAGAATTACTGGCGTGAATTTTGAAAAACAAAATGGCGGACTAAATATGCTTAGTAAAGTTTGTTACAAGTAATTAAAAAACAGTTATATTCCTTTTCTTTGTTGAAGCTAGCTGAAAGTGTGACCTAGTAAATTTCCGAATCTGTTATCTTAAAATCGAACTGATAAAATTCAATATGGCGGAAACAATATGGAGACTAGATTTGTTAACTTTGTCTGATCTAACTAAAAATTAGTTTAAAGAGTATTAAGAGTGTCTGAAGTTAAATCTACGCACATAATTTTTATATATATTTTTTTTTATTTTTGATATAAATATGGAAATGGTGTAAATGACTTATTTAGTCTCAGAAAAGCTTTTGGAAATGGTGACGACAAATTATTCACTTTTTTTTTATTTTGGAAATTCAATAAAAAATCTTTGAATTTAATTGGAAATGATATTTTCCATAATTCTACAAAAAAAATAGAAATGTAGATTCTTTTTTTTTTCCTACACTTTAGGCACTCTCTGACGATAAAAAAACTATTCAAGCCGTAAAACATTATTTTGGGTTAAATTATTTTTTCAAAAACAAATCCAGGACCACTGCATATATAGCTGTAATTTCGCCATTTATCATTTCGAGCAAGTTTGGGCAACTTTTTTCGAAAGATATGGATCCATTCTATATCAAAAAAAATATAGACCGATTGTATCGAACTGAGGATCGCTGAGGATTTTTTCGGCGCGAGGTAAATATCTAAAAAATTATAACTTTTTTCACAAAAAACGCGAAATGCTGCCAGGCAAATGAGTTATATTTGTCCGTGTTATTTTCGTTACAAAGGCTTATATATAAGGTTGAACCACGCAAACAAAAAGTTAAACATTAGCAATAGAAGTTTGGAAAAAAAATTAAAAAAGTATCTCAACTTTTAAAAATGTTTTACTAACTTTTTTAACTTTGAAGACCTGTCAAAGGAAAGGGTGTAATTGGATCATAAAGATAAGTTCAGAAAACCTGCTTCTATATATGCCCAACAAACTGGTAAACATTTTTTTGAGAATTTACAAATAAGGACTTTTGGCCGGAAATCGATCTGTCTGGCCCTCTGTGCATTGTGGGAGTTCTCAAACCTTTTCAACAAAATATACCAGCCCAGTTTATGCAGCTCTCCAAGACTTTGCCTTATTCAAGAGCTTTCTGCAGGGATCTCTACTTTTCTGCAATACATTTTACCACAAAGGAGGCTTCTTTTTGTCCCTAGACTCTGTCGAAGGACTTACTACAAACATTTCTTATTTTTTTAACTAGACAATTAGTTTCGGTTAAACTATGCGCTTCAGATAAGGTTAGATAACTCAGAAAAGTCTTCCTTTATTTCACTCAATTTGTTTTCTTTAGATTTCTTAAACTGGACCACGTTACGCGATTAAAAATTCAATATAGCTGATCAATTTCTTAGGAATCAAAACACATTATTATGATCTGCAGATATCGTAAGCCAACCGTTAATGCAAAAATTAATGCTTGTGGATCAAACTGAATAGAATTTTCTTCTGATGCATCAGACTTTTTGTAGGTTCTTTTTTGAGAGTGAGATATTCCAGAGAAATATCCATATAAAATATGAACATCATATTTAAAGTTAACTATCAAACTATCTTCGTAGTTTTTTTTTATATTTTTGGTGTTTTGTCTTCTCTTTTCTCTTTTTCTATTTCTAAATTTTTATTATATCTCCATTAAAACGAGAACTAAATGGACTCTTTTAAGGCAATAATATATTTTCAATCTATTCCAAATCTAAATGTTATTGACTTGATATTCAAATCTAAATGTTTTTCACTTGATATTCAGTACATAATAATACTAATCATTTAATATTACTATAATTGAAGATTGTTCCAGAACATATTGAGAGTCGACCATTATACAATCCCGATAAACCGGGTATAGAACAAGGTAAAATTGAAATGTGGGTAGATATGTTTCCTATGGATATGCCTTTGCCGGGGCCGTCGGTGGATATATCACCGCGTAAACCAAAAGCTTATGAATTACGTATTATAATATGGAATACCGATGATGTGGTCTTGGAAGATGATGCTTTCTTTACGGGAGAAAAAATGTCAGATATTTATGTTAAAGGGTAGGAGTTAAACAAAATAATATACAATTGAAAGATATTTTCTTTAATACAAATATTTCTTTTATAGATGGCTTAAAGGACCCCAAGATTGTCAATCAACTGATATTCACTACCGTTCCTTGACTGGAGAGGGTAATTTTAATTGGCGTTTTATATATCCCTTTGAATATTTGGCAGCCGAAGAGAGAATTGTTCTCTCTCGTAGAGAATCTTTATTTAGTTGGGATGAAACTGAGGTGAAAATACCAGCACGTTTGGAATTACAAGTATGGGATGCAGATCATTTTTCAGCTGATGATTTTTTGGGTAAAAATATATTTTCTAACGTAAAATTTCAATTAACGCAATTTTTTATCTTTTAAGGTGCCATTTCGTTCGATTTAAATCGTTTTGCTCGTGGTGCTAAATCTTCCAAATTATGTACTTTGGATATGCTGAAAACGGATAATGTACCTACGGTGAATATTTTCAAGCAAAAACGTGTTCGTGGTTGGTGGCCTTTTTATATTAAAAAACAAAATGAAGAAATGGAATTGACGGGTAAAGTTGAAGCTGAATTTCATTTACTGACAAAAGAAGAAGCCGAACAGAATCCAGCCGGTTTTGGCCGTAATGAACCCGATCCATTAGAGAAACCTAAGTAAGTTTTTAATATTGTGTAATAAAATTTAGATTTTTTTTTTAATTTATTGTAATAGAACCTGTTTCGGCACCGGTTTTTTGTATCACCGGTAACAAAAGACCGATTAGAGATTTGTTGTCTGGTAATTTAAATGGGAATGGTACTCATATTTTAATCTTTCAATCTACTCTGATAGCCAGGCAGCACTTCAAACACAGTCTTCTTGGGAGTTTAAATCAAAACTGACACTAGATTGTTTTGATATCCTCCAAAAAAGCTGACCGGGCAAAAAAATACCCTATTTTGGATCCCTGATCATAGAGCTTTCAAGAGTAATAAGATAGCGGAAGAGCTTGCAAGGGATGCCTCCGCAACTTCTACGACCAGACCCGAACCCTATTGTGGCGTTAATTGATGTACCTTCTTGACCATGATTCAGGGTTTGAAGAGGACAGACTTCTTAAACTTATGGGAGAATTCTGGGGGTCAATGACAATCCAAAGCATTCATTAGGAACATTGAACACAGTTTCATTTAAGTTTATAGATCTTGCCACAAGGGTCTCAGTGCCGCCCGTAAGATTAGATCTCCCCTCGAATAATAAAATAATAATAAAAGGAAGGGGTGTGTTGGCCAAAAACTAGGTCTGAATCCTTTCTAAAAAGGGTTCTAGGTGAGCTTAGTCTAGAGTCAGTTCTTGGTCATAAAATCATGCATTTAAGGTTAAAAGTAAACAGTTTCATATCCGGTTTTAAAGACATGGTGAAGTAAAATCGCTTCCAAAAAGGTTATTAGAAGGATTTGTTAAATTAATATTAATTTGTATAAATTCTTACTCTATATTTGTAAAGACTTTATTCTTCTTATTCAACTATCAATTAATACCAAGTCTTCGAAAAACTTACCTGAAAAAAAAAGAAAAAATAATATTTAATTAATTGCACTGTTGAACAAATTTAGAGAAATTCGTAATCCTATAAATTCACGGGATCCCAAAAAATCCCGTGATCCCGAAAAATCCCGGGATCCCGGGATTTCGATTTTCAAATCCCGAATCCCGGGATTTTAAAAAAACCTATCCCGTTTAAAAGCCTAGTTCCATAGTACGAAATTCCTAAAAGTTTTTTTTTAGAAAGTTTTGTTTTGATGAAGGATCCTGCATTCCAAAAATCAGGTTTTATGACCATTATTTCAGAAGATCGAAAAAGTACCAAAGTACACATAGAAGCGAAATTTTCTAAAATGTACTTTTGCCAATTGTTTTTTTTTTCGCTGGATGATCCTACAATAAAAATTGCAGGTTTCTGTGACCATGATTTCAGGAGAAAAGAAAGTACAAATTACACTATTTTACCCATTTTTGTCCCGTTGGAATGAGAATTTTGAAAATGTACTTTTGTCGGAATGTACACCACAGATTAATACAATACACCACAGATTAATACAGACACGACAGTAGAGTTTTATAATAAAAAAGCGGAGAAAAAGTAAGCGATTTTAGGAGATAACAGAGCTGTTTCACTCAAAAAATTATGTCATTAACTGTTTGTAGTTTATTTAAAAAGTTTTCCGTTTAGTCGTTTTTAAAAGAAAAAACATTTGTTTAATGTTCAGTTTTTATTAATGACTACTTCAGTCCTTTGTTCATTAACATTTAATTTTTAAAGTCATTTATTTTTGTTCTGTAAGTAAAAACTACTGATTATTCTTTTGATTTTTAATGATTTGTGTAAGTAATTTTTTTTAAATTGTTGGTATTTTTTAATGAAATATCATTAGTTTTTACCTACACAAGTAGTTATTTTTTTGTAGAAAAAAAAATCAAAAAATTATTTATAGAAATATAAAAACATGTTTGTATCAAGTGACTTTGGCACGATGGGTAGAGTGTCTGGCCAGAATGTAGTTGATTGCGGGATCGATTCCCCAAAAATTTTATTAAAAATTTTTAAAAAAATATTTCAATAAAAAATTGTAAAAAATTACCTACGAAATCATTAATTTTTATTGTTTTCGTAGGTTATTTTTTTGAAATTTGTTGGTAAAAATAACAGAACTATCATTAATTTTTAATGTTTTCGTAGGTTATTTTTTTCGAATTTGTTGGTAAAAAAGAGTGAAAAAACGTAATTTTTTAATGTTTCATGTTATTTATTTTAGAAAATATGAAAGTAGACCATCAAATGGACAAAATCACCAAAGGGTTTTGCAAAGTCAGTTCGGATTTCTTTTTTATAGCCCACTGAAGTTTTCATTTTTTTATCAAAGGCGTTTGGAAAACGTCAAAAATACTATAATAAGAACACATCTGAGCTTCAAAATATGATTTGATGTCTTCATCAAATTTTTTATGGCGGTTCTTTTCTTAGAACATTTTAACCCTCTAACTGCCATTTTAAGGGGTCATTTTAGTCCTTTTTCAAAAACTAAACACAGAAGTCTAATAAAACGTCCATTTAGAGGGTTAAAATGTTCTACAAATATTTTCCTCATAAAATTTAACTAGGGGTTGTCAAATGGTCAAAGTTTGTGCGACATGCGCAAAGTGCTTAAAAAGGGTCAAGTATAAATAATCAATGTTTGTTATTTTTTTACCAAAGCAGTGTTAAAAATTATCGACAAAAAACAGCGCAAATATACTTTTGAGCTAAAAATGATGTTCTGATGTGTTATATAAAATTTTATGATGATTCTTTTCTTTGACCAAATTAACCCTCTAGCTTCTGTTTTAAAGGGTCATTTTTGTCCTTTTTTAAAAAAAATACAAAAAAGTCTATAAAAAAGGCAGTTAGAGGGTTAAAATGTTTTACAAATATTTTCTGTATCAAATTTTACTAGGGCACGTCTAAGACAGAAAGTTCGCCCAGCATATAGAAAATGCTTAAAAATTAAAAAGTATTAAATTTTTTTTTTTATATTTTTTTGGGGCCGCAATATAAAAAAAAAACAAGTAACAAAGTTAAATTCGACTTTGTCGAATGTATTAATACCCTCCACGATGTAAAAAAGTTTATTTGCAAAAAAAACAAAAAAAAAATTAAAAAAAAAATCCGCGAAAAAAAATTTTTGATAAAAAAAAAAATTCGACGAAAATATTTTATTTGTTTTTTAAATACGTTTGTACTTGTTTAAATACCATTCGGTGGTCAATTCTGTTCACATGTGTCAACCAGCAGCCGAATTAAAGCATTTTGTGTTTTTAAAAAAATATGTTTGTACTTGTATAAATACCATTCGGTGATCAATTCTGTTCACATGTGCCAACCAGCAGCCGAATGAAAGCATTTTGTGAACCGATTTCGCTCAAATGCAATACCAAACTACTTAGGGCAAGAACAAGTAAATATGCTAAGTCTTAGTTATATCTGTTTAATACTTTGGCCGTGATCACCATTTCCACAGACGGACAGGCATCGCTAGAATGTCTTAAAATCGATCACTGATCAATAATATATATGGGGGTTTTCGTGTCAACTGACACAACTTTTGATCCCGATCTACTATCCTATTGGATAGCAGTGCAGACACAATTTTTTTTTTTAAATCCAAAACTTGTTTGACTTTTTTTGTCAAATCGGGCCCTTTTTTTGACTCAAAAGAAAGCTTAGGTGTTTTCCCCACCTAATTCTTCTTCGCCTCAAATATATTTTTGCTCCACCAACAAATTTCCGCTAGAACGGCATCACGCGACTTTTTCCCAAGATATCTGATATGGTGATCACGGCCAAAGTATACCAATACCAAAACAAACTAAGTTATGAACAAAAATGTAGGAACACCTCGAAAATTGTGGTACATTCAACATAACCTAAAAACACAAAATGCTTTTATTCGGCTGCTGGTTGGCACATGTGAACAGAATTGATCACCGAATGGTATTTAAACAAGTACAAACATATTTTTTTACAAAAAAAAATATTTTCGTCGATTTTTTTTTTACCAAAAATTTTTTTTGTCGATTTTTTTTTTTAAATGTTTGTTTTGTTTTTTAGCAAGTAAACTTTTTTACATTGTGGAGGGTATCAATACATTCGTCAAAGTCGAATTTAACTTTTTTATTTATTTTTTTATTTCGGCAAAAAAAAAAAAATTTAATACTTTAAAATTTTTAAGCATTTCTATATGCTGTACGAACTTTCTGTCTTAGACGTGCCCTAGTAAAATTTGATGCAAAAAATATTTGTAAAACATTTTAACCCTCTAACTGCCTTTTTTTATAGACTAAGTATTTTGTATTTCTTTTAAAAATGGACAAAAATGACCCTCTAAAACGGGAGCTAGAGGGTTAATTTGGTCAAAGAAAAGAATCATCATAAAATTTTATAAAACACATCAGAACATCATTTTTAGCTCAAAAGTATATTTGCACTGTTTTTTGTCGATATTTTTAACACTGCTTTGGTAAAAAAAAATAACAAACATTGATTATTTATACTTGACCCTTTTTAAGCACTTTGCGCATGTCGCACAAACTTTGACCATTTGACAACCCCTAGTGAAATTTTATGAGGAAAATATTTGTAGAACATTTTAACCCTCTAAATGGACGTTTTATTAGACTTCTGTGTTTAGTTTTTGAAAAAGGACTAAAATGACCCCTTAAAATGGCAGTTAGAGGGTTAAAATATTCTAAGAAAAGAACCGCCATAAAATTTCACTGAAGACATCAAATCATATTTTGAAGCTCAGATGTGTTCTTATTATAGTATTTTTGCCGTTTTCCAAACGCCTTTGATAAAAAAAATGAAAACTTCAGTGGGCTATAAAAAAGAAATCCGAACTGACTTTGCAAAACCCTTTGGAGATTTTGTCCACTTGATGGTCTACTTTTATATGGCGTTGAAGGCATTGAGGCTCAATGCGATGACCCAAAATTTGTTGCACAGTGTAATTACTGGGATGGTTTTCAATTGTTTATTCACTGGTTTTAAGTGTGTTTTTCATTTGTTTTTCATTTGTTTTTGCCTGCAAAATATTTTGAGTGTTTTAGCTGGTTTAAATTTCAATTTGTGTTTTTGCTAATTTATACCAAAATATGCAAAAATATGCACTAAAAAGTAAGAAATATGCACAAAATATGCACTTAAAACCAAAATATGCAAAAATGCATTTTCACCAAAATATGCAAAAACAAATCGATGCCACTTTACGTAAATTTCTTGATTCGGAATGATAATTTGTCGATATCGTTTTTAGACTATCGTCAAAAAAACATGCTTTGCATGGAAATCACATCCCTAGTGATGAGATAATAAAATAATTTAAATTGTTTTCTTTGCTTACAAAAAATTTATGGTCAAAAGAATTGGAGGTCAAAACATGTGGATTTCTTCTACTGTACTTAAAAAATTTCATTGTTTGTTTGGGTTGTTGGAAAAATTATTTGATAACTGAATAAAAGCTATTGAACAATTTTTTAAATTTTTAATGTTTGAACTTGGAAAAAATCGACTTTGAAATATTTTTAAAAAATGTTTTGAAAAATGTCTATTAATAATTTCAATTTTTAGATCGACCCTCGTTGTTTGTTAATTACTCAATCTATTAAGCTTAAATTAAAGCTTTAGAAATTACACATATAACGGTTTTTAAATGTCTGTCAAAGGGTTAAGGAAATTACATCTATTTAATTAAAAAAAAAACATTTTATTTTAATTTTTCTAATAAATTACTTTGTTTATCTTTAATTTCAGTCGTCCAGATGCTTCGTTTATGTGGTTCGTGAATCCTTTAAAATCTATACGTTATATTGTGTGGCACAATTATAAATGGGCCATACTGAAGGCCCTTCTGCTATGTGCCATTGCATTATTCTTTGTACTATTTGTTTATTCAGTACCTGGTTATTCGGTTAAAAAAATTCTAGGAGCTTAAAAATTATACATACATAATTAGTAATTTCTTTAAAACTAATTCTAAATTTAAATTAATTATTAAATCTTAATCTTAAGTATGAAAAAAAATTTTTGTAATTGAAGTGTTTGAAAATGAAGTGAAAACACACAGAGGGTTGTACCTGATTTTGTTGGTAGTTCTAGTATACAATTTAAAATTTCTTTTTTTAATATAAAAGAAAAGAAATTTCTTTGAGTGTACTTATTAATATAAGAATGTGTATTTTGTAGTTAGTCTTTTTTCAAAAAAAAAAAAATATCAGAGGGTTTCAGGGTACTAGAAAATAGGGATACAAATATGAAAAGGAACAAAAAGTGCAAAATAAAAATGTGTATATTGTATAAACTATAAAATTTATTACAAAACAAACAAAAAAAAATTATGCTCAAAACAACAAAAAAACTTTTAATTTAAGGTGAAAACAAGTGAGAGTGTCAAATTCGGATATGCCGAATCTTTTATACCCTCCAACATGATAAGAAAAAAACTATTTACAGGGCGTTTTTTGGGGTGTGGGCTTTGGCGGGGCGGCATAGGACACAATTTGATAATTATTTAAACTATTTTTTATATCTACGCTCTCAAAAGGGGAGGGCCAAGAAACGACATTTTCTGATCCGACATTTTCTGATGGAATTTTTCTAAAAAATGTCTCAGAATCTGAGACTTTTTCTATAAGAAAAATGTCTCAGATTCTGAGACTTTTTCAATAAGAAAAATGTCTCGGAATCTGAGATTTTTCTATACGAAAAATGTCGCAGAATCTGAGACTTTTTCTATAAGAAAAATGTCGCAGAATCTGAGACTTTTTCTATAAGAAAAATGTCGCAGAATCTGAGACTTTTTCTATAAGAAAAATGTGGCAGAATCTGAGACTTTTTCTATAAGAAAAATGTCGCAGAATCTGAGACTTTTTCTATAAGAAAAATGTCGCAGAATCTGAGACTTTTTCTATAAGAAAAATGTCGCAGAATCTGAGACTTTTTCTATAAGAAAAATGTCGCAGAATCTGAGACTTTTTCTATAAGAAAAATGTCGCAGAATCTGAGACTTTTTCTATAAGAAAAATGTCGCAGAATCTGAGACTTTTTCTATAAGAAAAATGTCGCAGAATCTGAGACTTTTCTATAAGAAAAATGTCGCAGAATCTGAGACTTTTTCTATAAGAAAAATGTCGCAGAATCTGAGACTTTTTCTATAAGAAAAATGTCGCAGAATCTGAGACTTTTTCTATAAGAAAAATGTCGCAGAATCTGAGACTTTTTCTATAAGAAAAATGTCGCAGAATCTGAGACTTTTTCTATAAGAAAAATGTCGCAGAATCTGAGACTTTTTCTATAAGAAAAATGTCGCAGAATCTGAGACTTTTCTATTAGAAAAATGTCGCAGAATCTGAGACTTTTTCTATAAGAAAAATGTCGCAGAATCTGAGACTTTTTCTGTAAGAAAAATGTCGCAGAATCTGAGACTTTCTATAAGAAAAATGTCGCAGAATCTGAGACTTTTTCTATAAGAAAAATGTCGCAGAATCTGAGACTTTTTCTATAAGAAAAATGTCGCAGAATCTGAGACTTTTTCTATAAGAAAAATGTCGCAGAATCTGAGACTTTTTCTATAAGAAAAATGTCGCAGAATCTGAGACTTTTTCTATAAGAAAAATGTCGCAGAATCTGAGACTTTTTCTATAAGAAAAATGTCTCAGAATCTGAGACTTTTTCTATATGAAAAATGTCTCAGAATCTGAGACTTTTTCTATAAGACAAATGTCTCAGAATCTGAGACTTTTTCTATAAGACAAATGTCTCAGAATCTGAGACTTTTTTCTATAAGAAAAATGTCTCAGAATCTGAGACTTTTTCTATAAGAAAAATGTAACAGAATCTGATACTTTTTCTATAAGAAAAATGTCGCAGAATCTGAGACTTTTTCTATAAGAAAAATGTCACAGAATCTGAAACTTTTTCTATAAGAAAAATGTCTCAGAATCTGAGACTTTTCTATAAGAAAAATATCTCAGAATCTGAGACTTTTTCTATAAGAAAAATATCTCAGAATCTGAGTCTTTTTCTATAAGAAAAATGTCTCAGAATCTGAGACTTTTTCTATAAGAAAAATGTCTCAGAATCTGAGACTTTTTCTATAAGAAAAATGTCTCAAAATCTGAGACTTTTTCTATAAAAAAAATGTCTCAGAATCTGAGACTTTTTCTATAAGAAAAATGTCTCAGAATCTGAGACTTTTTCTATAAGAAAAATGTCTCAGAATCTGAGACTTTTTCTATAAGAAAAATGTCTCAGAATCTGAGACTTTTTCTATAAGAAAAATGTCTCAGAATCTGGGACTTTTTCTATAAGAAAAATGTCTCAGAATCTGAGACTTTTTCTATAAGAAAAATGTCTCAGAATCTGAGACTTTTTCTATAAGAAAAATGTCTCAGAATCTGAGACTTTTTCTATAAGAAAAATGTCTCAGAATCTGAGACTTTTTCTATAAGAAAAATGTCTCAGAATCTGAGACTTTTTCTATAAGAAAAATGTCTCAGAATCTGAGACTTTTTCTATAAGAAAAATGTCTCAGAATCTGAGACTTTTTCTATAAGAAAAATGTCTCAGAATCTGAGACTTTTTCTATAAGAAAAATGTCTCAGAATCTGAGACTTTTTCTATAAGAAAAATGTCTCAGAATCTGAGACTTTTCTATAAGAAAAATTTTTTCTATAGGAAAAATGTCTCAGAATTTGAGACTTTTTCTATAGGAAAAATGTTTCAGAATATGAGACTTTTTCCTAAAAGAAAAATGTTTCAAAATCTGAGACTTTCTATAGAAAAAAAAGTCGCAGAAACTGAGACTCAGAATTTGAGACTTTTTATGTAGGAAAAATTACCGGGTCTGGTGAAGAGCCCCCTTAAGCGTTTTTGACAAAGATTTTTTGATTACCTGAATTGCCTAAACGATATCTCATTGACGTGTCTAGAAGAATATCTAAGGGAATCGGTCCTAACCTAAGAAAAATGTCTTAGATTTTGAGACTTTTTCTGTAGGAAAAATGTCTGAGACTTTTTTTTGAGGAAAAATATTTTAGAATCTGAGACTTTTTTTATGGGAAAAATGGTTCGGAATTTAAGACTTCTGATCAAAACTTTTCATTTAACAAAAATACAAACAACGTGTTAAAAATTGCTTTTTTTAGAGGTTGGTTTAGTTCTTTGAGGGGGGAATTTTTTCTCCATGGTCTGATTTTGACCATTTCCGAACTTAACCAGACTAGGACCATAAGACATATTCTGGCTAAACTTCAGGAGTCTAGCTCTTTTCGTTTGGACTGTATCATGCTTTCCACAGAATGTCTTCGAGTCTATCTTGGATCAATAATATATATGGGGTCCCCGACCGATATTTTATTGTATTACACACGGAATGACAAAGTATACCCCCATGCTGTAGTTGGAGGGAATAAAAAAAATAATAACGTTGCTTTTTTCAGAAAATTAAAATGCTGAACTACAGAAACACACTAAGAAAAATTATCTAAGCAAATTCTGCGAAATGTGAACAGTCTTCAAGAGAGAACTTTTTGTCCTGGTCTGAATTTGGCCATTTGCGAATTTAACCTGCCAATAATCGGTTAAACCTTTCCACAGACAAGCGGACGTATAGTCATAGAATGGCTTAGAATGAATCATGAATAAATAATAGATATCGAGGGCCTATATTCAAAACCCTCTATCTTCCATTTTCACAAAAATGACTTTTTGATGGCAAAATATTCCTTAAAACGGCCCTCATCTATGGTGTAAAATTCAGAACAAAAATATTTTTTTTTGCTATTTTATTTGCATTTTTGGTTTTCTCTATCTCTTACACAATTATTTTCTCTGAATGCAAATCCCTCTATCTTTTCAAATAATTAATTTATAAATATTTTTTTTTGAATAATTTCATCATGCATTACATGTTTTCATACTAATTTTTGCATGCTGCACATGAATTTGTCAACAAAATTCCAGAACCGCGATTTTGGTCCACTGATGCTAATTTTTTCTGAAAATTCTTGTTTAACTTTTTGAAAAATATGGCTCAAAATTTGTATGTCTTGTGTACATTATGAAACAAAAAATTTAATCTTAAAAATCCCGATGCTGATCAGCATCTGTGGACCAAAATTGCGCTTTTAATTTTTTTACTATTTTTTACATAACATACTCAGCAGTTTGTCAACTTTTGAGACGAATTCGGTAAAAAAATAATTTTTGTCTTAAAAATCCGCAATTGTGGACCAAAACCGCGATTTCGGAAATATTTATAAGCCGTTATCATTAATAAATTACGTTAAAAATTCACCGATGTCGCAAATGAAATCATAATAATTCATTTTTATTAAAATGCAAAACCCTCTATCTGATCATTTTCATTCATGTACTTAATATTTTTGAGAAACAAACCCCTCTATCTATCCTCTAAAATCCCCAATAGTGCAAAATTTTAAAAACGATTCATATGTGAGATTCAGTAGTTGATTTAAAAAAATATTGTAGAATATCGAATTTTAATTACTCTGACAATACGCGAAATAAACAGTTTTTTGGCTCTCCTGAAAAGTTGTGTTTTTTTAGATAGAGGGTTTTGAATATAGGCCCTCGATATACATACTTTTTAGGGACATTGACCAATATTTCGAAACGCCTTACACAAAATAACAATGTGAGTATACTTGTAATTGGAGCCTCGGAGTGAACATGTGCTAAAAATGACTTGGAAAACTTTTTTTGTTTTTCTGTAAGGACAGTTGATTTCAGGCTCTAATTATAATTATGTATTATAATTTTTAAATCATGTTATATATGGTTTGAATTGAGAAAGGTTCATGCGTTTTTGGACAAACAAATTTCTTAAAAATGTCCTGAAATTTCTTTAGCTTTTTTTGTTTTTCTTGGTGCGGTTAAAAAGTTTTTTTCGGTTTTTTTTAAAACTTTCTCAAGCAACATCACCATTCCTTGCTTTTATCTTATGCATCATTCACATGTAATACAGTGACTACATGACGGTCATTTGTGTAGTAAGTAGTAGTTGTTTTTTTCAACTACAATTTCATTTGTTTTTGTATGAAAAATCTCAAACAACTAAAAATTACTACATTGCAGTAACAGTTGTTTTATGTAGTTGTTTTATGTAGTGTGTTGAACGAAGTGTCAATGCAGCAGGAATTATTAACAAACAATTTTAACCATTTTTACGTCTAGAAGTTTTTTTTTGTTAATAAAAAAATTCCGACAATTTGAGTTACAGTAAAAACAACTATAATTTGAAGCTGTTTTTACCGTATTTTGTAATTGTTAATCAATAGTTAAAAACAACAACAAATTTTGGTTGACTTCAGCGTAAAATGTAGTGGAAGCATAAATAACTTCAAATGTAGTTGTTTTAACTGTCTTTTGTAGTGGAATCTACCGTCACAATTTTTTGAGTGCAATTGGCAATTGGCGCCTAAGCAGGGGCCAATTTTTGAACGCAAAAACACAGATACCACCGCGTGCCAATGAGTGCCAATTTATTCGGCAGGGCTTATTTAATCGAAAAGCAACAAATGGTGGAACAATGTCTTTCTTAATGGTTTTTATGCTTTAAAAAACCAAGTTACGATTTTCACTAAAAGACAATCTCTAAATATCAAATGATGAAAATATCGGTTGAGTGTAGTTTCAGCTTAGATGTGAATGGGCTATTTATAAGTTTTTTTATTAAAAATTTTACACAAAATCTAAAACAATGTATATTGAAAACAATCAAATTAAATAGTTGTATTTATCAAAAAAAAAAACTTTCTTAAAAAAATATACAATTCTTAAAAAAATCTTTGTGCCACAATATTTATTGCAAAATTTAATACGTATATTTTATATAAATTAGAATATGTTACTAAAACCAAATTTATTTCATTTAAAAATCATTATAATTATTGTTAATTAATCTTAAATATTAATTAAAATCCAAAACAAAGAAAACATTTTCAAATTAATTAACGGACAAAAAAACAATTTTGCTCAACTATTTTTCAAAAAATTATATTTAACAAAAAAAATTAAAACTCTTTAGTGTATATTTGAAAATATTATTGAAAAATTTATTCAAATTATTTGTAATTAATGTTGATATTTATTTAAAATAAAATTTAATTATTAAACTTTGTTTAAAATGTTTTATTTGATATCACTGCACAGTGGTTTATTATCGATTTTTTTTTTTTTTGGAAATAATTTGGCCATTCAGTAAGTATTGGACCGATTTTAGGTAAATTTTGTTAACATTATTAACCTGGGTAGTATGTGTTTTGGGAAAAATTCGTTTTGGAAAAAAAAATTAATTTATTTAGGGTAATTTTTCATTTCTTTCTTGGGCGTTTTTTGTTATTTTTGGGCGAAGTTTCGTATTTTTCTTTTTGGGTATTTTTCATATTTTTTATGCGATTTTGCATTTGGGCGATTTTGAATAACTTTTTTGGACAATTTTGCTTGCAGCCAGTGTAGGTTTGTTTGAAAAAATGTTGGGTGTAAAAATTAATGGGGGTTGGTCTTACATTTTCCTCTGTATGAGCGACTATGAGGTAATTGTAGGGCAAACGACTTCTCATCGGAGCATACGTGCTGGTAAAAAAACACAAAAATCTCCCCTCAGAGTCCCTCATAGAGGGATGCAATGTAAGACCAACCCCCATAAATTTTTACACCCCAACATTTTTTCTTAAAAAACCTATTCCCTATCTCCATCATAAATGGTAATTTTTAATTGGCATTGAATTTTCATTGGCATTAGTTGGAACTAATGCCAATGCCAAAAAAAAGCATTAGCATTTATTGCCAATGAAATTTTTTGGCATTGGCATTATTTGTACTAATGCCAATGAAACGGCACAAATGCCTAAAAAAACTATTTACAATTGATAAAAAAAGCATTTTTTTACAATAAATATATATTTTTTTTTTAAACTTAAAATGGCGATATCTCGTAAACTAAGCCAGATAGAGCAAAATGGAGGGCATTTTTGGTTCTTTGAATTACCATACTTTCGCGGGTCCTCTTCACATATGTGGACCCCAATGGGTCCTAACTTTGAATCCAAAAAATTTGAGATTCTGGAAAATTTAAAAATGCTTATATCTCGGTAAATATTGGTGTCACAACAAAAAGTCCAAAAGCATTTTTGTAGCTTTTGGTTTCTAGAACTCATCTGCCAATACAAGAAAACCCTCAGAGTAATAGTTTTTTAGTTATTCAGTTTCTAAAATTCTCAAGACCCTAATGGGCCCCTAAATTGCAGTATCTGAAAAAAATAAGAAAGATAATGCTAAAGGTATGTGAATTTTTAAACTTTCGGGAGTGCCAATTTTTTAGATTCAAAATTTGGGTCCACACATGTGAAGAGGACCGGCGAAACTATGGTGATTCTAAGAACCAAAAATGCCCTCCATTTTGCTCTATCTGGCTTAGTTTTCGAGATATAGCCATTTTAAGTTTTAACCAAAAAAAATTTTCACAACTCGCTGACGGAAATACGACTTTTAATATTGCTAATGCTTTGTTTTCATTAAGGCATTTATTAATGCCAATGAAATTTTTCATAATTGGCATTACTAATGCTATTAATTCCTTAACGGGCATTGGCATTGATTGAAACAATGCCAATGCTAAAAATTTCATTGGCATTAGTTTCAATATAATGCCAATGAAATCGTTAATTAATTAGTCCGTTTATTTAAATAGTCCCATGTATGATCTCCATACAAAATGAAATTTTTATGAAATTAGCTTACATCGCTCTTACTGTCTTAAAGATGCCCCTAGAAAAGTCAAATGTATGACCGACCCCCAATATTTTTTAACACCTACATTTTCTCAAAACATACCTACCCTCTATCTTCAATCCTTAAGGCGGTTCCCATACACTTATTTTAATTTTTATAAACTTGTTTTATTAAATCATCACCAATGGTGTCTTCTAGAAGGGTAAAATGTAAAATATTCCAAATGTATTTTAAAATTGTTTAAATATATTTTAAAATTGTCCAAATGTATTTTAAAATTATCCAAAAATATTTTAAAATTGTTCAAATATTTTTTTTAAATTGTCCAAATGAATTTTAAAATTATCCAAATGAATTTTTAACTTGTCCAAATGTATTTTAAAGTTGTCCAAAAATATTTTAAAATTATACAAATGTATTTGAAAATTGTTCAAATGTATTTTAAAATTGTCCAAATGTATTTTAAAATTGTCTAAATGTATTTAAAAATTAAAATTAAATTTTAAAATTGTCCAAATGTATTTTAAAACTGTCAAAATATATTTTAAAATTGTCCAAATGAATTTTTAAATTTTTCAAATGTATTTTAAAATTGTCCAAATGAATTTTTAAATTGTTCAAATGTATTTTAAAATTGTCCAAATGTGTTTTAAAATTGTCCAAATGTATTTTAAAATTCTCCAAATATGTTTTAAAATTGTCCACATGTATTTGAAAATTGTTCAAATGTATTTTAAAATTGTCCAAATGTATTTTAAATTTGTCCAAATGTTGTTTAAAGTTGTTCACATGTATTTTAAAATTGTCCAAATGTATTTAAAAATTCTCCAAATATATATTTTAAAATTGTCCAAATGTATTTTAAAATTGTTCAAATGTATTTTAAAATTGTACAAATGTAGTTTAAAATTTTCCAAACATATTTTAAAAACTTCCAAATGTATTTTAAAATTTTCCAAATGTAATTAAAAATTGTCCAAATGTATTTTAAAATTCTCCAAATATGTTTTAAAATTGTCCGCATATATTTGAAAATTTTTCAAATGTATTTTAAAATTGTCCAAATGTATTTTAAATTTGTCCAAATGTTGTTTAAAATTTTCCATTTAAAATACATTTGGAAATTTTTAAAATACAATCGGAAAATGTTAAAATACATTTGGAAATTTTTAAAATACAATTGGAAAATTTTAAAATACATTTGAACAATTTTAAAATACATTTGAAAAATTTTAAACTACATTTGGACAATTTTAAAGTACATTAGGAAAATGTTAAAATATATTAGGAAAATGTTAAACTACATTTGGGCAATTTTAAAGTATATTTGGACAATTTTAAAATACATTTGGACAATTTTAAAATATATTTGAACAATTTTAAAATACATTTGTACAATTTTAAAATTAATTTGGACAATTTTAAAATATATTTGGGAAGTTTTAAATACATTTTGACAATTTTGAAATACATTTGGACAATTTTAAAATTCATTTTGACAATTTTAAAATACATTTGGACAATTTTAAAATACATTTGGAAAATTTTAAAATACAATTGGAAAAGATGTACACCAAACCTACCTCTTATCTCCACTCCCTAAGATAGCTTCCATGCTGCGTTTTTGACATATCGCTTTAACTTAGTTTAAACGGGAGTTTTATTAAACTTTATTAAATTAAAACCAAGTTTAACCAAGCATTTTGTTTTTCAGTTCAAGTTTAGCAAATGCCGATTAACGCGGTATTGCAATACCAAATACCACATTTCCAATTAGAATAGCTGCCATCAGCGCACATTTTTTCCAACAAAATACCACAGCAACACTAACCAGTATATTTGAAAATCAGAGTTGTTTTTTTGACGTTTTTGTACATTAGTTTAACTCTCCAACATTGGTGAGTTATAGTGCGTTTACATTGGATTTCTAATCTAGTAAATTGCGATTTTAATCTACTTTGCAATCTGTACCGTTTACATTGGCATTTTTTACATTTGAGAAGATTAGGATTGGCATCTATAACAACAAGTTGGTAATAAATGTGTGTGACTGCGTCAAAAGACAGCGACGGTAATTAGTCGTCGTATGATTAACAAGGACAGTGACGGCGTTTACAAATAACAATGACGGCGGCATACACATACTTGGCGGCGTCATCAAAACGGCAGGCTTCGTGTCGGTGTTTTTCAGTGTTGGAAAATGCAAATAATAGAAATACAGAGTTGTATCTAACTTTACCAGATTGCGTTTGCCGATTAGAGTCTAAACTACTAGATTGAAAAAATAAATTTGTATGGGCAATCTAATAGATTGAAACTGGATTGGAGCCACAATCTACTTTAATCTAGCTTAGAGGACCATGTAAACGCACTATTAAACTTAAAATAAACCACATCTCAAAAACAGAATTTGTGGTTTTAATTCAGTTTAAACCTAAAACCATTAAATTTTACAACTCAAAAACTAGTGTTTCCAATTCCTCGATTAATCGCCTCTATTTCGGTTAATATCGAAACAAATAATTTAAAACGCAAATAATTATTCGACCCGATTAATCGGTTAAAATGGTTCGATTAACCGGTTAATATTATTATCTCTATATTCTACTATAACCCTGCAAAAATAGTCATTACCACTTCCCAGTGGAGTGCTTTAAAACTAAAACAAATGTAATGAAATACAACAAAAATAACAAAAAACACAAGACAAAAACACACAAACAGTTTTTTCTACTCCAGAATTCATAGTTATTCAGCTCTTAACTCATTACCTTCCGCGACACTCCCATACAAATGTAAGTAGATATTCAGTAGATAAGAAGTACTCCGGGAAGTAGTTGGAAGTTGTTTGAAAACTCGGAGTACTTCTTATCTACTGAATATCTACTTACATTTGTATGGGAGTGTCGCGGAAGGTAATGAGTTAAGAGCTGAATATCAACTTTTTATGGAGTAGAAAAGAAGTCCTTTGCGTTTTTTTCTTGTGTTTTTTGTTATTTTTGTTGTATTTCATTACATTTGTTATAGTTTTAAAGCACTCCAAATAGAAGTACTCCGCACTTTTTTTGCTGGGAATTTGAAACACTTCCTCTTTTTTACCAACACTTCCGAAAAAAGTCAAAACTACAGAAAAAAATATTCAAGAAAAGCAAAATTAAAATTTAGAAGACATCATTTAAAACTTAGAAATCCTAATTAAAGTTTTCAAACGCCATATTGAAAATCCCAATTAAAATTCAGAAAATCCCAATTAAAATTCAGAAAAGCTAATTCAAATTCAAAAATCCCAGTTGAAATTCAGAAATCCAAATCGAAATTCAGAAGCGCCCAATTAAAATTTACGAAAGCAAAATCCAAATTCAGAAAAGCTTATTGAAATTTAGAAATCCTAATTGATATTCAGAAACTCCCAATTTCACAAAATTTAAATTTAAAGAAGCCTACTGAAATTAAGAAATCTCAATTGAAATTCAGAAAAGCAAAATTGAAATTTAAAAATTCTAAATGAAATTCAGAAAAGATAATTCAGTTTCTGAAATCTCAATTGAAATCCCAATTGAAATTTAGAAAATTATATAAATCATTTATTTATTTTAATTGTAGTTTTATTCGACCTTTTTTATTAAATATATTAATAAATAAATATTCGAGCTCAAGGCCTTATGATTTTTATTTGTAAATAATTTTTATTTTTATTTAAAACCAATATTTCGCCTTTCTTTGAGAGGCATCCTCAGGGGAATATTAATTGTTTACGTAAAAACAAAAAACAAAAAACTTAAAAAAATATGTTGTATATCCACCATCGTTGTATATCCACCATCGACAGTGCAATAACAGACGATGGTGGATATACAACATATTTTTTAAAGTTTTTTGTTTTTACGTAAACAATTAATATTCCCCTGAGGATGCCTCTCAAAGAAAGGCGAAATATTGGTTTTAAATAAAAATAAAAATTATTTACAAATAAAAATCATAAGGCCTTGAGCTCGAATATTTATTTATTAATATATAAATCAAAATTAATATTTAGAAGATGCCAATTAAAATTCTGAAAAGCACAATTAAAATTCAAAAATCCCAATTGAAATTAAGAAATACCATTGAAATTTAGAAAAGCCAACTGAATTTCACAAATCTGAGTTGATATTCATAGTTTAGGAAATAAAAATTTTAATTTAAAAATTACAATTATAACTAAATTTAAATTTTTGAATCCCAATTGAAAAACAGAAATCCCGATTGAAATTTAGAAAATTCCAAATAAAATTTAGGAATTTTTATTATATAAATCTAAATTTCAATTAGTTGCGTTTTGGGGTTCCCCTTTAAAAACTGCACACAAAAAATTTTAAAGAAAAAATTTTAATTAAAAATTTTAAAAAGTTCGACTTTGTTTTTAATAATTTTTCAATTGATATGATGAAATTTTTTAATAGATTTCGAAAATTTCCGTGAATTTGGAATAAATGCACTTTAGCGACATTAAACTTTTATACATTTTAGTAATTAATACCGTTACTTTCGTGATTTTGTTACATAACTTTTAAAAAATCGTTTAAAATTAATGTTTCATTTTTTTGACGATTAATCGATTAATCGCCACTTATTCCGATTAATCGACCCGAATAACCGATTAACCAATTTTCGTCAATTATCGAATAATGCCCTAACCGGTTAACCGGCAGGGTCGAATAATTAGAAGGGAGTCTTAATCGAGATCGCGTCGGAGAAGCATCTATTCGTCGCTGAAATTATTTTATAAATTTAGAGACGTGTTTGTGTTTGTCGGTCGCTAGTATTGGTTATTTCTCCGCGAGTACCGTTAGACAACGGTGTCTAACCATACTCAAACACACGCACGTGTTAAGGAAGCGTCGTTTCACTCTTCCATTGTGAGGGCAATGGTCGTATTGTGTCCGGAGTTTCCCACGTGTTAAAACCCCACAAAGACTTTATCCCCACAAGGGTGGCATATAGACTTCGTGTCTCGGTCACCTTTTTATTCGTCCATTCGTGGACAAGGTGTAGCATTGCTACACCACTGAAGAAGAAGAAGAAGAATAATTAGAAACACTATCAAAAACTCGCCCTAAGTAAATAACCAGCGACATTCTAACAAAAATTGGCGCGCAGCCTATAATCCGCCGCCGAAATAGTTCGATCGGCTTCATTCTCTAGGATTGGCTAATTATTAAAAAGGTGGCAGCACTTTGAAAAACTGCATTATCGATTGAACAGGGTGTAACAAAATATTTGTTACACATGGCTTTGAGATGGGCTAAATGTAAAGGGAAGTTATTGTGAATGATTTTGTTCAAATTGTTAGATGGCAGCAAAAAACATTAGGGTAGTTCTAGCTGAAAATTGTTAAATTAACTATTTAAAAAAAATTAATTTTTACGTTTAAAAAAAAAATATTACCACATTATCACATGTCAAACGGTTTCACTTTCATATTTTTTTTGTTTTTCCGAGTTTCAATTATACCCTATTCACACTTACAGTTTAAAACCGTTTTTAGCAGCAATATATTTAGCACTTTCTTTATGCTATTACAGTATGTTGACAGACGGTTTAAAACTGTAAGTGTGAATAGGGTTTTAGGCTTACCTAAATTTAAAGTGTGCCTTTCCAAGTCCCAATTGGTGTTTTTGAATTTCAATTTGTATTGTAAAAAACTAAATTATAAATCTGAATTAAAATTTTCTATAATAACAATTTTTTTATCTCATGATCAGGTATTAGAACCCATTTTTTCAAATATAAATTATGTTTTTCTAAATATCTGAAGCCCTTTTCTTAATTTTTAATTGTCATTTTTTTATACCTTAAAACTTCAGTATACTCTTTTTGCCATTCCGTGTGTAACGCATCGAAATACCGGAACCTATAAAGTATATATATTGTTATTGATCAGTGATGGACAAGATGGAGTCCAAAATAAAAGAGCTAGAAGCCTAAAGTTTGTCACGAATATGTCACAAATTTAAAGTTCTTAAAAGGGGGAAATTGGACAAAGGAAAAAACCAACCTCTGTATTTATTTTTTAATTTGTATTTTTGCCAAACAAATGCAACATTTGGATCTAGACGAAGTTTTTTTGCCCGCCCTTTTGTGGGCGTGTATATATAAAATTAATTTAAATAATGATAAAATTGTATTAAAATGCAAGAATGATTATAAATGAAAGATGTTTTTCAACGTCTCCCAAAGTCCCCCACCAACTTTTCTAAAATTTTAATGTGGATCCTAAGATTTTTTTTAATTAAATATGTTATATACAAATTTATAGAAACATAACATAAAGAAAACGCATAAAACATTTTTCAATTTCGCATATATTCAGAAAATAGTCTGTTATTAGTCAATTACCTGAAATCTTGCTTTGTTCTATGCTTGATTTCTTGTTGCTTTACGTTCATAATATCGTTGTACAGCTGCCACGTATACTTCGCCTACAGTGCGTTTTCGCCAAATTTCTGCCTTATCACGTTTTGGTTTTGGTGCCGAAACAATCTCTACATCGACCGAAGGTATTGGTAACTTAGCAGTCTCTTCTGAAAGTTTTTCTGTTTTATCTGCATTAATTTCCTCTTCAGGTTTTAAGGATTTTAAATTTAAAGCCATACTATTGGAAGGAGTTTTTGATATTTTCGAATTCTCGGTAAGATTATGAGATTTTTCTTGGGAATTTTTGTTGTTTTTAGCTAATTTAGGTTTTTTGGATACTGATTTTTCTTTTTTATTAACATCTTCTAAATTTTCCGAATCTGATTCGGATGATGAATCATCTATGCTAAAATCAGAATCTGCATCTATGTTATTGGGCAAATGTACTTTTTTATCTGGTTCTTCTTTTAAAGATTTATCTTTATGTTCTTCTTCATCTTCAACGGAAGATTGTCGTTTTCTGTAGGCTCTTTGTTGTGGTGCTTTACCCGATTTTATAGGTTTGTAGGAAATTTCTGTTTCGCCACCTTGTGAAATTTTTTCGTTAGTTTGTAGTTCGGGTTTCTTGATATCTTTTGATGTTCCCATTTTCTGCTCATATAAATGACGATAGAAACCATCTAAATCTTTTTGTTTGGTTACATCTCCTATAGACTCTAAATAATCGTCACGTTTATTTTGCTCCTCCAACAAACGCATTTCTTCCAATTTCTTGCGATATGCTGTGGTTACAAAAGCTTCCTTATCTTTAAACTCTTCTCCTTCGGCTTCTCGTTCCTTTTGCACTTGTCTTTCTACTCTTAATTCATTTTCCAATTTACGCCTTTCGGCTGTTTCCATAAGTTTTGTGATATATCTAGCCTTTTTGGGTTCATTACTTTTAACTTCTCGTTCTTCTTCACGTTTATTTTCCATTTCATCATAGAGTTCATCATATTGAAAGATGGTAGGATCTTCAGCTAACGCTTTTTCTTGTAAGTTTTTAGCTTTAAGTTTTTCCATAAGACTAGGCCCCAAAGGAGCCTTTTTCATTTGCATTTGTGGTGGTCCATCGTCATCGGATTCTGTACTGCTTTCATCGAAAATAGAAGGTCTGGTAATTTCACGTGCGGTTTCCCTAGTCAAGGATTTCTTTTGCTGTCCTGGTATTATTAGACCATACCTAAAAAAGAAAAAAAAAATAAGTAATTCGTTGAAAAAATTGAAAATAATTTTCTTACTGTTTTGCCATATTTCCTTTTTTTAACTTGTTTACAAAAAACTTTTGTTTTGCTAATTTAACAGGGCGTTTCAGAATGTATGGAATTGCTTGCAATCAGAGCTGCCAGATTTATTTTGTAAAAAAACGTCAAATTTCCAATATTTTTGAAAAAAAAATCGTCAAATTAAAAATGCACGATTTTTTATGCACAAAATAACAACGGTCATATTGTGCAGTCCTTGTGTTTCTTCACAATACAGGAGCAAGCATCAGACAGCAAAATTTTTACATGTATTTTGTTGTTGCGGCAGCAACGAAATGCATGTAAAAATTTTGCTGTCTGTTGCTTGCTGCTGTATTGTGAAGAAACACCTACTTATTTATTTATTTTATATGTAGTGGATAGCCTTTTAATAAGTTTTGCTAAAGTTATGTTTGCCAATGGTAAAGTACCGCACTTAAATGTTTATTTAAAATAACCAAGTTTTCTTGGTTTATAACAAATAAGATATTATGCATATGTTATTCCCCCCAAGAGCTTGGCAAAATATTTTTTTCATGCAGACAACGAAGCAGTAAAAAATAATTTGCTAAGCTTAATTTTTCTAACATAACCCTCAAAATCATTTATTTATCAAAGCCAATGGTGCTGTCCCAGACATGTATTTCGATTAGTTACAAATGTAAAAATAAAATGGGTATACCCCCATACCGAAGTCACCAAAATTACAAAAACTTATTTGTCGGTTGCAGATTTAGCATGTTTTTGGTTAATTTATGACACATTTTTTTTGCGTGTGAGGTTAGTTAAAATTTTAGTTATCAGTAGGGATGAGATTTCCATGCAAATGCATGTTTTTTGTCGATAGTCTAAAAACGGTATAGACCAATTATCTTTCCGAATCAAGAAATTTGCATTAAAATGGCATCGATTTGTTTTGCATATTTTTGCATATTTTGATGAAAATGAATATTTTTGCATATTTTGGTTTTAAATGCATATTTTGTGCATATTTCCAACTTTTAAGTGCATATTTTTGCATATTTTGGCATAAATTAGCAAAAACACAAATTCAAATTTGTTCATTTCAAAAACTATTTTAAATTTTAAAAATTTATTTTGAAAATAAGAAATTTTATTTTTTTGCTTATAATTTTTTTTATAGATATTCTTAATTTTTAAAAAAAAAATATTGTTTATATGATGTTTTAAATGTTACTATGTAAACACGGCGGTTTTTTTTGCTATTTAAGAAGTTTTTCCTATGAAAATAAGATTTTTATTGTACACATTTTGTTTTTTAGTGCATATTATTAGGTTTTTAAGTGAATATTTTGAATTTTTTAGCGCATATTTTCGATTTTTTAGTGCATTAAAATCTCATCCCTAGTTATCAGTAACTGAGAGATTTTTTTGGGTGTTCTCAATTTTTTGTTTATAAAAATACACGTTTTCGATTTTTTTGTGCTTTTTGTTTTCAAATAGTTGGCACCACTGATTAAATTATTTACACACATTCTTAGTCACCCTGTGTCTTGCTTAAACAGAAGCAACATCAATTATTTCTTTTTTTTTTTTTTAACAAAAAATTTTTTTAGATGAAAAAGTTCTTAGTGGCATCTATGCCCACAGTATAATTCGTTATTTTAGACTCCAAAATGGATACAAATATGAGCGATGATGGAATTCCCAGTCCCGATGAAGATTGGATGCGTGACGTAAAACCTAAAAGAAAGAAAAAACGTTCATTTGTAAAGAAGAAAACATTATACGAGATGGTGGAAGATCCCATTACAAAAACAAAACGTATAAAATGTGACATGTGTGAGAATACTTATTCACATCATCCGGCATTAAGAGATCATAGATTAAAAATACATGGTCTATATCCTATTGCCAGAAAAAACTCCAGACACGCAAATAGCTGGAACAATGAAGTACCGTTTACTAAAGTGGAAACTTACACTGAAGAATTGCAGAATGAACAATTTGTGGAATTGCAAAATGAGCCATCTGCGGAATTGCAAAATGAGCAAACTGAGGAATTGCAAAATGAACAAACTGAACGGAAAACTTTGTATCTTGGTAAATGAGTTGTTTTTTTTCCAAACTTTAATTTACAGGTACACGAAAACAAAAACAATTGAACTCCTTTCAGAATGTAAAATTAATGGGCTGTGATCTTTGGAGCTCCTACAGTTTTTGGAAACCCAATATTTAATTTATGTGCCTAAGATTTTGTTTACCAATTTCCCTACATTATTGCATGCCCAGGGAGCACTTGTTTATTTTCGTGTGCCCCTTAAAGTTCAGTTTAACCTGTTTTTAAATATTTTTAATTTAAAAAATCTTTACAGATGATAATAGTATGGAGCCTCTTATTAAATTTTTGCCAAAACATGAATCTTTGGATATTTCTGAAACCGAAATATGTGAAAATAACATTCCACCAAATGATGCAATCATAAATCATCAACAATTTCCAAAAGAAGAATCTATTCTAATCGCTTCAACAAAAACAACAACAATAGAAGATATGAGCTGTACTCAAATTGTAATTGAAAGGCCACAAATAGAATAGTAAGTGTAAACAAGTCAAAAACTTAAATTTCAGAATTAAAAAAATATATATTAGTGCCCCTATTTCTCGGTCTTAGGTATTCCCGGTTCTGGTAACGGTTTCTCGGTTCTAGTAACAATTCCCGGGAATACCGGTTTCCGATTCTGGTACCGGTTCTTAAACAAAAAAAAAACTAACAATTTTGTAATTATACCATTTTAACCAGTATTTTGGAAATATTTTGTAGTTGTAAAATTATTTAGAAAATCATGTATGTAGGTAATATTTTTTTCTTAAATTCATAAAAATGGAAATGGTGTTTTGACCTTTTTTTGTATTTTTTTTTTGTAAAAACATAGAAAAAAACTTTATTGTACAAAAATTTACATAATGTACACTCTGTTAGTCCCTGTAATAGTGTCAGCACCGGAACCAGGAATACATGTACTAGAGATTAAAACGGTGGTCAGGTTGGAGCAGTCATGATCTCTTCGGAGAATCGGTGAATTACAGTGAAAATGTTCGATTAAGACGAGATAAGTCTTATTTGGAAGCTTAGAAAAATACCTTTTTAATAAGGTGACAAATGACCTATTTTAAATAATCCCTTAAGCTCCCCAAGGCTTTCTTTTGATTGAAACTTATCTCGTCTTTATCGGACAATTAGATTTCAAGATATTTACAAATTTTTTCCAAAAAATTCTCAAATTGTAAGACATTTTTCCAATAGAACAATTCTCAGATTTTGAGAAAAATTTTCAGATTCTGAGACGTTTTCCCTATAGAATAATTCTCAGATGCTTAGAAATTTTTTCTATAGAAAAATTCTCAGATTCTGAGACATTTTTGTATAGAAAAATTCTCAGATTCTGAGACATTTTTTTATAGAAAAATTATCAGATTCTGAGACATTTTTTATAGAAAAATTCTCAGATTCCGAGACATTTTTTTTAAAGAAAAATTCCTAAAATTCTGAGACATTTTTTCTATAGAAAAATTCTCAGATTCTGAGACATTTTTTCTATAGAAAAAATCTCAGATTCTGAGACATTTTTTCTATAGAAAAATTCTAAGATTCTGAGACATTTTTTCTATAAAAAAATTCTCAGATTCTGAGACATTTTTTCTATAAAAAAATTCTCAGATTCTGAGACATTTTTTCTATAGAACAATTCTCAGATTCTGAGACATTTTTTCTATAGAAATATTCTCAGATTCTGAGACATTTTTTCTATAGAAAAATTCGCAGATTCTGAGACATTTTTTCTATAGAAATATTCTCAGATTCTGAGACATTTTTTCTATAGAAAAATTCTCAGATTCTGAGACCTTTTTTCTATAGAAAAATTCTCAAATTTTGAGACATTTTTTTCTTAGAAAATTCCCCGATTCTGAGACATTTTTTCTATAGAAAAATTCTCAGGTTCTGAGATATTTTTTCTATACAAAAATTCTCAGATTCTGAGTTATTTTGTCTATAGAAAAATTCTCAGATTCTGAGACATTTTTTCTATAGAAAAATTCTCAAATTCTGAGACATTTTTTTCTTAGAAAAATTCCCCGATTCTGAGACATTTTTTCTATAGAAAAATTCTCAGATTCTGAGATATTTTTTCTATACAAAAATTCTCAGATTCTGAGTTATTTTTTCTATAGAAAAAATTTCAGATTCTGAGTTATTTTCTCTATAGAAAAGTTCTCAGATTCCGAGTTATTTTTTCGATAGAAAAGTTCTCAAATTCTGAGTTATTTTTTTTTTCTATAGAAAAATTCTCAGATTCTGAGTTATTTTTTTTTTTTCTATAGAAAAATTCTCAGATTCTGAGTTTTTTTTTTCTATAGAAAAATTCTCAGAGTCTGTGTTATTTTTCTATTGACAAATTCCCAGATTCTGAGTTATTTTTTCTGTAGAAAAATTCTCAGATTTTGAAATATTTTTCTATAGAAAATTCTCAGAATCTGACTTATTTTTTTCTATAGAAAAGTTCTCAGATTCTGAGTTGTTTTTTTCTATAGAAACATTTTCAGATTCTGACTAATTTTTTCTATAGAAAAATTCTCAGATTCTGAACATTTTTCCCAAAGAAAAATAAATTCTTTTTATTTATTTTTTCTATAGAAAAGTTCTCAGATTCTGAGTTATTTTTTTTCTATAGAAAAAATCTCAGATTCTGAGTTATTTTTCTATAGAAACATTTTCAGATTCTGAGTTATTTTTTCTATAGAAAAATTCTCATATTCTAAACATTTTTAAAAAAATTCTCAGATTTTCAGTTTTCCTAGAGTAAAATTTGCAGAATTTACATTTAATAAAAGTTTAATTCATTATCCCTATCTTTACTTTGCAGTTTTGAATTGGCAATTCCAAAAGATGATACAACTGTTAATGAGTAAGTTAATAAACATGAAAAATAAATTTGCAAATTAAGTAATGATTTTTTGTACTAGTTCTTCTCCTGCTTTGACAAATCCAAATTCAACAACTAAACCAAAACGAAGAAATATTAATGAATGTAATCGTACTTGTGGATATATTAAAGTATCCGATGATTACTGTCTTTTTAGTATGAATTGCTTTTTTTGTGATGACGCCTATCCCGTTACTAATTGGAGAAAATTTATTAGACACCTGAGAGAGGTGCATCAAGATGATGAAGAAGAAAGTTTAAGAATCGAATTATTGGCAAGTCAAGATAATGAAAAACCATTGCTGACTGTTAAAAAGAATTTATTTTATAATTCGGAATCAGAATTGATAGAGGAAGATAATTCAAATAATATTTCCGATAATGAAAATGATATTAATCGTATTGAGGTTGATACTAATGAAGTTGTAGAAAATTATGATGTTTTAGAAAATAATGATATTTTGGAGAATGATTTTATTGCACAAAATGTTGATATAGATGGAAATCCGTATTTGGTAAGTTTATTCTGATGTCGCCAAATAATGCAATTTATCATTAACAAATTTGTAAACATTTCAATTAATCCAAAATTTTATTAACAGCTTTCAGATTTTGAACCATCTGAATCTGAATATCAGCCGTCCTCTGAAGATGAAGATTGCAAGAAAAAAATAGATGAGTATAAGAAAAAGGGGCGAAGATACAGGCCTTTAAAACTACCCTGCTTCCTGTGTAATGAACTCTTTCGAGATACAAGATATTTAGAGTCTCACCAACGCAAGGCCCACAATCTTGCAAATTTGCCGGCAAATCAGATTCGACCTCGTAAACAAGAAAACCGTCATTGCGATGTATGCAATACAACATTTAAACATCCAAGTTATTATCGTAAGCATATAGCGGTACATAGACCGCCATCTTTTAAATGTGATATTTGTGAGAAAACTTTCCGTTGGCAGCACAGTTATAATGATCATATGCTTAAACATTCTAATAGTCGCGATCATATCTGTGAATTATGCGGAGCTAGTTTTTTCTGTTTTTCTCGTTTGCGTGCTCACCAAAAACAGGTGCATTTAAGTAAAAAACCTCAAAGGCCCAACGATAACAATAAGGAAAATGATATGGCGGACGATAAGAAAAATGAAAAAGCTAAGAAAAATGATAAACAAAAAGAAAAAGCTCAAACACCTTTCACATTAGACTGTAGTGTTTGTGGTAAACGTTTCCCCACAAAATTACGCTTACGAGTTCATGAGCTGCGAAAGCACAAACTTAAAAAACGCTTGCCAAAAAATCCACAAAATTCTCCAAATACCGACCCAGTTGAACTTCATTGTAATATTTGTGAAACAACGTTTAAACATGCTAGCTCTTTAGTAAAACATATGATGGTCCATAAACCACCCAATCATAAATGTAAAATTTGTGGCAGAGAGTTTCGTTGGGTTCAAAGTTTTAAGGATCATTTAAAAATGCATTCGAATCAACGTGATCATATTTGTGAAATATGTGGAGCCAGCTTCTTTCGTTTATTCCGTTTACGTGAACACAAAAAAGTAAAACATGCTGAGGAAATGAATTATACCTGTGCTATATGCAATTACATATGTAAAACTGCTACTCAGTTAAGTGTACATCGTAGAAAAAGACATTTGGTTTTAGAGGGAACTATCGAGGAACTAATGGACCATAGACCTAGACCAAAAAAACCACGTCGTACATTTTTTCAAGCTGTACAGGATCCCGTAACGAAAACAAAACGTATCAAATGTGATTTGTGTGATACTACGTATTCGCATCATCCGGCTTTGAGATATCATAGATATAAAATACATGGTAAACTTCCCAATGAAAAGGAAAAACCAATACGTCCATCAAAAAAGAAATCTTGGAGCATAAATAACGAGGAGCATAAAATGGAAATTTCTGCAGATGAAATAGATTTAGTTAGGCATATAACTTCGGACTATAAAATATCTCCGGAAAATGAAGAAGAAGATTGTGAAATGAAAACAAATTTAGCTGAGCAAAACGGCATCACATCTGAGCATATGACAAATTTTGTTATAACAGAGCTTGGTGAGATTATAACCTCTACGGATGAACAATTCGAAGATCTTATTGTTTATGAAGAAGAAGTTGACAGCGAGGAAATAAGAATAGTAGAATGTGATGATTATTTTGAAAACAATGATTAGTTTTAAATATGGCATACTGTTAAGTAAATTATTAATAAATATAAATACATATATTAATAATTTTTTTGCTATACACTAGATAGAGCCTACGGTCAGTACCGGTATTCCTGGTTCTCGCTATTACCGGGAAACTGTACTGGTTTTGCAGTTCTTAAATAATTTACGGTGTTTTTTTGTTCACGTTTTCGTTCGAAGTTGAAATCAAAATAACTAAAATTTAAAAAATTATAACAAAAAAAGTGCATTCGTTTTACTTTAACCAAACTTTATTTACGTGAAACAATACGAAAAAAAATTTCGGAAGTAAAATATAGATCATAAAAAAAAAAAATATTTTCATTTTTTTTTTGTGAATTACTTGAATTGCGGTCTAAATTAATTTATTTTAAATTAATACTTTTCTTTAGGTCTATTCGATTACCTTACTACAATCTAATATTTTTTACTCATTTTACTACAGCTGGAAATTTTTAATACAAAAAGTAAACAAGACTTTCTAGTTATAGTAAAAAATAGTAAGAAATTTGGGTAATCGAATAGACCTAATAAGTCTTTGATTTTACAAAAAATACAAAATACATCAAAAACACCATATCCATTTTTTTATGAGTTTAATACCACACACAAAACTTTTTTTCATGAACGATTTTCATAGTATTTATGAACAAATTCATACAATTTATTAACTTTTCATAATATTTATAAACTTTTTCATAGTATTTATGAATAAATCATAATATGTGAAATTTAAGAATTTTTAACATTTTTCATAAATACTATGAAAAAGTTTATAAATGTTGTTTTATTATTTCGGCTTGAGGTCCTTTATTAATAAATAAAAATTAAAAATTTCATTTATTTATTTAATTTATTTTTTAATGTTTTCTTTTTGTATATTTTTTTGTATTTTTAATAAAACTAGATCCCCCTGATGATGGTCAGAGATTTTGACCGAAATATTGGGAAAAATAAATTAAATAAATAAATGAAATTTTAAATTTTTATTTATTATTAATAAAGGACTTCAAGCCGAAATAATAAAACAACATAAACAACAGGTCAACTATACACAAATATAATAAAGTTTATAAATATTATGAAAAGTTAATAAATGGTATGAATTTGTTCATAAATACTATGAAAATCGGTCATGGAAAAAAAAAATTTTTGTGTGCATATTTGCATACAATGTTTAAAACGTCGTTTAACTTTTGTGTTTAAAATTAAACGAAACTGTTTGCATTGACAGTAGTTTAAAAAAGCATCCGCTTTTTTTTCGTTCGTTTAGCAGCGGCTGTTTTCTTGATGACAACTTAACACTGGATTGTTATTATGTGTTTCAGAAATGTTTTAGATATGTTTCCGAGAGGTTTTGTTTTGAATGTATGGGGAAACACTTGTTTAAAGTCTCAAAAAATTACATGAATTTTGAGCCGTATTATAAATTAGGGTTTAAGTCAAAATTACCAACAACCCTCAAAATCCGATGAAACTTTGTGCATCAACTAGGACCTCATCCTGAGTCCAGTGGTACTACTTTTTGACTTTAAATTTCCAAATTTTGCACTGAAAATACATATGGCCAAACATTTTTTACACAAAAAAGTTTACAAGGCGGAAAGGATGGGTTTAATGCATAGAGTTTTGAAATCCCTAAGATCGGCAAAAAGGCTAGCTACGGGAAAAAATTAACAAACATTTTTTTTTGGGCGGACGTTAACTTTTTCTGGCCATAGTTAAAATAGTGCGTATTAACCTGGGCGATTTTAAATGCGGCAATTCCAATTGTATAGTGTATCAGAGAGAGAGGTAAGATTCTTTCCTCTCACTCCGATACACCATAAAATAAGAATTGCGGCAACTAAAATTGCCCTATCTGAATTCGGACTACTTAAAATTGCTGTCTGCTGCTTGCTGCTGCATTGTGAAGGCTCCCATACATTTCAAACAAATTGGATGACTTGTTGGATGACCAATGTAATTTTTCTCGTGTATGGGTCTGTCGGATGGTCGGATGAAAAATCAAAAAGTTTTGATTTTTCGATGGTCGGATGAAAAGTTGGATGACATGACGGATGGTGTATTGACTTGTCATCCGACCGTTGTACGAACAGAGACGTTTTAATTCATTATTTGTTATTGTTTTTTACAAAGTGATGTTTTTGTATAAAGCAATGATGTTAAAAAGTAAATTTTTACCTAAATATATTAAAAAAACATAAAAAAGAGTTGAAAAATAAAAAAAAATTTCATGTTACTCCTTCAAGAATTCTTCTATATGTGTATAAATTTGTCGGATAAGTGTATTTTGAAAATATTTGTTCGTCAACTAACAAGTCATCCAACATGTATTGTGTCTCTGGGCGGCTTGAGAAACTACTGCCACTCTACCACAGACCAAATAGACATGCAACACGAGTGCTTATTTTGGTACTTTCAATATGGACGCATACAAAATACTACAAAATTTACTTCTCTGACTATAATACATAGAAAAGATTAGAAGGTACGCAGTGTTGTATTTGATGTATTTTTCAATATGGTGGCAAAATGCTTGTTCTTCCTCATCTCACACGCATTTAATATCAAATTAGATTCTTTGTTTATAAAAAATGGAATTTGTCTTTCATTTAATTAAATTTATTATTTATTTTGCTGTATTCAACGTTTTTTTTTAAAGATAATACGCACTATTGATAGTTTAAAAACTTTTTTTTTCTCTTTTGTTGTTGTTCTCCTTTATCTTGCATTGTTTTTATTAAACGTCAAAAGTTACATAATGTGCTGTCACTAATACTTATTCAAGCGAAATACGACTCTGTTTCATTTCTATTTTTTGCTATGCTATAATACGTGTGCCTGTACGTGTGAGCTTTTGCATCTGTATTTTCGTTGTTTGTTTACGTTTTGTATGAAACGTCAAAAGTTACACGCGCGTGCCGTCACTAATACATAAACATGTGCGAAACTTATTCGTTTCACCCCTATGCACTCTACAAAACAACCACAGCTGTTAAAATTTTCATAGCCAGAAACAGGGACGATAAAGTCGGTACAATTGTACTTTTTTTTAAATACCATTCGGGAGCCAATTGTACGGCAGTACAATGATGACTGCATAGAAAAGATTAGAAGGTACGCAGTGTTGTATTTGATGTATTTTCCAATATGGTGGCAAAATGCTTGTTCTTCCTCATCTCACACGTATTTAATAATTAATTCAATTCGTTGTTTTTTAAAAATGATATTTGTCTTTTATCAATCTAAATACGACTCTATTTCAATTCTATTTTTTTCTATGGATGACTGATTTGTGCAGGAACAGAACAAGCCCGGCACGACTTTTTTCATTTGACAGATAAATTGTTTTTTTTTTTAATATAATACGCACGATTAATATAGCTTAAAAGCTTTTTTTGTTCTGTGCTTTGTTGTTGTTTACCTTTATGTTGTGTAGCTTTTATGAAACGTCAAAAGTCATATGGATTTGGCCAAGTTGAAATTAACATTGTGGAAAGTAACCATACATTCGGCAAGAACAAAGTTGATTTTTTAGTTGTTTATTTGTAAAACTATATGTACATTTTACATCCAAACAATTTTTTTGTGATAATTTTTGTTTTGATATGAAACATATGTTTTAATCAGAGACCATAACAGTTATGAGATTTATTGAAAAAAATCAAATTTAACTGTTCAAAAATATTTATTCAAACAAAAATTAAAAATAACAGTTTGAAATGATTTATATAAATATCTGTTCAAAATAACAGAAATACAAAACTTTTATTTTTTATAACTGTTATTAAAAACTCTTTGAGCCTTAAAAAACTCGAGTTATTAAAATAAAACAACAATAAACACATACAGAAGAATCCTATTGATATCTAATACTTCAATAATCGATTTAAAGATATAAACTTTGATTGATTTTTTTAAAAATAACAGTTATAACAGTTATTTACTCAAATAAATATAAAATAAAAGTAAGTTTAGATTGTTTGAACAAAAAGATTTTAATAACTGTTATTTTTTACTGTTATTGAAAAAATCAAAAAAATAAATGTTATTGCAAATTTTAACACTGGACATCTCTAGAAGTCTTTTCATATATAAAATACAAAGTTTGGACAACATTCGTTTCATGATTTTTTTAAAACAAAAAGACACATATAACTGTTATATTTGGTCTCTGGTTTTAATAAAAATTAAAATAATAAAAAAAATTTAAAATTTAGTACAACAGTAAGGGTCAAAAAGTACACTTTTTGTGTCTAGGACAATAATCACAATTGGAGCGGCAAGCGGTTTTCCGCAATTGTCCTCATAAAAATAGAATTGAATTTAGTTCGGCGGAAAAACGCGGCAGAATTTTGTTTTCATATAAAACGTATGTGTAACTGTTATTTTTTACTGTTATTGAAAAAATCAAAAAAATAAATGTTATTGCAAATTTTAACACTGGACATCTCTAGAAGTCTTTTCATATATAAAATACAAAGTTTGGACAACATTCGTTTCATGATTTTTTTAAAACAAAAAGACACATATAACTGTTATATTTGGTCTCTGGTTTTAATAAAAATTAAAATAATAAAAAAAATTTAAAATTTAGTACAACAGTAAGGGTCAAAAAGTACACTTTTTGTGTCTAGGACAATAATCACAATTGGAGCGGCAAGCGGTTTTCCGCAATTGTCCTCATAAAAATAGAATTGAATTTAGTTCGGCGGAAAAACGCGGCAGAATTTTGTTTTCATATAAAACGTATGTGAACAGTTGCGGAAAAACGCTTCCCGCTCCAATTGTGATTATTCTCTAAGATACACTCATAGAAATATCTTAGTAGAAAAATTAGTAAACCCATTGTAGATCAAGTTTTACAGAATTTAACAAAAATCAATGTTGATATTACAAAATTCAATAGTTGAAAAATACATAGTTGGAAAAAATTGCATAAAATATAAGTACATGAAATGTGCAACACTGTTTTTGCTGATCGCCATTTGTAAATTTTTGTTGTCTTGTACAGAAGGGGATGTTTCTCAAAAAAAATCTTTTTTATTAAAAAATATTTGGCGAGTAATTAAATATATTTGTTATTTAATTCATTAATAAAGCAATTTTTTATTTTTTTTTTAGCAATTTGTGATTCGGAATCTTTCTAAAAACTCCAGAAGCTAATCACTAATGATTGCCGACAACAAAACAACAGCGAAATACATCACAGTCCAAGAAAACAAAAAAATATCATCTAAAAACAAAATAAGTTTATGTGAAAATAATGAGTTAATGAAAACCACAAAAAAAATATTGTGAAAATATTCAATTAAATAAAAAAACATTTACAACACAAATAAGAATTTCATTTTAATAAATAAAATTGCAAAACAAAACGAGTATCATTAACAAAAATACGAATAGAACCAACAAAAATACGAGTTAATCAGCTTTTACAAAAACTGACAACAATTAATGTTGAAATCAACATAAATATTTGTAGGGTCAAAATCAACAATGATTTCTGTTGAATTTACTACGATTTTCTTTGGGAATACAATGATTTTTGGTTGAGTGTATTAATTACAATTGGAGCGGGAAGCGGTTTTCCGCAACTCTCCCCATACATTTTGTATGAAAACAAAATTCCGCGGCATTTTTCCGCCGAAATAGATTCTATTCTATTTTCATTGCGTTTTTTTTATCTCTCTCATTTTTTTTTCTCATTTATTTTTTGGCGTTGCCAGATTTTAACCAAAAAAAGGATTGTTTTTCTGTACAGTGTTGTAAAATATATTGTTAGTACAAGTTTTTTGGCAGATGGAAATGAACAACAAAGCAAAACAAGAAAAAACTGCGGCACTTTAGTCAAAAAAAAAATATAGAAAATTATTTAAAAAATTGAGTTTGCTGAAAAATTAAAAGAAATTTGTTAAAAAATATGATTTTTATGCAATTTTTCAAGTTTTAAAGATGCAATATATATGTAAGATTTGTTTTACCGAATGTGAACATATTTTATTTTTTAATTTTAATTGTTTCGAATAAATTAATTGTGCAAAATGCTGTTTTATTAAATTATTTTCTTGTTTTTTAACCGTTTTTAAAAAGATTAAAGAGATTTTTTATAAGATTTTCTCTCTTGATCTTAATTGAATGAGTTCTTATAATATTTGAACAATTTTTATTTTTTAAATATAAAAAAGGTTCTGCCAAAAGTAAAATTCTAAATAAAATTAATTACCACAACAATTATACATTTTAAAGTATGTATGTATGTAAAAAATAATGTAAAGAAAACCGCAAACTGCTTGACGCTTGATTTAAATTAATCGTTCGTTTTTTAACGCGTTTTTCCGCTTCCCGTTACAGTTGTGATTATTCTCTAATCTTGAAAAAGTATTTTCTCATCCCTGGCAGAAAAAGCATCTGTGTAAAATACAAATGGCGCTCAAAAGCAAATGTGAGATAAAGTGTGCAATTACAATTCTGGCGTTGGCTTTGAATTTTGCTTGTTTCAATCATAGGGGTGAAACGAATAAGTTTTGCACATATGTATTAGTGACGGCACGCGCGTGTAACTTTTGACGTTTCATACAAAAAGTAAACAAACAACGAAAATACATATGCAAAAGCTCACACGTACATGCACACGTATTCTAGGCAGAGAAGTAAATTTAGTTGTATTTTGTATGCGTCCATATTGAAAGTACAAAAATAATCACTCGTGTTGCATGTCTATATGGTCTGTGGCACAGACTATATACAGACTCGACAGTAGAGTTTTATAAGAAAAAATGGGGAAAAACTAAGCGATTTTAGGAGAAAACACAGCGATTTTTAGTCCGTTTTACGCTAACATGGCAACACTTTCTACGACTTAGGAGTGAGTGAAACAACAAAAACCGATCTGGCATCCATTTTTCTTATGGCGCGTTATATCAGTTTTCTCTTTCTAACCTAATTCGTAGAATAATTTGAAAATACTAACCATATGGTTAAAGAATACTTTTTTGACACCTGTCACTTATGTCGAGTCTGTATTAAGGCCTAGTTAGCCGAGAAAACGTTACCGTATCTTTACCCGAACCGTAGCGTATTTATTTAGTGCAATTATCGAAACTTAATAACGTGTCATATGTTTTTGACGTAAAAAAAAACTTTAAACAAACCAAAACATATTTTTTTTTGTATTCAGTTTTGTTTTCTCGATTTCGTTTTCTTTTTGTACACAACGAGTGATTTTTCTATTTGTTTTGCACTTTTAGTTTTGTATCACATTTTTTTTTTGGAAATAAACAAACCGAAAATCAGCTGTTTACAAATGTCACGTAGAAACGTTGTAAAATTCTATTTTAAACAGGTCGGAACGTTCCGTTTACGTGACAATTGAATTCGATAATCGTTTTCATTAGTTTACGCATATCAAAAACAATCAGCTGACTTTTTACGTTAGGGTTACGGTTACGTTTTCTCGGCTAACTAGGCCTTTAGTCTGTGTCTGTGGTTTCAATACATTTTGTGTGTAAAGCGAAATTCAAAGCCAACGCTGGCGTTTTTTGCTGTACATACCAAACGTATGGGAACAAGCAAAATTCAAAGCCAACGCCAGAATTGTAATTGCACACAAAAATGCGTCGAATAGTTTTTTTTTCTCAAACGTCGAACATTTTTTATCGTCTCAACAACTTCTGGAAAAAAGTGAAAAAACTGCTTAAAATTAAAGAAAAATATTAGAAAAATAAACTTTAAGCTAATCGCAATGCGATTCTGATAAAGTTTCGTAGAAATAAATGAATTTTTGTACGAAAAAATTCATTTAAAATTTTCTTTGTTAAGTGATTTGATGAAATTCATTGAAACCCGAATATAGAAACGAAGAAAAACGAACATTTAGAAAAAGTGCCCAGCGGAGTCTCAACTTGTAGTTAGCGGAGCGCTAGCGAAAGTTTTGCAAAAGACTTTAAAGGGAGTGGAAATTCCCAACATATTTTATTTTAATTATTAAAATTTTGTGAAAACAGTTGTTATAAAATGGCTACAAACGATTCTAAAGCGCCTATAAGGCAAGTTAAACGTGTGCAATTCGGTATATTGGCCCCAGATGAAATTGTAAGTATAAAAAAAAGGTATACAAAAGAATTCTTTAAATTTATCTACTCGTATGTTATAGCGACGTATGTCGGTTACTGAAGGTGGTGTACAATTTGCTGAAACAATGGAAGGCGGCCGTCCCAAACTGGGTGGTCTCATGGATCCCCGTCAAGGTGTCATTGATCGTACATCTCGTTGCCAAACCTGTGCTGGTAATATGACTGAATGTCCGGGACATTTTGGTCATATCGATTTGGCAAAACCAGTTTTTCACATTGGTTTTATCACAAAAACAATTAAAATTTTAAGATGTGTTTGCTTTTATTGTTCCAAAATGTTGGTATCACCTCATAATCCTAAAATTAAAGAAATTGTCATGAAGACAAAGGGTCAGCCCCGTAAACGTTTGGCGTATGTATATGATTTGTGTAAAGGCAAAAAAATTTGCGAGGGTGGTGAAGACATGGATATGACCAAAGATGGCCAACCGACAGATCCAAATAAGAAACCTGGACATGGTGGTTGCGGTCACTACCAGCCATCGATTAGAAGAACTGGTTTAGATTTAACAGCTGAATGGAAACATGTTAACGAAGATTCACAGGTAAAGAAGGAGATAGTGGTATAAAAACCAAAATTATATATCTTATTTTTTTAATTTTCAGGAGAAAAAAATTGCAATTACCGCAGAAAGAGTTTGGGAAATTTTAAAACACATTACCGATGAAGAATGTTTTGTTATGGGTATGGATCCGAAATTTGCACGTCCCGATTGGATGATTGTTACGGTATTACCAGTCCCACCTTTGGCTGTACGTCCAGCTGTTGTTATGTTTGGCGCAGCTAAGAATCAGGACGATTTAACTCACAAATTGGCTGATATCATTAAAGCCAATAATGAATTGCGTAAAAATGAGGGCACAGGTGCTGCTGCTCATGTCATTATGGAAAATATTAAAATGTTACAATTTCACGTAGCCACATTGGTAGACAATGACATGCCGGGTATGCCGAGAGCTATGCAAAAGTCGGGTAAACCTTTGAAGGCTATCAAAACACGTTTGAAGGGTAAAGAAGGTCGTATTCGTGGTAATTTGATGGGAAAGCGTGTGGATTTCTCAGCACGTACTGTCATTACTCCAGATCCTAATTTACGTATTGATCAAGTTGGTGTTCCTCGTTCGGTGGCTCAGAATTTAACATTTCCCGAATTGGTTACCCCGTTTAATATAGATCGTATGCAAGAATTGGTTAGACGTGGTAATTCGCAATATCCTGGTGCCAAGTATATTGTTCGTGACAATGGTGAACGTATCGATTTACGTTTCCATCCTAAACCTTCCGATTTGCATTTACAATGTGGCTATAAAGTTGAAAGACATTTACGTGATGATGATTTAGTTATTTTCAATCGTCAGCCTACATTGCACAAAATGAGTATGATGGGTCATCGTGTCAAAGTTTTACCCTGGTCTACATTCCGTATGAACTTGTCTTGTACTTCTCCCTACAATGCTGATTTTGATGGTGATGAAATGAACTTGCATGTACCACAATCTATGGAAACAAGAGCTGAGGTGGAAAATATTCACATAACACCTAGACAGATTATTACACCACAGGTAAATTTGAAAAGAAAATCTTACAAATGTATATATAAAGAGTTTTCTAAAACCCAAAGCAAAACTTGACTACATTTTTTACAAATGTAATTCGAAGAAGATGAATTGTTTTTCAAAGATTCTACTTGTAATTCTAAGGTTAAATTTGTAATTAGAAGATTCCAGTTGTAGTTCGAAGATTCTTCTTGTATATTGAAAATTCCATTTGAAATTCTTCAATTCCATTTGTAATTTGAAGATTCCAATTATAATTCGAAGAAGATCAATTGTAACTCGAAAAAGATTATTTGAATTTCGAAAAAGACCAATTGTAATTTGAAAAAGATCAATTTTTATTAAAAAAAGATTAATTGTGATTCCAAAAAAGTCAAAAGATCATTTGAATTTCGAAAAATACCAGTTGTAATTTGAAAAGGATAAATTTTTATTAGAAAAAGATTAATTGTGATTCCAAAAAAAGTCATTTGTTTATCTAAAAAGATCAATTGTAATTCTAAAAAGATAATTTGAATTTCGGAAAAGATCAATTGTAGTTTGAAAAAGATTAATTTTTATTCGAAAAATATCAATTGTAAATTGAAAAATATTTATTGTAATTTAAAATTAATTGTAATTCAAAAATATCAATTGAAAAAGATCAATTGTACTTTGAATATATAATTCAATGATTCCAATTTTAATTCAAAAAAGATTAATTGAAATTCGAAAAATATAAACATTTTATACAATTATTATAATTTGAAAAAGATAAATTGTAATTCGAAAAATATCAATTGTAATTCGAAAAAGATGAATTGTAATTAGTAGATGCCAATTGTAATTCGAAAAATAACCAAATTTCCATTGATCCTTTTCGAATTACAAATGGAGTCTTCGAATTACGATAGATCTTTTTCGAATAACAATTGATATTTTTCGAATTACAGTTAATCTATGTATTTTAAATTATAATTGATATTTTTTTTTGGAATTTCAATTGATCTTTTTCGAGTTGCAATTGATCTTTTTCAAATTTTAATTGAATTTCGAATTACAATTGATTTGAATTAATTTTTTCACTTCTGAACATTTTCAAAAAAAAAAATCTGGTGCGACTGGAACGCGACCCTATACAGGTAATTGCAAATGTTCTAGTGATCACTGGTCTCCTAACTTTTCTATCACATCATGTTTTTGAGAAAACTGATGCCAAAGTTCAAAAAAATCGACGTATTAGGCATTTTTTAACAACTCATAGCGGATGAACTCGATGTGTTTGCGACTAAAAAATAAGTCGAAAGTAAAGCTTAAACATTGTTCCTAAGGGGGCAGAATTTATTTGGTCAGTCGTCTTAACCCTTAGGGCACCAAGTCTTTCAATGATGCCTTATTCCCTAAAAAAGATTTTTCCGCTAATAGTTGTAATTATTTTTCTGGTCACAAATCCGGTCTCTAAACTTTTCCATTTCATCAGGTTTTTCAGAAATTTGAAATACAAGATAATCGAGGTTTTTTACATATTTGATAACTGATAGCGGATAAACCCGATAAGTCAAGGATAAAGCTTTGCTCTTTACGATGCATAACTTATTTTATCAGTTGCTTCAACCGTTGAAGCAGCAATTGTCTTTTAATAAGGTCTTTTCCCACAAAAACATCTGTTTTAATACTATGGAATAAAACATCATTGAAAGACAATTTGTACTCAAAGGGTTAAGTCGACTGACCAAATGGCATATGCATCTTAAAGGTTGATGTTTAAGCTTTAGCCTTTATTAATTTTTAAGTCGCCATCACATTGGGTCCATCCGCTATGAGTTACTAAAATGCTAAAAACAACTCTTTGCGGATAAACCCGATAAGTCAAGGATAAAACTCAAAATTTGCTCTTTGCGATGCATAACTTATTTTATCAGTTGCTTTAAACGTTGAAGCAGCAATTGTCTCTTAATAAGGGGTTTTCCCACAAAAACATCTGTTTCAATACTGGGGAATAAGACCTCATTGAAAGACTATTGGTGCCCAAAGAGTTAAGTCGACTGACCAAATGAGCTCTGCATCTTAAAAGTCAAAGCTTTAGCCTCGACTTTTTTGTAAGTCGCTATCGCATTGGGTTCATCCGCTATGAGTTACCAAAAATGCTTAAAACGGCGATTTTTTTTACTTTGACCTCAATTTTCTCAAAAACCGTATGTGATGGAAAAGTTTGGACACCGGATTATGGACCCGTAAAACTATTGTAATCTAGTATACAAGGTCACTTTCCAGTCGCATTTTCAATTTTTAGTAGTGCAATTGATCTTTTTAAATTAAAACAGTTCTTTTTTGATTTACAATTGGTATCTTCGAAATACAAATGGAATTATCAAATTACAAATAGAATTTTTGAATTACAAGTAGAGTCTTCTAATTGCAAATGTTATCTTCAAATTATAAATGAAATCTTTGAATTACAAGTAAAATCTTCAAATTACAAATAATTTTGTTTCGAATTACCTTTATAAATGGTGTATATCGACAATTTATAATTCAGATTTTTTTTTTTTTTTATAAATTTCCAATACGTAATTTAAAACAAACTCATCTTATTTCTATTAACAGGCTAATAAACCCGTCATGGGTATTGTACAGGATACATTGACTGCTGTACGTAAAATGACAAAACGTGATGTCTTTATTAATCGCGAACAAGTTATGAATTTACTTATGTTTTTACCCACTTGGGATGGTAAAATGCCACAACCTTGTATTTTAAAACCCACACCGTTATGGACGGGTAAACAAATCTTTACCCTTATTATACCCGGCAATGTAAACATGATACGTACTCACTCTACACATCCTGATGATGAAGATGAGGGTCCCTATAAATGGATTTCGCCCGGTGACACCAAAGTAATGGTAGAACATGGTGAATTGATAATGGGTATTTTGTGTAAAAAGACTCTGGGTACTTCGGCTGGGTCTTTGCTGCATATTGTTTTCTTGGAATTGGGTCACGAGATAGCCGGTCGTTTCTATGGTAACATTCAGACTGTCATTAACAATTGGTTGCTGTTGGAGGGTCACAGTATTGGTATTGGTGATACAATTGCTGATCCTCAGACTTATAATGAAATTCAGATGGCCATTAAGAAGGCCAAAGATGATGTCATCAACGTTATTCAAAAGGCTCACAATATGGAATTGGAACCGACACCAGGTAATACGCTGCGTCAGACTTTCGAAAATCAAGTAAATCGTATATTGAACGATGCTCGTGACAAAACTGGTGGTTCTGCTAAGAAATCTTTAACTGAATACAATAGTTTAAAGGCTATGGTGGTGTCTGGTTCTAAGGGTTCCAACATTAATATCTCACAGGTTATTGCTTGTGTGGGTCAACAGAACGTTGAAGGTAAACGTATACCCTACGGTTTCCGCAAGCGTACTCTGCCACATTTCATTAAAGACGATTACGGTCCTGAATCTAGAGGTTTCGTAGAAAATTCATATCTTGCCGGTTTGACTCCATCCGAATTCTATTTCCACGCTATGGGTGGTCGTGAAGGTCTTATTGATACTGCTGTAAAAACTGCTGAAACTGGTTATATCCAACGTCGTTTGATAAAGGCTATGGAATCTGTAATGGTTAACTACGATGGTACTGTACGTAATTCTGTGGGTCAGCTTATTCAGTTGCGTTACGGCGAAGACGGTCTAGCTGGTGAAACAGTAGAATTTCAAAATTTACCCACTGTCAAATTGTCCAACAAATCTTTTGAAAAAAGATTTAAGTTTGATTGGTCCAATGAGCGTTATATGCGTAAAGTATTTACAGATGAAGTTATCAAGGAGTTGAGTGAAAGTGGTAATGCTTTACCACAATTGGAAGTTGAATGGGAACAGTTGTGTCGTGATCGTGAAGCACTAAGAGAAATTTTCCCTAATGGTGATTCCAAAGTTGTATTACCCTGTAATCTACAAAGAATGATATGGAATGTACAAAAGATTTTCCATATTAATAAGAGATTGCCCACAGATTTGTCCCCCTTAAGAGTTATAAATGGTGTCAGGGATCTTCTGCAACGTTGTGTTATTGTAGTGGGTAATGATCATCTTTCAAAACAGGCCAATGAAAATGCCACACTTCTATTCCAATGTTTGATTCGGTCCACGTTGTGTACCAAATATGTAGCCGAAGATTTCCGTTTATCCACAGAAGCTTTTGAATGGTTGATCGGAGAAATTGAAGCTAGATTCCAACAGGCTCAAGCTAATCCTGGTGAAATGGTGGGTGCTTTAGCTGCTCAGAGTTTGGGCGAACCTGCTACCCAGATGACACTGAATACTTTCCATTTTGCTGGTGTATCTTCGAAGAACGTAACCTTGGGTGTACCACGTCTTAAGGAAATTATTAATATTTCCAAGAAACCTAAAGCTCCCTCTCTAACTGTATTCTTAACGGGTGGAGCAGCCAGAGATGCAGAAAAAGCTAAAAATGTCTTGTGTCGTTTGGAACACACCACCTTGCGTAAGGTAACAGCAAATACTGCCATCTACTATGATCCAGATCCTCAACGTACCGTTATAGCAGAAGATCAAGAATTCGTTAACGTTTACTATGAAATGCCAGATTTTGATCCTACACGTATCTCGCCCTGGTTATTGCGTATTGAATTGGATCGTAAGAGAATGACAGATAAAAAATTGACCATGGAACAGATTGCTGAAAAGATTAATGCCGGTTTTGGTGATGATCTCAATTGTATATTCAATGATGATAATGCCGATAAACTCGTTCTACGTATTCGTATTATGAACAATGAAGAAAACAAATTCCAAGATGAAGAAGAAGCTGTCGATAAAATGGAAGATGATATGTTCTTAAGATGTATTGAAGCTAATATGTTGTCAGACATGACACTTCAGGGTATCGAGGCTATAGGCAAAGTATATATGCATTTGCCGCAAACTGACAGTAAGAAAAGGATTATTATTACCGAAACGGGTGAATTTAAAGCTATTGGTGAATGGTTATTGGAAACTGATGGTACCTCTATGATGAAGGTCTTGTCCGAAAGAGATGTAGATCCAGTGCGTACATCATCTAATGATATTTGTGAAATTTTCCAAGTGTTGGGTATTGAAGCTGTGCGTAAGTCAGTGGAAAAAGAGATGAATGCTGTATTGCAGTTTTATGGCTTGTATGTAAACTATCGTCATTTGGCCTTGTTGTGTGACGTCATGACTGCCAAAGGTCATTTGATGGCCATTACACGTCACGGTATCAATCGACAAGATACTGGTGCTCTTATGAGATGTTCATTTGAAGAAACTGTCGATGTGTTGTTGGATGCTTCGGCTCATGCTGAAACAGATCCTATGAGAGGTGTATCAGAAAATATTATTATGGGTCAATTGCCCAAAATGGGTACAGGTGAGTGTTGAAAGAAAGGAATATATGAGAATTTGCGTTATGTATTATTTAAATTTTTTTGTTTTAGGTTGCTTTGATTTGTTATTGGATGCTGAAAAGTGTCGTTATGGTATTGAAATTGCCAATACTATGGGTTCGAGTATGTTGGGTGGTTCGGCAATGTTCTTTGGTGCTGTGTCCACTCCCAGTATGTCACCACCAATGACACCTTGGCAACAGTGTGGTACACCCAGATATTTTTCACCTTCTGGTCAAAGTAAGTACTTTTTATTGTTGTTTGCGATGTGCTTTTTTTATAATTTTAAATACATTTTTGTTAAGATGTTTCAAAAACTGACGATAGCCGGAGGGCAAAAATTTCATATTTTTCGGTCTACTGCCTTAATTTTCGTTTATTCACTATTTTTATACCCGCCAATCACAGTATGGGAGAACACTCACATTGTCATTCCGTGTGTAACGCATCGAAATATTGGTCTAGGAATCCATAAAGTATATACAGTGTGCGACAATAAATTGTAGACTTTTTTATACACCGAAAAAAATTCCTGCCTTATATGTACGAAAACGTTCGTACATTGTACGAAAAATTTCGTTGTTTCGCACCACGAAATTCTTGCGTACAATGTACGAAATGCACGAAATTGTTTCGTAAAATAAACGAAATTGTTTTTGTATTTTACAAAAAAATTTCGTAAAATGCAATAAATTTTTGTGTTTTACGAAAATTTTCGTAAAATAAACGAAATATTTTTTTTGTTTTACGAAATTATTTCGTAAAATAAACGAAATATTTTTATTTTTACGAAAATTTTTTGGTAAATAAAAAAAATCCTTAAATTAACGAAATTACAGGTAAAAATTCTTTCTTGAGAATAAGAACAACGTTTCAACGTTTTGACAGCAACATTTCCAAGCAATTAATTGTTTCATCTTAACAGAGACTTATAAGTAGGGGTGAGATTTTCATGCACTAAAAAATCGAAAATATGCGCTTAAAATATGCACTTAAAAAATCAAAATATGCACTAAAAAACCTAAAAATATGCACTAAAAAATAAAATGTGTGCAATAAAAGTCTTGTTTTCATTCGAAAAACTTTTTAAAAAAGCAAAAAATAAAACCGGGCTTAAAAGGTAACATTGAAAACTTTATATAATCAGAATTTTTTTAGAAATTAGGACAATCTATAAAACAAATTAAAAAGAAAAAAATAATTTTTCTTATTTTCAAAATAAATTTTTAAAATTTAAAATAGTTTTTGAAACAAAAAAAAAAAATTCAATTTGTGTTTTTGCTAATTTATATCAAAATATGCAAAAATATGCACTTAAAAGTTGGAAATATGCACAATATATGCATTTAAAACCAACATATGCAAAAATATGCATTTAAACCAAAATATGCAATAATATGCAAAAACAAATCGATGCCATTTTAAAGCAAATTTCTTGATTCGGAAAGATAATTGGTCAAAATCGTTTTTAGACTACCGACAAAAAACATGCATTTGCATGGAAATCTCATCCCTACTTATAAGATTTCATTCATTATTTACAGGTATTTTGTTTTAGGCTACGTTCACACTACAAGAACTTATGATGATATGTTGAGATGATTTTTTTGGAGGACCACCTCCCCACATGTAAAAAAAACTTATATCATCAAGCCTTAAATTTTATTTGATCCGATTAGCCTCAAATTTTAATTGATCCTTAAAATAAATAAAAACCAAGAGTGAACTTTTAAGTCGGCTGTGCCGAATTTTTATTACCCCAAATATGTAAAAAAAATATCAGAGTTATCATTATTGAAATTAATTCTTTATACCCACGACCACAAGGCATTTTCTAATCCCCTGGGTCGAAGCTCATTACTTTAAATTTTTTTTGACATAAAAATGTTTCATTTGTTTAACAAAACAACAAAAAACACTTTAAAAAAATGAGTTTTCCAGAGGTTGGTTTAAAGAAATAAAACTTTTTTGCCCACATACGAACTTAACCTGCTGATGACCAAAAGACTTGTTCCGTGGTATCCGTGTTTTATATAGACGGACATTAATAGAATGCCTTAGAATTTATCATGGATCAATAATACATATACTTTATGGGGTCCCCGACCGATATTTTTTTATTATACCCCAATACTGTAGTTAGAGGGCATAAAAACACCTTTTAAGCATGCATTTAAAGATTTCTTCTTTTTTAATTAGTTTTGTAAAATTTCAAAATTCTTGATTATTTTTTTTTCGTAATATAAAGTCCACTTTCGTATATTTTACGAAAGAAGTTTTTACGAATTATTTTCGTAAAAATACGAAAGTCTGTACACTTTTTTTGTAATATGCAGTCAACATTCGTATATTTTACGAAAGAATCATTTACATTCTTTTTTTCGTTACTTTCGTAAAATTACAAAAGTTTTTACAACATTTTTTTCATAATATGTAGTCAACATTCGTAAATATTACGAAAAAATATTTACTAATCATTTTCGTTACTTTCGTAAAAATACGAAATTCAGTACTAAAGTTTTTCGTAATATGTATAGGCTGACCATTCGTACTGATTTGATCAGTACATGTACTGATTTTTGATCACGTGTACTGATCAAAAAACGTTGTACTGATTTGTACTGATTTTTTAAAATATGTACTGATTGTACTGATTTTTGAACATTTCAATATAAAAAATAATTTTATTCGAAAATTCTGTACAAAAACTTGAACTTCCATAATATAAGTCGTCAGAGTTGTTTTTTATAACTTAGGTCTGAAAATGAGATAATTTATAATGAATTTATTCTAAGAAGATTAGAGTTCGTGAATCAAGAGGTTCCTTAACGCAAAAATGAATCTGAGCATGAGGTTCTTTTGATCTTCCTAAATTTATATGAAAATGCACACAGAATCTTTGAGGTTTTCTATAACGAAAAGTTCAATGGGACGATGGATTTTTTATATTTTTAGAAAGATGATGAAATTGCATGAATCCAAATGATTCTAAGATCTTAGATAAGGTAATGTCATCAGAGTTTATTCAAAAAAGCGCTCAGAAAATCAGGAACTTTAAAAAAAACGTGCTTATTAGCTGTGAAGTTTTCTTACAAGAAAAGTTGTCAAAATGGAAAAAGTCTTAAAAATCTTTGGGATTTTCTTATTCTCAATACCTGTGCAATTTTGTTACATTTTCTGCACTGAAACGATCAAAACATTCAAATGAAGTCGTTTAAAGTCAACTAAATTTTCTGCAAAATCACGACAGTTGTTTTTGGCAGTTGTTTTTTAACAGTTGTTTTTTTGCAGTTGTTTTTTGCTGTTTTTTTTTTAACATTTGTTTTTACTCAAAATACTTGGGGTTAGTTTAACCGACATTTTTTGAGTGTTGAAAAATCATCAGTGTTTTCTCATAGAAAAAATTAAAAAAAAAAAAAACATAAAAACTTGGGCGTACTGATTTAGGCTCAGAAAAAAATGGTCACCCTAAATATGTAGTCAACTTTCGTGTATTTTACGAAAATAAAAAGTACGAAACTTTTTTTCGTAAAATGTTGCATGGATTTTTTTCGGCGTAGAAGATGCAATTTGTTAAAGAAAAAGCTAACAATACTTAAAGTTATTAATATCGAACGAGTATAATAAAAAAACTACGGGGCCTTTTTTTTTTAATTTCTAGTGTTTAAACTCTGAAAAAATCGACTTGGAAATATTTTAAAAAATAATCTGAAAAATGTCTATTAATAATTTAATTTTCCAGATCGACCCTCGTAGCACATTTATTATTTTCTCAATCTGGACGCTATTAAGCTTAAATTAAAGCTTTATAAATTACCTAATTAACTTTTTTTTAAAATTAGTTTTACCCATTTTACAAGGGGGCGCTACTGACAACACCGATTTTTTTTAAAATCGGGGTTGGTTACCTTATTCTGAAATATCTTTCAAAATTTTTATTCGGGACCTTAACTTATGCTTTGCCTTTAATATCAGAAGTTTTGACATATTTAGGGAGTTACGTAGGCAAAAACCCAAAATTTTGAAATGGGAAATACACTTAAAATTAATTCCAATTAAATGTTTTTTTTTTTTCTCAATTCTCTTTTCAGTGAGTGGTATGACACCCGGTGGACCAAGTTTTTCACCATCAGCAGCATCAGAAGCTTCAGGAATGTCGCCCAGTTGGTCTCCAGCCCATCCTGGTTCCTCACCCTCATCGCCGGGAGGACCAGCAATGTCTCCCTACTTCCCACCATCACCAAGCGTGTCACCATCTTATTCGCCCACAAGTCCAAATTATACAGCTTCATCTCCGGGCGGTGCTTCACCCAGTTATTCACCACTTAGTCCGAATTATTCGCCAACAAGTCCCGTGTATGGTGGTTCCAGCTCACCAAGATATTCATCAACAACGCCCAATTTTAATCCACAATCAACAGGTTATTCACCTTCAACAAGTTGTTATTCGCCATCGTCACCGGTTTACTCGCCAACTTCTAACTTCCAATCGTCAAGTCCTTCTTATACGGGCAGTGGATCGAATATGTATTCACCTACTAGTGCATACTCACCGACTTCTTCAAATTATTCACCAAATTCTCCTTCCTATTCACCAACTTCTCCATCATATTCTCCCTCAAGTCCTTCGTATTCACCATCGTCTCCTTGTTATTCACCAACTTCGCCATCATATTCACCATCGTCTCCTACCTATACACCGGTAACACCGTCGTATTCTCCAACTTCACCAAATTACTCGGCTTCTCCACATTATTCACCGGCTTCTCCGGCTTATTCACAGACAGGTGTTAAATATTCACCTACTTCACCAAAATATTCACCACCCTCTCCATCTTATGATGGTTCACCAGGATCACCACAATATACACCGGGATCACCACAATATTCGCCAGCTTCACCCAAATATTCTCCAACTTCCCCACTTTACTCTCCGACATCGCCACAACATTCACCAGCTAATCAATATAGTCCTACTGGCTCTAGTTATTCGGCTACTTCACCACGCTATTCTCCCAATATGTCTATTTACTCTCCCAGTAGCACAAAATATTCTCCAACATCGCCTACGTATACACCAACACGCAATTATTCTCCTGCTTCTCCAATGTACTCACCAACGGCTCCTTCTCACGGCTATTCACCTACTAGTCCAGCATATTCGCCTAGTAGTCCCACATATGAGGAAAGTGATGACTAAAGAAGTCTTGAAAACCTCGGGCTAGTTTTGCATTGACTTTTTTTTGTACTATTTGATAAAATAGCTATAGTTAAAGAGAAAAAAGTAAGCATTTCCTGTTTATGATTATTACAGCATACTTATTGTAGTTTTTAAGACTCTCAACAAGACACAAACCCTATTAATTCTTATTATATGGATTGTAGTAAGAATACGGATTTCAAATTATTAATTCAAGATTAAAAATATTGACATGTCATTTTTTTTTTGAATATTATTAAAGAACAAAAAAATCTTTTTAAATATAATTTAAAGGTATGAAATATTTCAAATTATAATATATTTTATTCATATAACTATAATAATAATCAAATAAAAATACAAAAAAAAAAAAAAAAGTTTAAAAACTTGAATAAATTGTGTTCATATTTTAGTAGTAAGACTAGGGATGTGAGACTAATTTAATGTTATTAGAAATGGATCTTAATGAAGACTACAAATATGCATAACCTGGGATATAACTTCTCCCTCGTAGGCTAGTTGGTAGCGTGCTAGCCTTTGAACGTGGGGGTCGTGGGTTCGATTCCCACCAGAACCCTTTGTTTTTTTCGCTACAAAACTATTATTATATTATTAATAATAATTTATTATGCATTTTGCAATTTGGCAAAAACATTCTATCATTATTTTAATGATTTTATATCCACGCACAAAAAAGGGGGTTCCAAAAAAAAAGAAACGAAATTTCTAGTGCTGGAATTTTAACTATGTTCTTCTTAAATAAAAATGTTACATTTGAACTAAAAAATGAGAACAATTTTATTTCATACACATTTTAAGACCCGATTGGAAGAAGACTTGTGTTCGGACCCGGGGTCGGGTCCAGTCCCGATGAACCAGACCCAGTTGGGTCTCTTAGGGATCTTCGTAGTTTTTGATCCAAATTTTTTGTCCGTTTCGCTCTACCTTGCTTAGGTTTTGAGATACGTGAATTTGTGAGCCCAATGGGGTCTTGAGAATTGAAAAAAACTCGATAAATTTACATATTAATCGGAGAGCTTTTCTATGTGTTAGATCTACAAAAATGTCTTTGGACTTTTTGTTGTGTCAGCAATATTTACCGAGATATGGGCCGCTGTTCCAAAAAAAAGTAATTCACATAAAAAATGTGAAAATGAAAATTTCCGAATTTATTTGGTGTTCTAGATTTCACATCCGACTTTTTTTTTCGTTTTGTTTCACATAAATAAAATTTGGTGAAAGTAAAACGAATGCGCTTTTTTACTTATAATTTTTTTATATTTAAATTATTCGATTTCAACTTCGAATGAAAACGTGATCAATAAAACCTATCTAGGTGGATTAATTTTGTTCGGTAAATCTTAATCCAAACGCGCAAAAAAACTTTTATTGTCGTTTTTCAAACTTAAAATCGGGATTGGCTACAAAAGAGTTTGGGAACCATTGCTCAAAAGCTTTCAAATTGTGTGGATCAAGAGCATCAACATCACCGTAATTTAAAAGCTTTTACGCTTACCATTTATATGTTCTCTTTTGATGTATATAAATGTTTTCCTATATCCGAACTTAATTTCTGTTTCCATTTCCATTGATTTTAATCTTTTCATTTAGTTTCGTATTAACTTTTGTCGGGTTTGGTCGCGCACGTGAAATTTGTAGTGAATTTGGTTTTTGTTTAATTAAAATAAAGTTTTTTTGTGCATAATAAATAAGTTATTTGTGATTTAAAGTTAATGAAAATAAATTATTTAATTAAAATTATATTATTTTGTAAATATTTAAAGTAAATATGTAATAGAAAATTTTTAAAAATTCCAAAAAAAGCTAAAATGGCAGAAATTCTTTTCTGAAATAACAAATAAGTGTATGCATTAAATTTAATATAAAAATGCAACAGCGCTGCTACAGCAACAGTTTGATTTGTTGTTTTTTTCTTCCGTTTCCTTAGTTCATGCATACATTCATATAATTTTCTTATTCTTTTTGAGTAAAACTAAATCGGATTTAGTTCGTACGTAAATTCGGTAAACGTGAGAGTAAAAAAAAATATTTAATGAGATCCTAAAAAAAGTAAATAAAAAAGCTTTAAGCTTAGTTATCGTTAGTAAAAGTGTAAAAAGTGTTTAAATTATAGAATTAAATCGGTAACCGTTCGAGTAATATTGCCGTGATGTTTTCGTTAGAAAAAAATATGTGAAAAAATCCTAAAAAAATAAATAAAGCTTTAAGCTTTGATATGGCCTCTTTTTGTTATTAAATTTCACATACATGTGATAAAAGTGTTCAATTACACTGTGCAACAGTGAAATTGGGGGGTGAACCAAACCAAGACAGAATGATAGTATTTGGTTAGTATAGTAAAACCCCCAAAGGTTTTGGCGCTGTGTGGGTACAGTCAATTTTTATGGCCCACTGAAATTTTTATTTTTTTCCCAAAGGGGTTTGAGAAAATTCGATAAAAATGAAGTTTATATTAATCTGAGCCTTAAATTGAACTCAGATGTTTTCAGTAGAATTTTATGGGGATTATTTTTCTAGAATATATTAACCCTCTATCTGCCTTATTTTTGGGTCATTTTAGTCCATTTTTTAAGGAATGACTTAGAAGTCTACTAAGATATGCGTTTAAAGGGTTAAAATATTCTAGGAATATTTTGTTCATCAAATTTCACTAGGGGTCTTCACAGGTGGAAAGTTAAACCGGTCTGTATAAAATGTCTAAAAATTAAAAATTGTAAAGTCTTATTAATTTTTGATATATATGCTGGAAACTGCTTACGAAAGTATGCAACAAATATAGGATAATTGTCTGGGGGGTGGACCCTTCTAGCACAGGATGACAGTATTTGGTTAGTGCAGTAAAATCCCCAAAGGGCTTGGTGCTGGGTGGGTACAGTAGGTTTTTATGGCCCACTGATTTTTTGTTTTATTTGTCCAAAGAGGTTTATACAAACGAAAAAACAAATGCTTACGTTACTCTGAGCCTAAAGTTGAACTCAGGTGTCTTCAGTACAATTTATTGGGTATAATTTTTCTACAATTCATTAACCCTCGATCACCACTTTTTGGGTCATTTTAGTCTTTTTGTTAAGAAATGACAAAAAAGTCTCCTAAGATTTTCTTTAAAAGGGTTTTACAACACACAGCGCCAAGCCCTTTGGGTGACTTAAATATGAAAAACTAATAAAACTAGTGTCCCTTTTTTGGTGTTTTTGGTAAGCTGGCAAAACGTTCTGTCTTTAAAGATCCCTATTGAAATTGGATGAAAAAACATTTGTCAAATCCTTTTGAAGCAAATCTAAGAAAACTTGTTTGTCATTTCTTAACAAAAGGACTAAAATGACTCAAAAAGTGGAGACAGAAGTTAAATGTATTTTAGAAAAATTGTACCTATTAAACTCTACTGAAGACATATGGGTTAAATTTTAGGTTCAGAGTAACATAAATATTATTTTTTTCGTTTTTTAAACCTCTTTGGACAAATTAAACAACAAATCAGTGGGCCATAAAAACCTACTATACCCACCCAGCGCCAAGCCCTCTTGGGATTTTACTGCACTAACCAAATACTGTCATCCTGTGCTGGAAGCGTCCACCCCCAGACCATTATCCTATACTTGTTGCATACAATCGTAAACAGTTTCCGGCATATATATCAAAAATTAATAAGACCTTACAATTTTAATTTTTTTGGCATTTTCTACAGACCGGTTTAACTTTCCGCCTGTGAAGACCCCTAGTGAAATTTGATGCAAAAAAATAATCCTAGAACATTTTAACCCTGTAAACTCATATCTTAGTAGACTTTTAAGTCCTTCCTTAAAATAAGGACTAAAATTACCCAAAAGCAAGGCAGATAGAGGGTTAATATATTCTAGAAAAATAATCTAAATCAAATTCTACTGGAGATACCTGAGTTCAATTTTAGGCTCAGATTAATATAAACTTTATTTTTCTCAAGTTTTCTCAAACCCCTTTGGGAAAAAAATAAAAATTTTAGTGGGCCATAAAAATTGACTGTACCCACACAGTGCTAAACCCTTTGGGGGTTTTACTATACTAACCAAATTCTATCATCCTCAGTTGGAAGGGTCCAACCCCCAGACAAATATCCTATATTTGTTGCTTACAATCGTAAACAGTTTCTGCCATAAATATGAAAAATGAATTAGACTTTACAATTTTAAATTTTTAGGCATTTTCTGTAGACCGGTCGAACTTTCCACCAGTGAAGACCCCAAGTGAAATTTGATGAACAAAATATTCGTAGAATATATTAACCCTGTAAACGCATATCCTATGAGACTTTTGAGTCATTTCTTGAAAAAAGGAATAAAATGACCCAAAAACAGGGCCGATAGAGGGTTAATATATTCTAAAAAAGTAATCCCCATCAAATTCTACTGAAGCCATCTGAGTTCAATTTTAGGCTCTGATTAATATAAACTTTATTTTTCTCAAGTTTTCTCAAACCCCTTTGGGAAAAAAATAAAAATTTTAGTGGGCCATAAAAATTGACTGTACCCACACAGCGCCAAACCCTATGGAGGTTTTACTATACTAACCAAATACTATCATTCTGTCTTGGTTTGGTCCACCCCCCAGACCATGACCTTCAAATTGTTGCACAGTGTTATAAGCTTCTTAATTTTTTTTCGCTCGTAATAAGGATTTAAAAATACTTTATAAGGTAAGAAATTTTTAATATATGTACTTATGTAAAATTAAGAACTTTTTAATCACACAAGAAAAAGTTTTGTTGTTTTTTTATACACTGAAAAAAAAAACCTTCGTGATATAAATGAAGCAGGTTCATTATTTTGTTTTCATTTAACCAATGAAGGAATTGATAAGCTCATTGTAATATGAAAGATATTGGAAACGAATTTCATAAAATGTGCTTCATAAGATTTCGTAGTTTCATTAAAAAATTTCATTAAATTTTGTTTAAAAAACTTGTTGTTATTTAACAGCTGTAGTGTCGCGTCTGTTCTTCTTCTTCTTATAAACGCGCAAATTGTAAACAAAAGCTGATCGGAGTGGCACGAAATAATTTAGTGTTTTTTTAGTGCTTATATGAAATGAACTAGCTTACAATCCCGGTACTTCGTTACCGGTTGTATTGAATACCGGATAATAGAAGGATCAGAATTACTCTACCGATTTCAAGACAATTCCCCTACGTAGTCTTTGTTTTATTTACTTGTGCACGTTTAAGTCTTTCATAAAATAATATTTCAATGAATAAATTAAACAATAAAATTCGAATTATTTTCGATCCCTTATATCAGGACTTTGGATTTTGAGTGAATACATATTTCAATGATTAAAGAAATTGGAATAAAAATAAGTTTGAGTGAAAAAAATTCCCCTGTGGAGTAAAAAAAGTTAAATACGAAAAATTTGAGTAAAAGGTATCATTCCAGATTGTTCCCTACTCTATTCCACTTCGTTCCCCGTTCTTAAATTTTAAAACATATCCTTCTCTTGGGTGTTATTTTTGGGGCTTTTAGTTCAATAGTTAGATAGGTAAAAATAACTATTTGCCCCCTTTTCCCTTTAAAATTAAATTTTCCAAAAACATTTTTTTTTTGTGCTAGGTGATCCTTTATTTAAAATATCAAGTTTCTGAGCCATTATTTCAAGACCTATAAGAATAACCAAAATTTACACTTTATCATTATTATAGGAACAAAAAAAAAGTACCAAAAGTACACTTTCTTACCCCCGTTAGAAACGAAATTTCCAAAAAGAACCTTTTCCAGAATTTTTTTTCTTCACCGAAGGATCCTCTTTTGCATATTTCAATTTTCTAGGATCATTGTTTTAGCAAATATTAAAAGTACAAAAGGGATTTTACATTCCTTATTTTAAGTTTCTAAAACCAATACGTCAAAAAATATCAAAGGTACCAAACATAAACTTTTTTAACCATTTTACCCCACTAAGAAGCGGAATTTTAAAAACGTATTTTTCCCATAATGTTTTTTTTTACCGAATTCTCCTACATTTCAAATTTTTAGATTCTAGGAAACACAAAAAATTTCTATAAATATAATTTCAGGTAATAAAAAGTACCAAAAAGTGTACTTCCGGTACATTTAATAAAAGGTACTTTTTATAAAAGGTACTTTTTATAAAAGGTTCTTTTTATAAAAGGTAATTTTTATAAAAGGTACTTTTTATAAAAGGTACTTTTTATAAAAGGTACTTTTTATAAAAGGTACTTTTTATAAAAGGTACTTTTTATAAACGGTACTTTTTATAAAAGGTACTTTTTATAAAAGGTACTTTTTATAAAAGGTACTTTTTATAGTACCTTTATAAAAAGTACCTTTTATAAAAAAGTACCTTTTATAAAAAGTACCTTTTATAAAAGGTACTTTTTATAAAAGGTACTTTTTATAAAAGGTACTTTTTATAAAAGGTACTTTTTATAAAAGGTTCTTTTTATAAAAGGTAATTTTTATAAAAGGTACTTTTTATAAAAGGTACTTTTTATTAAAGGTACTTTTTATTAAAGGTACTTTTTATAAAAGGTACTTTTTATAAAAGGTACTTTTTTATAAAAGGTACTTTTTATAAAAGGTACTTTTTATAAAAGGTACTTTTTATAAAAGGTACTTTTTATAAAAGGTACTTTTTATAAAAGGTACTTTTTATAAAAGGTACTTTTTATAAAAGGTACTTTTTATAAAAGGTACTTTTTATAAAAGGTAATTTTTATAAAAGGTACTTTTTATAAAAGGTACTTTTATAAAAGGTACTTTTTATAAAAAGTAAATTAAAAAAAGTACCAAAAGTACACTTTTTCCATTTTACCCCCGTAGAGTCAACATTAGCCAAAACCCAGCCTTGGTGAATATTTTTTTCCGGGAGGTGAACCTACAGTGCAAATTTTAAGTTTCTAGGACCAATATTTAAGAAAATATAAAAGGTACCAAAAGTACAGTTTTTTACCCTTTTTACCCCTTAGAATCAACATTGGCAAAATCCAGCCTTAGTAGATTTATATTCCGGGAGCTGAACCTACATTCAAAATTTCAAGTGTCTAGGACCATTATTTAAGGAAATATAAAAGGTACCAAAGGTACATTTTTTTACCCTTTTTACCCCCTTAGAATCAACATTGGCAAAAATCGAGGCTTACTGGATCTATATTCCGGGAGGTGAACATACAGTCCAAATTTCAAGTTTCTGTGACCATTATTTCAGGAGATATAAAAAGTACCAAAAGTACAGTTTTTTACCCTTTTTACCCCCTTAGAATCAACATTGGCAAAAATCCGGCCTTACTTACTATATTCCGGGAGTTGAACATACAGTCCAAATTTCAAGTCTCTGTGGCCATTATTTCAGGAGATATAAAAAGTACCAAAAGTACAGTTTTTTACCCTTTTTGTCCCCTTAGAATCAACATTGGCAAAAATCCGGCCTTACTGGATCTATATTTCGGGAGGTGAACATACAGTTCAAATTTCAAGTCTCTATGACCATTATTTCAGGAGATATAAAAAGTACCAAAAGTACAGTTTTTTACCCTTTTTACCCCCTTAGAATCAACATTGGCAAAAATCCAGCCTTAGTGGATCTATATTCCGGGAGGTGGACCTACAGTCCAAATTTCAAGTCTCTAGCTTCAGCGGTTTGGGCTGGGCGATGATGAATGAGTATGTCAGTCAGTCAGTCACATTACTCTTTTATATATATAGTCCCTTACCACAAGAAAACAAAAAGTCTCTTTTAACAAAAGTTTTATTTTAAATTTCAAATTTTCAATACATTTTTTGAAAGTCGATTTTAAAAACAAAAACAATTTGTATTGAAATAAAATTAAAAGCTCATTTTAAATTTATTTTATTTTCTTGTGGTAAAGCTGATATATTAATAAATTATATACACTCAACCAAAAATCATTGTATTCCCAAAGAAAATTGTTGTAAATTCAACAGAAATCATTGTTGATTTTGACCCTACAAATATTTATGCACTCAGAAAATTATGTAAGTTACTACATGTTAGTTGTTTGTACACTCAAAAGAAAAACTCTGTCAAAAAATCTGTAAAACGACTTTCAATTTGAATTAGCAATCTTTTAGCAGATTGTTCTGCTGAGAAAAATATTTTTACTAAAATCTCTGTCATTCAGTTTAAGAAAATAACAGACATTTTACTATGTTTATACTGATTTTGTTTGCTGAATTTCATTATTTTTTCAAGAAATTTTTTTATATAAAAAAAAAGCAGAACAAATTGTTCTGCTGAAATCAGCAGATTGTTCAGCTGAAATCAGCAGACTATTCTGCTCAAATCAGCAGATTGTTCTGCTAAAAGCAGCAGATTTTTCTGCTAAAATCAGCAGATTGTTCTGCTAAAATCAGCAGATTTTTCTGCTAAAATCAGCAGATATTTCTGCTAAAATCAGATTTCTCTGCTGTCGAACAACACACATGTTTAATAACTAAAACGCCAGATAAAAGTATAAGCTTCCGTAGCGAGTGGTTAAGAAGTGTACTTTCAAATCGGAAGGTGGCGATTTCGATGCTGGCTGGCGGCGTATGTTTTTTTTTTTTGTCTTGTTATATTTATTTACCTCTTATGACAGATATTTAGCAAACCGTGTCTGCTAAAATCAGCAGATTTCTCATATGGCTCAAAATGGGTGTATTTTCAGCAGATTTTTCTGCTGATTGGACAGAGAATTTATTTTGAGTGTATATTTTACACACTCAAAATAAATTCTCTGTCCAATCAGCAGAAAAATCTGCTGAAAATACACCCATTTTGAGCCATATGAGAAATCTGCTGATTTTAGCAGACACGGTTTGCTAAATATCTGTCATAAGAGGTGAATAAATATAACAATGAAAAAAAAAAAAAAAAACATACGGCGCCAGCCAGCATCGAACTCGCCACCTTTCGATTTGAAAGTACACTTCTTAACCACTACGCTACGGAAGCTTATACTTTTATCTGGCGTTTTAGTTATTAAACATGTGTGACATTTTACTATGTTTATACTGATTTTGTTTGCTGAATTTCATTATTTTGTTAAGAAATTTTTTTATATAAAAAAAAGCAGAACAGATTGTCAGCAGATTGCTCTGCTGAAATCAGCAGATTGATCTGCTGAAATCAGCAGAAATATCTGCTGATTTTAGCAAAAAAATCTGCTGATTTTAGCAGAAAAAATCTGCTGATTTCAGCAGAATAATCTGCTGATTTCAGCAGAACAATCTGCTGATTTCAGCAGAACAATCTGCTGATTTCAGCAGAGCAATCTGCTGACAATCTGTTCTGTTTTTTTTTTTATATATAAAAAGTTCTTGAAAAAATAATGAAATTCAGCAAACAAAATCAGTATAAACATAGTAAAATGTCTGTTATTTTCTTAAACTGAATGACAGAGATTTTACTAAAAATATCCTTCTCAGCAGAACAATCTGCTAAAAGATTGCTAATTCAAATTGAAAGTCGTTTTACAGATTTTTTGACAGAGTTTTTCTTTTGAGTGCAGTAGTTAGTTATTTTCAACTACAAAGTCAGTTATTTTTGTATAAAAAATATCAAACAACTATTTCTGTTAGTTATTTTAAGCAGTTTTTTTAATAACTAACAAAAAGTACTGTAATGTAGTAACAGTTATTTAAAGTAGTTAATTTTATTTTTTTATCTCTGAAAAATTTTTTAAGTTTTTTTTCCAAAAAAATAAATTTTCGTTTTTTTTTCACAACTTTTTTTTTTAAAAAAACTTGGAAAATATTAGGTCTTAAATTTTTTTTCTGAAAAATTTTTTGTATTGACTACATAAGTCAGTTGTTTTTTGTCAGTTAAAATAACTAACATTGTTAGTTGATTTAACTGAAAAAGTAGTTGACCACAAAACAACTTACAAAGTAGTTATTTTAGCTGACATTTTCAGTTGATTTTACTAACATAATGAGCGTGTTAAAATTCCATGTACGGTGTTTTACAGCGTCATATGTTTTTATTTTAGTTTTCTTTATTCTCTTTCCATCTTTGTTCTAAAATAAGTTCTAAACATGCTGCGGTGTAAACTTTAGTAGCAAATACGTTACAACAACCCATATAAATCGAATATTAATCCACCTACCCAGGTACCCAGGTGCATTAATTTTGTTCGGTAAATCTTAATCCAAACGCGCAAAAAACACTTTTATTGTTGTTTTTCAAACTTAAAAGTTGGATTGGCTACAAAAGAGGTTGGGAACCATTGCTTAAAAGCTTTCAAATTGTGTGGATCAAGAGCATCAACATCATCGTAATTTAAAAGCTTTTACGCTTACCATGTATATGTTCTCTTTTGATGTATATAAATGTTTTCCTATATCCGAACTTAATTTCTATGTTTCCATTTCCATTGGTTTTAATCTTTTCATTTAGTTTCGTATTAACTTTTGTCGGGTTTGGTCGCGTATAGAGATGGGCGCTGGTCACGTGATTTGCGTGATTCACGTGAATCACGCGTGAATCACGCGTGAGTGTGAGTAATTTTCATTTCAATCACGTGATTGTGAGTGAGTGTGAGTTGAAAAAAAATCTGAGTGAGTGATTAGTGAGTGAGTCATTTATTTTTTGCGTGAGTTTGCGTGATTAGATTTTTTGATTGGCCCAATTTTTTTTTTTAATTTTTTGTAAAATTTTTTTTTTTGGAATTTTTTTCTTTTTTTGGTAAGAAATTTTATTGCGTGAGTAGATTTTGCGTGACTCACGCGTGAGCGTGATTGATTCTTGCGTGAGTCACGCGTGAGCGTGAGTAACTTTTTTATTACTCACGTGAATAGTGAGTGAGCGTGAGTAACAAAAAAAATTGCGTGAGTGATTAGTGAGTGATTTGATTATTTTTTGCGTGAGCGTGAGTGAGTGTGAGTCAAAATCCACTCACGCGCCCATCTCTAGTCGCGTACGTGAAATTTGTAGTGAATTTTGTTTTTGTTTAATTAAAATAAAGTTTTTTTGTGCATAATCAAGAAGTTATTTGTGATTTAAAGTTAATGAAAATAAATAATTTAATTAAAATTATATTATCTTGTAAATATTTAAAGTAAATATGTAATAGAAAATTTTTAAAAATTCCAAAAAAAGCTAAAATGGCAGAAATTCTTTTCTGAAGTAACAAATAAGTGTATGCATTAAATTGAATATAAAAATGCAACAGCGCTGCTACAGCAACAGTTTCATTTGTTGTTTTTTTTTTCTTCCGTTTCCTTAGTTCATGCACACATTCATATAATTTTCTTATTCTTTTTGAGTAAAAGTAAATCGGATTTAGTTCGTACGTAAATTCGGTAAACGTGAGAGTAAAAAAAATATTTAATGAGATCCTAAAAAAAGTAAATAAAAAAGCTTTAAGCTTTGTTATTGTTAGTAAACGTGTAAAAAGTGTTTAAATTATAAAATTTAACCGGTAACCGTTTGAGTAATATCGCCGCGATGTTTTCGTTAGAAAAAAAAATATGTGAAGAAAAAATAAAAAAAATAAAGCTTTAAGCTTTGATATGGCCTCTTTTAGTTATTAAATATCATATACATGTGATAAAAGTGTTAATTATAAGCTTCTTAATTTTTTTCGCTCGTAATAAGGATTTAAAAATACTTTAAAAGGTAAGACATTTTTAATATACTTATGTAAAATTAAGAACTTTTTAATCACACAAGAAAAAGTTTTGTTTTACTTTTTATACCCTCCAACCACAGCACTCACACTGGGTAAATTGTGCTAATTTTTAGGCCAAAATTAATTAGAGCCAAAGTATAGGACCGATATGGTTGAAATTTGGAATATAAGACTTTTACATACATGACACACTCCTCTTCAAGCAAGTTTAGGTTGTTTTTAAATGGTGACAAAATCGGGTAATGGCATTTCACTCCTTTTGAACTTTAAAAATCGTTAACACGAAAATCCTAGCTGATCCTGTTTTCGAGTTATTGCTAAATAATTACACTGTTCGACAACAAAAATCTCCCAGTGAAATATCCAACTTATTATTATAGATTTTGCTCTCCTGAATCCAATTCTGCCATCCAATTTTTTCTAGCACCTACTGTTTTTGAGATATTCGGTGTTAAAAAGTAAAAAAAAAAACAATAGTTTCTTACTGTTGGTGGCCCAATGTTACAGATTCTTCAAAAAATAAGACTTGATTTCATATAAAATGGACCTCCTGATTACAAAAATGCAATCCAAATTTTTCTATCATGTTCCGTTTTCGAGACATTCGCGCTTGAAAATTTTTCCACGAGAAAACTGAAAATGCAAATATCTCGAAAATGAAACTTAAAAAAACTAGAAAACTTTGGATTGCAGTTTTGGAATCTGAAGGTCCAATTTATATGAAATCAAGCCCTATTTGTTGGAAGCAACATAACATTGGACCCCCAAAAGTGCGAAAAAATTGTTTTTTTGACTTTTTAACAGCGAATATCTCAAAAACGGTACAGAGTCCCCGCACAACAATGTCGGAGCAGTTGACGTTTTCGGTCATGAGAGAGTATACTTATTCGCAAAACAAAGACGGTAGCGGAAAATTCTGTCATATGTATGTTGATTTTTACCCTATTTTTTCACTTTTTCGTCACTTTATTATTTAAATTAATTGTATTTTTAATAATCAAAAAGATTTTGTCATATTGGTTTGCTTTTTGCTGTTTTTTTTTTTTCAATTTTAACATTTTTTCTTTTTAGAGATCATATTTTTTTGTTTACTTTATCGAAAAAAATCGAAATATTTGTAAAAAAGTGGCAACATTTTCATTTCAAAAATTAAGGGAGAGAGAGAAACCGACACAAAAATAAAATTGATTTTATTCAGAGTCCCCGCACAACAATGTCGGAGCGGTTGACGTTTTCGGTCATGAGAGAGTATAGGCGCAAAACAAAGACGGTAGCGGAAAATTCTGTCATATGTTGATTTTTACACTATTTTTTCACTTTTTCGTCACTTTTTTATTTATATTAATTGTATTTTTAATTATCAATATGATTTTTTCATATTGATTCGTTTTTTCTGTTTTTTTTTTTTTAAATTTTAATATTTTTTGTTTTTAGAGATCATATTTTTTGTTTACTTTATCGAAAATAATCGAAATATTTGTAAAAAAAGTGGCAACATTTTCATATCAAAAATTAAGGAAGAGAGAGAGAAACCGACACAAAAATAAAATTGATTTTATTCCAGCGGTTTTCGGTCGAGCGTTTTTTCATGCCAAATTTGTATGAAAAAAACGTCACCGACATTGTTCTGCGGGGACTCTCAAGCGGATTTCGGTCGAGCGTTTTTTCATGCCAAATTTGTATGAAAAAAACGTCACCGACATTGTTGTGCGGCGACTCACACTCAGAAAATTATGTAAGTTACTACATGTTAGTTTTTTTTTATTTTTTTTTTATTTTATTAAGAATTACCATATAATTACAAATTATATACTAATTTTACCTAACCGAGAACTGGTAACAATGACCTTCGTCTCGTTGTAGCGTTGTAACTGTTACTACATTACAGTAATTTTTTGTTAGTTGTTCAAAAAATAAAATAACTAACAGAAATAGTTGCTTGATATTTTTCATACAAAAACAACTGAGTTTGTAGTTGAAAACAACTAACTACTGTAAAATATACAAACAACTAACATGTAGTAACTTACATAATTTTCTGAGTGTTCTACGCAATTCTAAATACGAAAAACTTGATAGTATTAGTGAAATTAACGAATTTATCAAAGCAAACGACGAAAAATCTTCATCAACGGGAATAAATTTCCTGCAACTTCCGCACTTACTGCTCATAGGACGTCTTCTATAGAATTTGGGTTAAGATAGAACTACACGATTTTTTAACAAAAGCAATAACGTCCACCAAAAGTTTTTGAAATATAATTGAAATTTTCGATACATGTACAAATGGAAATTTCTGAAATATAATGGGAAATTTTTGAAATATAATTTGTATTTTCTGAATTAAAATTTAAATTGATTTTTGAAAATTTGTAGGGTGATCTCTAAATTCAAATATTTTCGCTCTAGCACCTCTAGGTAAAAAAATTATGTAAGTTACAACATGTTAGTTATTTCTATATCTAAGAGTAGTAAGTTGTTTTCAACTACAAAGTCAGTCGTTTTTGTATGAAAAATATCAAACAACTATTTCTGTTAGTTATTTTAAGTCGTTTTTTTGAACAACTAACAAAAAATTACTGTAATGTAGTAACAGTTTATTGAAGTAGTCAATTTTAATTTTTTTTATCTCTGAAGTTTTTTTTTCTGAAGTTTTTTTCCAAAAAAATAAAAATAAATTTTCGTTTTTTTTTCACTTTTTTAAAACAAAAAAAAAATAATTGGAAAAATTTTGGTGTTCAATTTTTTTTCGGAAAAAATTTTTTGGAAAAAAAATAAATTATGTATTGATTATTTTATTTTTACTACATGTGTTAGTTGTTTTAACTACAAATGTAAGACAGTTGTTTTTGTCAATTAAAATAACTTACATTGTTAGTTGATTTAACTGAAAAAGTTGTTGATCCCAAAACTACTTACAAAGTAGTTATTTTATCTGACATTTTCAGTTGATTTGACTTACAAAGTTTTTTGAGTGCGATTAAAGTTTTTAAGAATAAACTCCTTCGAAATTGGCTTTTTTAAAATCTACTTTCTCTTAAGCACTTTTAGTTAAGCCACAAAATGCAATTTAAGTTTTTTAGAAGAAAATTATATAATTATAGATTTTTAAAAACTTATAGGGATGATTCCCGAATTAAATTTTTACTGTAGTACCTCTATAAAGTCACAAAATGCAGTTAAGGTTGTACAAAACTCATAGGAACACAGATTTATGGAAATTTAAACGGATTATGTCCAGTTTCAGGTATGTTTGCTTAAGCATGACTTTTATATTAAATTTTTTTTTTTGATATTAATAGGCATGATCCCCAACTTAAGATATTTTTGATCTAACACCTCTAGTTAAGACCATAGATGGGAATTTTTCATTACCATTAAAATTTAATTACCATTGGTAATTAATTACCAATTGTAATGAAATGCACCAATTGTTGAAAAACACCAATTATAATTGGTTTCAAAACCATTGGTTTACACATTTTTGTCTTTTTGAAAAGTTATAAATTTAAACATCAAAGTATGTTTTTTTTAATATGAATAAAGACAAAAATCTAAACGCAAATCAAAGACTAACAAGACCTCCGACTCTACATAACCTCAATAAATTAATTCACACATACAGGTCAGTGTTGGTATTTGATAATTTTGAATTAGTGCCAAGTTGTGGGATAAAAAGGGCCAAAATAGGTTGAAAAGGGCCAAAAAAATTAAATGCTTTCTAATTTTTGATCATACAATAGCAATCATAGACTAAAAATAATAAGAGTTATCATAGGTGAACATTTGGTGAAAGCAAAATAAAAACTTCGATTATTTCGAGATTTTTACTTATAGAATCTCGAGATAGTCGTAGTTTGTAATTGCTCAAAATAATACACGTTTAATACCCACTTTAAAATCATAAATTTAAAGAAAACAAAAACTTTTTGCAATAAATTTGTATAATAAATTCTTTAAAATAGGAATACCTGATACTTTTTTTGATCGTTTTTGTAATAATTTAATTTTGGTACAAATATTTTTTTTTAAATTTATTTTAAATAAATTTTGACAATATTTGGAGAGGATGAAAAAGGGCCTAAACTGTTTTTTGTGGGGCCACTGACCATTCAATAGTGCCAAAAATGGCACTATTGTGCCACATTTCCCAACCGTGATACAGGTACTGTGTATTCAGTGTTGCCATATATTTTTTTGAAAAAACTTTTTATTTCTGAAAAAAATCTTTTTTTTGTGAAAAAAATCTTTTTTTAAAAAAGTATTGAAATAATTAAAATTAATACAAATTTATGTATTTTCAATTCAATTTTTGTATCAAGTGTAAAAAAAAATTAATAAAAAAAACCACCCAGGGTTCATTTGAAGCTCTAAGAGACTCATAAAAGAGTCCTTAGACGGTCAGAAAACATAATAATATGAGTGTTTTTTCCTTTCAAAATGGTCTCTTTTTCTGAGCGCTCTAATAATATAATAATAATAGTTTTGATCCAATGATCAGTTTTTATTTAGTTTTCCCAATTTAATTACAAATCATTTTTAATAATTATTTAATCCTAACCGAGAACTGGTTACAACGACCGTCGTCTCGTTGTATCGAAATCGACCTAGGGTTTAGTGGGAATCGAACCCACTACCCCCTGTTTATAGGCTAGAACGCTACCAACTAACCTACAGGGGCCCCTTAGAGCTCTTATATGACTCATAAAAGATTCTGAAAAATATATGTTCATAATCTTTTCTGAGTCCTTTTAGACTCTTTTATGAATGTTCAAAATAAAATATTTTGAATTTTTTACATAACCATAATTAAGAGTCAAATACGAATTTTTCAGGACTCCAAATTTAGTGCGTTCTATTAATATTTTTGAGCCTTGAGAGTCACAATTTATGAAGGCTCAGAAAATTGTACACAGTAAGCAAATATCAAACACCGGTGCATGCTCGACAATATATGACGGATTGGATCTATATGTGGTAAGATATTTTATTAGTGCAGCAAATACAAAATTTAGTGAAAAATTATTCTATGTTGCCAACTTACATATTTAAGTGAATACCGGGTGGAATTTTCATAATGGCGACCAAGTCAAAGAATGGTCTGATTTTAAGTGGTTACCAAGCTAAAAACAAAATTTTAATCGAATATCTCATATTTTCATATAATTAAGCCGTATTTTTTTTTTTTTTTTTTTTTGGATTTTAATTTAAATGCCGGCACTCATGAAAAGCACACAGAAAGGCAGGGTCTTCTTCCAATAGCTCCATGCACCAAACTTCCATTACCTTTGTAATGAAAGGCATAAAGTCTATGTGATTAACTTCCGAGTTTTATTATTGGTGCTCTCCCACCAGTATATCAATCCAATTATGTGATAAATCCAATTTATTTCATCAAACAACCATTACCTTTGTAATGGAAGGCATGAAAATTATGTGATTAACGTCTGAGTTTTATTATTGGTGCTCTCCCACCAGTATATTCATCCAATGAGGTGATTATCAAATCCAATTTATTTTATTTTCGTCACAACGTGTCCACCATTTACTTATAAAATGGCCGACACCAGCATATAAACGCCAAATCGATAGCACATTGATTTAGTAGAAATACCGCAAAATAACAGCAACAATGCTGTTACTAATCGAAACTCCACCAAAGCAAGTGCGGGGTGAGATGCAATTAGTACGAGCGTACAACAAACACACACACGTGTCTGTATTTAACCAAAATAACTACAGCGACGAATGGATCCTTCTCGAACGCAATCCCAATTACAACTGTAAGCCGTATTTAATTGTAATCGTTTACATAGACTGAAGGACGGACACGCTAAGTCAACTCAAATAGTGATTCTGAATCGGTCGGTATACTAAAAGGTTGGTCTAGGACAAATATTTCGGGTATTTACAGAAGAAAAACTGGTGCCTTTTGTATTTTTTAACTAATTAAGAAAATCTTGAAAAAACTTCATTATTTTCCAAAAAACTTGTTTTTTTAGAAAAAATCTTGAAATCTGTTTAGCACCTCAAAAAACTTGCAAAAAAAGGGAAATCTTAACATATGGCAACACTGTGTGTATTCAACACACTTGTGAAAGCGTGGTGAAATAAAAAAACTTGACATTTGTAATCAAAATATAAACAAAAAAGTTGTTTATTAGTTTTTTTTAATAAAATATCGAATTTCTGGATGATTTTTGTTCTTTTGCAAAAGAAACTTGGTAAGTAAATGAAAATCTAATATATATTTTGATTTTAAATTAATAAATTGTATTATTTTAGATCAAAATCGTACAAATTCCCATTTGTTTTTTTCCAGATTTCGGTTATAAGGAGGGGATGAAAATACATTTGCAATGAATATTGTTCATGTTAAATTATGTTACTAAAGGTGGTTATTACTTAATTTTTTAGTTTGTTGTGGTTTAGATTCTAATATTTAGCGTTGTTTCTTTTGTATCTTCCAGTTAGTTGCCTATGTATTTTTCTGTGGATTTCTGGTTTTCCGTACTGCCAACAATTTTTCCAAATACCTTGTCCTTTACCTAATGCAAACTTTATGGCAAGGAAACGCGTTTCCTGTGGTCGCATCAGTTTTTGCAAACGCGTTTTGTTGTACCCGCATTGCGGGAAAAGTCTGAAAAAGGCACATTTTTTATACGAAAAATGTCTTGCAATCTGAGACTTTGTACAAGAAAATAAGACTGTCTATAGGAACAATGTCTCAGGATCTGTGACCTTTTCTTTAGGAAAAATTCCCCGAGATCTGAGAATTTTTCTTAAGTAATGTCTCAGAATCTGAGACTTTTTCTATAGGAAAAATGTCTCAGAATCTGAGACTTTTTTTATAGGAAAAATGTCTCAGAATCTGAGACTTTTTTTATAGGAAAAATGTCTCAGAATCTGAGACTTTTTCTATAGGAAAAATGTCTCAGAATCTGAGACTTTTTCTATAGTAAAAATGTCTCAGAATCTTAGACTTTTTCTATAGGAAAAATGTCTCAGAATAAGAGACTTTTTCTATAGGAAAAATGTCTCAGAATCTGAGACTTTTTCTATAGGAAAAATGTCTCAGAATCAGAGACTTTTTCTGTAGGAAAATGTCTCAGAATCTGAGAGTTTTTCTATAGGAAAAATGTCACAGAATCTGAGACTTTTTTTATAGGAAAAATGTCTCAGAATCTGAGACTTTTTTTATAGGAAAAATGTCTCAGTATCTGAGACTTTTTCTATAGGAAAAATGTCTCAGAATCTTAGACTTTTTCTATAGGAAAAATGTCTCAGAATCTGAGACTTTTTCTATAGGAAAAATGTCTCAGAATCAGAGACTTTTTCTGTAGGAAAAATGTCTCAGAATCTGAGAGTTTTTCTATAGGAAAAATGTCTCAGAATCTGAGACTTTTTTATAGGAAAAATATCTCAGAATCTGAGACTTTTTTTATAGGAAAAATGTCTCAGTATCTGAGACTTTTTCTATAGGAAAAATGTCTCAGAATCTTAGACTTTTTCTATAGGAAAAATGTCTCAGAATCAGAGACTTTTTCTATAGGAAAAATGTCTCAGAATCTGAGACTTTTTCTATAGGAAAAATGTCTCAGAATCTGAGACTTTTTTTATAGGAAAAATGTCTCAGAATCTGAGACTTTTTTTATAGGAAAAATGTCTCAGTATCTGAGACTTTTTCTATAGGAAAAATGTCTCAGAATCTTAGACTTTTTCTATAGGAAAAATGTCTCAGAATCTGAGACTTTTTCTATAGGAAAAATGTCTCAGAATCAGAGACTTTTTCTGTAGGAAAAATGTCTCAGAATCTGAGAGTTTTTCTATAGGAAAAATGTCTCAGAATCTGAGACTTTTTTATAGGAAAAATATCTCAGAATCTGAGACTTTTTTTATAGGAAAAATGTCTCAGTATCTGAGACTTTTTCTATAGGAAAAATGTCTCAGAATCTTAGACTTTTTCTATAGGAAAAATGTCTCAGAATCTTAGACTTTTTCTATAGGAAAAATGTCTCAGAATCAGAGACTTTTTCTATAGGAAAAATGTCTCAGAATCTGAGACTTTTTCTATAGGAAAAATGTCTCAGAATCAGAGACTTTTTCTGTAGGAAAAATGTCTCAGAATCTTAGACTTTTTCTATAGGAAAAATGTCTCAGAATCTGAGACTTTTTTTATAGGAAAAATGTCTCAGAATCTGAGACTTTTTTTATAGGAAAAATGTCTCAGTATCTGAGACTTTTTCTATAGGAAAAATGTCTCAGAATCTTAGACTTTTTCTATAGGAAAAATGTCTCAGAATCTGAGACTTTTTCTATAGGAAAAATGTCTCAGAATCAGAGACTTTTTCTGTAGGAAAAATGTCTCAGAATCTGAGAGTTTTTCTATAGGAAAAATGTCTCAGAATCTGAGACTTTTTTTATAGGAAAAATATCTCAGAATCTGAGACTTTTTTTATAGGAAAAATGTCTCAGTATCTGAGACTTTTTCTATAGGAAAATGTCTCAGAATCTTAGACTTTTTCTATAGGAAAAATGTCTCAGAATCTGAGACTTTTTCTATAGGAAAAATGTCTCAGTATCTGAGACTTTTTCTATAGGAAAAATGTCTCAGAATCTGAGACTTTTTCTATAGGAAAAATGTCTCAGTATCTGAGACTTTTTCTATAGGAAAAATGTCTCAGAATCTTAGACTTTTTCTATATGAAAAATGTCTCAGAATCTGAGACTTTTTCTATAGGAAAAATGTCTCAGAATCTGAGACTTTTTGTATAGGAAAAATGTCTCAGAATCTGAGACTTTTTCTATAGGAAAAATGTCTCAGAATCTGAGACTTTTTCTATAGGAAAAATGTCTCAGAATCTGAGACTTTTGTTACGGTCACCGGAAAAGGCGTTAGGGCGGCTAGTGCCGGCTAACACACCACGAACACAAATACACTCACAGGTCGGTCCATCCCGCCAAAACCCTAACCCATCCGTCCGAACAATTAAAATTCACAACAAAAAACTAAATTAAACGAAACACGTCAACGAGAGGAGGAGAGAGATGTTGGCTCCTCACTGGCCCTGCCCTACCTTTGGTCGTCCGTCTGTCCAGTACAATTAACACGACCCCACAAACACACGCGATACTTACACAATAACCTTTATACAAAAATCAACACTAAAATTTTCTTTTCAAAAATCATTATACAAATATTGGTTTTATTAAAAATAATCCTTACAAAAAAAATAAAATAAATAATATAAATTTCCAAATAAATATGAATAAATAATAATAACTAAACATTATTTACAGTGGGGGATTAAGGGGATTATTTAAATACCCAAAGTGGGGAAACCCCAAAACTTGCCGGTCTGGCAGCACCCCATAGTGTACGTTCAGTGTGTGCGAATTAGAACGTATACAAAAAGAGAAATGACGATTGAATTAAACCTAACTTAAAAAAAATTGGTACGAATAAACAAATGACATAATAAAAAAATATAAATGTGATATTAAATAAATTTAAATTAAATTATATGCGATAATAAACAAAAAAAAAAATAAGTTAATTTATAAGTTAAATAAATAAGTTAATTAAAACACAATAAACATATAAAAAAAAAAGGTGTAAAAGAACGAAATGCAAAGTGAATAAAAAAATATGTACAAAACGAAATACGAATAAAAAAAAACAAATTACATAAAAATAAAGGTGAAATAAATAATAAACTTAACAACAAATAAATATTTTGCTTTTAATATCCTGCAGAATTTTGCCGGTTTAATCAAAAAAAAAAAAAGAATTATAATTTCATTACTATTTGACTATAGAATTTACACAAAGAGGATTGTCAAAATTTTGATTATGACGCCTACGAAACACCATACACCTGAAGGAGCTCCCTAAAGTTAGCAGTTGTTCCGAAGATAAATATATATATATTGTTTTCCACTTCCTATCATTAATTTTCACTCCTCTATGCGAATCGTACTTTCATATAAACTTTTCTTTTGACAGGTCATTATTATTGTTTCACCAGAATTGTTATGGGGACTATAAGGTAACAAACTTAAACTTAAATCAAACATGCACAATGAATCTACACTTATTAAATACTTCATACAACATAATCTTCTTCTTTATATTTTAATCAATTATATATTTCCTTCCTTTCAGGCTTTTAATTTAAACTTTATGTTTCTTTTCAGCTTTTGTATCTTAATTTCCTTTTTTTTCCTCTTTTCAGCTTTTATTTTTAATGTTTTAATATTTTTCTTTCTTTTCAGCTTTTACTTTCCCATTTATTGCAAAGCTTTATTTTCACTTTTTTTTTCTAGGTGTTAACTTTTCACGCATAAACAAAATAAATTATCTTCTTTACCTTAGCTTGGGATTTGTGGACTTAGCTTCTTTTTAAGGTTCCAATATAATTATAATTTAGTTATTACCTCCATTTTGAAAATCCTGGCCCCTGGTACCAGATGGAGGCCAACATCAATCTTTATCACAAATAAAACAAATCACTTTATTAGAAACTTTTTCTATTAATAATAAGATCTAAGCCACTTACGTTCCTAAACGAAACACTGATCTTCAGGGGATTTTACTTTTCTCCAAAACTTTATATATTTATTTTAAAAAATATAAGTACATAATAAAATAAAAATTTAATTTAACACCGAAGAAACCGCCTTTTAATGTTGCCTGTTTCGTTAGTTTGTGCGATCTGTGTTAAAAATGGCTAATGGCTTGGGTATGCTATACACATTTCTTTCATATATTGGACCTTTTCCTATTTCCATGGTTGTCCCTTTCTAGGATGTCACCACCAAACAACCATAAGAAACCTTGGACAAAAACCTCTTTACTTATGGACGAAACTTGTGAACATAAAACATAAAGAACAAAAATTTCATTCATAAACAAACAAAGTTTCTCTCAGTACACTAACAAATTTACCAGTGTACTACACTGAACACACACATACATACACTATACTACCAGATGTTTGGTATCCAGTGGCGGGGCAAATCAAAAATTTAATAGGGGGTCAAAAGCACCCGCAACACTTTTTCTATAGGAAAAATGTCTCAGAATCTGAGACTTTTTCTATAAGAAAAATGTCTCAGAATCTGAGACTTTTTCTATAGGAAAAATGTCTCAGAATCTGAGACTTTTTCTATAGGAAAAATGTCAGATTCTGAGACATTTTTCCTATAGAAAAAGTCTCAGATTCTGAGACATTTTTCCTATACAAAAAGTCTCAGATTCTGAGACATTTTTCCTATACAAAAAGTCTCAGATTCTCAGAATCTGAGACTTTTCCATAAGAAAATGTCGTTGAATCTGAGACTTTTTCTATAAAAAAATGTTTCAAAGTCTGAGACTTTTCTATAGGAAAAATGTCTCAGAATGTGAGACCTTTACTATAGGAGAAATATCTCTTTAGACTTTTTCTATAGTACAAATGTCTCAGAATCTGGGACTTTTTCTATAGGGGAAATGTCTCAGAATGTGCGATTTTGTCTATAAGAAAAATGCCTCAGAATCTGAGACTTTTCTATAGGAAAAATGACTCTGAATCTAATACTTTTTCGATAGGAAAAATGTCTCTGAATCCAAGCCTTTTTCTATAGGAAAAATGTTTTTTTAAATAGATAAAAAAAACCTTAGATTCTGAATATATGTATTTATAGTTATGTGTATAGAAAATCCCTAATATTGCAATAAAAATACACATTCGTTTTTTAATAAACTATTAAACTGAGTTTTTTTTATTCTTTAGAAACAAACTTTAAATAAGTTTTAAAATTTGAAGTCATTAGATTTCATAGATATATCTTACGAGATTTCATAAGAATAATCTCTGAGACTTTTTCTATAAGAAAAATGTCTCACAATCTGACATTTTCTATAAGGAAAATGTCTCAGAATCTTTTTCAGACTTTTTCTTTAGACTTTTTCTTTAAGAAAAATGTCTCAGAATCTGAGACTTTTTCTATAAGAAAAATGTCTTACAGCCGTATTCAATACGAAGTTTTAGACACGGTTTGTTCACCCTGAACATCGTGTTCGTAACTAAAATGTTTTCAAGGCTTGTTCACTGTTTGTTCAAGAGTCTATTCAAAATGATTTTAGTTAAGTCTGCTTAACAAAAAATTGACCATCCCTGTTTTAGTAAATTACATAAGAAAAAAACAAAAAAAATTATGAAAAACCACAAAAAATATATTAATTTTTTACTTAAAATTGCTTTAATTAAAAAAGCAAGTTGTAGAAATTGTTTTTAATAAAAGCGTGAGTTTTAAAATAACTTTAACTCTTTGGCATTTAATTTGTTGTTGACATTTTACAAAATCAATATGGCGCCAGTTAGGCAAGAATTGTTCAGCGTATGTTCATAGTTTAAGAAAATGTGTTTTGAATAAGAAATCCTTAAACAGTATCTAGACAGTGTCTAGAATTTGATTTTGAATACGGCCGTTAGAATCTGAGACCTTTTCTATCAGAAAAATGTCTCAGAATGTGAAACCTTTTTTATAAAATCATGTTTCAGAAATATTTCTAGAACAAAAAAGTCTTCCTATGGAAACTGCTGCAGATTGAAAGGAGTTTTTCTATTGAATAACCCAACATTCAAAGGACTTTCTTTATAAAGAACACTTTCAATTTAGTCCTTTGATCCGGAAAACTTTCTTCAAAAAAATAAAGGAATCTGAGACTTTTTGTACAGGAACAATTTTATAGGAACCAAAACTTTTCCTAATGAAAATAATACTCAGAATCTCCGACTTTATCGATGGGCAAAATGTGGAAGAAAAACTTTATATAGGAAAAATAGCGGGTTTTTTTTATAATAAAATTTATTAAAATCTTAAACTTTTTCTTAATTAATTTGTTTAATAAAATTTTATTTTTTGGTTTTTTTCCAATGATAAAAAATTTTTAATAAAAATAAACAAAAATAAAATATTGACATTGTCATTATTAGTGGTGAAATAGGGTGGTAAATTTCAAAAACGAATTCAGAGTTGATACGCAATACTATAATTTTTATAATTATATTTGTCTTTTCTTTAATTTTAATTACAAATATGCATTCATTTGAATTTTAATAGTTGTGTTTAATGTTTAATTATGTTTTTTCAGTTTTTGTTACGAAAAAATTAAAAAAAAAAAAAATATTGATAACAAAAAGTAACTCTGTGTATGGTGAAAATATTTTTGGTCGGTGGTGAATAAAGTTAGGTACACACATACTAAAGAGGTCCTAACTCCAATACATACAAAGAGTTAGGTCTTCTGACAGCAAAACAAAATGAGTCGGAAGTCTTGTTAGTCTTTGACGCAAATAAAAAACTTCAAATATTGTGTTATACAAAAGGCAAACGTGCGTTTGGTTCATAAAATGTGAAAACTTGAAATACAAAATAACAAAAAAACAACAGATATTTTCAAATATTAACGATTTTGACAATATTGTGACGACTTTTACTAATGGTAATTATTTTTTTTAATTGATGCCATACCAATGGTAATTTTTTTTTTTAATTTTCATTAGTAATTAAATTGATTAGTAATTTAATTGGTTCAATTGATACAACCAATTGTAATGAAAAAAATTTCATTACCATTGACATCAATTAAATGGTAATTAAACCATCAATTAATTGGTCCCATTAATTAATTAGTCCCATCTATGGTTAAGACAAAAATGCAATTAATTTAACCTCTCAATATAAATTTTCTTACGGAAACATTTTGAGATATAAAAACAAATTTTTATAATTTTTTTTTGATAGAAGAACTTATATTATTTTTCCATTTATTTTTTTAAATATTACAACTATTTAGAGAGATCATCTAAGAGTGCAAATAACTAAAAATTAATTTCAAAACTTATATTACGTTCTTTGGTGAAGTTATTAAATAAATATTCAATATTATCTCTAAAAGGGGCGACTAGATCAATTTAAAATAATTATACAACTCCATTAAAAAAGGGGATTTATTAAATAAGCAATAAAACTTACAGCGTTAAAAGCTTTATCTTAAGATTTATAAAATATGACTTGACTAGTATTACATAGTTATGTTTCAAATTTATATTTGGGGGCATTTTTTCTTCAACATTTGATTTTCCCAAGTGTAAATTTTTATACTAAATTTTTATACTACTAGACCAAAAAATTATTTGGTGCAAATTTGAGGCCAATCGGATTAAAAAAACCCGTGGCGTCCGGCGATTAAAGTTTTAGACTTTTAAAAACACAGGTCAACAAAATTTGAAAAAGGTCGAAAAGGTCTGTACTCAGAATTTCTCCATAACATCAGGTTTTCGAGATATCTTAGCTTAAAGTTTGAAAAAAAACATGTTTTTCGCCATATTCGAGACGCCATAACTGCGCGAGGTCAACTTTATTTATAAATCCTGATATGTAGTCTGAAAGTCCTACTTCATACCTTTAAAATAAATGTTTAACCACTGTTATATCTTGTTTCTTCTCTGAGATATCTTAACACGAAGTTAACAAATTTTAGGTTTTCGCTATACTCACGGTATTTTTCCTATGAATGCAAATTTGCTACATTTCACCTTTATTTTACGACGAACTAAAAAAATTCTTAAATTCCCAATTAAAAAAAAAACAAAAAAGATGTTTTTTGAATTGTTTAGATATCTTGTCTATTTACTGAGATATCGCCCGTTGAATTTTTTTATGATGGGTTTAATGAATACCACTCTTAGACGCATCCAAAGTCACGAAACGAGAACAAACTTCAGCTTAAGATAACTCAGAGATGAAACAAGATATTAAGGTTAAACATTAATTTTAAAGCTAATTTGTAGGACTTTTAGACTACATATCAGTTTTTATAAACAAAGGTGAATTTTTGCAGTAATAACGTCTCGAATATGACGAAAAACGGGTTTTTTGCAACTTCAAGCTAAGATATCTCGAAAACCTGATGTGATAGGCGAATTCTGAGACCAGATTCGGATTCAGCGCAACTCAACCCCTTAGAAAAGTTACCTCTGGTTTATTGGTTAAAAAAGTGTTGGCCTGTGAAATTGAAAAAAAATGTCGGTCCTGAACACGAATATAAAAAAAATAAAATCTGTCGAATGGTTTTCAAGATATCGCTTTTTAAAATTGCAAAACATGAAGATTTTTTCCTACATACGTTTAAGAAATTTGTTTGCCTTGATACTTTTTTTCATTTAAAATTAATTTGAGCCAAATCCGGTCATTTACACCCGTGGCGACCTTCGATCAAAGTTTAGCGTTTTTGGAAATTTTCCACCAATATTTAAAATTTTTGAAAAATAAAAAAAATACATGTTTTTTTAATTAATTTTGGCATGCTGAATATGAATATAAAGATATTTTTGAAATCGGTTGAGCGAGTTTCGCTTTGTCGCTTTGGTAAAAAATTGTCAGTCTTTCCCACGTTTAAGAAATTTAAAAAAATCACAAACTTTCATTTAAACTTAATTTGAGCCAAATCAGAACATTTTAACCCATGGCGTCCTTCAATCAAAGTTTAAAGTTTTTGGTGAACATTTTCGAAAAAATCAAAACTTCGATCGAACGTCACAACGGATTTAAATGAACGGATTTGGCTTAAGTTTGTTCTAAATGATAGTTTGTCTAAAGCTCTATAAAAGGGTCAAAGAAAAGAAATTATGAGATTTTTTTTTTAAATTTTTGAACGTAGGATAAAACCGTCATTTTTTGAAAATTTCAAACAGCGATATCTCGAAAAAAGTTCAACCGATTGTAAATTTTTTTGATATTCGTGTTCAGCACAGCAAAATTAATAAATATGATTTGGAACACACATTGTTTTTTATTTTTTGTTTTGATCGCTGGGCGCCACGGAATAATTTAATCCGATTGTCCTCAAATTTGTACCTCATATCTTTTATGTCGAGTAGAATAAAAATTTGCCCAAATACTTAGGAAAATTAAAAGTTGAAGAAAAATGATAACTCTTATGTCACAGCGTCAATTGCGTTTAAAAGTAGAATTAAATATTTCTTCTAAAAACGCAGCATTATTTTTTATTAAATATGAAAGTACTTGTTCAAGCCTGTCATTAAAAAAAGTTTTATTCAGGGTTTAAAAAACTGGCTCGATTTCAGAAAAAATATCAAATTTGTACTTTCTTTCAAGCAAGATTAGGTTTTGTAAAAATTGTGACGAAATCGTGTAATGGTATTTCAAACTTTCTCCTGTTTTCGAGTTATTGCTAAATAATTACACTGTTCGACAACAAAAATCTCCAAGTGAAATATCTAACAGATTCTTAAAGATTTTGTTCTTCTGATTTTAAACCTACAATCCAAATTTTTCTTGCACGTACCGTTTTCGAGAGGTTCGCTGTCACAAAAAAAATTCAAACACGAATATCTCGAAAACCGAACATTCTAGAAAATTTTGGAATCAGAGGTCCATTTTATATTAAATCAAGAAACTTAGGAATATGTAATAGTGGACCCCAAAAGTGATAAATTGCACTAATAAACATTTTGAAAACAACTTGATGCAACTGGGACGTGACCTTATGCCATATTCACATTCATTTTAACTTGTTCATTTTAATAAGTCAAAATAAAACGCCGTTTAATTTTGACGTTTAAATTGTATGGGGAAAACCAATAATTAAACTAGTTAAAAATGAATGCGAATATGGTATTACATAGTTAATTGCAATTGTTCTAGTGATCCAAATCTTCTGATCTCCAAACTTTTCCATTACATCAGGTTTTTTAAGAAAATTAAGGTCAAAGTTAAAAAAAAACGCCGTTTTGGGCATTTTTGACAACTCATAGCGAATGAACCCGATGTGATATCGACTACAAAATAAGTCGAGGTTAAAACTTAAACATTGCTCTTAAGGATACTGCACTCATTTGGTCAATCTCATTAACCCTAAGGGCACCAATTGTCTCTCAATGATGTCTTATTTCCAAAAACCGATATTTTTCCACCTAAAATCATACGAAAAAATTGTAATGGAATGCCACCTTATACACATGATAACACTGAAGTTATTCTCCTGGTAACAAATCCGGTCTCCAAACTTTTCCATTACATCAGGATTTTGAGAAATTTGAAATACAAAAATCGCATTTTCGGATATATGTATTTGGCAACTTATAGAGGATGAACCCGATGTACTAACGACTTAAAAATCAGTCAAGGGTAAAGGTAAAAAATTTCTCTTTAAAATTGTCTATTAATAATATATTTTCCCCCTAAAAACGTTTTTTCGATACTGGGTATAAGACATCAATGAAAGACAATTGGTACTCAAAGGGTAAAGTCGAGTGACCAAATGAGTTTGAATCTGTAAGAGTAATGTTTAAGCTTTATCCGCGACTTATTTTGAAGTCGCCATCACATCGGGTTCAACCGCTTTGAGTTTCCAAAAATGCATAAAACGGCGCTTTTTTGAACTTTGACCTCAAATTTCACAAAAACCTGATGTGACGGAAAAGTTTGGGGACCGGATTTTGACCAGCAGAACTTTGTAATCAAGTGTATAAGGTCGCGTCCCAGTCGCAGCTTCGATGTTTACTAGTGTTATTGGGTTTTTCGACTTTTTAACAGTCAAAATCCCAAAAAAACGGTACATGTTAGAAAAAATTCGATGGCAGATATGTATTCAGGAGAGCAAAACCTATAGGAATCAGCTGTGTATTTCACTGAGAGATTTTTGTTGTTGAACCGTGTAATTATTTAGCAATAACTCGAAAACAGGATCAGCTAATTTTTTCGTGTTAACGATTTTTAAAGTTCTAAATAAAGAGGAATGGAATGGCACTTCCCGATTTTGTCACAATTTTTAAAAAAACCTAAACATTCTTGAAGAGGGGTGTGTGTTTCATAACCGAACGGAGTCGATTCAGTGACATACCTGTGAATTATAAATTTTACTTTTAAGAACTAGGTGGAACCATTATAATAAGAGGTTGCTGATGTGATTGCGTCTGATCTTTGGGTCAGGCAACAATGTCATTAGCTGGATTATAAGTAAAATAATTTAAATTAAATTCATCATTAAATAAAACGACATCTGATTCTTCGGTAACTGCTGAAGAAGGATCATGAACATGATGATGATGGTGGGTAGACATTTGTATACCCAATTCCATGGGATCAATTTCAGTAACATAATAGGGACCCGAGGAAGAATGGCTACTATGACAATGTGATGAAACCGCTGACGATGAAGAAGTATGACGTAAACCACTTTCATTAACCACTACATCTTTGTGGATAGGATTTAGATAATCTTAAAGATTGAGAAATAGAGAGAACAAAATTAAAGATTAGTTAAACAGGGATATAAAATCGATCTATCCGAATCGGCATATGATGAAACCTTAAGCAAATGAAAGTTGACATTTTCCATAACAAAACTTCAAGGCTTTTTTTTATACCCTCCTACCACAGTATGGGGGCATACTCACTTTGTCATTCCGTGTGTAACGCACCGAAATATCGGTCGGGGACCCAATAATGTATATCGAGGGCCTATATTCAAAACCCTCTATCTTCCATTTTCACGAAAATGACTTTTTGATGGCAAAATATTCAGTAAAACGGCCCTCATCTATGGTGTAAAATTCAGTACAAAAATATTTTTTTTTGCTATTTTATTTGCATTTTTGGTTTTCTCTATCCTTACACAATTAATTTTTCTGAATGCAAAACCCTCTATCTTTTCAAATAATTAATTTACAAATATTTGTTTTGAATAATTTTATAATGCATTACATGTTTTCATACTAATTTATGCATGTTGCACATGAATTTATCAACAAAATTTCAGAACCACGATTTTGGTCCACTGATGCTAATTTTTTCTGAAAATTCTTGTTCTTTCTTTTTTAAAAAATATGTCTCAAACTTTGGATGTCTTGTGTACATTGCGAAACAACAATTTTTATCTTAAAAATTCCGATGCTGATCAGCATCTGTTGACCAAAATCCCGTTTTTATTTTTTTTACTATTTCTTACATAACATACTCAACAGTTTGTCAACTTTTGAGACGAATTCAGTAAAAAAAGTAATTTTTGTCTTAACAATCCGCACCTGTGGACCAAAACCGCGATTTCGAAATTATTTATAAGCCGTTATCATTAATAAATTACGTTAAAAATTAACCGATGTCATAAATGAAATCAAAATAATTCATTTTTATTAAAATGCAAAACCCTCTATCTGATCATTTTCATTCCTGTACTTAATATTTTTGAGAAACAAAACCCTCTATCTATCCTCTAAAATCCCCAATAGTGCAAAATTTTAAAAACGAATTATATGTCAGATTCAGTAGTTGATTTAAAAAAATATTGTAGAATATCGAATTTTAATTACTCTAACAATTCGCGAAATAAACAGTTTTTTGGCTCTCCTGAAAAGTTGTGTTTTTTTAGATAGAGGGTTTTGAATATAGGCCCTCGATATATATTATTGATCAGTGATCGATTCTAAGACATTCTAGCGATGTCCGTCTGTCCGTTCGTCTGTGGAGGACACGATACAGTCCAAACTAAAAGAGCTGGACTCCTGAAGTTTGGCACGAATATGTCTTATGGTCGTAGGCTGGTTAAGTTCGGAGATGGACAAAATCGGACCACGGGGGAAAAGTTCCCCATTTTAAGAACTAAACCAACCTCTGAAAACCCCCATTTTTTATAGATTTTTTGTACTTTTGCTTAGCAAACGAAACATTTTTTATGTCAGAAGAAGTTCAAAGTCCTGTAGTGGGATCCAGAAAGGTTGTCTCCCACCACCGAAACCCCCCCCCCCACAAAAAAAGACGCCCCCGTTTTTTTAACGTGTTGGAGGGTATGAAAGATTCGGCACGACCGAATTTAACACTCTCACTTGTTTTATACTCATTTGAAGTTGGAGATTTGAAAGAATATAAAGTTTTTGTATGCTAAATATGTATGTCCTACTTTAGGGGCCCCTGGTAGTGCCCTTATTGGAAATGAAGAGTCGAGCTTCCAAACTTAAGCTCGAAATTACGTTAGCTATAACCGGTATGAATTTCGCTGCAATCGGTCCAATACTTACTGAATGGGCGAATTGTTATTTAAAGACAATTAAAAATTAAGTATACGCCTCTTAAACAGTTTTCAAGTAATTATAATTATAATAATAGTTCACCAACTTCAAATGCGTGTAAAAAAATCTCACAATAAACTAAAAAAAGTCTCAAGGGTTTTGTTATGGAAAATGTAAACTTTCATTTGCTTTTGGTTTCATTCCATTCCGATGTTTTTATTAAAATTAACTGCTTCTGAAATACTCACCATTATCAAGTAAAACATCTTGATATGTACCAATAATCTGATGATGATTAACAGATTGTACCTCTACTTCTCTATGTATGCCATTTAAAATTTGTCCTGCCGTCTTGCGGAGCTCTTCATCGGTCAACAGATCATTATAGGGTAATTCGTGCATAACATGTCCCGTTGAGTCCATACTACTATTATTATGATGATGTATTGAATTTTGATTTTGTATTGTGGCATCATTGTTGTTATTAGATTGTGATTGTTGTAACATTTCCTGTTGTATGGCAGCCGCTGCTACCGCAGCTTCATCATACAAACACTGATCTTGTTGGCAACCTATATGTTTTTGTTGGCCACCAGCAGCACTTTGTTGCAATTGTTGCTGCTGTTGTAGTTGATGTTGTTGCAAACGTTCCCGGTTCATGGATTCCATTTTGAAAAATAAATCTAAGCGTTGTTTTTTCTAAAAGTGGAGGAAAGAAAATTATAAAGGGTTGTTTTTGCGTTACGGTATATTCTATTCCACTTACATGCTCCCAGGCTAATACATTTTCGGCTGAATCTCCACTAGATATTGTCCACAGATGACCCGCACCTTGTGGCGCTTTATGACCCTTACGAAAATGTGGATTAATTGATAGATTATGTCTTACGGAATTTTTCCAACGATCATCATTTGATTTGTAATATGGAAAACGATCACTAAAATGAGAAAAAAAAATAAATTTTGATTAATTTTTATTCAAAAATAATTTTTTTTTTATTTGACCTTAGAAATATTATATTTTGATTAGATTTAATCTGGCTCGAGGTAATTTTTCCTTACTAATTACAACATGATATTTTCATAGAATAATTTTCAATAAAAATTACACCACTAAACATTGAAAATGCGACTGGGACGCAAACTTATACACTTGATTACAATAGTTCTGCTGGTAAAAAATCCGGCTGCCAAACTTTTCCATCACATCACGTTTTTGAGAAAATTGGGGTCAAATTTAAAAAAATCGCCGTTTTGGGTATTTTTTTGGCAACTTATAGCGGATGAACACGATGTGATGGCGACTTCAAAATAAGTCGAGGGTAAAGCTTACACATTATTCCTTAAGATGCAGAACTCATTTGGTCAGTCTTTTTAACCCTTTGGGCACCAATTGTCTTACAATGATATCTTATCGAATTAAACGTTTTTGGGGGACAATAACTTATTAAAGGACAATTGGTGCTCTAACGGTTAAAGCGACGGATTAAATGAGTTATACATCATAAAGAGAAATGCTTAAACTTTACCCTTGACTTATTTTAAAGTCGCAAGCACATCGGATTTATCCGCTATGAGAAGCGATTTTTTTGTATTTGAATTTTCTTAAAAACCTGATGTTATGGAAAAGTTTAGGGACCGGTTTTGTGACCAAGAGAATAATTGTAATCATGTGTATAAGGTGACGTTCCATTCGCATAAACTTTTTTTTATATGATTTGTAGCGGAAAAATCGTTTTTTGGGAATAAGACATCATTGAGAGACAACAGTTTTTGAACTTTGATCCCAATTTTCTCAAAAACCTGATGTGATGGAAAAGTTTGGAGACCAGATTTGTGATCACAAGAGCAATTGCAATTAACTGTATTAGGTCGCGTCCCGGTCGCATGAAGTTTTATTTTCAAAATGTTCAGTAACGTTATTTTTCTGTTTCAAATTTGAATATGTTGGTAGTTTTTTGCACGACTTAGCCAACAAATAATTAGATCTCGTCAAGATCTTGCCAAGACTATTCAGCAAAATTTAAAAACCTTATACTACATGTAACATGGGAATTTAAAATGACAATTGCTACTGTCCAAAATCAACATATCGAGGGCCTATATTCAAAACCCTCTATCTTCCATTTTCACGAAAATGACTTTTTGATGGCAAAATATTCTGTAAAACGGCCCTCATCTATGGTGTAAAATTCAGAACAAAAATATTTTTTTTTGCTATTTATTTGCATTTTTGGTTTTCTCTATCTCTTACACAATTAATTTTTCTGAATGCAAATCCCTCTATCTTTTCAAATAATTAATTTACAAATATTTGTTTTGAATAATTTTATCATGCATTACATGTTTTCATACTAATTTTTGCATGCTGCACATGAATTTATCAACAAAATTCCAGAACCACGATTTTGGTCCACTTTTGAGACGAATTCGGTAAAAAAAATAATTTTTGTGTTAACAATCCGCACCTGTGGACCAAAACCGCGATTTCGAAATTATTTTTAAGCCGTTATAATTAATAAATTACGTTAAAAATTAACCGATGTCATAAATGAATCATAATAATTCATTTTTATTAAAATGCAAAACCCTCTATCTGATCATTTTCATTCCTGTACTTAATATTTTTGAGAAACAAAACCCTCTATCTATCCTCTAAAATCCCCAATAGTGCAAAATTTTAAAAACGAATTATATGTCAGATTCAGTAGTTGATTTAAAAAAATATTGTAGAATATCGAATTTTAATTACTCTAACAATTCGCGAAATAAACAGTTTTTTGGCTCTCCTGAAAAGTTGTGTTTTTTTAGATAGAGGGTTTTGAATATAGACCCTCGATATGAATTCATATTTAACTCTATTATCATTGAGAATTAGAAGAGCAATTGTATTGTTGCTTAGTTTGACACATGTTTAAAAAATTTTGTATAGGGTTTTTATATTTTGCTAAATAGTCATGACAAGATCTTGACGAGATCGAAACATGTTTCGGCTAAGTCGTGCAAAAAATGACCAACATGCATAAATTTGAAACAGAAAAATAATTTGTCTTGAAAATTATTCTATGAGAATATCGGGTGTAATTAGTAAAAAAAATGACCTCGAGCCAGAATATGTCTAGTCAAAAAAGAAAATAAAAAATTTTTAAAAATGAATTTTAATAACACCCGTGAAAAAAATTGATTAGATCTGTTTTAATCTGTTCATATCTTATTAAATAGAACTGTATCTGATTAGATTTGTCAAAGCTCAAATTTGGTCATAATTTTTTGAATATGTTATTGATCAGATCTGATCATATTCCAAAAACCAGGACAAAATTTTGATACCAAAACCAAAAGCTACAACTTTGAAGTCAATCAAATTAAATTAACCAGTGGCTCCTGGCGATCAAAGTTTTGGATTTTTGGAAATTAAAAAAATAAAATAAAAAACAATGCGTTTTGCGATACATCATATCTATTAATTTCAACGCGCTGAACACAAATATCAAAAATTTTTGACAAATTTTAAATGTCGATATCTTCAAAACCGCTAGACCGATTTCAGAAATTTGATGTTTGTATTAAGTTTAAATGAAAGATTGTCTTAAGCTATATGAAAGGGTAAAGGGATATACATTTTGAGACTTTTTATAAAAAAGTTCTTAAACTTAGAAAAATCCGCCATGTTTTGCAAATTTCAAATAGCGATATCTCAAAAACTGTTGGCTCGTTGTAAATTATTCTGATATTTGTGTTCAGCGCACCAAAATTAATATATCGTAATACAGTTTTTTTTTTTTAATTTTCAAAACTCCAAATCTTTGATCGCCGAGCGCTACGGATTAATTTAATCCAATTGGCCTCAAATTTGTACCACACAAGTTTTAAGGCTAGGCTTATTTCTCATTGGCTATTGTATTAAAATATTTACAAATACATGTGTATATTTGTATGTTTTTATTTTGAAGAAAATTTAACATAAGCATGTATATCAGAGTGGCCCGAATGTTTGGTTTTGTTATTATCAGAAATTCATATTTATTCCTTTATTCAAAAGATTATGATTGTTAACGGATTTCAATTAATTACACTATTAAACATCGAAAATGCGACTGCAACGCGATCTTATACACTTGATTACAATAGTTTTGTTGCCCGTGTAAAAATCGATTAGATCTTGTCAGATCTACTTTTATCTAATTATATAGGATTGCATCTGATTGTATATAATTATATCTGGTCAGATATAATTAAATGTCAATTTTGTGGCAACCCGAGTAAAAATTTTCTGGTCTAATCGTATATAGTTTGATACAATCTTATATGAGTTAATATGCTTCCGTATAAATTTATATAAAATTGTATCTATCACTTTGATACGGTTGATCCACTTTATATGGTTAGATATTGCTCCATATATGATTAGATTCGTATTTTGGTTTTGCTCATCAAATTATATAAAATTTGATATTATAAGATCAATTTGATCTAATTAGATTTGACCAAATTCAGGATCAAATTGTATCAATTTTTATATTTTTTGATCTAAAGTAATACAATTAGATATTATTTGATACAACCATTTTACGGATCAAATTAGATCTATTTAGTAAAATTAGCATAATATTTTTACTAGGGAATGTTGACCAAATCCGAGATATAATTAGATCTCGATTTTGGACATTTCATATATAATTATATGCAATCAGATACGATCATATATGAACATATATGAACAGATCAGATAAGATCTAATACATTTTTACACGGGTGGTCAAAAATCCGGTCTCCAAACTTTTCCATAACATCAGGTTTAAAAAAAAAATTAAGCTCAAAGTTAAAAAAATCGCTGTTTTGGGCATTTTTGGAAACTCATAGCGGATGAGCCCGATGTGATGGCGACTTTAAAATGTAAATCAAAACTCATTTGGTCAGTCATCGGTTTCATCCACTATGAGTTGTCGAAAATGCCCAAAACGGCAATTTTTTAACTTTGACCTCAATTTTCTCAAAAACCTGATGTGATGGAAAAGTTTGGAGACCAGATTTCTGATCACTAGTACAATTTCAATTAACTATGTAAGGTCGCGTGGAGACGGCATTGATCAACCCATGTATCATAAAATGGATAGGTCGACTGCTATCATGTCGTGAGGTGACAGCAGAATGGGGACCAGCAAAGGTTACAAAATACGCGTCAAAAGGAACGCCACAGGGTGGTGTTTTGTCACCCCTGCTCTGGCTTTTAGTAGTGGATCCCATTTTAAAGAAGTTGAAATCGCAAGGGACAACAGTGGTAGCTTATGCAGACGACGTTGTCATTATGTCGTGTGGAAAGTTTTTGGGCACAGTATCGGAACTTTCGGAAGTGTCACTGAGGCAAATGTGGAAATGGGCTAATAATAATGGCCTAAACGTTAACCCGGAAAAAACGGAAATGGTACTTTTTACGAACAGGTACAAAATAGAGACGTTTAAGGTCGAGATAAACGGAGTTAGAATTCCTTTATCAAACCAAGCGAAATTTTTAGGAATCATTTTAGACAGTAAACTGTCATGGAAACAAAACACCGAAGTAAGGGTCAAGAAGGCATACAACGCCTTCTACGCATGCAAAAAAATGTTTGGCGCAACTTGGGGACTGGAACCAAGGATCACTTACTGGATTTATACTTCTGTAGTAAGAACAATCTTACTGTATGGTGTTATGGTCTGGTATAACACACTGGAGCGTAATGTGACGCACTTAAAATTTCAGAGAATTCAACGTCTCATGGGCAGGGGTGCCAGATGATTTTTATGAAATATCGGCATATTTTCAAAAAAAAATCGGCATTATCGGCACTTCAATTTAAAAAAATCGGCAAAAAATCGGCAATTGAAAAATAACCATTAAAATACAACTAAACATATTTTTATTAACAAAAAATAATAAAATAGAACATTTAAGCAATTAATAAATGTTTATAACCTTTTAAGGACAATCCGACAATCGGACAATTCCGAACAAAGTGAAAAAAAAAATTTTTATTTAAAAAAGTTTTTTGTGATGATAAATTTTTTGGTTCCTCCCTATTTTTTAGTTTTTTTTTTTTGCAAAAAAAAAGAAAAAATTTAAATTTTTACAGACAAAAAAATGTCGATTATCATAAAAACGATTTTTCAGTAATGTCTTAATATTAACTTATATTTTCAGCAAAAAAAAAATATTTTTTTCACTTTGTTCCGATTATTTCCGATTTTTAAGATAAAAAATGAGCCCAAAGACATTTCTCATAGGTCTAATATTTTTTTGTGACAATGTTGCCCCTTAAAGGGAAATGCACCGAACCCGACTCTAAGCGAAATAAAAAAACCAAAATCGCTCCACCCGGACGGACATCAGTAGATTGACATAAAATCGATCGAGGACCACGAATATATATAATTTATGGGGTTCTAGACCTATATTTTGAGGTGTTACAAGCGAAATGACAAACTTATATAAATATTCCTTCTATTACTAAAGGGAGGGTATAAAAAGCGACTGTGTTCTTTGACTTGATCAAAAAATCGGCATTTTTAGAGCTAAAATCGGCAAATCGGCACTTTGATAATTTTGAGGCAAAAAATCGGCAAAATGCCGATAAATCGGCAAATATGGCAGCCCTGCTCATGGGTTTATGCATCACAGGCGCTCTGAGAACAACATCAGCTGAATCTATTGACACGCTACTGCATCTGATACCAATTGACATCTTTGCAAAGGGGGAGGCTTATAAGTCCTGCCTTCGTTTCAAAGAGTCAAATTTATTCAGGCAACGCAATTTTGGACACAGTAACATGGACAATTTAAATGATATTGCCACCGATTACAGAGTGCCCAAACTTATTTTCGACCGGAAATACGACGTAGAATTTCCGACTCGAGAATTTTGGTCAAACTGGCAAAACCCCCCAATGAACGCTATTAACATATTCACAGACGGCTCCAAACAATCCATGGGAGTCGGTGCAGGTTTTTCAACGAGTTTGCGAGATTTAGAGAAGACTTTTATCCTTCCATTGGACTCTAGCATTTTCCAGGCCGAAATAGTTGCCATAAGCAGGGCGGCTTTACAGTTCGGTGATGAGACAAACAGAGAATTTAACATTTATGTTGACAGCCAAGCTGCTCTAAAAGCTCTTAAAAGCTTTTACATCAAGCTTTACATCAAGTAGTTTTCGAATGCTTCGAGACCTTACAAAGTTTAGGGAGTATGAACAAGGTGAAACTAATATGGGTACCAGGTCACATAGGTATTCAAGGAAACGAGAGAGCGGACGAGCTCGCGAAACAAGGTGCTGATGGTATTGGTATTTCTGTGCATATTGATCCACCAATCCAGCACTTCAGATCGTTACGCGACATTCAAAACACTGCAATGGCTAATAGAAAGTGGAGAGAGCTAACAACAAGTGCGATTAGTAGAAGATTGTGGGCATGCTACAATCTAAGAAAAACTGAAAAACTGAACTGCCGTGTACTTACTGGAGTGATCACCGGGCACTGCCTAATAGGTTATCATAGAAAGAAGATGGGACTTATTTCTGATGCAAGCTGTAGAAGGTGCGATGAACCTAACACTGAAGAAACGGTCGAACATATTCTTTGCCAATGTCCTGCTTTGGCCAGAACCCGACTGCACATTTTAGGCAGACATGACTTCGAGAGCTTGGAAACGGTTTCGAATGTCGACCTAAGGCAAATAGTACAATTCGCGATGAAGACAAATGCGTTCTATCTGCGTCGCTGAGGAATTATTGTGGTTTCGCTATGGACCATCCGGTCTATGTGAGGAGTCTTTGACTCCGCCACCTCTAATCTAACCTAACCTAAGGTCGCGTCCAAGTTGCTTCAAGTTTCTATCAAAATAATTACTAGTGCTATCTGCCCAGAAAACACAGGACAATGACTGAGGTGCTATAGCAAAAATAACTAAAATTGGAATTATCGCTGTAAATTTCCAAAAATTAATTTTTCACGATTTTTTTCTAAAAAAACTGGCATATTTTGGATAACTAGAAGTGCTAGAGCAAAAATAGCTGATATTGGAGATCATCCATAAAAAAAACATTTTAATTGGATTTTATGGCTAAACTAGAGGTGCTAGAGAAAACATAGCTGAAATTGGGGATCATTGGAATAAATTTCCAAAAATCTATTTTAATATTTAGTTTTCAAAAATTGTTGAAATTTGTATTAATTTGTTAATTTGTTTTAAGAAATTTTTATTTAATTTTTTGGTTAAAAAGAGTTGCTAGAGCAATAATAGCTGAATGCAGTGCTGCCAACTTTTTTTTGGAGAAATCGTCAATTTTTAAAAAAAAAATCGTCAAAATCGTCAAGTTGAAAAAAATTTGTCGTCAAAAAATCGTCATGACAAAAATACGTTAATAAATGCTAAAAATGTTAATACCCCAGACCACTCCATGGTCCAGAGTGTAAAGAGTTTCCGTTGATGTTTGTAACTATCCAAAATATTGGTCCTCGACCTTTTTCAAGTCCCAATTATCAATTAATTGACCTGAAAATTTAAACTTAAGAAAAGCTTATGGCCAAATGACGAAGATTATTAAAGTTGATTTTTTGTGCATATCCCCCATATTAAAATTCATCCCGATATTAGAGCGTTGTAAATTTAACGGACCAATTAATTTATATTGACCACTTCTAATAACAAGTCTATTTTTCAACTAAAAAAACTTTTTTTAATGTTTTCTCTGGTCAATTTTTAACTTTTCCTGTCTTTTCCCGAAATTGTTAAGCTTTTTTCATAAAAGTAACCATCTTTTTTAAAAAAATATAGGTTTTTCTCTTTTCTTTTCAAAAAATTAAGTGAACTTTAAAGAATTTGCTTACAAAATTTGAATTTTTTGACAAAAGTTTACCATTTTTTCCTCATTTAATGAAATCGTCATTTTTGTTCTTGGCGAAAATGAAAAATCGTCAATCGTCATTTCAGTAAAATTGACTTCAAAAATCGTCAAAATGACGATAAATCGTCAAAGTTGGCAGCGCTGGCTGAATGTTTATATGAATTTTGTGTGCTCTTGCTCCATATGAGTCGAATCCAAAACTGTTTATTTCCTTTATTTATTATCTGTGTGATGAACTGCAGATTTAATCTAGTTGTCTTATAATTTGCCTAGGTCGTGAGTTGTGATCCGTCTATGTAAAGTGTTTAAAGGATCTTAGGCGTGAAATACCTTTAGTCCAATGGTTCCCAACCTTTGATTCTCGACCCACTGGGGGGCAATTTGAATGCATCAGGGGGCAACGAGCTAATTTTTAGGATTTTTTTTTGTTAAATAAAATTGAAATAATATAATTTTAGTTAAATTATTTAGTTGATTGGTGAAAACTTTTTCTAAAAACTTTGTTTAAACGATGATTATAACAAAAAGTTTGCTTAACCACAAGTAAATTTAGAATTTTAAAACAAATTTAAAAAAATGTGCAAATTTTTCTTGAGTGTATGGGGGACATTGTAGATTTTTTAACTTAAAAGTGGGGCATGGCGCAAAAAAGGTTGGAAACCATTGCTTTAGTCCATTAATAACATGGACCGTGACACGGAAATGTAAGGTCGCTCATATACATTTACTGGATGAAAGTTATATTAACCCAATTCAGGATCGCCTTGTTTTCACAGTTAAAGTATTTCCCTTGCAAAGTGCTTCATATTCGAATGCTCGGTATGTTCGCTTGTTTCATTTTAAAGTTTTCCAAAAAAACCCTATTTATCGTCCCACTCTAGCATTTACAAAACATTCATAAAGCCCATTAAAACTTTTTGACCAGTAGCAATTAAAAGTTTTACCATACAATTTTATATACTGCTACACGTTTCACATAAATTTCAAAAACTTTTTCTTTAGTTTTTTTTTACTTCTGCCACACGACATGTAGTTTTGCCAGTTTTCCCATGCTACTCAAAATTTAAATATGTATGTAAAGAAAAAAAAAAAAAAAACGGAAAGGACATCACGTGTAATGCGCACGCTCTCTAAAAGAAATATTGTGAATAATAGGATATTTTGTAAAAATTACTGTGCACCGTATACATGAATTGGGGATGCCAAACAAAATTTACTTTTAGAAGTTCCGGGATTCAGGGTTTTACAAATTTTTATTGCTGGATTTAGAAATTTAACAAAAAAGCAAAATAAAACAAGTGAAAATGTAAAATTAGGTTGTGCCGCGGGCAATTAAAGGGAACCATCGGAACAGTAGAAGTTGATTTAAAGATTGGCATACTGCAGTAAAAAAAATCAACAAGTTTTAAAATTGATCAAACGGTTTTCGAGATATCGCTATTTGAATTTTGCTAAAAATGGCGGATTTTTTCAACGTTTAAGAATTAAAAAAAATCTCAAAATTTCTTTCCATTGACCATATAATAGAACTTGAGACAAACTTTCATTTATACTTAATTTGAGCCAAATTCGATAATTTTAACTCGTGGCACCCATCGATCACAGTTTTGGATTTTTGAAAAACTTTTTAAAAAACTTAAATTTTTGGTAAATTTAATAATTGGTAAAGCTTTTTTCGAGATATCCCCAATGGATGTATGTCCAAAAATTTCTGAAAATGGCGGTTTATTCACACGTTCAGGATTTTTTTTTTTTTAAATTGCAAAATGTTTTTCTATTGAGAATTTAAGATCATTTTCTATTGAGAATTTCAGATCATTTCATTGAAACTTAGTTTGAGCCAAATCAGACCATTTTAACTGATGGTGGTTTCGATCAAAGTTTTTTTTAAAACTTTTAAAAAAACCAAAAACTTAAATCATACTTGATATCGTCATTCCTGGAAATTGCGATAGCGAAACCGATATTTTACGATATTGATATCGAAACGATAGTTTTTCGATAAATTCTGGAAAATGGCAAATTTACATCGTTATGACTCGAATTAACGGTAGCGAAAACGACATCATATTTTTATGGAAAAATTATATCATGAGGAAAGGTACATTAAGAACGAAAAAACTATCGTTTTCGTATAATATGTGATAATATGGTGATATTGCCTCGATATCATAACGGTATCGTTTGGTTTATAAGGGAACCACGGGTTAAAAAGATCGGATTTGGCACAAATTAATTTTAAATGAAAGTTTGTTTGAGTTTTTTTTTTATTTTAAGTTTTTGACCGTAGGATAGACCCCCATTTTTTTCAAATTTCAAATGGTGATATATCGAAAACTGTTCTACCGATTTTAAAAAATTTCGCGTTCGTCAAAATATTTGTGATCAGCGCAATAAAATCAATAAATATGATGATTTTTTTTTTAAATTTTTTTTTTTTAATTTAAAAAAATTTAATCCAGTTGGCCGCAAATTTGTACCACACTCAGAAAATTATGTAAGTTACTACATGTTAGTTGTTTGTATATTTTACAGTAGTTAGTTGTTTTCAACTACAAAGTCAGTTGTTTTTGTATGAAAAATATCAAACAACTATTTCTGTTAGTTATTTTAAGTAGTTTTTTTGAACAACTAACAAAAAAGTACTGTGCTGTCGTAACAGTTATTTAAAGTAGTTAATTTTATTTTTTTATCTCTAAAAAATTTTCAAAGTATTTTTTTCAAAAAATAAAAATAATTTTTCGTTTTATTTTCTTTTTCATAACTTTTTTAAAAAAAAAAAAAAAAAACTTGGAAAAAATTTAGTTTCAATTTTTTTTTCTGAAAATTAAAAAAAAAAAAATTATATATTGATTATTTTATTTTTACTACATTTTAGTTGTTTTGACTACAAATCTTAGTAGTTTTTACTACATAAGTCAGTTGTTTTTTGCCAGTTAAAATAACTGACATTGTTAGTTGATTTAACTGAAAAAGTAGTTGACCCCAAAACAACTTACAAAGTAGTTATTTTAACTGACATTTTCAGTTGATTTTACTAACATAATTTTTTGAGTGCACATAAGTTTTAGGTCTATAGAGTAAAAATGCCACACAAAAAAAAGCAACTCTATTGGATATATGTGGACTTGTTAGTCCCCATTAGTGTTTGGGAATTCCCGGACTTTTCAATTTCCCGGGAAACGGGAAAAAAATAATTCATTTCCCGGGATTCCCGGGAATCCCGGGAAATTTTCATTATTAATGTAAATCGTAAAAAACATTAAAATTTGATTATCTTTTTATTGAAAACAGTTTAATTAGAAATAAACAATTAATTAAAACATAAAAAATCAAAACATAAAAGTTAAAAATCCTGAAATACAATAAAACAAACAAAAAAATTGTTTAGCAAAATTATCATTAACCGACGTATATTTTTTGACTTTTTAAGTTTTTTCATGATATTAACATACTTTTTACACTTGGTCAGTTTTCCTATGAATATATATTTGCACTGTTCTTCCAAATAGAAAAAATATCAATTTAATTATACCTGCATGTAAAAAAAATGGCAAAAATTAAAGTAAAATAAACGTTTTTATGTAAAAAGGTTTACTTTACAAAATTCCCGGATTTCCCGGGAAAAATTAAAAAAATTCCCGGGAATTCCCGTCAGGGTTTTCCCGGGAATTCCCGGGAAATCCGACCCGGGAATTCCCGGACCCCAAACACTAGTCCCAATAGAAAACAATTGCCCGATATTCAGTTAAACAGTATTTTGTTAAACAGGTGGAACATTTTCAGACTTAACGAAAAGTAATTTTGGTAAAAAAATTGAGAAAAAAATTTTTTGATGAAAAAATTTGTTTAAAAATAATTTTTGATGAAAAAAATTTTGTTAAAAAATAATTTTGATGAAGAAAAAATTTGCTTAAAAAATCTTTTTTGATAAAAAAATTTTGGTACAAAAAATTAATGAAAAAAAAAATTTTGATGAAGAAAAACATTTCATGAAAACAAGTCAGACTGTTAAATTCGGCTGAGTCGAATTTTTTATACCCTCCAACATGATAAATAAAATAAAAAATTTTCTTTGTCGTTTTTTTATTTGGAGGAAGGAGGGTTGACGGGATCGTAGGGGATACCTTCCCTCTCGCGATAAAGATTTACAAATTTATTTGTTATGTTTTTTGCACTTAAGTAATACAACAATTTTATAATTATTAAATACATTTTTTTTATTAACGCCCACAAAAGGGGCGGGGCGAAAAAAATGGCATAAATTAATTCCCTGGGTTCAAGCGCAATACTTTGAACTTCTTTTAATGTTGAACAAAAATACGAAAAAGCATGTAAAAAATTGAGTTTTTTTGGGTTAGTTCTACAAGGTATAGATGGGCGCTGGTCACGTTTTTTGCGTGATTCACGTTAATCACGCGTGAGTGTGAGTGATTTTCATTTCAATCACGTGATTGTGAGTGAGTGTGAGTTGAAAAAAATCTGAGTGAGTGATTAGTGAGTGAGTCATTTATTTTTTTCGTGAGTTTGCGTAATTATATTTTTTGATTTGCCCAGTTTTTTTTTTTAATTTTTTGTAAAAAGTTTTTTTTTTGGATTTTTTTTCTTTTTGGTAAGAACATTTTATTTCGTGAGTAGATTTTGCGTGACTCACGCGTGAGTGAGATTGAATCTGACGTGAGTCACGCGTGAGCGTGAGTAAGTGTTTTATTATATAAAAAAAAATTGCGTGAGTGATTAGTGAGTGATTCGATTATTTTTTGCGTGAGCGTGAGTGAGTGTGAGTCAAAATCCACTCACGCGCCCATCTCCACTTCAAGGGGAAACTTTTTTCATCCTGGGCCGATTTGGCCCATTTACGAACTTAATCTGCTGACGATCATAAGACACATTCCTGCCAAACTGCAGGATTCTAGCTATTTTAGTTTGGACTGCACCGTGTTTTATACAGACGGACATTCATAGAATGTCTTAGAATCGATCATGGACCAATAATATATATACTCTATGGGGTTCCCGACCGATATTTCAATGCGTTACACACGGAATGACAAAGTGAGTATACGCCCATACTGTGATTGGAGGGTATAAAAAAAATTGATAAGAAAAATTTTTGCTAGTGTTTTTTTTTTTTTGGTGAAATTTTATCTAACAAGTGAAGTATTCCGTTATGAACCGATTTGCCTGAAACTTAAAATGTAAAAAAATGAGACGATTTTAAGGTTGGGGTATATCGGCCATATCAGTGTTTTAAAATTTCGTTGCCGCCTTATGAAACAATGTGGACCTTCAGGAAAATTCCGATGACTCCCGAACTAATAGGAATAACGTTTATAGCAAAATTTAATTGAGATTATTTCGTATTCATATGGATATCATAGATATATGTCGTCAAATGAAAAAACCCCCAAAATTCACATATTTTCGTGAAAAAAGTATTAAACGAAGCCGAAGTTTTACAAGGATATGACACAGTTCGATAGGTATTAAAAAACCTTTCTTCTTATATGAAAACATCATACAGAAACGATTTTTCGCCATTTTTTGACACATTTTTTGAACCCCTAAATCCCCGATATGGCCGATAAGCTGTGCCACCCCAACCTTTAAATTATCTTTTTTATATATATCGTCGTTAGCTTATATGGCCAAATTGAGGTAGGGCTCTGCGTCACTTTTAAAATCGGAAGGCCTAGAGGATTGTTTAAAAAAATTGGGAAATCGAAATTCTAGGATTGTTAAATTTTTCGAGATTTTCCTAGTCCCAAAGAATCCAGAATTTTCTGGTACCCGGCATCAAAATATCCGGATTTTTTACACTGATCACGGAATCCTGTTTTTTTTTTTAAATTCCTAAAAATCTCAAATAATCTTAATTCCAAGTTTGGCATCCCTTATATGAATATTTACGAGTTGAATAGTGTACATACAATCAAATCCTGAATTCCACCCCAATATTTTGTGAAAGCACGCAAAACTTTACACTATCTATGTACATACTTTACCTACCACCCTTAGACGGGGAGAATCCGGCTGGGTGGGGGACAGTCAGTATGTCATTGGTTTGTAAATCACCTTACAAAATGAATTAAGACCATCCCTTCCTAAACGGCAACTGATTTTCTCGTGTATTTTTTTTTTTTGGCAATAAAAATGAAGTAGCACGCGACCATTTACTAAATTTTTTATGGCCATGTAATGGTTGGGGAGCCATCCATGCAGGTTTATAAGGAAGGAGAAATAAGGTCGTAAAGACCTCATTTTTTTTTTAAATATGAATGTATGACAGAAAATATTTAAGCATATAAAAAGCAAAACTTTTGAATGTCCCTTCCGGTTTTGTATTATTGTGTGTATGTATGAGTGTAGCAAATTTAAATACGTATCCGTTATGTATGTAGTATTTCCACCTTGTTTTATTCTGGTCCTTGTCTAAGTTTTGGCTTTTAATTAACTGATTTTTATTTTATAAATTTTTGTTTATGTCATTTATAAACTTTTTAACGCTAAATATTTAATTGTTTTTCTTTGCGTGTCTTTAATGGTAAAAAAAAATATGCATACATACACTCAAAATAATTACTCTGTTAAATACTCTGTAAAATGACTGTAATCTCAATTCGACAGATATTTGATATAGTTATCTGTCGAAATACAGATTTAAACAAAATACTTTGTATTTTCTTGTGACCGAAAAACAAAATTTTATCTGTAATTTTACTTTTTACTTTGTAATCTCTATTTTACAGATAATAAACAGTTTTTTTTTTGCTAAAATACGGATTTTAAAAAAATACTTTGTTTTTTCTCGTACTAAAATACTAAATTTCATTTGTAATTTTACTTATCGCTCTGTAAAAATAAAAATCACTTCAAAAAACTTCCAAATATGACCGATAAACCCCTCTTTAAAAAGTGTATTAAATTAAAATAAAAACTGGTAAATTTTACAAGGATGACGTTTAAAATTGAAGTTACTTGTTAAAAACTCGTAATATTCACAAAAATAAAAAAGTAAATTTACAATTTGGAAGCATTAAAGCGGGCAAATTTAACAAAATTTTAATTTTTTAATTAATGTTTTTGATGCAGAGAAGTTTAACTCCAAAAATGGAATTAACTAAAACTATGTAAATTTACAGAGTTTTTTTTGTAAAATTTTGAACTCATAAAATGCATTTAACTAAAACTTTGTAAATTTACAGAGTTTTTTGGTAAAATTCTTTTCGGTTTTATCAATATTTTACAGATAATTCTATAAATTTACAGTTTTTTATCGAAATCATTTTACAGAGGTTTCTTCGTAAAATAACAAAAAAATCTTGCTGGTTGGAAATCTATGGTATTTTCTGCTGGCTCAGCAGAGTATATCTGTAATTTAACAGAGTGATTATTTTGAGTGTATGAATTAAAGCACTCCAATATAATTTATTTACTATTTTTATTTGCTTTGTATTCTAAAAAACGTTAATTGCATTTTTTTGGCTTCACACGAGGTGCTAAAGCAAAAATATCAGAAATCGGAGATCATAGCTAAAAATTTCCAAAAATACAAAAATTAGAGGTTATCGCTATAAATCTCCTATATAAGTTATTTACTATTTTTATTTGCTTTGTATTCTAAAAAACTTTAATTGCATTTTTTTTTGGCTTCACACGAGGTGCTAGATCAAAAATATCTGAAATTGTTGATCATAGCTGTAAATTTCCAAAAAAAAAAAATAAACAAAATTGGAGGTATTCGCTATAAATTTCCAAAAAATCCTTTTATAATATTTTTTTCTAAAATTTATAATATTTTTTTCTAAAACACTCTAATAACCTTTTTTTTGGGGAACTAGAGCGAAAATAGCTAAAGTTGGGTATCATCAATATCATATTCCAAAAATCCAATTCAATTGCATTTATGGGTTAATTAAAAGGGTTAGAGCAAAAATCGCTAACAATTTAATATAATTTTTTTCTTAATAACTTTAATTGCATTTGATGGCATAACTAGAGGTGCTAAAGCAAAAATAACAAAAATTAGGAATCATCGCTAAAAATGTCTAAAATTCGATTTCTTGGTAAATTTGTGCTAAATAACTTTAATTGAATATTTTGGCTTTACTACACTCAAAATATTAACTCTGTAAAATACTCTGTAAAATGACTGTAATCTCAATTCAACAGATATTTGACAGAGTTTTCTGTCAAAATAAAGATTTAAATAAAATACTTTGTATTTTGTTGTGACAAAAACAAAGTTTTATCTGTTTAATTACTTTTAACTTTGTAATCTTAATTTGACAAATAATTAACAGAGTTTTCTGCTAAAAAACAGATTTATGCGAAATACTTTCGAAAAAAATAACCTACGAAAACATTAAAAATTAATGATTTTGTAGATAATTTTTTACAATTTTCTATTGAAATATTTTTTTTTTCAAATTTTTAATAAAATTTTGGGGAATCGATCCCGCAATCAACTACATTCTGCGCAAAAAAATATCAACAATTTAAAAAAAATTACTTACACAAATCATTAAAAATTTAAAGAATAATCAGTAGTTTTTACTTACAGAACAAAAATAAATGACTTCAAAAACTAAATGTTAATGTCTTTAAAGTCTTTATTTTGTAGTATGATATTTTTGAAACAAAGGACAGAAGTAGTCATTAATTTAAACTGAACATCAAACTAATGTTTTTTCTTTTAAAAACGACTAAACGTAAAACTTTCTAAATAAACTACAAACAGTTAATGACATAATTTTTTGAGTTAAGGTTTATTCTAGCTCGAGGTCATTATTTGCTTTACTAATTAAAACTAGGATATTCTCATTGAAAAATTTTTTTTAAGAAAGTTATTTTTCTGTTTTAAATTTATTTATGCTGGTAACTTTTGCAAGACTTAGTCGAAACGTGTTTCGGATTCCATTGTCAGTACTATTTAGCAAATCTAAAAACCCTATGCTACAATTAGCAAAGGGAATTTATATGTGAAATCGGGAATGTTCAAAAAAAATATTAGTACATATTCAATGTTACTCTCATTGAGAAACAGAAATATAAAATATAATTTGGCAGTGGGAAACAACTTTCCTTAATCCAATTGCAGAACTTTAAACTTCTTCTGACATAAAAATTTTTCGTTTGCTAAGAAAAAGTACAAAAAACCTAAAAATGCGTGTTTCAGAGGTTGGTTTAGTTCTTAAAGGGGGAACTTTTTCCCCCTTATCCGATTTAGCCGATATATGAACTTAGCCAGCCCAATACCATAAGACATATTCGTGTCAAACTTCAGGAGTCTAGCTCTTTTACTTTGGACTGTATCGTGTGTTTCACAGACGGACAGATGGACAGACGGGCATTCGCTAGAATGTCTTAGAATTGATCACTGATCAATATGGGGCATTCCATGCCAAATCACTCACTTTTAGGCCCGACCCCCTTCGATTAATTTTATTTTTGGATATGTTTTAGTACGTATTAAATGCAACTTCCAGCCAAATTTTCAGCCTTTTATACCAAGGTGGTGTTGAGTAATCAATTCTTCAAAATGGCGATTTTTTCCAAAAAATGAAAAAATTTAAATTTTCAATCAATTTTGACCAGTAAAAAATATAGATATATTAAAAAAAGATGGACAACATTTTGTTGGTAGTTAAATGTAGTTTTAGAAAAAAAAATATGAAATATTATTCGAAGTAACTATCACTTGTTTTTTATCGTATAAAAATTAAAATCGACTTTTTGAAAAAGTCCGAAACCTTCGATTTTTTTTTTAAAATGTCAACAAATTCTACTCTAAATTACGCAACTTTTAAGTCATAATTCGAGATGTGATCGTAATTCGTTCTATTTTTATTCAAATTTTGAAAATTGCACTTTTTTTTTTTGACTCTGGTTTATTTTATATGGTGCTCCAAAAAAAATAATTTGATAAATATTGACCGTAACTTCCCCCAGATTTATTAACTTGGGTGTAAAAATACGGCTCAGAAAATTTTAGGATGATCGGACATGGGTAAGGCGTGCCGCATCGGCTTTGAAGTTTGAAAATCGGATTACAAGGGAAAATATGAATTTTTTTTCTGTTTTCTTAATTTTTTTGGTATTTTAAGTTAATTTTGAATTCAAATGGTTACAGAATTGAAATGTAGAGTAAAATGTCTCTCTATTAAGGTCATAAAAACCGAAATCGGTTTAAAATCAGCCAAGTTATTACAACTTCCCCAGGCATCTAACGTGTGGCAGACAACTTGATTAATCAATACAATCCGATTTTTGAAATTCATTGAAATTTTCTACTGTAATAACATTTTTTTATTCTTCAAGTTCAAATGTTATTAGATGACAAGTATTTTTCATATTGTGTTCTGCTAACATTTTTTAAATTAGTGCTAAAAATGCCTGCATTTTCCACACCCTTTTGAAATCTCTATTTTAAAAAAAAAAAATATTTTTTTTTGTTTTAAAATTTGGAAAAGTCAAAAAAATATTACACTGAAACATGAATAATGAAAAAATGTTATTACAGTAGAAAATTTCAATAAATTTAAAAAAAGGGCCTCGTATTTTTTAATCAAGTTGTATGGCACACGCTAGATGCCTGGGGAAGTTGTAATAACTTGGCTGATTTTCAACCGATTTTAGTTTTTAGTACCTTATTAGAAAGGCATTTTACTCCACATCATAATTCTGTAATCACTTGAATTAAAACTTAACTTAAAATACCAAAAAAATTGCGAAAACAGAAAAAAAATCATATTTTTCCTTGTAATCCGTTTTTTAAAATTCAAGGACCATGCTAAGCGCCTTACACATGTCCGATCGTCCCAAATTTTTGTGAGACGTATACTTACCTCCAAATGAATATATTTAGGGTAAGTTAGGGTCAGTATCTACCATTTTTTTTTTTTTTTTGGAGCTCCATATAAAATAAATCAGAGCCAAAACATAAAAGGTGCAATTTTAAAAATTAAAAAAAAAAATAGAAAGAATTGTGATCACATCTCGAGTTATGGCTTAAAAGTTGCATAATTTAGAGTAGAATTCTTTTAGTTTTTTACAAAAAAATCGAAGGTTTCGGACTTTTTCAAAAAGTCGATTTTAATTTTTAAACGTCAAAAAATAAGTGATAATTACTTCGAATAATTTTTTCACATTTTTTTTCTAAAACTACATTTAAATACCAACAAAACGTTGTCCAACTTTTTTTAAAATATCTATATTTTTTACTGGTCAAAATTGATTGAAAATTTAAATTTTTTCATTTTTTGGAAAAAATCGCCATTTTGAAAAATTGATTACTCAACACCACCTTGGTATAAAAGGCTGAAAATTTGGCTGCAAGTTGCATTTAATACGTACTAAAACATATCCAAAAATAAAATTAATCGAAGGGGGTCGGGCCTAAAAGTGAGTGATTTGGCATGGAATGCCCCATATACTTTATGGGGTCCGATATTTTGATGCGTTACACGCGGAATGACAAAGTGAGTATACACCCATACTGTGGTTGGAGGGTATAAAAATATCAACTGAATTTTCATTGATATTTTTCGAATTACAAGTAGAATCTTCGAATTACAAGTGATATTGTACTAATTACATCTGTAAATGGTGTACACTCAAAATAATACATTAGTAGATTTACTATATTTTTTTTTGCTAATGCTGGTTAGCTAACTTTTGGCAAATTTTTAGTTGAGATTAGCATGTTGGCAAAAATATCTTGTTAACTCCATTGTGCATTAGCAATTTTAAACAAAATTTGAACTAATTTTTTTTGCTAGATTTAAAATTGAGTTGACTAAATTTTTACAAGCTTTTTTGCTAATATTAGCAAAATAAATGGTAAATTTTTTATTTTCAAAAAACTTAAAATGGCGCTATCTCGGAAACTAAGCCAGATAGAGCAAAATGGAGGCCATTTTTGGTTCTCGGGCTCTCCATAGTATCGCCGGTCCTCTTCACATATGTGGACCCGAATGGGCCCTAACTTTGGATCCAAAAAAGTTGGCATTCCCTAAAATTTTTAAATGCTTATATCTCGGTAAATATTGCCGACACAACAAAAAGTCCAAAAGCATTTTTGTAGCCCTCAACACGTAGAACAAGACCGCAAAATAGTCAAAAGCTCTCCGAGTAATATTTTTGAAGTTATCGAGTTTTTTAATTCTCAAGACCCCAGTGGTCCCCTATAATCACGTATCTCAAAAACTAAGCAAGATAGAGCGAAACGGACACAAATTTTGGATCAAAAACCATGACGATTTTTAAGGCCCATCGGGGTCTGGACCTATCGGGTCCGAACCCAATGGGGTCCTCAGATGTGTATGAACTAAGTTCAAAAAACAAAAAAAATTTAGTTAACTAATTATTGGCAAAACATTTTTGCTAACTTTAGCAAAAAAATTGTGGGTTCAAAATCAGCAAATTTTCTTGTAGGTTTACAAGCTTTTTTTGCTAACATTACAGTTTTTTTTTTGAGTGTAGAGTTGTTAGTTAATTGGTGATAATCGCTTAATTTTCCAAAAATACATTTTTGAATGAATTTTTTCAAAATTTAGTTAAATTTATAAGCTTAACTAGGCGAGCTAGAGCTGAAATCGGGAATCATCGCTAAAAATTTCCAAATATCCATTTTTATATAAATTTTGTTCAAAAAACTTTTACTGCATTTGATGGGTTAACCAGAGATGCTAGAGCAAAAATAACAAAAATTGGGGATGAATTTTCAAAAATCCATATTTATATTATTTTTTTTTCAAAAAACTTAAATTATATTTGATGGCTTATCTGGAGGTGCTAGAGCAAAAATATCTAAAATGGGTGATCATCGTTATAAATTCCCAAAAAAAATTTTTATAATTTTTGGCATAATTGAAGGAGCTAGAGCAAAAATTTATGAAATTGGTGATCATCGCTACAAATTTTCAAAAATCTTTATATAATTTTTTTCGACAACACTCTAAAAATTTATTTTTGGTTAAAGCAAAAAAAGCTTAAATTGAGAATTACCGCTACACTAACAAAAAAACCTTGTCAAATTTAAAGAAAAGGTCTCGTTTTTGTAATTTTTTTTTTATTGTAAAATGCTTGTAAAATTGCAAAAGAGGTCATAATTTTTACTAGGAATTTTCGTAAAATAGGAGGTAACAAAAAATAAAAATTTGCAAGCTTTCTGTCATTTTACAAGGTATTTTTTTGAGTGTATAAATTTCCAAAAATCCGTTTTTAAATTTTTTTTTTTTATAATTTTTGACTTAACTGAAGGAGCTAGAGCAAAAATTTATGAAATTGGTGATCATCGCTACAAATTTTCATAAATCCGTCTTTATATAATTTTTTTCTACAACACTATAATTAAAATTTTTGGCCTAACTAGAGATCTAAAGCAAAAAAGCTTAAATTGAGAATTACCGCTACACTAACAAAAAAACCTAGTCAAATTTAAAAAAATGTCTCGTTATCCGATTTTACCAATATTTGACAGCTTTAATCGCTTTTTAACAAAAAACGTTCTATCGAAATTTACTTCTTTTTATTTAATTTTACAATTTTTTGTAAATTTACAATTTTATCGGTAAAAACCTAATAAAATTGCAAAAAGCTCGTAATTTTTACTAGGAATTTTCGTAAAATAGGAGGAAGCAAAAAAATCTAATAAAGTCACAAGAGCATTTTTGAAATTTGCATTTTTTTTGTAAAAATCTTGTAAAATTACAAAAAGGTTTGTAATTTTTACTATAAATTTCCGTAAAATCGGAGATAGCAAAAAATAAAAATTACAAGATTTTCTTGTCATTTTACAAGATATTTTTTTGAGTGTATAAATTTCCAAAAATCCAATTTTATATTTTTGTTTCAAATAATTTAAATTACATTTGTACATTAACTGGAGGTGCTAGAGCAAAAATATCTAAAATTTAGAATTTTATAGGTAAAAAGCTTGTAAAATTACAAAAAAGCTCGTTATTTTTACTACACTCAAAAAATTATGTTAGTAAAATCAACTGAAAATATCAGTTAAAATAACTACTTTGTAAGTTGTTTTGGGGTCAACTACTTTTTCAGTTAAATCAACTAACAATGTTAGTTATTTTAACTGAAAAAAACAACTGACTTATGTAGTAAAAACTAATTACATGTCAAAACAACTAAAGTGTAGTAAAAATAAAATAATCAGTATATCGTGGAACTATATTCAATTTGAGCTATCTGCTCGGTTGACGAAAATGAGTTTTTGATGGCAAAATGTTCGCTGGCATAAGTGTCATCTATGGTATTAATTTCAGAACAAAAAAATTATTTTAAGACTATTTTATTCCAAAAATAGCATGAGCTATGTGAAACCATGTTTTTTTATAAATAAAAATTTGAGCTATCTACAGTTTAGTTTACTAGGGTAAACTTTTAAATTTAAATTTTTTTATATTATCACTTTTTATACGGTGTTTCCATCAATAAAAATAATGGCAGTTTTTTTTTTTAAAAAGTTTCAACTCCTTTCCGCGGTTAAAAACGCGGTTTTTGAACCATATTTCGAGGCAGAGCAAAATCGGTTAAACTTTTTGCATATTTTATTTTTCCATTCGATTGTACAGCAAACACAAGTGTTATGACATTTTTCGCAAGCTTCATGAAGGTTCCAAATAATGGCGATAAAGCGCGAAAAAATCGATGATTTAAAAAAAATTAAAAAGTATATTTTTTAGCACTTGTAACAGAAGGGCTTTAAAAACTGAGAAATATGGTACCAAATTCACATTTTTAACATAATCCGTTAAAAAGTTATAAAGCTTTAAAGTCTATATTTAATGAGCTATCTGCTTAGGTTGATTAATTTCAAATAAACAAGGTTGAGCTATCTGCTGTAACTCAGCGAATAATACGAATTTTTACAAACAAAGCACGTATAAAATTTAGTAGTAATTATTAATTAATATTGTAAAAGATCGGCCGACAAAAAGTTTAAAAATACGCGAATGCCACGGTTTTTTTGCTCTCCTGAAAAGTTATGTTTTTTTAGATAGCTCAAATTGAATATAGCTTAACGATATAATTTTTGTTTTTCAAAAAAATTTTCAGAAAAAAAATTGAAGACCAATTTTTTTTAAAAAAAAAAAAAAAGTTGTGAAAAAAAAAAGAAAATTTATTTTTTGGAAAAAACGTTGAAAATTTTTCAGAGATAAAAAAAAATAAAATTAACTACTTTAAATAACTGTTACTACACTACAGTACTTTTTTGTTAGTTATTCAAAAAAAGACTTAAAATAACTAACAGAAATAGTTGTTTGATATTTTTCATACAAAAACAACTGACTTTGTAGTTCAAAACAACTAACTACTGTAAAATATACAAACAACTAACATGTAGTAACTTACATAATTTTCTGAGGAACTCTCATAAAATAGGAGGTAGCAAAAAATCTGGTAAAAACACGAAACCTCCTTTTAAGTTTTATCGCGTCAGAAAATTTTTAAATTTACAATTTAATTGATAAAAAGCTTGTAAAATTACAAAATAATTAGTAAAAAGCTTGTAAAATTACTAGGAGTTCTTGTCAAATAGGAGGTAGCAAAAAAAAAAGTAACAAACTTTCCTTGTAAGTTTTATTTTTGTGTGCGCTATAAGTTTGCACAAATCCATTTCTGTACATTATTTTTTTAATTACTTTAATTGCTTTTTTTTTGCTTTACTAGAGGTGCTAGAGAAAAATAGCTAAAATTGGGATCATCTATTAATTTAAAAAAATAATTTTTTTAAAACATTTTTTAAAAAAATTCAATTGAATTTTTTGGCTCAACTAGAGTTGCTTAAGCAAAAAAAGCAAAAATTGGTGATCATCGCAAAATTTTCCAAAAATTCATTTTTTAATTAAATTTCTTGGCTTAACTAGAAATATCCATTTTTATATAAATTTTGGTAAAAAAAATAATTAATAATTAATTAATTAAATTTCTTGGCTTAACTAGAAATATCCATTTTTATATAAATTTTGGTAAAAAAAACTTTTACTGCATTTTATGTGGTAACTAGAGGTGCTAAAGGAAAAATAATATAAATTGGGGATCATCGCTATAAATTACAAAAAGAAATCAAAATTCAAAAAATTAAAAAAAATGTTTTTTCTAAAGAACTTAAATTACATTTGATGGCTTAATTGGAGAACAAAAATATCTAAAATTGGTGATCATCCCTATAAATTTTTAAAAATAGCGAATTGGGGGTCATCACTATAAATTTTCATAAATCCATTTTTATATCAAACAAAAAATATTTTTCAGCATGATAAAAATTCCATTTTATCTCACAAATTGTATGCACTTTATTCTAAATATTCCTTGAAAAAAAAAAGTTCATGCCAAAGTCAAATTATTCGCTACCATATGACTGACTACCATCAACGTCATTCATTCACGGACATAAACTACGATATATATTAAAGTTTATAAACTAGAATTCAATACAATACATAAAGTATTATACACAGACAAATTGTATACCGAAAAAATCAATACTTTTATAGTAGAGTCTCTACTCTGTCAACTAATGACAATAAAATACAAAAAAAATTATTATAAAAACGACCAAATTGACAACTAATAAATGTTTCCTGTTTTTGGAATGAAAAAAAAAAATCTAAAAAAAATATTCAAATTATATTTTTACACGAGTAGAGAGAGAGTGGGTATATGATTTTGACAATATTTTTGATATATAAAAAAAAAAACACCTGTAAAAAACGATATACTGACTGAAGGGTTATTACAAGTAAAATATAATTTTTTTTGAAGTTGAAGAAAAAAATTTATATTGCAATAAATATGAAATTAAATTGAAATATGAATATAAATGATGTTTAAGGATATCAATAGTGTTAAACTTAAAAACCACCCACCCTAAGCACTTGTTTCCATTTTACAAATGGAGTAGTAGCACACAAAATACTATTAGACACTTTACTATAAATGTCCATCCCAGAGTTTAGAATTTATTACACTGTTTCCAACAGATATGACAATTTATTATTTCAAAATATTTTTATTGTTGTTTTTCAACTTATTTACGAGGAAGTTTCGTGACTTTACTAAATTTTTTGCTACCTGCTATTTAACGAGAATTCGTAGTAAAAATTAAAAGCTTTTTTGTAATTTTACAAGATTTTTACCAATAAAACTGTAAATTTACAACTTTTTTGGCGAAATAAAAATTTCAAGAACTTTACGTGAATTTACTTGATTTTTTTTTGTAAAAATTTTTTGGAAATTTGTAAAATAACAAAAAAAAACTGTAAAATTACAAAAAAAAATATAAATTTTGATTAAAAATTATTGTTAAAAAACAAGAAAAACTGTCAAATATTGGTAAAATAGGATTACGAGACTTTTTCTAGTAATTTGACAAGGTTTTTTTTTGAGTGTAGTATTTCATAATTCCCAGAGATCGAGAATTTATTTCCAGTGCATTTTTAAGGTATAGCACAACTACACTTATAAAAAACCTTGTAAAACAACAAGAAAAGTTTGTAACTTTTTTTTGCTACCTCCTTTTTGACAACAAATTTTTTGACAATAATTTAGTTATTTTACAAGCTTTTTACCAATAAAATTGTAAATTTACAAATTTTTTGACGCGATAAAACTTACAAGGATGTTTTGTGTTTTTACTAGATTTTCTGCTACCTCCTATTTTACGAGAATTTCTAGTAAAAATTACGAGCTTTTTTGTAATTTTACAAGATTTTTACCAATAAAATTGTAAATTTACGAGAATTCCTAGTAAAAATTACGAGCTTTTTTGTAATTTTAAAAGATTTTTACCAATTAAAATTTTAAATTTACAACTTTTTTAGCGCAATAAAACTTACGAGGAAATCTCGTGAATTTACTAGATTTTTTTTTTAAATTATGAAAATTTGTAAAATTACAAAAAAAATTGTTAAATTACAAAAAAAAAATGTAAATTTTGATCGAACACTTTTTGTTAAAAAACAAGGAAAACTGTCAGATATTGGTAAAATGGGAATATGAGACTTTTTGTAGTAATTTAACAAGGTTTTTTTTTGAGTGTAGTATTTCATAATTTTTCATTTTCATTTCCAGTGCATTTTTAAGGTATAGCACAACTACACTAAAAAAAAGCTTGTAAAACGACAAGAAACTTTTTCTGCTACCTTCTTTTTGAAAACAATTCCTTGTAATTTTACAAGCTTTTTACCAATTATTTTGTTATTTTACAAGATTTTTACCAATAAAATTGTAAATTTACAACTTTTTTGTCGCCATAAAACTTACAAGGAAATCTCATGAATTTACTATATTTTTTTTGTAAAAAAATTTAAAAAATTTGTAAATTTACAAAAAAAATTGTTAAATTACAGAAAAAAATTTAAATTTCCATCAAACATTTTTTGTTAAAAAACAAGGGAAAACTATCAGATATTGGTAAAATGGGAATACAAGAGTTTTCCTAGTAATTTGACAAGGTTTTTTTTGTGTAGGCGTAAATCGTTAAAAACTGAAAATGAGTTTGGGCCGGTAAAACAAAATATGTGTCTAATTAATTTTTGTTCTGAACAACATATTCAAATTTCATGAAGATCGGAGGGTGACACCAGGGAGACTTTCCTTGTAAGTTCTTTGTGATGTAGAAAATAAACTTTTTTTTGTAATTTTACTGATTCTATTTGCTTAAATTTAAAAATATTTTTTTTTGGCAAATTTTTAGCAGATTATTCTGTAGTTGTTAGTTTTTCAAAAAAATTTAAAAATTAAAAAAAAACAAGTGAGTATTAAATTTGGGTGTGCCGAATCTTTTATACCCTCCAAAATGTATAAAAAATTAAAAAAAAAAAAAATTTGTCAGGGGCGTTTTTTTTTGGGGGGGGGGGGGGCGATGGGATCAGGGGGGCATTGAGAGAACCTTCCCATCGCGATAAATATATCAAATGTTTCATTTATTTAACAAAAATACAAGAAAACATGTAAAAAAATGTATTTTTTCAGAGGTTGGTTCAGTTCTTCAAGGGGGAACTTTTTTCCCCCTGGGCCGATTTTGCCCATTCCCGAACTTAACCTGCCTATGACCATGAGACATTTGTGCCAATCTTTAGGAGTCTAGCTGTTTTATTTTGGACTGCATTGTGTTATCTACAGACAGACGAACGGACGGACGGACAGACGGACATTCACAGAACGTCTTAAAATCGATCATAGATCAACAATATATGGGGCATTCCATGTCAAATCGGACACTTTGAACAATTTTTTTTTTAGATTTTCCCAATTTGTTAACAGTTTTTAGTACCCTTCGAAAATTCCTTTGTGGTAAATTTTCAGATTTTTTGCATGATCCGTTCAAAAGATATCGAATTTTTAAAAATTGGTAGTTTATTCCTTTACTCAAACTTCTTTTACTCATAACTTCTTCAATAATGGTTTAAATTTTTTTTTCAAAATTTTCGTTTTTTAAACGTACGTTTAAAAAAAAAAAATACCAAAAAATTCTTAAAAGCGCTTTAGTATGCGACTTTTAAGTTTTAAAATTTAAATCTCATTTTTGAAAATGTTTGTACTCTTCGATTTTTTTGAAATTTTTTTGTATAAAACTTCTATCGATTCCACAAATTTTTTGCCCAGAGGATTGTGGGATAGCGATTATTACTATTTTTTAAAATTTTTTGAAAAAATTTTATTGTAATTTTCCAATCTTAAAATCATTTCTACTGCTCCAATGGGGCGTCATATAGGAATCCTTTATAAGACCGACCCCCATTAATTTTTAAGTCTTAACATTTTTTGGAACAAACTAATACCCTATCTCCAATTTCTAAGGGGGCTCCCACACAAAACGAAATTTTTTAAAATTTGCTCCAACCGCTCTAACTGCCCTAATAGTGCCCTTAGAGCAACAAAATGTATGACCGACCCACAATATTTTTTTAGTCTAAATATTTTCTCCAAACACACCTACCCTCTATCTCTAATTGTTAAGGCGGTCTCCATACAATTTTTTTTATTTTTTGTAAATTTGTGTTATTTAATCAGCTTCTACCGGTCGAATGGTGCGCCCGAGAGGGGTCATTAGTGAGACCGACCCCCATTTATTTTTACCCTACAACATTTTTTTTTTAAAACATACCTACGCTCTATCTCCACTCCCTAAGTAGGCTCCCATACAAATAACAGTTGGAGCAAATTTTTTAAAAATGCAATTTTGTATGGGAGCCTACTTAGGGAGTGGAAATAGGGCGTAGGTATATTTTAAAAAAATGTTTTAGGGTAAAAATAAATGGGGTCGGTCTCACTAAAGACCCCTCTCGGTCGCACCATTGGACCGGTAGAAGCTGATTAAATAAAACAAATTTACAAAAAATAAAAAAAATTGTATGGGGACCCCCTTAACAATTAGAGATAGAGCGTAGGTGTGTTCAGAGAAAATGTTTGGACTAAAAAAATATTGTGGGTCGGTCATACATTTTGTTGCTCTAAGGGCACTATTAGGGCAGTTAGAGCGGTTGGAGCAAATTTTAAAAAATTTCGTTTTGTGTGGGAGCCCTCTTAGAAATTGGAGATAGGGTATTAGTTTGTTCCAAAGAAATGTTAAGACGTAAAAATTTATGGGGGTCGGTCTTATAAATGACTCCTCTATGACGCGCCATTGGAGCAGTAGAAATGATTTTAAGATTGGAAAATTACAATAAAATTTTTTCAAAAAATTTTAAAAAATAGTAATAATCGTTATCCCACGATCCTCATGGGCAAAAAATTTGTGGAATCGATCGAAGTTTTACACAAAAAAATTTCAAAAAAATCGAAAAGTACAAACATTTTCAAAAATGAGATTTAAATTTTAAAACTTAAAAATCGCATACTAGAGCGCTTTTAAGAATTTTTTGATATTTTTTTTTAAAAGTACGTAAAAAAACAAAAATTTTGAAAAAAAAAATTTGAATTTGGACAATTATTGAAGAAGTTATGAGTAAAAGAAGTTTGAGTAAAGGAACAAGCTACCCATTTTTAAAAATTCGATGTCTTTTGAACGGGTCATCAAAAAAATCGGAAAATTTACCACGAAGGAGTTTTCGAAGGGTACTAAAAACTGTAAACAAATTGGGAAAATCTAAAAAAAAAATTTTCAAAGTGTCCCATTTGACATGGAATGCCCCATATATACTTTATGGGGACCGATATTTCGATGCGTTACAAACGGAATGACAAAGTTAGTATAACCCCATACTGTGGTTGGAGGGTATAAAAAAATGAATGAAAGTTTAAACAAAATCACTAAAAAAGATTTTTGCAAATTTATAGCGATGATCACCAATTTCAGCTTTTTTTCAGCTAGTTCTTAGCAGTTTTGTAGTTTTTTTGTAGTTTTGCAAAAATTTTTAGTTTTTTTTTTTAAAAATTAAAAAAAGAAAATGAATGACAGTTTAAAAAAAATCATTAAAAAAAGATTTTTGGAAATTTGTAGCGATGATCACCAATTTCAGCTTTTTTTCGGTATGTCACTTTTATTTAAACCATGAAATGTATTTAAAGGATTTTAGGCGGATTTCTTGGAAATTTATATTTTTTGAAATACTTATATGGATGATTCCAAATTTTAGCTATTTTTGCTCTAGCAACTCTAGTTAGGCCATATATCTTACAGAAACATGTGAGAGAGTTAAATTCAACTGTTTCGAATCTTTTATGCCTCCAAAGTTATGTCGATAATTTTTTTATATCAACGACCTTAAATGGGTGCGTAATGGTTCTTTGAATCTTTTGGTTTGGACCGCAACATGTTTTTGTCAGTGTTCAAGATGTTTCTCAAAATATTCCACTTTTCTTTAAATTCCATTTATTTCCCAAGAACGCAAACAAATTTTACAATCTTGAATTAAATTTTCAAATGGTGTTGTAAGTGCGGTAGCAGTTGTAAAAAAAATATTAATGGCCATATAAATTACAAAAAAGGATAATAAGTATAGTCTCCATTAGCCTGTTTGGTTATACATTTTTTTTTTCTCTTTTACAAACTGATTTGTAAGTGGCTGGCAGCCAGCCTGACTAACTTCACTGGCTGGCTGTTCTTCTGCAAACCATTCAGTCATTCATTCATTCAGCCATCCACACTGACGATTTGGTTTTCGTACCATTTGGTGCCGTGGTACCAGTCCATATTACCAACTAAAGTAGATGTATAGGCGTAGTAAAGCACACAAAACCAAAAAAAAAAAAATTTCGATACTTGTGATTTCTGGTAGAATGTAGTTTATATTCTATACTGAAAATTTTTAGAGTTCATAAATTATAATATTTTTTTTTTTTTGGTATAAAAAAAATCTTGTTTGGTCGTCATATTTTTCTATTATTTTTTTTTTTTTGCCAACTATAAAGCGCAGGAGCATCATTACGATATGGCAATAGTTTATAACAATACTTTTGAAAGTTTAACCCTTAAGGCGTCTTGAAGTTTCCTATAAAAATATCTCAGAATCTGAGAATTTTTCTATAAAAAAATTATCTCAGAGTCTGAGAATTTTACTATAGAAAAAATATCTTAGAATCTTAGAATTTTTTGATCGAAAAAATACCTCTATAGAAAAAATATCTCAGAGTCTGAGAATTTTTCTACAGAAAAAATAGCGCAGAATCTGAAAATTTTTCTATGGAATAGTATGAGATATTTTTTCTATAGAAGAATTATCAGACTCTGAGATATTTTTACTATATTTTTTCTACAGAAAAATTCTTAAATTCTGAGATATGTTTTCTATACAAAAATTCTCAGATTCCATAAAAACATTCTCAGATTCTGAGATATTTTTTCTATAGAAAAATTCTCAGATTCTCAGATATTTTTTCCATAGAAAAATTCTCAGATTCTCGCATATTTTTTAAGATTCTCACACATTTTTTCTGTATGAAAATTCGTAGATTCTTAAATATTTTTTCTATAGAAAAATTCTCAGATTCTAATATATTTTTTCTATAAAAACATTCTCAGATTCTAAGATATTTTTTCTATAGAAAAATTCTCCGACTCTCAGATATTTTTTCCAAAGAAAAATTCTCACATTCTCTCATATATTTTTTCAGATTCTCACACATTTTTTCTGTATGAAAATTATCAGATTGTGAAAATTCTTAGATTGTGAGATATTTTTTCTACAGAAAAATTCTCAGATTCTGAGTTTTTTTCCTATAGAAAAATTTTCAGATTCTGAGATATTTTTTCTATAAAAACATTCTCAGATTCTGAGATATTTTTTCTATAGAAAAACTCTCAGATTCTCAGATATTTTTTTCATAAAAAACTCTCAGATTTTAACATAGTTTTTCTATAGAAAAATTCTCAGATTCTAAGATATTTTTTCTATAAAACAATTTTCAGATTCCGAGATATTTTTTCTATACAAAAACTCTCAGATTCTGAAATATTTTTTCTATAGAAAAATTCTTAGATTCTAAGATATTTTTTCCATAGAAAAATTCTCAAATTCTGAGATATTTTTTCTATAGAAAAATTATCAGATACTAAGATATTTTTTTCTAAAAAAAACAATTTTCAGATTCCGAGATATTTTTTCGATATAAAAACTCTCAGATTCTGAAATATTTTTTCTATAGAAAATTGCTCAGATTCTGAGATATTTGTTATATAGAAAAATTTTCAGATTCTGAGATATTTTTTCTATAGAAAAATTCTGAGATATTTTTTCTATAGAAAAATTCTCAGATTCTAAGATATTTTGTCTATAAAACAATTTTCAGATTCCGAGATATTTTATTTTTAAAACTCTGAGATTCTGAAATATTTTTTCTATAGAAAAATTCTCAGATTCTGAGATATTTTTCCATAGAAAAAGTCTCAGATTCAGTGATGTTATTTCTATAGAAAAATTTTCAGATTCTGAGATATTTAGATAAATTCTCAGATTCAGGGATTCCCAGAATCTGAGAATTTTTTTTATAAAAAAAAAATCTCAGAATCTTAGATATTTTTTCTACTTATAGAGAAATTTTAGATTCTGAGATATTTTTTCTATAGAAAAATTCTCAGATTCTGAAATATTTTTTCCATTGAAAAAATCTCAGATTCGGAGATATTTTTTCTATAGAAAAATTGTAAAATTCTGAGATATTTTTTCTATAGAAAAAATCTCAGATTCTAAGATATCTTTTCTATGGATAAATTATCAGATTCAGAGATATTTTTTCTATAGAAAAATTCTTAGATTCTGAGACAGTTTTTCTAAAGAAAAATTCTTAGATTCTGATTAATTTTTCTATAGAAAAATTCTTAAATTCTGAGACAGTTACAATTTTTCTATAGAAAAAATCTCAGATTCTAAGATAAATTTTCTATACAACAATTTTCAGATTCTGAGATATTTTTTCTATAGAAAAATTCTCAGATTCTGAGATATTTTTTCTATAGAAACATTCTCAGATTCTGAGGTATTTTTTCTATAGAAAAATTCTCAGATTCTGAGATATTCTTGCTAAAGAAAATTTCTTAGATTCTGAGACAATTTTTCTATAGAAAAATTCTCAGATTCTGAGATATTTTTTCTATAAAAAAATTCTCAGATTCTGAGATATTTTTCTATAGAAAAATTCCCAGATTCTGAGATATTTTTTCTACAGAAAAATTCTCAGATTCTGAGATATTTTTTCTACAGAAAAATTCTCAGATTCTGAGATATTTTTTCTATAGAAGAGTTCTCAGATACTGATATATTTTTTCTATAGAAAAATTCTCTGATTTTGAAAGATTTTTTCTATAAAAAAAATTCTCAGATTCTGAGATATTTTTTCTATAGAAAATTTCTCAGTTTCTGAGAATTTTGATTGCCCATTTCCAAACTTAACCAGCCTATAAATAGAAAAAGTGTTCCCTACAGGGTTAATTTTTTTTTGGCAAACCCTCTGAATAGCCTATGAAATGAGAAAAATAAAGTTTAGTAGTTATTTCTTTTTTTGGGCATAGCAAAAAAAAAACTTTTTTAATGGTTGCCTGCTAAAGCCAATTATATACATACTAGGAAAAATATAGTTAATGGGATTTTTTTTTTTGGAAATTGAAGAAAACGACCTTCATGACAAGGAAAAATAGCCATAATAGTTTTACATGCAATCATAGTTTTTAGTGTCGAGAAATAAAATTTGGAAATATCGTATTGTATATTTTAAGATATTTTTTTTTACAAAAAAAAAAAACTTTTCATTTAAAAATTTTTTAAAAATTAATAAGGTCAAAAAAAATTATTAAATTCCAAATTTAAAAAAAAAATCCTACAAAAATAACTTATATTTTTAATTTCAGATAATTTGTCATAACTTCGGAGTTACCCATAGATTTTACACAAAGCTTCAGGATTACAAGATAAACCAAAATAGAAGGTAACTTTTTACGATTTATATTTTTGCTGATCATTCTAATTTTGATTATTTAAAAAAAAAAATGTTTCAAATATAATTCTCTTTAATTGCAAGAAAATCGGATGCATATAACGCGAGATATAAGGAAAACAGACAAAATACCTCCAAAAGAGCTGTTTTTTTATATACCGAATCCGTGAAAAAAATTTTTGATAAATTTTAACAAAAAATTTTCGGGGCTTTAAAATATTTGTAAAATTTGTTTATCCTTATTTTCTAATTTTTTTTACCAAAAACGCAAAAAATCTCTCTTCGGGACTTAGATAATTGATATTTCCTATGTTTTGTTCTAAAAGTGCTTTGATAGTACTTTTTTGGTTTTATAGCGCTTTAAAATAGCAATGGCATTTTAAGTTTTTAAACGTTAAAAGTTACGTGATAATTACTTCGAATAATTTTTTCATTTTTTTTTCTAAAACTATATTTAAATACAAACAAAATGTTGTCCAACTTTTTTTATGATATCGACATTTTTTGCTGGTCAAAATTAATTAAACATTTTAATTTCTTAATTAAAAAAAAAAATCGCCATTTTGAAAAATTGTCCAAATTTCATTGGTATGCAAGTTTGCATTTGAGGTGACATGCCATAATCCCCATGGACATAATCCCCATTTCCGTTATGGGGATTATGTCTAGTCCCCACAACTATTACGGGGATTATGACCGTAATGAATTCGGTCATAATCCCCATTTCCGTTATGGGGGTAATGTCCGTGGGGATTATGTCCTGTCATCTGCATTTAATACGGACTAAAGCATATCAAACAAGAAAATTATAATCAGCCAATACCGACCATATGATACCCTACACCAGTGATTTCCGGAAAATGGGTCCCAAGTCCAAAGGACCGTTTTGATTTATCTTTTGTTCGATTTTTAATAAGTGTAGAAACCACAGAACTACCAAATTTGAGTTAATTTTGCCTTATTTGTGTTGTGATTGCCTTGTTTGTGTTGCCAACCGATTTAACGAATATCGGGCGAAATTTTTATACAAGGACTAAGTCCAAAAATGGTTAAATTATATTAAAATTTGTTTAGATATTTATTTAAAATTTTTTATTAAATATTTCCTATTTTTATGAATTTAGAGGGAGTTATGTGAATATCGGGCGGGTGGTTTGTATGGGGACTACAAGAAGGAATGACCCGATTCCCTTAAAATTAAGGATGAAAATTCGTGCATACAAAGTTTGATTACCTGTTAAATTTCAAACTGATGTCTATTATAATACGGTTATAAGAGTCATTTAAGCCAAATTTAAAGCGAACGTTTGTATGGGGGCTAGGTCTTAACATTGACCAAATTGGCTTCGTCCTTGAGCCAAAAGATGCAAACGTTTCAAATTTCAAGTCAATTGATTGAAAATTGCGACCTGTATTGTGCTTAAACGGACGGACGGATATCGCTAAACCGACTCAAAAAGTAATTCTGTATCGATAGGTATACTTGAAGGTATATAAATATTTTCGGTAGTTACAAACATCACCACAAACTCTTTATGCCATTTACCACAGTGAGGTTTATGGTATAAATTAGAGATGGGAGCGTGAGTTATTTTTCACTCACGCTCACGACAGGAATTTTTAAATGACGCACACTCACTCAGGAGCATATTTTTTCTACTCACACTAACTCACAATCACGTGAGTAAATTTAATACAACTCACACTAACGTGCACTCACGCATGCTTCACCCACACACACGTTGACTCACACTTACGTTGACTCACACTCACGTTGACTCACACTCGAGAAAATCTTATTTCTACAAAAAGAACTTCAAAAACTAAAATTTTGAAAAATCTTTTGAACTTTTCAGCAAAATTTAAAGTTCAGCGATATTTAACATTTTTTTTTTACTTTTTTCGGGAGAAATCTTAAGTTAAGCCAAATTTTAAAATTTTCTTGTACTTTTTTGGGTACGAAAGAAAATATATCACGCAAACTCAAGCAAATAAATTATCTCACGCACACTCACTCTCGCAAAGATCTCACTCACACAATTTTTTCTCCACTCACACTCACTCACAATCACGTAAGTAAAATTAAATTCAGTCACACTCACGTGTGATTCACACTCTAATCTGCTCATGTGCCTATCTCTAGTATAAATATTGCGTATCTTTTTATAGCTGTTTAAAAAATGTTGTCATTAAAGCAGTTTTCTTCCTTTCAATCCACTTTAAAATGGCGTCGATTCGTTAGTGCACATTTTTGCATATTTTGCTAATAATGCATATTTTTGCATATTCTGCGAGTATTCTACTATAAATGCAAATTTTTAGGTCATATTTCGAATACAATTTTAGGTTTAGCTTATTTTTTCCATTTTTTAAGAACTTTTTTTGTAAATATCATTAATATGCTGCCCAACAGGCCTCACAATTTTTTTTTCGATGTCAAATGCTTGTACTACCGAAATGATTTTTTTTTATTTTTTTTTTTTCAATAAAAAATAAAAATAGTGTAAAAATTCACTATTTTCAAAAATGTTAGTGCATATTTTTGTAGTTTTTAGTGCATTTTATAAAATTTTGAGTGCATATTTTAGGCGCTTAAAACATAGTTTTTTAGTGCATGAAAGTCCTGTCCCTGTTTATTATATATACTGGCGTAATTCTCAGAAAATATTTGTGGGATTTTGTCTGCGGTTCGAATTGTGACGACACTATAATGAAGTTGGTATAAGCACAGATTAAACAGACGCGACACTTATGGGTTTTAAAAAAAATAATCTTGAACCATATGTTTAGTTGATCATTATGATGTGTCTCTTCCTGATAGAAATAGTAAACTTATATAAAACGCCATTAAATAAGCAGATGCCAAAATTGTTTTTATTGAAGAAACATTTGCCAATATGAGTAAAAATTAAATGAAACAGTTATTCCCAAAAATCTTTGTATTTCTACTCGATTTTTGTTATAAAATCCTACAGTCCCTTTTGCAGTCTAATAAGTTCTCATTACACCAAGTTAAGCGTAAGAAGTTCCTCTTCAAAAACTCATAGTAGTATTTGTTTTCTGGTGCAACAGTTTAAAAATATCCTTTTTTTTAGCAAGAGAAATTCCTTTAAAACTTATCTGCCAATATCAAGGTTTTCTACCAAAAATTAAATATTTTTCAAAAAAAAAAAGTTAACAAATGAAACAAAACCACTTAAAAAGAAATGTTAATAAAGATTGCGTGCATAAATCGTATATGAATTTACATAGTTTTACAATTACCTGTCATTTAAACGAAGGCCCAACCCCAAAAAATTTCCTTCTAAGAAATTCACCTGCTTTCGTTAATTTTATAGACTTCGAGAAAACACCCACATTAAATACAGTGGAAAAAGTAAAACCAAAACGCATTCAATAGATATTTTATGATTTTTTTGTTTCATTTCATTTAACAACTACAATATGTAAATTTACAAAGGTAGGCCTTAAGACAAATAAAGTATTGGTTTTGATTTTTTGTTATAAAAAATGTAGCCTCTTTTTAAAAGAAGGGAATTTTGAAACATGTGAATTTCTATGATTTCTGATTGTCTGTCCGTGAACTATAAATACAGTGTCGTATGCATGAAACCAGTTATTAGGGAGGTATTTATTTATTTTTATCATTTTTGAATTGGAGATACATATGTAAATCCCATAAAAAAAAGGCGGATCCTGAAATTTTTTTTATAATACTATTATTAGAAGAGTTGTGTGACAAATCAATTGTAATTTGAAAAAGCACTGTTGTAATTCGAAAATAACAATTCGAAATATTTAGATCAACTGTAATTCGAAAAATTGTAATTTAACTGAATTTCCACTGATCTTTTTCGAATTACAGTTGATCTATTTCGAATTACAATTGCTTTTTTCCAATTACAATTGATGTTTTTCGAATTACAATCGATCTATATCGAATTACAATTGATCTTTTTCGAATAAAATTAAAACCTTTTTCCAATTACATTTGATCTTTTCCGAATTACAATTGATTTTTTTTTTAATTACAATTGATCTATTTCGAATTATATTTGGTCTTTTTCAAATTACTTTTGATCTGTTTTGAATTACAATTGGAATTTTCGAATTACAAATAGAATTTTCCCACACAGTTCCGAAGGATTTCAGACCGATTTGTCTGTCTTCTTTTTTGTTTAAGACATTAGAACGAATGATAGACGTAGAGTGATTGACCCGAGGTTGCTTTCGCCAAGGCAACATGCCTACAGCAAGGGTAGATCAATGGAAACAGCTATTCATGAGCTTGTTGGTACCATCGAGAGATCGCTTTCGGTAAAGGAGTACACTATGGTGGCCTTTCTTGATAAAAGGGGGCTTTTAACAATCTCCTCCCAGACTCGATAATTGTGGCATTGTCTAGTCTGGGAGTGAAGCATGGGATCGTTTTAATGATGAAAAAATCTACTTGCCAATAGACATATAACGTCTAAATTGGGAGCGTCTATCATATCTCGATTTGTCAATAGGTTTCCATTACAGGAAGGTGCTCTTTCGTCACTTTTTTGGAACCTGGCGCTGAATTCAATGCTGCTATCTCTAGAAGCACATGCTAACGATGTCGCGATAAAGAGAAAGCACCTGCCAACATTAAGGGACGTTCATAATGGTTCTCTGAAAGATCTGTATAAATGGGCAAGAGACTGTGGTCTGGAAGTAAATCTAATTAAAACAGACCTTGTCTTTCTGATCCTATTTCTCTGGACGATACTTGGAGTATTTCTAGATAGGAAGTTGAGTATCAGGCGTAATATTGAGGAAAGGGTGAGAAAGCAACGTTGCTTTACATTCCTGTAAAAGAACCATTTGAAAAACTTTGGGGCTTGAGTCCTAAAGGCGCTCATTGGATGTATCTTTATCAAGAAAGTACAGATGATGGCGTCGATGTGCATCACGGTGCTCTTCGTACTACACCTACGACTTTATTAGAGATCCACCTTCACCTGACACGTCAGCAATTCGACTTAATAGCACACTGCAATGGAGGAGTAGCGATTGTGGTCATAGCCCGATCTTGAAGAAGATAACCATAAAACAAAACGTGGATTGAGCTCCCTCTATAAGCCTTGAGCACCACTTAACCACTATGATACCATCCAGGAAGTCTGGGATGAGGAGCATTCCGGGTAGTGGAGCCTGCATAAATTTTTACACGGATGAATCGAGGCTTCACGAACATGTGGGCTTTGGAGTCTATTCGGAGGAGCTTGAGCCACAGATGCTGGCAATAAAGTGGTTGGCTGGTTGAGTTGCAATGTATTGTCTACAACTGCAGTCAAGCCGCGGTCAAGTCCCTGAAATCAATGTTTCTGAAAATAAGATCTGCCCTTAACCGCAACACGCCTTTAAATGAGATGTCCAAGTAGGTTGACATACGACTCGTATGGGTCCCAGAGCACAGAGATATTGCAGGGAATTGCTAAACCGATGAGCTTGTAAGACTGGGAACTTCCTTAAAAGTTCGTACGGAATGTGTTGGTATGACTCTAGAAACTTTCAAGCAAAATCTACGGCTTTGTTCCGCTACGGAGACTAATAAGATATGGGCAAATGGATGGACGTGTGAGACAACACAACATATTTGGTCGTATCTTAAGCAGAAGCGCACAAGTGAGATGATATCGCTTCCAAGAGTAGAGATTTCGACGGTAGTTCCTTTTTTTTTTACTTTTGACCGGAGTTGCATGGATGAAAAGGAGTTGGAAACTATCGAACACTCATATGCCATTGCCCGACAGTTTCTGGTCAGAGACTTGTTTTAATGGGATCTAGGGAGCTGCACGATCTTTGTGATTTGGCAGATTTCAAAATTCAATATCTAAGGAGTTTTATAAGAAGCTCAAATTGGGTTAACGGCAGGGATTAGTAGAGAACCTATTAAAGTCCCGTGGTATCGCAACGGACCTCAGAGTTTATGTCAGCAGCAACTTACAACCTAAGCTAACACCGAATATCTCAAAAACGGTACGTGCTAGAAAAATTTGGATGGTAGATTAGGAGCCAGGAGATCAAAATCTAAAAGTGTCAGTTGGATATTTCACTGATAGGTTTTTATTGCCTAACAGTGTAATTATTTAGCAATAACTCAAAAACAGGATCAGCTAGGATTTTTGTGTTAACGATTTTTAAAGATCTAAATAAACAGGATTGAAATGTCATTACCCGATTTTATCAACATTTTTACAAAACTTAAACTTGCCTGAAGAGGTGTGTGTAACATTAAACCGTCAGATCTCTGGAACCTTTTTCTATAATGGCAAGCCAGAAAATTACTAGGATGTTGATGTTGCAAGAACGAACTGGTATGTTTTGGTACACATCTGGAATTCGTTAGCACGCACTTCAGCTTTGTACAGGTGGTGGAAAAACCTAACTAGACACGCTGAACGCCGAAGGGTCTCCTCCGGTAATGACTTTCGAAGAATCATAAGATAAAGAATATCAGACGCTTTGACTGCCAGATCCCTGAATACAATGTTTCTGAAAACTTTAACCTTCCTAAACTGTAACATATTTCCAAATCAGTTAGCCAACCAGTTTAACAATCGACTCATTTCGATAACATGGTTTAGGGACATTCTAGGAAGACGCTACGAAGATAAGCTTGGTTCTTGGAACGCTGAAAGCTTCACACTGCTGCGAAAAAAAGGCGAAGATTGGTTGATATTTCATATAAATGTGTATTCTTGAAACAGACCTGGTATCGTTAGAGTCAAATGTGTGAAATTTTTTAATGGTAGCTAATAATCTGCTCAATTTCGCGGACGTCAAAAAACCACATCCATCATTTTTAAAAGAAGACTGAGTTTGTTGAAAAATTGGAACTAAGAAAAATACCTTTTGCATATTGTACTACAGCGCCCTTAGAGTCTATACCTTAGAGTCTATACCTGATAGCTAATGATGCTGCTCTGATATAACCTTCTCTATCATTGTTGGGATCCGAGCAGTTGGAATACCTATTTCCAGCTTTTTCCCATCCCCACAGCTTTATACAAATCTGCAATTGGGTTTTTTCAACCTATTCCATGTATCACCCTAATATTACTCTATTCGACTATCTTTTCAAACTGACTGACTGTCGATTATAATTCTCATAATGTTTTTTTTACCGTTCATACTATATTTATATTATAATGATAGTAATAAAAGCAATTAATAATTTCTTATTGTTGTTACTCATAGCGTTGAAAAACGTTTAACTCATGTTTTAAGCATGAATAGAGTGTAGAGTGAGAGTCCTTTTTGTGAATAAGACCTCTATTTTGTTTTTGTTTAAGGGTTGTCTTTCACAAAACTGACGAACTGTTGGTGTCAGTGCGTTTGTCTGTCTGTCAGTCAATGAACAGGTAGTTGTTGGTGTAAGTAAATTCTTGAAGTTTGTAATGCAAATTAACTGAAATAAAAAAAAAAACCGCCACGTGACGGTTAATTTTCCTTTTTTTCGTTTTCTCTAAACTAATACTCAATTTTTTTTCTCCTGTTAATATGCTTGAATGCTTTGAGCATTGGTGGATCGATCAGGTGTCATATGTTGTAATCAGTGTTGGCTACCGTTACCCTTTTAATACCGTTACCGATTAAAAACCCTTTAATATTGACTACCTTTACCGTTACCAATACCGAAATAAAAATTTTTAAACACCGTTACCGATAAAAAACCGTTACCTTTATTCGAATTTTAACCGGTATTATATCGGTTTTGTTTCGGTTGCATTAATATTACTTATTTTAATTTTTTGTGGATTAAAACATATTAAAATATTTTTAATATACTTAAAATAAAAAAAAACAAATTTTTGTTCATTGCCAATCCAACCAATGATTACATTCGCAATTAACTAAACTCGAATATCAGTCTTGGACCTCATAAAGATTTTATATTATTGATCAGTGATCGATTGTATGCGATGTTCGTCGTTTCGTATGTAGAAGACACGATACGATCCAAAATAAACGTGCTACTCTTCTGGTACGAATACGTCTTGTGGTCATAGGCTGGTTAAGTTCCGAAATGGGAAAATCAGAACACATGAAAAAAGTTCCCACTGAAAAACTTACAAAACCCCAGAAAAACATACATATTTTATTTAATTTTTTGTCTATTTGTTTAGAAAATGAAATATTTTTATGCCGTGTGAAGTTCATTGACCAAGATTAGAAAATGCAATTATTTTCGGTCCGAACCTTTTGGGGGCTTGGCAAAAGCAAATAAAATTATGCGTAAATATAAATAAAATTACTTTCTTAACACCTATGGCGAGAGGAAAGGTGTCCCTCCGATACCACCCACCCTCCCCCTTAAAAAACATCCTTGCCAAGTATTTTTTATACCTGCCGATTTTTTTTAAACCCAGGACAAACAATTTTGATCATTTTAACAGAGAAATCTGCTGATTTCAAATAAACGGTTCAGGCTGTTTATTTGAAATCAGCAGATTTCTCTATTAAAATCAGCAGATTAGTCTGCTGTCTTGACGGTTTTTTAAGCAGATTCTACCCGGATTATCCAGACAGAAATTTAGCAAACCGCGTCAGCTATAATCAGCATATTTCTCAAATGTCTTAAAATGCAGATTTCTCATGTGGCGTTAAATGCAGATTTTTTTGCTTATTGGACAAAGGTGTCTCTACGAACATGAGTTCGTATTTGTTGAATTACAATATTGCGTGAATGTTTTAATTTACAAATATAATTATGTATAGAAAAGGTACAGAATTTAACAGGTTTTTTTCATTTTTAAAATTTTTTTTTTTTATTTTTTACGCATTTTTAACAAATTTGTGACTTGTTAACATTTTATTTATAATACCGGTACGTACCGGTATTGATGTTTCAGTAACGGTTCACCGCTACCGAAATAATCGAAAATACCGTTACCTTTACCGTTACCGATATAAAAAATATGTATTACCAATACCGTTACCGATACCGTTATTCGTTTCGGTTGCCAACCCTGGTTGTAATGTTATTGGTTTGTGATAAGGTGGGCGCTTAGACGGACCATGTGTCATATTGTCTAAAATTAAACGGATATTAGCATTCGTTTTTTTTTTAGGTTATGAAAAAATTTCCTTTATGACCATTGCATGTCCTTTCCGGTAAATTTTATGCATTTTATTTTTATAAATTTTATATTGATGGGGTGCCAAACATGCTTCAATGCTTAAGAAAATTATTATCTTTTAGTTGAAATCATTGATTATGAGGGAGGTTTCAAAAACCATCATCACTTTGTTTGGTAATAGATAATTATGGGTTTCGTTATCGAAAGGTTAGTGGGAGTTAGGAAAATTTTATAGCAATTATAAATATTTTGTTTAATCAGTTAACAGTGCAAGGAAAATCAACAAAAGAGGTTTAAATTTCCTTACGTATTGTCAGTATGACAAAAAATTGTTGCGCCAAAACTCGAATTCGTATAAACCCAAATAAATTATCAAATCGTTTTCAACGTCTACGCAAATAATCTGGGCCTGGATTAAAGGCTGCTTGGCAACTGCAGTGTTTACCTATGAAATTAAGGACTTACTGAAACTAAATATTCTGTCCACATTTAACATCTATTTCTACATACAAACCGCTTTGACTTAGACGCTTAGTACGTTTTTTTCGCTTACAAACAAGAACTGTTTTTTTTTGGAGAGTTAGGTTGTAAGTTGCTGATGACGCTTTACGTCAGCACACATATACCCTGAGGTCCGTTGTGATAACATGGGGTTTCCCTACTGGTCCCAAGTTGATCTCCTTATGAAACTCCTAAGATATTAATTTTGACATCATCTTGCAACTCCTTAGATCGCAGTAAAGCAAGTCTCTGACCAGAAAGTGCTACACAATGGCAAATATAGTTTTCGATAGTTTCCAACTCCTCCTCATCCATGCAAATCCGGCAAAGGTCATTTGACGGTACATTTAACCGTTCTGCGTGCTTTTCAATAAGAGAGTTTTCAACAACCACCGTTGAAATCTCTACTCTTAGAGAAGGCCAACTATTTCGCGTCCTGATTAGTCTCCGTCGCGGAACAGAGCCGTAGAATTTGCTTGCAAGTTTCTAGATGCAGTTGTAAGATAGCTCCCAGTCTTGCAAGCTCATCGGCTTTGCAGTTCCCTGGAATGTCTCTGTGCCCTGGGACCTATATGAGTCGTTTGTCAAACTGCTAGGCCATCTCATTTCAAGACGTGCGGCAGTTATGGACAGATCTTCTTTTCAGAAACCTTGACTCCGAGGACTTAACCTCGGCTTGCTTGTCAGAATCTCTGGCAATCTTTTAGCCATGCTCAACCCAAGCTCTTCCGAATAGACTCCAAAGCCGACTTCTTCGTGTAACTTAGATCCATCTGTGTAAAAAGTTATGGATGCTCTATTACCCAGAGTGCCCCTCATCCAAGACTTCCTGGATGTTTAGAGTGGCTATTGGATCGTCACTTTAACCCCCATCCATCTCTACATGATCTGAGGGTTTTCGAAGTCTACTCAAATGAGTTTGTGCTGGGTCTATACTGAAGGCTGTCGGATTACTGCAGTGTTTATTTTGGAAGTTAAAATGATGCTCCCTTATTCCCAGACATTTACATAACAGATGCTCCACTGACTATACCTCTTCTCCACAACTCCACTAATAATTCCAGACAGAATTTCCAGTACTCCCCTCAGTAGAATGACCGTCCGCCTATAAGGATTTGGCAGATGCCATTATGTCTGCTATACTCTACACGTAGTCAGTGTCATCAACCCTACTGTTCATCTTATTCCCAGTAATATCATCAATTCTATATCAATTCCTAACCTCTTCTAGGAACTACGATGCCAGATAGTTAGACTAACATTGCGCTGTCAAATTTGGTGGAGGGATGGTAAACAGCTTCAAACACATCCCGATTTCATCGAGTTGGAATCCAAGACCTTCAGAGCTGCAAGACTATCAACGAACATACTAATGGCTCATGACCATAATTGTATGCGCAGCTTTATCAAATGGAATTATTTCTGTCTGGAAAACACAATTCTTTTCCGTAAGTCTCACTGAAACCCTTTTACGTAATCGGATTTCAAAGGTTCTGTTTGTATGCGGTGAGATATTGTGTGGTACTGGTATAGTCGAGTAGCATCCGCAATTTGCGGCTCTGGCATGCTCGTGATGTTAATATCTATGGACGAATGATACTCACATATCCGAGTCGCTGTACCATCTGAAGACTGGAGGGATATGATTTCTAATCCATTTCTTAAACCAGTGCTATCCACCTCACGAGGGGACCGTAAGCTATTATTGGTCTTATTCCTTCCATCCTCGCTTGGGTGTTAATCACATATGCGAGTCGTGGATAATAAAAGGTTTTAGACCACAATTTCTTCCAAGTCTTCTTTCATAAATTTCGTGGTATTTCGTGTCCAGAAAATAATGAAATCCCGGTTAAAACCTCATCATCCACTGCTACCGGACGCGTCACAGGTTGCGAATAGTGATACGTTCCACAGATATGTGGAATAGCTGCTTTTAGCAGCCGCTTACAATCAGCGCCTTCGAGAGTAGAGTCTCAGAAGTCCACTGATACCAGGTTGCGCTGGATGTCACTTAAATTCTGAGTGTCAATGATCCTCGAAGTGACATGGCGACATGGCAATATATACCCATCGGTACGCCTTAACCCCAAAGGTGGATGAGCCAAACAGTGTGACCAAGAGCATATGATCAGGCAGGCATGGGTAAAACACCTGATTATTCTCCCCACCATGGTTTTTGAGTTTTCCTTGGTGGCAAGCACTCAGGACAGGATAAAATTTAAGATTAGGTATTTTAAATTTTACCCAACGGAATCGCTTTCTTATCAGTAGAACTAATCATATGTAGAATAAACTCCCCATAGAGGTCAGACTAAATGCCCATAAACTCTACTCCATCACAGGCTAATACAGACTTGACATAAGTGACAGGTGTCAAAAAAGTAGTCCTTAACCATATGGTTAATTTTTTCAAATTATTCTACGAATTAGGTTAGAAAGAGAAAGCTAATATAACGCGCCAAAAGAAAAATAGATGCCAGATCGGTTTTAATTGTTTCACTCACTCAAAAGTCGTAGTAAGTTTTGCCATGTTAGCTTAAAACTAGCTAAAAACCGATCTGTTTTCTCCTAAAATCGATTAGTTTTCCTCATTTTTTGTTAAAAAACTCTACTGTCGAGTCTGTATATAGTCTGTGACTCAATCTTCCCTCTTCCTTATAACCCCCCGTTGGCTTAAAGAAAAAAAAATCAACTTCTAAAATCTAACTAAACACAAATTTCTTTGACATTCTTTATTAGCAACTTGTTGAAATGCTAAAAAAACAAAGTTTAAAAAAGCTAAATTCCTTAAAACCTTGCAAAAGAACAACAACAAATTTATAAGTTAAACAAAAAACTCAGAAAGTCATAAATTACTTATACACAACTACACATATGCAAATGTACACTAAGGAGAATTTAAATAAGGTTAGGTTGTAAGAGGCTGCTTAAATAGGTTTCCCACGCGACTTTAATAGGTTTCCCTACTAGTCCCTGTCGTTAAACCAATTTGAGCTTCTTATGAAACTCCTTAGATATTGAATTTAGACATCCGACAAATCTGAAAGATCGTGGGATCCCTAGATCCCAGTGAAGCAAGTCTCTGACTAGAAAGTGCCGGGTACTGGCAGATGAAGTGTTCGATAGTTTCCAACTCCTCTTCATCCATGCAACTCCCAATAAGATCCCAATAAGACAGTGTCCGGTAATTATAGCAACCACCGTCGAAATCTCTCCTCTTGGAAGCGATATCACTTGTGCGCGTCTGATTAAGAGAAGGCCAAATCTGTCGTGTTGTCACACACGTCTCTCCATTTGCCCAACTTGATTAGTCCCCTTCGCGGAACAAAGCCATAGGTTTTGCTTGCAATTTTCTAGAGGCATACCAGCACATTCCAATTCTGTTGGAACCTGCAAGGTAGTTCCCAGTCTTGCAATATCTCTGTGCCCTAGGACCCATATTAGTCGTATCTCAAACTGCTTGGCCATCTCATTTAAAGACGTGTGGCAGTTAAGGGCAGATCTTGTTTTCAGAAACATAGACTCCAGGGACTTAACCACGGCTTGACTGTCGAAATAGATGTTGACTGCAGCTGTAGACAATACATTGCAGCTCAACCAGTCAGCCACTTCCTTTATTGCCAGCATCTCTGCCTGGTAAGCACTGCAATGATCCGGCAATCTTTTATCCAGGCTCAACCCAAGCTCCTACGAATAGACTCCAAAGCCCTTTTGTTCGTGCAGCCTGGATCCATCCGTGAAAAATTTATAAAGGCTCCACTACTCGGAACTCTAATCATCCAAGATTCCCTGGATGGTATCATAGATGTAAAGTAGCGCTGAAACAGGCTCATAGATAGAGCACAGTCCACATTTTGTGGTATTGTTATCTTCTTCAAGATCGCGCTATGACCACAATCGTTGCTCCTCCATTGGAGTGTGCTATTAAGTCGAATTGCCAACGTAGCCGCATACTGCCTACCCAATATGTCCAATGGTATCAGGTGAAGGAGGATTTCTAATGCAGCCGTAGGTGCAATACAAAGAGCACCAGTGATGCACATCGACGGCATTCTCTGTAACTTCGTGATGAAGATAGAGTTCCCTTTTTTCTCTAAAGCAGGCCACCAGACAATGATTTCATACAGCAGAATTGGACGCACCACCGCTGTATAAATCCAATGAACGACTTTAGGGCTAAATCCCCATCGTTTTCCAATAGCCCTTTTACAGGAATATAAAGCAATCGTTGCTTTTCTCACCCGTTCCTCAATATTACGCCTGAAATTCAGCTTCCTATCTAGAAAAACTCCAAGATACTTGGCTACATCTGAAAAGGTGATTTCAGTGCCGTTCAGAGAAATAGGATCAAAAGCAGGAATCTTATTTTTCCTTGTAAACAAGACAAGCTCTGTTTTACTTGGATTAACTACCAAACCACAGCCTCTTGCCCATTTAGACAGAACTATCAGAGAACCCTGAAGAATGTTCCTCAATATTAGCAGATGCTTTCCCTTTACGGCTATCGCCACATCGTCAGCATATGCGACAACATGAGAACCATTTTAAATAAACGCGCCTTAAATTTTGTTAAAAATTTCGAGCAAGCACGGCACGGTGAACGATTGCCGTTGTTATGGAAAATAAGATGGCGACGTCAAAAAATTTAATTTGTTTTGTAAGTGGTGACAATTTTTGATAAACAAATCATAATTTTAATAAAAAATCCAAATTTTAATAAAAATTCGTAATTTTTTTTGAAAAAATCGCTAAGCACAATGCCAAAGTTAGCAACACATAACAAGTGTTTGATATTGAGAGTTAAGAAATACGGGTTTTTGTTAAAATGCGGGAACATTGGAGAAGAAATATTGAAAGAAATAAAATGAAAAAAACTATGGAAATAAAATAAATTTTAATTTTTTGCCGTGCTAGATGCTTTGCCATGCCATAGTTGTTCTGTCCATATTCTTTTATGTCAACAAAATTTCGGAAATGCACCTAAAAAGGCGAGTCACATTAGTTTTCTCTTTCTAACCAAAAACGTAGAACAAAATGAAAAATATAGCCATATGGTTCAAAGTAAATTTTTTGACACCTGTCATAAGTGTCGAGTCTGTATTAATCTGGTGCAACACCTTATTGCCCTTAATTTATTTTCCGTCGATGTTCAAAATACAAAATTGTCTTAACAACGGTTGCAATAACAAATAATCATCGTCATCATCATCGACAAAAAAGTAAATTTTTTTGTAATAACAAAAGTGAAATGTTTTAAAAACAAATTAAAATTCCTTAACCTTAACTATTTACTTTACTTCGTTATTTAATAATTTGAAAATGTTATTTAAATGTTAAAGATTTCCCAACAGATTAAGTTAAAGATTTTGTATAAGTTTACTGAAATAACAAAATGGCGTTTTTAATGTTACATTACTTACCTTATCCATTGGTATATGCCAGATACTGTTAGCTCACCCTTATCCTCAAGGGCGTATTCAATGAGTTCGGTGTAGGTAAATGGTGGTTTTTTAGGCCTTCATGATGTTGTTGATTTAGTTTTTTTTTCGATTGTGGTTTGTTGGAAATATGTGATTTTCAACATCAAATTGGGGGTGGATTTTTTGTTTATGAGCCAGAAAGAAATACAAAATGGGGGAGAAGGGGAAAGAAAAAAAGAAATAGTTTTTAAAATAGTTTATTGATGTTAAATGTACATTTACATAAATATTAAAGTATTGAGAACTTAAAGATGAATATTTTTCATGCGAAATTTGTTTAAGAATCTTTTAAATTTTCTTAAACGAAATTTGTTCAAGAGCATTTAAAAATTTCTGTATAAATGTCTCTCAGAGTCCACGATTTGATACTTTTTATTATGCAAAAATCTCAAATTCTAATACATACAGAAAAAGTCTCAGATTCTGAGACATTTTTCCTCAAATGTCTCAGATTCTAAGATTTGAGTCACAAATTCTGAAAAAATTTTTCTAAAGAAAAAGTCTCAGATTCTTAGATATTTTTCCTAAAAAAAAGTCTTAATTTCTGAGACATTTTTCCAATAAAAAAGGTTTCAAACTCTGATTTATTTTTCCTATAAAAACAATAGAAACAGTAGATTCTGAGACATTTTTTCTATATAAAAAGTTTCAGATTCTAAGAAATTTTTCCTATAGAAAAAGTCTCCAATTCTGAGACATTTTTCCATTAGAAAAATAATCAATTTCTGAAATATTTTTCCTGTAGTAAAAGCCTCAGATTATGAGTCTCAGATTCTGAGACATTTTTCGTATAGAAAAAGTCTCAGATTCTAGAACATTTTTATATAGAAAAAGTCTCAGATTTTCAGACATTTTTTCTATAGAAAAAGTCTCAAATTCTGAGACATTTTTCCTATATAAAATTTCTCTGATTAAAAAATTGTTTTCCTATAGATAAAGTCTCAGATTCTGAAAAATTTTTCCTATACAAAAAGTCTCAGATTCTTAAACATTTTTCCTATAAAAATAGTCTCACATTCTGAGACATTTTTCCTATAGAAAAAGTCTCAGATTCTGAGACATTTTTTCTATATTTTTTCTTAGATTCTTAGACATTTTTCCTCTATAAAAAGTCTAAAATTCTGAGAATTTTTTTCTATATAAAAAAGTCTCAAACTCTGAGATATTTTTACACCCTCCAACTACAGTATGGGGGTATACTCACTTTGTCATTCCGTGTGTAACGCATCAAAATATCGGTCTAGGACCCCATAAATTATATATATTTATGATCAGTGATCGATTCTAAGACATTCTAGCGATCTCCGTCCGTCTGTCTGTCCGTCCGTCAGTCAGTCTGTCCGTCTGTAGTTAACACGATACAGTCCAAAATAAAAGAGTTAGACTCCCGACATTCGGCACGAATATGTCTTACACACAATTTTTTTTTTCTATTAACGATTTTCATAGTATATATGAACAAATTCATACAATTTATTAACTTTTCATAATATTTATAAACTTTTTCATAGTATTTATGAATAAATCATAATATGTGAAATTTAAGAATTTTTCACATTTTTCATAAATACTATGAAAAAGTTTATAAGTATTATGAAAAAGTTAATAAATTTTATGAATTTGTTCATAAATACAATGAAAATCGTTCATGGAAAAAACATTTTTTTGTGTGTATGTTCCTAGGCACGTTAAGTAAGTAAATGAGCAAAATCGGACCAGGGGGAAAAAAGTTCCGCCTTGAAGAACTAAACCAACCTCTGAAAAATATAATTTTTTACATGATTTTTTGTGTTTTTGTTTCACAAATGCAACATTTTTATGCTACAAGAAGTTCACAGTCCTGCTTTGGACCCTGAGAATTAGAAAATGTCGTTTTTTCGCTCTGCCCCCCCCTTTTATGGGCGTAAAATAAAAAAAATCTTTTTAATTATGATAAAATTTTATTTCTTTAGTGCAAAAAGCATAAGAATGAATTTTTAAACACATATTTGAGAGGTAATTTGCCCCCCCCATTACCACTACCGAACCCCCCACCAAAAAAAATATAAAACGCCCCTGAATTTTTTTTATATTTTTTTGCATGTGGGAGGGTATAAAAGATTCGGCTGAGCCGAATTTAACACTCTTACTTGTTTCTTTAATAAAAGTCTCAAGTTCTGAGACATTTTTCTTTTAGATTCTGTAACATTTTTCGCATAGAAAAGGTCTCAGATTCTGAGACAGTTTTCGTATAGAAAAAGTCTCAGATTCTAAAACATTTTTATATACAAAAAGTTTCAGATTTTCAGACATTTTTTCTTTAGAAAAGTCTTAGATTCTGAGACACATTTCCTTAGAAACAGTCTCAGATTTTAAAATATTTTTTCTATAGAAAACGCATCAAATTCCCAGACATTTTTCCTATAGAAAAAGTCTCAGATTCTGAGACACTCTTCCTATAGAAAAAGTCTCAGGCTCTGAGACAATTTTCCTATAGAAAAAGTATAAGATTCTGAGACATTTTTCCTATAGAAAAAGTCTCAGATTCAGAGACATTTTTTTTGTTATAGAAAAAGTCTCAGATTCTGAAACATTTTTTCTATAGAAAAAGTCTCAGATTCTGAGACATTTTTTCTATAGAAAAAGTCTCAGATTCTGAGACATTTTTTCTATAGACAAAGTGTCAGATCCTGAGACATTTTTCCTATAGAAAAAATAGTACTTTCTTAGAAAAAATAGTACTTTTTTTTAGAAAAAATAGTATTTATTTTAAAAATAGTACTTGTTTAGGAAACATAGAAAAAAAGTACTTTTCAAAAAAAGTACATTTTAGAAAAAGTAGCACTTTTTTGGTTAAATAGTACTTTTTTAGAAAAGTACTATAAAAGTACACTTTTAAGAAAACAACGTACTTTGTTAGGAAAAAAGCATTTATTTACAAAAAAAATGGTACTTTTTTTAGCAAAAAAGTATTTTTTGGAACAAAAGTACTTGTTAGAAAAAAATTTACTTTTTAGACATAATAGTACTTTTTTTAAAGAAGTGGTAAAAAATTTACGTTTTTAACAAAGTACTTTTTTCTAAAAAGTCATTTTAGAATAAAAAGTACTTTGATAAAAATGTAAATTTTTTACTACTTTAAAAAAAAAAAAACTTTTTTAAGAAATAAGTCCATTTTTAAGAAAAAAAGAATTTCTTTTAGAAAAAGGTACTTGTTTTTGAATAAAGTATTTTTAAGAAAAAAGTACTTTTTTTTTATAAAGAAATACTTTTTATTAGAAAAAAGTTCTTGTTTTCTAAAAAAGTAATGCAAAAGTAATTTTTTTCTAAAAAAGTACTTTTTTCTGAAAAAGTAGTAAAAAATTTACTTTTTTAAAAAAGTACTTATTTTTTAAAAAAATTAATTTTTCTTAGAAGATACTTTTTTTCTAAAAAGTACTTTTTGCAAAAATTTTTTTTTGCTTAAAAAGTACTAAATTTTCTTTAATCAAACTTTTTAGGAAAAACGTACCATTTTTTCTAAATAATTACTCTTTCCTGAAAAGTTACGATTTTTCTTAAAGGTTCTATAGTACTTTTCTAAAAAAGTACTATTTTATCAAAAAAGTGCTACTTTTACTAAAAAGGTGTTTTTTTTTTCTCAAAAATTACTTTTTTTTATATTTTTCCTAAAAAAATGACTATTTTTTTTTTTAAATACAATTTTTTTCTAAAAAAGGTAAAAAATTTTATAAAAAAGTACTATTTTTTCTAAAAAAGAGCACTATTTTTTCTAAAAAAGTACTGTTTTTTATTTCTTAAAACAATTATTGAAAAAAAAAAAACATCTGAAATGTGCCATGAGCCCGTAACTGACTCATGTGCCGTTGTATGGCACAAGGCACATTTTAGATGTGACATGTGTCATACTAAGGCACATTGCACATGACTCATCTGAAATGTACCATGTGCCATATTAGGGCACATAATACATGGCTAAATGTGATGTGTGGCACTCCTTACCCTATCTAAACTTGGACCCAGGGAATTAGAAAATGTAGTTTTTTTGGCGCGCCGCCTTTTGTGGGTGTGGATAAAAAAAAATTTATTTAAATAATGATAAAGTTTAATATTTAAATGGAAAAAGCATTGAAAATAAATTTATTAACATTTACCGCGAAGGAAAAGGTATAAAACCCCGCTGGATTTTTTTTTTGTTACATGTTGAAGGGTATATACGATTTGGTACAGCCGAATTTAACACCCTCACTTGTTTCTGCTAATATGGACCAAAAAAGGCAACAATTCCGACACCGACTATATACCTAATGGAATTGCAGACCGATATTGTGAAAAGTTACAAACGAGTTGATAAAGCTAATATATACCCTCTACTACTAAACGGAGCTATGTATAAATATTAAATGGTACAGAAATAATTGGAAAAATGTCTCAGAATCTGAGACTTTTTCTATAGGAAAAATGTCTGTTTTTGCTATCCCATCACTTTTTTTTCAAAAAAAATAAGTCTTTCCTCGTCCGACAACGATGAATTAATGCTTTTTTTAATTCGACGTTTAACAAAAAAATTACCCCCCCCCCCCCCCCCCCAGAGTCAAAAGCTGTACCCGCCACTGCCCAATTAGTAACCTTTTACTGTCAGAATTGGAGAAGCCATGTATCAAAAATTTAACTCCTTATCTGAAATTCAAAATTACTTTTTTTACTTACGCTCTATGTGATGATTCCTCAATTATTACATTTTCGGCAACAATCATATCACTGCCATCCATTTCTGCTGTAACCTCCATAACCAGTTCCTCAAATTTTTTACCCGTTTTATTTGAATTTCTAGGCGATTTTGATCTTTCACTCATTACCAAGCCATTAGTACAATTAGTGGCTACCAAAGGAGATGCCGCCGTAACAGAAGTAGATTTACCAGAAGAAGAAACCGTTGACGTGGAGGTAATAATCGAATAACCTTCAGTGCTTTGTAATTTAGAATTTTTACTAGCGCCAGCACTAACATTATTAGCACCCGTTATATCAGGATTAAGATGTGGAAATTCATCAAATTTAAAATTTAATAACCACGAAAGATTTTTATCTTCAAAATCACAATCTTGTTCCACATGTTCTTGATTGTAAGGCGAAGAAGAGCAAGTGCTCGTTGATGAGGTGGACGATGTGGTAGACGAAGAGGATAAACGTTTTGTTACCATTTGGAAGGAGGGTTTTTGTGGTAATAAAAAATGTATTTGATGTTGTAGATTTATATTTGGTGAATGTGATTGTGTGGTATGAACCAGTGAGGATTCTTCTCCTGGCTTTAAATTTACCGTAGGATTTAAATGTGTTATTTCAGTTTGTAATGAAGAATTATAACGATGATCTAATTCGAGAAGATCTGTGGCCTGCCAATTATCATCATTATTTTCATCATCATATTGATTTGTCGAATTTACACATATTGAAGAAGGTGTTGCAAATTGTGGATGATCACTTTCACTTAAACTGTTGACTGAAACTGGCACTATTAAATTGGCATCATATTCAAATAAATCATTTATAAATGAACTATTTGCTATAATATTAAATGTTCCCGTTCCTGATTCCGAGACTGTTTCAATTGGGCGTTGTAAACCATTTTGTTGATTATATTCCTCTGAGGAGGTTGTGGCGTATGTAGTTGTAGGATGTATTCCATAATTTCTATTATCTTGCGAGTCGATATGACGTTTTTTCCAATTGTTATTGTGAGTTGCAGAGGATTCTTGATAATTTGTAGTTTCCGTGGAACTTATTGTGTGGCTGTTTTCATTTTCGGAATATTTGCGTTTTAAGAAATTTGTAAATTCACTTTGGCTATGTGTGGAGGTTGTGGAAGATATTGCACCGCTATTCACGGGCATATTTAAAATCATTTTTTTAATGTAAAATTACTTTTTAAAACTTAATTTGTTTTCAAAAATTATTTTAATTTATGCTTTTTTGTAATCTTTTTTTTTTTTTAACACAATTTTCAATTTATTAAAATTAAAATTTTTTTTTGTCAATTTAAAAACAAACTATTTCCAACACTATTTTCTGTATTTGTTTTTCAAATACATATATTTTTTTTAATTATCCGTTATTGAACCGTTGCTATTTTTTAAGGATGTTTTCAATACCCGAGTTTGTAACAAACTAAATTTCCTTTTTACAATTTCCTTTAACTAAATGTAAAAACAAATTTATCAATTTCCTTTTATTTCAAATAATTTGCGCAATTTTTCTCTTTTAATTGTTGTTGCTTTCTTTACCTCTTTGGTAGTAGGACACATGCTCAGTCATGTTGAAAATTTTTAGCATGACCTTTAACCCTTAAATGCACAATATGACTTTTTAAAGCGGTATTTGGTTTTTGAAGTGTCTTATTTATCATCTTTTCAGAATTTCCTTTGGATTTTTTTGAATTTCAGTTAAATTTTTTTTTAAATTTCAATTGGGCATTTCTTAATTTTAGGTTAGGTTGGGTACGCGTCCGCCAATTTGGCGAATTCACTCGGAAGCCATAAGGCCCATTGTGATTCCCTAAAATTTGTTTTCCTACTCCCTCTCTGATACAAAAAATTTACTTCTTAAAGCATCCAGATTCTCTAAGATATTCTGCTAGAGACGTCAAAGGGACACTCCCAGTCGGTAAAAAAATCACACCTGACATACTAGTGACTCTCCCATTGTAGAATTGCTGAAATTTTTATAAAATTTTTTAAAATGTCCCCAATGACATGTCAGCAGTTGTTAAGCGGTTGTTTAAACGAATTGTTCGTTTTTATACCCTACACCACTCTGTGGTACAGGGTATAATGAGTTTGTGCTGATGTTTGTAACTACCCGAAATATTGGTCCTAGACCTACCTTCAAGCATACCGATCGACTCAGAATTACTTTTTGAGTCGATTTAGCGATGTCCGTCTGTCCATCTATCGGTTTAAGCACGATACAGGTCGCAGTTTTCAATTAATTGACTTGAAATTTGAAACTTTAGCATCTTTTGGCCCAAGGACGAAGCCTATTGAAATTGGAGAAAATCGGTCCATGTTAAGACCTAGCCCCCATACAAACGTCCCCTTTGGATTCGGCTTAAATGAATCTAATAACCGAATTATAATAGATATCACTTTGAAATTTGGCAGGTAAACATATTTTGTATACACCAAAATGTATACAATTCCAAATTTCAAACGAATCGGGTTAGTCCTTCTGGTAGTCCCCATACAAACCACCCTCCCGATATTTACATAATTCCCTTAAAATTCAAAAAAATCAAATATTTGATAAAAAATTTATTTTTAGGTGTTAAACGTGTACTTTAGTAACCTAATCAATTCGGAATATAATTGGACCATTTTTGGACTTAGTCCCCCATATAAAAATTTCGACCGATATTCAGTTAAATCGGTCAATTTGCAAAAAAATAAACCAATTCTACTAAAATTTGATCTGTGTGTGTTTTCTACACTAAATAAAGATCTAAGAAAAGACAGACCCAAGCGGTCCATGTTTGGACTTGGGACCCATTTTCCGGAAAACACTGGTGTAGGGTATCATATGGTCGGTCTTGACCGACTATAACTTTCTTACTTGTTTTTGTTGTGTTTTGCTGGGCTGTTGAGGCAATCCAGGTCATCAAAAAATCGTTGCCCCAAATGCTTAAGGCGGACATACTCCTACTAATTGGCTAACCGTTCGTTTGCCAAAATTAAGAAGACTTTTTGTCCTTTTAGGATTTGGCAGTGGCTACAGGGTTCGCGATATCCTGCACATAGTCTGTGATATCCACCTATCCTTGATTCTATTCTCTGATATCCTATCAATTTCGTTCTTCAGTTCCACTATAGAAACCGAGATGTCAGTTTCGACACGCTCTCCCACCAACTCGCAGCCATTTCTTGCACATACACTCAAAATAATACATTAGTAGATTTACTAATTTGCTAATGCTGGTTAGCTAACTTTTAGCAAATTTTTAGTTGAGATTATCATGTTAGCAAAAATATCTTGTAAACTTCGTTTAGCGCATTAGCAATTTTAAACAAAATTTGAACTAATTTTTTTTGCTAGATCTAAAATTGAGTTGACCAAATTTTTACAAGCTTTTTTTGCTAATATTAGCAAAATAAATGGTAATTTTTTTTTTATTTTCAGAAAACTTAAAATGGCGCTATCTCGGAAACTAAACCAGATAGAGCAAAAGTTCTCGGGCTCTCCGTAGTATCACCGGTCCTCTTTACATGTGTGGACCCTAATGGGCCCTAACTCGGTAAATATTGCCGACACAACAAAAAGTCCCAAAGCATTTTTGTAGCTCTCATCACGTAGAACAAGACCGTGAAATAGTCAAAAACTCTCAGAGTAATATTTTTAAAGTTATAGAGTTTTTTAATTCTCAAGACTTCAGTGGTCCCCTTTTTTTTAGTGTACTGAACATTTTGAAAAAAAAAAGAACTTGGTGCGACTGGGACCTGACCTTATAGAGTTAGTTTCAATTTTTCTAGTGATCACAAATCTGGTCTTAAAACTTTTCCATCACATCAGATTTTTTAAAAAAAAATCGCCTTTTTGGGTATTTTTGACAACTTATAGCAGATGAAGCCGATGTGATAGCGACTTAAAAATAAGTCGAGGGTAAAGCTTAAACATTGCTTTTAAGGATTCTGAACTCATTTGGTCAGTCGTCTTAACTGTTAGGACACCAATTGTCTTTCAATGATGTCTTATTCCCCAAAAATGATTTTTTCCGCTACTAGTCATATGAAAAATAAACTTGATGCGGATGAAACACCACCATGATTACAACTATTCCCCTGGTCACAAATCCGGTCTCCAAACTTTTCCGTTACATCAGGTTTTTTTAGAAATTTGAAATACAAAAAATTGCGTCTTTCGACGTATTTGACAACTCGTGGCGGATGAACCCAATGTGCTGACGACTTAAAAATAAGTCAAAGGTGAAGCTCAACTATTGCACTTTAAGATAAGTAACGCATTTGATCAGGCGCTTTAGCCGTTACAGCACCTATTGTCTTTTAATAAAGTCTTTTCCCCCAAAAACTTTTTTTCAACAGTGGTTAATAAGACATCATTGGTGTCGAAAGGGTTAAGGCGACTGACCAAATTAGTTATGAATCTTAGGGCGGATTACTCAATGAAAAGTTAGCTGCTAACTGCCGATTTAACGGAGCCTTATATCAAAATTTGTGTGAAAAAATTAAATTTAACGAAATTTTATTTACTGTAAATAAATTTAAAAAATACATCAACATTTTGGTGTTTTTTTTTTATATAAAGGGATTTATTGTATTGTATACCATAAATTTATAGCAAAGAATTCGATAAAATAAATATGCAGTGGGCCATTTTGCTTTAAAACCAGTATTTGATTTTCGTTGGTATCCCAAATCAAAAACAAAAATTTTACTGAGATACATAAAAAAGTTCGTGCTTAAAAATTATTTTTTTATTGATTTTTTTAACATCCAAGACTTTTTTTTATAAGATCAAATAATAAAAATAACTAAGTTTTTGAAAAATATTAAAAAAAAAAAAATTTAAGTATCCAAAAAAAAGATTTTTTTTTTAAGTTTTTTGTTATTAAAGGGGTATATACTTAGAAATAAAGCAAGTATTAAACGTGTTTACTTAAAATTTATATTGAATAAACTTATTTTCGTAGTGCTATAGAAAATATGTGTTGCGAATGTTTTGTTTTAGCAGTTTTTATGTATTTTTATATTTTTGACTATATTTAAAAAAAGGTTATATTAACAGCTTTTTTGTTACCGCAAGCAACTCAACGAAATTTGGCACACTTATTAACGCCATTTGATCTAATCTATATTTAAAATTTGATAGCAATTGAAAGATTTTTAAAATAGTTACAGCGATTTCAAGAAAAAGGATATATGGCAGCCACGCGAGTCCTTGCTCAGATTAAAATACAAATGTTGTACGTCGATAGTTATCTGAATTTCTAAGACAATATCTAAGTTAAGTAATTTTATATCAAGTTTTGTGGCTAAAACTCCACTTTTAAATTTCAGGATATACGACAGGTACAAATGTCCTTTGACCGATTTGCTCAAAATTTTTATTTTTTTCTATTAATTAATTTTGTGCTTGCGTACCAAATTTGGAAAATCGTTGACAACTCTTTCTATTTTATTTTTGTGCTTAAACTATATTAACACTTTATTACAGTTTTTAAAAAGGATATATAAATAACTTTTGTTTTACAGAACCGATTTCTGCGAAATTTGGCACACACATTGACATCACTTATTCAAATTTTTACAAAAAATTTCAAGGGTATCGAGTAATTTTTGAGCGATTTACAATATTTTTAAGGAAAAGGATATATGGCAGCCACACGAGTCCTTGCTTCAATATAGAAAAAAAATGACACATAAAATACTATATCAAAATTGGTAACATTGACAAAGTTTGGGAATTTTGTGACCATTTTTGTAGTTTTAATCACATATTTAAATTTCAGGATATATGGGGGGTAGGCGTGTCCTTGCTCCGATTTTTCCAAAAACTCGGTTTTTTCTTGATTGGATAATTTAATGCTTGTGTACCAAATTTCAAAAATCTGCGACCAATATTCTATTTTTGCCCACTCGATATATGGGAACGAATCACTGTGCGACGACTCGAAAAATGTTGGTACATTTCACATAACCTAAAAATACAAAATGCTTTAATATTGCCTAAAGCAACCCCAAGTTCGACAAGTCCGTCCGTCTGTCTGTTGAAAACACGCTAACTTTTGAAAGACTTTACAGAGGCTCCTGAAGTTTGGCATATGTGTTGGACATTTACCTGGTCAGGTTGGTATTGCAATCTATTGCGAAATCCGTCCAGTGGTTCAAAAGTTATGAGCAAATGACTGCATTTCGGCAAGGGTTTTTCGTGCAACGTTGTGGTTGGCACGCCATAGTGATGAATAACCCTAATATGGTATTATTACACTCACAACAACAAATAACATATTATTGAAATTCTATGGACTATCATATGTAAAAATATTTTAAATATTTTTGTTGGTTATTGACAATCGTAGTATAGTACAATTTCTTCGTCTTTCTAATTCCCATTGTGGATGGAGTCGAATATGTATTACTATTTTAGTTTGTGTGCAAACGATTTGTCATTAGACTCTTTTGCTACTTTGTAGTAAATCGTTTCTATGTTTGCTTAATAACCTTGACAATGGAATCTGACAAATTCCGAAACACGTGTCGATTAAGTCTTGCAAAAATGATCAACATAAATAAATTTAAAACAGAAAAATAATTTTCTTGAAAATTATGCTATGAGAATATCATGGTTTTAATTAGTAAAGAAAATAATGACCTCAAGCCAGAATAAACATCCTCAAAATATTATTATAAAATTTTATAAATTAAGCTTAAATGTCATCATAATGGAATTTGTAAACATTTATCGCTAGGGTAAGGGTAACAAAACATTTTTCTTTAAGTGTGAATGCTATGAAATGATCCCTTGCTGATGAAATTTTATCCAAGCATTAAAGGGTTAACAAAAATTTCCTATTTCCTTAAACGTCGTTTAGAAAACTCTTTAAAAAAACCTGTTCATGGTTGGTCGCATGTTCCTTTTTATTTTGTTTTTAGCCCTATCAATAGCAATTTTCATTTTAGCTAAAACATATGCTTTTTGTATTCATTCCAGTCAATATACAGGGTGTTGCTTAACCAATCAACCATGTAATTTATGGTATTTTTCTTTTGAGCCTTTTTTTTAATATCCTTAAATTATAAACAGGTGTTGCCTAACATTAACCTTATTTTTTGGTATTTTCTAGGATTTGTTAACAGGATTCATTTGTCAACAAAAATTTTAGTTGGGAAATTGTCGTTGTCAATGGCTACTTAAACATCACTAGTGTTTAGTTAGATCTCAATGGGATTCCCTTCTTTTTTACCTTAACTGGTGTGTGATTAACAGGTGTTTAGTATACCACATTCTAAAATACCACGAAGTTATTTATTTTTGATAACGACATGATTTGAAAATTCCCCTTTTGTTTCAATTACGCACCATCATCATCATCAAATGACGATGAATCTCAAAAGTTATGATGGTATTTTAGTTTATTTGCATGTTAAATACCTATTTTAATTAACAGATTTAGTTTGAGAGTGAGATAAGGCTAAAATGCTTTTTATTCATTTTAATTTTATACATTGAAAAAAAATAAAAAACACACAAACTCTGAGGTCCGTTGTGAGACCATGGGACGGAAATAAGTTTCCTCTACTAGCCCCTGCCGTTAAACAAATTTGAGCTCCTTCTATAACTCCTTAGGTATTGAATTTGGCCACGAATAAAAAAGATCGTGAAACTCTCTAGAAGCAAGTCTCTGACCAGAAAGTGCCGGACAATGGCAGAAAAAGTATTCGATAGTTTCCAACTTCTTCTTATCCATGTAACTCCGGAAAAAGACATTTGACGGGACATTTAACAGATCTGCGTGCTTTCCTATAAGACAGTGTCCGGTAATTACAGCACCATCGAAATCTCTTCTCTTGAAATTGATACCAGCACACTTGTACGCATCTGATTAAGAGAATGTAAAATCTGTCCTGTGGTCTCACTCGTCAATCCGTGTGCCCATCTCTGATTAGTCTCCATCGCGAAAACAAATCCTTAGATTTTGCTTGCAAGTTTCTAGAGGCATACCAAAACATTCCAATTCTGTTAGAACCTGTTAGGTAGTTTCCAGTCTTGCAATCTCATCGACTTTGCAATTCCCTGGAATGTCTCTGTGCCCTGGGACCCATATGAGTTGTATGTCAAATGCTTGGCCATCCCATTTAAAGGCGCGGCAGTTAGGGGCAGATATTGTTTTCAGAAACATAGACTCCTGGGACTCCTGGGAGATGTTGACTGCGCTTGCAGATAAGACATTGCAACTAAACCAGTCAGTCACTTTCTTTATTGCCAGCATCTCTGCCATTCCCTGCAATGTCTCTGTGCCCTGGGACCCATTTGATGTATGTATGTCAAACTGCTTGGCCATCCCATTGAAAGGCGTAAGGCAGTTAAGTGCAGATCTTGTTTTCAGAAACATTGACTCCAGAGACTTTACTGCGTCTTGTGAGGGGGTTTGCAAAATTTTCGCTACCATAAATAGGTGCTTCTATATAAATTTTGTAACGTGTATTCTACTTTTCGATTTTATCAAATTTGGAAAATTAAATTCTATGGAATTGTTTGTCAGAAAATTTTGAAAATTTTTTATTTATAGTTTGAAATTCGATTTGTACAGACGGTTGAAGGAAAATTAAATTTTTCCGTAAAATAATTTTCTGTGATCTAAAATTGGAATCCCTTGAATAGCAAAAGATTTAAAGGACTATATTTTTCGGCGAATTCGCAATACAACATCATGATTTTAATCTTGATCAAACGTAAGAGCGAGGTAGGGGATATTGATTTTTTTTATGAAAGGATATATGGGCTAATAAGTTGTTGTATTCTAGCCACAGGCGCCTTGGTATTTTGAGGGCTTGAGACAAACATCGGATCAGTTCCGAGTAGTCAACACCAGGCATCCGTTATCGGAATTTGGGAAAATTGGTCGACAAAAGACAACCCATAATCGTATTATATATAGTGCAAAACAACGTTGAATCCGTAGAATACTTTGCGAATTGTAATTGGTATTGAGCTGGGGTACGGGTGGCCAAGGAGCACGTACACCATATTTGAACTAACCCTGTCTAGTCTGAATGTGTTTGTTTGGTGCACGGGAACGTTTCGTTCCGGTAAAGGAAAGGACTTATTGATTAAACATATTAACACGGTCATATAAAGGACATAATTTGGATTTCAATCGGGTTATTATTTCAATATTCGTTTTAATTTTGTTTTAATTTTAAAGTTTTGATTTATTGATTTTTTTTTTTTTTTTGATAAATTCAAAATTTAAATTTCGGGTTCGAACCGGGTTCAATCCAAACATTATACAGTTATCATCAAACACTCCATACATAAAATATTATACACTCACAAAAATAATTTAAACAATCATTCACATACAATAATACATTCAAACCGATTTAAATAGAGGTATCTAAACATAAACCAATAAAAACAATAATTTAGTCCTTACGTGGAAATTTTAACAACAATGTGCATCTAAAAGGTAACTCCGCAGCAGACACAAGGCCTTATGTCAACGCTGGACAATGTAATGGTGAGTTTCTTTTAAATTTTTATCTGAATTTTCACGTAACATAAATTAAACTACAAAACAAAATGTACCTTTTAAAACATAACGTATTTTAATTCCTTTTTTTTCACACGTTTGATTTTGAATAATAACGTAATCATTACTTAATTTTAATATTAAAATATCCCGCTAATTTTAATTGCATACTTTGCAAACATCATACACTCGAAATTTAATTTTAGTATTCTTTATTTTTTTTTATTTTCCTAATGCTACAAGGAATAATCTTTAATTATTTAACTTTAAACTTCTAATAATTTTAAATTAAACCATATCCTTATTATTGTTATTTTTGAAATCAACTTGATTTTTGTCATTATGGTGGTTTTTAAACTTAAATAAATATGTTATTTTTTTGGTAAAATGAATATCTAATCTCGTTTATCTCCATTTCGTGAAACATTTAGGTCCTTGTGGTTAGGATGGTATAGGGTTATCTTCAGTTCTATACAAGATAACATAGGTCATGGGCGGGTATAGAATAGAGAGGGGTAGAACTTCCATCTTATACCTCTTTCAACTAAAACTCTCTTACATCCGTTTTCCTCTTTCTTTTTCCAAATTGATTTTTTTTTTCCTGCTTCTAAACAATCTTTTCTTTTCTGCCGGTTTGTTTTCGTTTCGTAAACTTAATGCTACCTTAACTTTATTGTAGCTGCTCCCAACCTATTTCCCAGAAGACAAGATTCCACCCCAATACCCTGAGCACGGCCGGAACTATAGGTAGCGTGTGTCTTCAAGGAGATAGGGCTCACAAGTGGGTTGCGAGCGTTACATAAATGGCGCCCAACGTGGGGCCTCAGTGGCTTTTGTTTTAGATTTATCTGGAACATTATCGTAACGGAAATCTTGTTACTTTGACATCTTTTCCATAGTAACATCTATACTGAGGCTATAAATTTTTTTTTAATACCGTGGTTTCGATTACATACCTTACTTCTACATTTATTTTTTTTTCTATCTCTTGTTTTCTTGTTTATCTTTTCTTACGGGGTGGAGGTAAGATTTTCAGAGTTGGAAATTTTAAACCACTTGGTTAAAAAGATGAATATTTTCGCCTATCTATGTTAAGGTTTCGTTGAGTTGCTGAATCTTGAGTAGATTTTGAGGTTCTGCTCATGAAATCTTACATGTTCTTTTTGGTTTTCTCTCTTTCTCTTCAAAAAAAAAAAATTTTTTTGGGTTGATTATGTTTGAGACTAGTTTCTGGAAATGTTTGGATTCTTGCTCACATAAAATGCCTAAAATTTCTTTTATATTTTTTTGGTTAGCGTTTCGGATTAGGAGATCTTTACAGATTTTATTGTCTGTTGTAGAACTTGATCAGAATTCTAATTACTTATTTTTTTTATTTTTTTTTTGGGTGTAAGATTAGTTTATATTTTTTTTATACATTTAACCTGACCACAAAATACCTTCATGGAGTAGCGAATAAAATATCTTTTTGTCTTTATCTGTTATCTTGTATCTTTTGTATCTATTATCGAGTTTCGTATATTTTAATTTTTGCTAAAATTCAAAATGGTACTGACTCGTAGTCAAGAAAACCTTTTGAATACGGACGAACCGGTTAACTGTAGTTTTACAGTTAATGTAGATCAGCCAACCACTTCACATGGAGCTGTTTCTAAAAGAACACCCGGTGGTAGACCTGCTGGTAGACGCGCTGCAGGACATGGTAACCAACAGGGCAGTAATTCCAACAACGACAATAGGATGCAAAGAATAGTATCTGACAGTTTAAATGAATTTCGCGGGGAAATGCGGAACTTTATTACCAACGAATTTTTGACAATGTTTCAAAATTTGAATACGAATGCATCAGCGAATACAAATCTTCCAAATGCGACATCGGAAACTGAGGAGTTACCAGACCGACCTACCAGACATAACCAACACCCTGCTCGTAATACTCTTTCGGCGGAAAAAGTTTTAAATATTATTCGCAATTGGCGAATGAAATTCACCGGATATGACGACCAAATTTCAGTTGATGAATTTGTTAAACGCATAAATATTTTGACTAGGAAAAATCTCGATGGCGATTTTGATTTGTTATGCGATCACGCTCATAGCCTATTTGAAGGCCGAGCGTTGGAATGGTATTGGCGATATCACCGTGAACACGATGACATCAACTGGACTGATTTAACGAACGCATTACGGAACGACTACAAAACAGACTACAAGGACTTTGACATTCAAGAGGACATTCGACGAAGGAGACAAAGACATAACGAGACATTTGACGAGTACTTGGACATAATTTTTGCAATGACGGACAAATTGAAAAACCCATTGACAGAACTTGAATTGTGCGAAACTATTATTCGTAATTTAAAGTACGAAGTACGACGTGAGCTGCTTCACATGGAGATTACCAGCATATCTCATCTTAGGAAGGAGGTTAGGAAGCATGAGAAGTTTGAGAGGGACGTGTCTGCAGTTGAATCTCGGAAATCATTACGAGGTCGAGTTGCAGCGATGGATGCACAAGACAAGGACGGTTATGATGATTACGACAGAGATATTGACGATAACCAGGACAATGAGCTTTGTGCGGTTCAACACAACGTTAAATGTTGGAACTGCGATAAGATCGGTCATATACTGACTGTTTGGATGTTCGGCGAGTTTTCTGCTATGGATGTGGTGTCAAGGACACTTATAAACCCACATGTCCTAATTGTAGCAGAATGTCGGGAAACGGCCAGACGGGTGTCCGTCGGAAGTAGAACGGGCATCCCGGAATACTGAACCAGATGCGACAATTAATAAGTTAAAACCTGTTATGACAAAACCTGATATGACAAAACCTGATATGACAAAACCTGATATGACAAAACCTGATATGACAAAACCTGATATGACAATCAATAAATTAGAACCTGATCCGAAAATAACAACACCTGATGTTCATCCACTAATGAGGCCATACCATGTTAGGGTACGAGAATATTATGAGGCTCGTGCGAGAATTTTCGGTCGCCCAAATAGGAAAATAAGATCGGCCAAACGAATTCGGGAATATTACCGAAAGGTCAAAATGTTTAAGGTTTGCGTGATTTCGTCGGTGGTAAATAAAGATTTGGACAATAGACCGTATGCCAATCTTAAAATTGATGATATTACGTATTTTGCTTTATTGGACAGTGGGGCGAACAAGAGTGTCATAGGTGGTAATCTGGCAGTACAAGTTCAGACTAAAGGTGGTTTTCGCAAATGTGTAGGGAACGTACGAACGGCGGACGGACAAAAACAAAACGTACTAGGGACAGTGACGTTGGACATAACATTCCAAGGACAGACAAAATTATTTGAGTTTTTGGTTGTGCCAACGATACAACAGGATATAATTTGTGGATACGACTTTTGGACAGCTTTCGGAATCAAAATTTCAACACCAATCATTGGAGAACTAAATTGTGCAGAGACTGACGATAAACTGCAACTGACGCTCGAACAGAGACAACGACTAGATAATATCATTGCAGCCTTTCCAAATTCTGAGGTAGATGGTTTAGGATGTACAACCTTAATTGAACACTGCATAGACACAGGGGATGCAAAGCCCATAAAACAGCGTTATTACCCGATATCACCGGCGGTAGAGAAGAATCTGTGTGGAGAACTTGATAGGATGATATCTCTGGGGGTTATTGAGGAAGCTCCAAATTCTCCATGGTCTTCACCGACAGTTGTAGTAGTCAAACCAGGCAAAGTAAGAATGTGCGTGGACAGTCGTAAATTGAATTCCGTGACGGTTAAAGACGCTTACCCGATACCAAACATTGACGGACTAATTGCAAGACTTCCTCCAGTTCATATTATTTCAAAGATAGATTTGAAAGATGCCTTTTGGCAAATTAAACTGGAGGAAAGTTCTAGACCTAAGACAGCTTTTACAGTCCCTAATCGGCCATTGTATCAATTTACAAGAATGCCGTTTGGACTTTGTAACGCACCGCAAACGTTGTGCAGACTGATGGACATGGTCATTCCGTACAATTTAAAATCTCACGTATTTGTTTATTTGGATGACTTATTAATAGTTTCACAGACCTTTGACGAACACTTGACGCATTTAATGGAGGTAGCGGCACAATTACGAAAGGCTGGGTTGACTATTAATGTTAAAAAGAGCAGCTTTGCTTTGAGTAGAGTAAAATATTTGGGGTATGTTGTTGGTAACGGAACGTTGCAAGTGGATATGGAAAAAGTGTCGGCGATACAGGACTTTCCCGTACCAAAATCTATTAAACACTTACGACGATTTTTAGGCATGACTGGATGGTACAGACGCTTTATACAAGACTATTCGACTTTGACTTTTCCACTAACGGAACTGTTGACTAAAAAGAAGACGTTTGTTTGGACGGAACAGGCTCAAAAAGCCTTGGACGAACTTAAGACTAGACTGACGACTGCACCATTACTAATACACCCGAATTATGAAAAGGAATTTATTTTGCAGTGCGACGCAAGTACTTGTGGCGTGGGTGCGGTTTTGGCGCAGGTTGACGAAAACGGGATTGAACGGCCTATTGCCTTTATGTCTCACAAATTGAATAAGGCTCAGCGAAACTACACAATAACGGAACTTGAATGCTTAGCAGTGGTGATGGCGATAAAAAAATTTAGATCTTACATAGAGGGACAGGAGTTCAAAGTAGTTACGGACCATGCCAGCTTAAAGTGGCTCATGAGCCAAAGAGACTTGTCTGGCAGATTGGCTCGATGGTCTCTTAAATTACAAGGGTTCAATTTTGCCATCGAACACCGGCGTGGAAAAGATAACGTGGTACCGGATACTTTGTCAAGAGCGCATGAAGGCGAAATTTTTGTAGACGTTTTAGAGTTAGAAAATATTCCAGTTATTGATCTTGATTCGAACGCTTTTGACTCGGAAGAATATTCCAAATTACGAGATGACTTACAAAATTCTAATTTACCGGACTTTAAAATTATGGACAAGTACATTTATAAACGGACGGACTTTTCTTCTGGATTGACGGACGAATCTAATTCCTGGAAACTTGTAGTACCAACAGAGCTGAGAAATGATGTGATGTATTCGGCCCATAATATTCCAAATTCGGCACATGGGGGAATCAACAAAACGTTAGAGCGAATAAGACGATATTTCTTTTGGCCAAGACTGGTAACGGACGTGAGGGACTATGTTCAAAATTGCGAGTTATGTAAGACATCAAAAACACCTACCACTATTTTAAGACCTCCACTTGGACAAATGGTAAAGACGGACAGACCATTTCAAAGACTTTACATTGACTTAATAGGACCGCTACCAAGAACAAAAAACGGAAACATTGGCATTTTAATTGTACTTGACCACTTTTCAAAATTTACCTTTCTGAAACCCTTAAAGAAATTTAATTCAAAATTGATAATAGATTTTCTTCGGAACGAAATTTTTAGTTGCTATGGAGTACCAGAGGTGGTAGTTTCGGATAATGGCTCACAATTTAAAAGTAAGGATTTTGAGAAGTTTTTAAAGGAAAATGGGGTCGAGCACATGTTGACTGCTGTCTACAGTCCACAAGCCAACGCGAGTGAGCGAGTTAATCGATCGATTAACGAAGCACTTCGATCATATGTGCGAAACGATCAGCGGGATTGGGACCAATACCTGAGCAGCATTAATTGCGCGTTAAGGAACAGCGTACATCAGAGTATCGGAAATACACCATACAAAATAGTTTTCGGACAGACTATGATGACTCACGGACATGACTATAAACTTTTAACTCGACTTAACCTTTTGAATGAAACGGACTTACAAATTGAAAGACAGGATGAATTTACGTTAATAAGAGACACAATACGGAAATACATGAAACAGGCGTACGATAAAAACGTACGTACATATAATTTACGGTCTAGAATTAAGGACTTTAGGGTCGGACAGGAGGTAATTAGGCGAAATTTTACTCAAAGTTCAAAAGTTGACAATTTTAATTCTAAATTAGCACCCGTGGGGGTGAAGGCAAAAGTTATTCGGAAAATTGGACATGTTAACTACGAACTTCAGGACAGGGACAGCAACAGTACAGGTGTTTATCACGCGAAGGACATTTGGACATAAAATTTATTTTAAAGTGTAAGCAAAATTTTTTTTTTTTTTTTTTTGGATTTTTTTTTTTTGATTTTTCGGTGGTGTAATTTGTGAGGGGGTTTGCAAAATTTTCGCTACCATAAATAGGTGCTTCTATATAAATTTTGTAACGTGTATTCTACTTTTCGATTTTATCAAATTTGGAAAATTAAATTCTATGGAATTGTTTGTCAGAAAATTTTGAAAATTTTTTATTGATAGTTTGAAATTCGATTTGTACAGACGGTTGAAGGAAAATTAAATTTTTCCGTAAAATAATTTTCTGTGATCTAAAATTGGAATCCCTTGAATAGCAAAAGATTTAAAGGACTATATTTTTCGGCGAATTCGCAATACAACATCATGATTTTAATCTTGATCAAACGTAAGAGCGAGGTAGGGGATATTGATTTTTTTTATGAAAGGATATATGGGCTAATAAGTTGTTGTATTCTAGCCACAGGCGCCTTGGTATTTTGAGGGCTTGAGACAAACATCGGATCAGTTCCGAGTAGTCAACACCAGGCATCCGTTATCGGAATTTGGGAAAATTGGTCGACAAAAGACAACCCATAATCGTATTATATATAGTGCAAAACAACGTTGAATCCGTAGAATACTTTGCGAATTGTAATTGGTATTGAGCTGGGGTACGGGTGGCCAAGGAGCACGTACACCATATTTGAACTAACCCTGTCTAGTCTGAATGTGTTTGTTTGGTGCACGGGAACGTTTCGTTCCGGTAAAGGAAAGGACTTATTGATTAAACATATTAACACGGTCATATAAAGGACATAATTTGGATTTCAATCGGGTTATTATTTCAATATTCGTTTTAATTTTGTTTTAATTTTAAAGTTTTGATTTATTGATTTTTTTTTTTTTTTTGATAAATTCAAAATTTAAATTTCGGGTTCGAACCGGGTTCAATCCAAACATTATACAGTTATCATCAAACACTCCATACATAAAATATTATACACTCACAAAAATAATTTAAACAATCATTCACATACAATAATACATTCAAACCGATTTAAATAGAGGTATCTAAACATAAACCAATAAAAACAATAATTTAGTCCTTACGTGGAAATTTTAACAACAATGTGCATCTAAAAGGTAACTCCGCAGCAGACACAAGGCCTTATGTCAACGCTGGACAATGTAATGGTGAGTTTCTTTTAAATTTTTATCTGAATTTTCACGTAACATAAATTAAACTACAAAACAAAATGTACCTTTTAAAACATAACGTATTTTAATTCCTTTTTTTTCACACGTTTGATTTTGAATAATAACGTAATCATTACTTAATTTTAATATTAAAATATCCCGCTAATTTTAATTGCATACTTTGCAAACATCATACACTCGAAATTTAATTTTAGTATTCTTTATTTTTTTTTATTTTCCTAATGCTACAAGGAATAATCTTTAATTATTTAACTTTAAACTTCTAATAATTTTAAATTAAACCATATCCTTATTATTGTTATTTTTGAAATCAACTTGATTTTTGTCATTATGGTGGTTTTTAAACTTAAATAAATATGTTATTTTTTTGGTAAAATGAATATCTAATCTCGTTTATCTCCATTTCGTGAAACATTTAGGTCCTTGTGGTTAGGATGGTATAGGGTTATCTTCAGTTCTATACAAGATAACATAGGTCATGGGCGGGTATAGAATAGAGAGGGGTAGAACTTCCATCTTATACCTCTTTCAACTAAAACTCTCTTACATCCGTTTTCCTCTTTCTTTTTCCAAATTGATTTTTTTTTTCCTGCTTCTAAACAATCTTTTCTTTTCTGCCGGTTTGTTTTCGTTTCGTAAACTTAATGCTACCTTAACTTTATTGTAGCTGCTCCCAACCTATTTCCCAGAAGACAAGATTCCACCCCAATACCCTGAGCACGGCCGGAACTATAGGTAGCGTGTGTCTTCAAGGAGATAGGGCTCACAAGTGGGTTGCGAGCGTTACAGTCTTGACTGTCAGAATAGATGTTGACTGCAGTTTGAGACAACACAATGCAACTCAACCAGTAAGCCTCTTCCTTTTTTGCCAGCATATCTGCCTGGTGAACACTGCAATGATCTGGCAATCTTCGAACCATGCTCTACCCAAGCTCCTCCGAATAGACTCCAAAGCCCACTTGCTCGTGCAGCCTCGATCCATCTGTGTAAAAATTTATGGTGGCTCCACTACCCACAGTGAGCCTCATCAAAGACTCCTTAGATGGTGGTAAAGTGGAGTTCAAAAAGGCTCATAGAGGACATTTTGTGATATTGTTATATTCTTCAAGATCCCGCTTATGGAATAACAGCACTATAATCGCTGTTCCTCCATTGGAGTGTGCTATTAAGTCGAATTGCTACCGTAGCCGCATACTGCCAACCCAATATGTCCAATGGCATAATGTGAAGGAGAATTTCTAATGCAGCCGTAGATGTAGTACGAAGAGCACCAGTTTTAGCCTCTAATTCCATACAGCACGAATTAGAGGAAAATTAGAGGCAAAAGGAAACTATGTCTTTATCACGAAGGTACAAAGATAGGCATCGATGTGCATCACTGGTGCTCTTCGTACTACATCTACGGCTGCATTAGAAATTCACGCTCCATTGCTGTATAAATCCAATGAAGAACACTTCTCTGTCGAGTGCCCCTGTTGGCAAATCGAGATATGACGGACGCTCCCAATTCAGATGTTATACGATTATTGGCAAGCAGATGTTCCATCAATAAAATGATCCCACGCTTCACTTTCAGCCAGACAATGCCGCAATATCGAGTCCGGGTTCCAGCAAACAACATATTGTATTTTCATCCCCAGAACATAAAGAGTGTTTGATTTCTTAATAGATTGTCTGTGGGTCAACATAAAGTATTGGGTCTTGCGAGCCTTAAATTAGACCCCATTCGCCAGATCTTACTCGGAGATTGTGGAAAGATCATGATTAAGGGTGACATTCGTATTCTGTCTCATGGCTTGACCCTCCAAAAGTCTTGGCCTATGATCAAAACAAAACGAATGACGAATCATCTGTATAGGAGCACTCTAAAAATTCCTTGTAAAATTACTACTATCAAGTGGGTAAATTTTTATGTAAAATAACACACAACGCCTAAAATTAAGCACAAGGTGTTTAAAACTCTTAATTACACACAAACATTTTAAAATTACGCACATTATATAGTATTTGGTATGTTGAAAAATATATTTGTAGAAAAATAAACACAATATTTTTAAAATTACACATTTTGTGTTTGATTTTTGATATTAAACATAAAATGCGCAATTTAAAAAAAATAATTGAAATTGTCAAATAAAAATTAAAATAAAAATAATAGAAAATTTATGGCCTTTCTAACAGGGCGAAGAAAAATATTAAAAAAGAGAAAATGTGTGTATCAAAAGCGAAAGTGAAGTGAACGTTTTGAGCAACGAATAAATGCAGTATTTGCATTACGAAATTTATAAATTTAAAGCTTTAATTAATTCGTTATATTTAAAATAAATATATGGCAGTTTAAAATCAAAAACGTAAGTACAGAGATCTCCTTTTAACTAAAAAATCATCTCAGACTGCGATATTTTTTTTTACAAAAAAAAATTTTAGATAAAATGGCTCAGATTTAAAATTTTTTTCAGAATATCAAAATGTCTGATTTAATATATTTTAGATTTTCAGAATCTGTGAAATTTTCTAAAGATAATAGTCACAGATTCTGAGAATTTTTGTATACAAGTTTTGAGAATTTTTCTACAGAAAAAGTGTCAGATTATGAGAATTTTTCTGAGAATCTGAGACATTATTTATAGAAAATTTGTCTCAGGTTCTGAAAATTTTTCTTTAAAAAAAATTCTCAGATTTTTAGAATTTTCTATAGAAAAAATGTCATAGATTCTGGAATGTTTTCTACAGAAAAAATGCTCATAATCTGAGAATTTTTCTATAGAAAAAGTGCCCCAGATTGTCAGTTGTTTTTTAGAAAAAAAGTCTCACGTTCTAAAAACATTTTCTATAAAAAAATCTCAGATTCTCAGAATTTTTCGACAGAAAAAATATCTTAGATTTTAAGAACTTTTCTACAGAAAAAATATTTCTCAGATTTTGAGAATTTTTTTATAGAACAAATATCGTAGATTCTTAGAATTTTTCTATAGAAAAATATCTGAGATTTTGTGAATTTTATATGTAGAAGAAATAACTAAGATTCTGAGAACTTTTCGATAGAAAAAATATCTAAGATTCTGAGAATTTTTCTATAGAAAAAATATCTTAGATTCTGAGAATTTTTCTATAGAAAAAATATCTCAGATTCTTTGAATTTTTCTATTGAAAAAATATTTCAGATTCTGAGAATTTTTCTATAAAGAAAATATCTCAGATTCTGAGTAACTTTCTTTAAAAGAATTATAATTTTTCTATAAAAAACACAAAAAATCTGAGAATTTTTTTTTTTAGAAAAAATATCTCAGTTTCTATAGAAAAAATATTTCATTTTATAATTCTTCTATAGAAAAAATATCTGAGATTTTGAGAATTTTCCTACAGAAAAAAAATATATTCTAATAATTTTCTGTAGAAAAAATATCTATTTTGATAATTTTTCTGTAGAAAAAAATATTTTAGATTCTGAGAATTTTTATATTCATATAAAAAATATCTTAATTTCTAAGAATTTGATAAAATATTAAAATTCTACAATTTTTTATCTATTTTCAGAGACAGAAAAATCAGAAAAATCTACTTTAATAGAAAACCAAGAAGTAACTATAAAGAAGATCAACTACTAGAACTAACAGACTAAGGAAATTTTATTAAATTTTTTTTTTTACTTTGAATAATTAGTTAAATTATTAAAACATGTCATCATTTACATAAAGTGTTTAATACTTAATTTGTTACTATTTTACCTAATACTTTTTGTTTATTAATGTTTTGTAATTTATTAAAAAAAAACTATCGTCCTTTTAAATTATAATTTATGAATATTGTACATATTTCACTATTATACCCATTTTCATTTCAGTTTAAATAAAAACTATAAACATAATAATAAAAATGCATTTTTGGTTTTATTTGTTTATAGGAATACATTTTTTAGCAGGTTGTTAAAAATGTTTTCTTTTACCTTTTATGTAAAAGAAAACATTTAAGGTGCAATTTTAAACATTTTAAATCTATTTTTGAGCACAAGTAAGCCAAAATTACACATTTTGTGTGTATTGCCAGAGAAATTTGAAAGCAGTTCATTTGTAGGTTTACACACAAAATGTTTATTAGTTGTACACACTTTGTGTGCAAATGTTGAAATTTAAACACATCGAGTATTTTTACCCACTTTATTGTAGGAGAACAGTTACCTACAATAAAGTGGGTAAATTTCAACAAAAATTTATAAGAGTGAGTATATAGGATTGAAGGATTGACTTACAAAGGAAGTCTTCCTAGTGTCACCCTCCGATCTTTATAAAATCGGGTTTATTTTGTAGGAACACATTTTTTCGAATTTTTTTTTAATCGACCTTCGAACTTTGCAGTCAAATGCCGATTTTCAGCATTTGTTTATATGGTTTTTTGGCTATAACTCGTCGACTTATTGATATTTTTTCAATCTGTGAAAGCCAAATTATTGCTAGAGACCTGTCCAACAATTAAAAAAAAAACGCCGCGATACGGGTCTTCTAATTTAGCCTCTATTTTTACCTCTCACTCTCAGAATCTACCCAACTTTTGCTAACCTGAATTTGTTCCACAGTGTATTATGTAAGTAACCTAGCCATGTTGTATAGCAAATGAAAGGTCTTTGAAGAACCTATCTAAATGAGCAAGGAATGCGTGAGGGTGGCATTCGTATTCTGTCTCATGGCTTGACCCTCAACAAGCCTTGGCCTATGATCAAAAGAAAATGAATAACAAATTTTGTTGCCATCTGTATAGGAGTATATAGGATTAAGGGTTTGACTAACAAGGGAAGTCTCACTATTGTAACTTTCCGAATTCATGAAATCGGTTTTATTTTATAAGCACAAATTTTTTTTAGCGGCCCAAACTCGTATTTGAGGGGTGCAAATGAGGGGGGAAGAAACCGCCATTTTTCAGTTTTTTTTTCGTATCTCTCTTATGTAAGTAACCTAGTCATGTTGTATAGCAAGTGAAAGGTCTTAGAAAAACATATCTAAATGTACACTCAAAAAAATACGTTAGTAGATTTACTAATTTTTTTTTTTGCTAATGCTAGTTAGCTAACTTTTAGTTGAGATTAGCATGTTAGCAAAAAATTCTTGTAAACTTCATTTAGCACATTAGCAATTTTAAACAAACTTTGAACTAATTTCTTTTGCTAAATTTGAAATTGAGTTGACAACATTTTCACAAGTTTTTTTGCTAACATTAGCAAAAATAAATGGTAAATTTTTTTTTATTTTCAGAAAACTTAAAATGGCGCTATCTCGGAAACTAAGCCTGATAGAGCAAAATGGAGGCCATTTTTGGTTCTCGGGCTCTCATAGTATCGTCGGTCCTTTTCACATGTGTGGACCCTAATGGGTCTTAACTTTGGATCCAACAAATTTAGCATTCCCGAAAATTTTAAAATGCTCATATCTCGGTAAATATTGCCGTCACAACAAAAAGTCCAAAGAATATTTGTAGCTCTCAACACGTAGAACAAGACCGCAAAATACCCAAAAGCTCTCCGAGTAATATTTTTGAAGTTATCGAGTTTTTTAATTCTCAAGACCCCAGTGGTCCCCTAAAATCACGTATCTCAAAGACTAAGCAAGCTAGAGCGAAACGGACACAAATTTTGGATCAAAAACTATTACGATTTTTAAGGAACCCAACTAGGTCTAGGCCCATCAGGGTCTGGACCTATTGGGTCCGAACCCAATGGGGTCCTCAAATGTGTATGAACTATGTTAAAAAAAAAAATCAGTTAACTAATTATTGGCAAAATATTTTTGCTAACTTTAGCAAAAAAATTGTGGGTTCAAAATCAGTAAACTTTCTTGTAGGTTTACAAGCTTTTTTTTGCTAGCATTACAGTTTTTTTTTTTGAGTGTACAAGGAACGTGTCCGAACATACACAATTTTTCGTAATTTTCAGTAAAATACCAAAGTTTTAGGACATTTTTGTTAATAAATCGAGAAGAAAAAGTTTTTCGCCCTTGTTAGCACCAAGAGATAGCTCTTACTTTAATAGGGATAAATTGTATCCGAGTAAAGCCGAGTAAGATCAATACTGATCCAAAAAGTTTGGATCAGTTTTAATCGGACGGATACAATTTCGTCCTAAAAATGGGTTTATAAACCCTAGTAAAAATGTTTAGATATATTTTTATATATCACGTCTTATCCGAGATTTAAAAGATCTTACTCGGATCAGTACTGATCCGAAATTTGAAAGATCAGTACTGATCCGAAAAATGGATCGCTAAGATTAGATCAGTTTTAATCGGACGGATACAATGTTATCCGAAAAATGGGTTTATATAATTAGATAAACCCATTTTCGGATGAAATTGTATCCGTCCGATTAAAACTGATCTAATCTTAGCGATCCATTTTTCGGATCAGTACTGATCCTTCACATTTTTACTTAAATTAATTTAAATAAACCCATTAGCGATCCATTTTTTTGGATCAGCACTGATCCTTCAAATTTTAACTCGAGTGTATAAATAAAAAATTGCATTAATGTAGGATTAAATATTAAATGTTTGTTATTTCTTCAATAAAACACTTCACTTTTGCTTTAATTCATTTATTTTCAATGTTTATTAGTTGTATCAAAATTGTTTATTATTTAAAAGAAACTAAAATATTGTTTAAATGTTATTTCACAGAAAATCCAAAAAAATATAGCGACTGAAACTTCAAACGTCTACTCTTCTCAAATGTCACACAACAACTCTCCTTCTGTCCGTCAGCAAATCATATTCTGTCCGTCAATTCAATTCCGTTTCGTCCGTCTGTCATAACTCCCTCTCGCTGTCATTTAACCCTTACGACACATTTAACCCTTGCCTTTCCGATCCCACATTCGGCCCTCCTGATGACGCATTCGACCCGAATGCAGTACAACCGGCTTCACATGTCCTGCGCCAGAAATTAATCCCTCGGAACGATCAAACAGGTTTGGAGGCTTATTCCGTCCATATCCCTTCCCCTTAACGCGTAAGGACCTTCTCACACTCCTAGTTTTTTCCCCACTACATAGCTTAATTTTACCACTTTTATCCTTCATCGAATTGTCCATATCCTCCATATTTACGTTAAGTTCCCCAATGGGAGCTCTATGTAACATTGTACCACACCTGTATTCCTCACTTAAAATTTTATAAACGGGCTCAAACCAGTCCTCATCAAGCATCAGACCCTCAATCGCCAAATTCATCGTATCATTATTCCTAACCGTTTCAACCTCATTTACCGACTTGGATTTCCCATCAGCACATAAATCAATCTGATCCAAAATATTCTCATCCGGCTTTCCCTTTAACGTTCCCTCACGGCCAGCTTTAATCCCCGAAGTGGTAGTCTTTGGCGAGAATATCACACCTTCAGAATTAAGTGCCATATCCACATATTTCAAAACATCATTACCAATCACCGCGGGGTATAAAATGTCCCTATCCTTAGCCACATGAAATGTAATCGGCACTGAAATACCGTCAAGATCGATGTCCCTAGTAAAACTGCCTAGTGTTTTAATGCCCTTTTGGCCGATGCCTACTAAAGTTTTCGTTTGATGACTCAACTTTACATCACCAATCATCGACAGCAAACTGTCCCGTACACAACTAATATCACTGCCCGTGTCAATCATAGCAGAAACATCAAATCCCTGAATCTTAAAATCCTTAAAAACTCTATTTGGAGAAACGAATTCTAACTTTTCCCACTTCTGGGCTGCCATAAAATGAACACTACTACCATCCTTTTTGTTTTTCCTCTCATCCTCCTTCTTGATACCCAATTTACAATTAAATGACTTGTGACCAAATTCCTTGCATCTAAAACATTTTACATCGTTAATCTCACACTTATTGGCCAAATGACCCATCTCGCCACACTTGTAGCAACGCGGAATATTCTCCCCAGGTACCTCAATATTACCTTCATCATTGCCGACAGCACCTTTTAAGTTTGATGACTTAGCAGGGCTTCTAACCTTCTCATAAACCTTCAATTTTTCCTTTAAGTCGTCTATACTCTTTGCCTGATATAAAATGGTCTTATTCGATTTTGAATCTGATATTCCCTGAATAAAATATTCTATAATGCTTTCCTCGTCCAATTTTACTGGCGCACCAATCTCCATTAAGCTATACAAATATTGTCTAAAACTTTCATTAACCCGCTTTTTACGATTACCCATTAAACGGTGTACCTCTATAGCCGAAAGCTTGGAGCCAAATTCCCTTTGCAATGCTAATTTTAATGAATTCCAATCGCGAATTTTCACTTGACTCCTAATAAAAATTTTTGCAGCACCAGTCAGCAACTGTCGCCCGTAAATATACTTTTGCAGTTCGTCCCATTTCACCGTATACGCACAATACTCAAAATCCTGGATCCACAAACCCACCTCCGGTTGATCCTCTCCTGAAAATTTAGATAAAGTGTCCTCAACATCCCTTAATGTGAAATTCGAACGTCCCGACAAAATACCCCCTGCCACGCTTTGGACACCCGAAGCCACCTCGTCATACTCAGACACATCATCAGCAGCAGCATTACGAAGATTTTCAAAATGTCGTATCAATCGTTCCTGTAAAATTGTCTTCACACCGTCCGTCAATAAACCCAATTCTCCGAGCTTCTCTTTTAATCCCTCAACTGAAAGTGATAAAATTTCCAAAAGTTCCATGTCGCTTTACAAAAATTTTAAATACAATAAAATATTTATATATAAAAATAATAATAAGTTTTAAATAATGTTAAAATTTATCAATATATAATACACAAATTTATTCCAATGAATGCAAATTATCTATTTCCAATTAGACAATACAAATCCCGAATTGACAAAAGCAGATCAACGTTTAATCAAAATACTTTAATTTACTCTAAATTTTATTATTTACGTTAAATTTTTCACAGAATTACAATTCCCCTTGTTGTTATGAAAAACAAATCTCCACAAAACACAAAAATCAAAATCGAGCAAGTTCCCTAGAATACGTTACATGCAAATTTATTCTCAACATCAATACATCAACAATACATCTAAAAAAAATCTTCACATACAATGTTCTATTTCACTTCATCAACATGAAACAGATACAAACAAAACATCTAGAAACTTCTATAAAACTTTAAACTGCAACGTACTCTTTCTAAAAACTCTCAAAATTTTATTTCAATTTGTCTTAATGGACAGCATGAATTAAAATATTAACAACTACAAAAATCATTAAATACTCATCCCGCTTCATAATCTTTTTGTGGGCGGAGCTTCAATATTCACTGCATTCCGTTGTACCGCAATGCTCTGTGTTTGTAATACACACACACACCGTCGTCTTTTGTTCTTCTCTATTTTGTTTGCACAGCAACGTCACCCACCGTCTTTTCCATTTGTAGTTTTTGGTTCTATTCCGCTGTACTCTTTAACAACAACATTCGCACTCTCATAGCAGAATATTTATTTTCGCTGCCGACGTTGATCATTTTTTGAATTAACCGACACTCTGTTCTTTCTCATGAAAATAATTGTCTTTACTTTTCTTTATTTTGTGTTATGATCATTTGCTTTATTTTTTTTTTCTCGTTATTTTTTGTTTTAATATGTACGAAAAAATGTCTCTTTTCTATGTAATTTAAAATTTTACTGATTTTTTCTCACTTTTCTTGTTGTGTGCTATATTTGTTCATTTACTCAATGTGTTATTTTTCTATATAGTTTTTTTTTTTTAACAGTTTTTTTTTATAAAAATTTTTATTTAGTATTTTAATGAATACTATATTTTTTATTTTTTTATTTGGCTCGATTTGTCCATCCCGGACGAGCCCCCATTTGTAGGATTAAATATTAAATGTTTGTTATTTCTTCAATAAAACACTTCACTTTTGCTTTAATTCATTTATTTTCAATGTTTATTAGTTGTATCAAAATTGTTTATTATTTAAAAGAAACTAAAATATTGTTTAAATCAGCGGTTACCAACCTTTTTGGCTCGCGTACCACTAATTTTAAATTTTATCAGCCGCGTACCCCTTAACGAGTTTTTTGTTTTTCATTAAACACTTCTCATACAAATATGGTTAAAACCATAACTTTTACTTTTACATCAAACTTAAAGTTTATATAAAAACTTTCCAAATCTGCCTTCCAAATTTTTCTATCACGTACGATTTTTAAGATATTCGCATTGGAATATTGAAAAACGGTAATTTGGCACTTTTTGTGTCTCCCTTGTAAGGTATTCTTAAGTTGCTCACACAAAATAGGACTACATTTAGTATAAACGAGACCTCGTGATTCCAAATCTCGCATCCAAATTTTTCAAACGCGTACTGTTTTTGAACTATTGGCGTTTGAAAAACTCAACTCAAACATCAACTGTTACGCACTTATATTCTTTATAAATCATTCTAAAATTTTTAAACGGGAATATCTCAAAAACGGAACATGCTAGAAAAATTTGGATTGCAGAAGGTCCATTTTATATAAAATCAAGTCCTATTTTGTTGCAGCAACTTAAGAATACGTAAAATTTAGAAAAAATATTAAAAAAATATTTTTTTCCAAAAACCTCGATGCGATTTTAGGCTTATAGAGGACTAAAAGTGCCGTTATAAAATTTGTTTATTCTTTTTTTCGTTATCAGCTTAAAAGGCGCACCGAATTCACTTTCATTTTTCCCAAAGTTCGTCGTGAGATATTAAAAAAATATTGCTATAAAATTAAAATTCCTTAAAATCCGCGAAACTCAATTATTATTTGCACTTAAGTAATACAATATTATAATTTTTTAAGTAAATTTTTAATAACCACGCCCACAAAAGGGAGCGAAACAAAACGACTTTTTTGTATCCCCAGCATGATCTTGAACTTTTTTCGACATCAAACTCTTTTTTTTGCATACCAAAAATAAAAGAAAAGTCCTGTAAAAAATGGAGTTTTTCAGAGGTTGGTTAAGTTCTTCAAGGGGAACTCTTTTCCCCTGGTCCGATTTTGCCCTTTTAAGAACTTAAACTTCCTATGACATTTATTCGAGCCAAGCTTCAGAGGTCTAAAAATTCTTGAAATATCTTAGAATCGATCACAGAAAGAAGTGATCGAGAAAAACTATTAGTATTTCCGTACTCTATGGACTTCAACCAGCTCTAATTTTTATATGAGAACTTTCGCATTTTTTTTGGTGTAGCACATTGATATTATTTAATGTTATTACTAAACAAAAAAAAAAAACAAAAAAAAATAACTAAAAATTTCGCGTACCCCCGTGGACAGTTTCGCGTACCCCCTAGTGGTACGCGTACCATAGGTTGGTAACCGCTGGTTTAAATGTTATTTCACAGAAAATCCAAAAAAATATAGCGACTGAAACTTCAAACGTCTACTCTTCTCAAATGTCACACAACAACTCTCCTTCTGTCCGTCAGCAAATCATATTCTGTCCGTCAATTCAATTCCGTTTCGTCCGTCTGTCATAACTCCCTCTCGCTGTCATTTAACCCTTACGACACATTTAACCCTTGCCTTTCCGATCCCACATTAATACTCTCATTACAATTTTTAATTAAATTAATTAATCTTAAAAGCTTTCAAAATCCATATCTAAGGATTTGGTGACCAATGTTCCCAATCTTGAATTTCGTTGTATAATATTAAACCAGGACTTTTAGTTGATATCAACTGTGAGCCAGCATATAATTCATAATTTGAATCCAATTCACCAGTTTTAACACCACATTCCAACAGTTTTTTAGCTGCATTCAAAGCACTGCGTGTTGGTAATTTAGCTGGAATTTAAAGAATTTGAAAAATAAATTATCTAAACATAAGTTTGCAAATCTTACCACTATAATTGCCTATAAATGCAATACCGGTACCATTTGTATTGTAACCATAAGTATGGGCACCCACTACACGCCAGCCGGTACCCTCATACACCACACCATCATTGCCAATTAGGAAGCTGAAATTAATATAAAATTTTTTGATATTAATAAATATTTTATTCAAAGAAATCAATATAAAATAATGAATTACAGGTCATAACACTTTTATAAACAATGATTGATATGTTTTCAAGATAAGGAAGACAAAATTATTGTTCAAAGATGAACATGGGGTTTTTTGATTAAGCTAATTTACTTAAATTGAATTGTTTATTCAGAAGATAATTTTTAAATAATTCAAATTAAGCTCATATTATATTTTGAATAAGGAAAATCCATATTTCAGTAATATAGCTGTTGTATATAAAATACACAGACGTAATCAGATTTGTCATGTTAGCACTTTAGGTGCTAGAACTAGTACCTTTTTTAGTGATTTAAATAGCACCCAATGCACAGTGGTTTATTATCGATTTTATTTTGAAATAATTCGGCCATTAAGTAAGTACTAGGCCGATTGCAGTGAAATTTATACCAGTTATAGCTAACGTAATTTTGAGCTAAAGTTTGGACGAAGGACCCCACATGTCCAATAGGGGCGCTGGTGACAGGACATAATCCCCACAGACATTACCCCCATAACGGAAATGGGGATTATGACCGAATTCATGACGGTCTTAATCCCCATAATATTTGTGGGGACTATGACCGTTTCCAAAACGGTCACAATCCTAATGGGGATTATGTCCGTTCCTTGTTGGGATTACGACCGAACTTTTGTCGGTCATAACCCCCATTCACATTATGGGGAGTAAGTCCAAAGCAATTTTGGTCATAATCCCCATTTTCTGCAGAGAGGGTGGGTTTAATGCATGGAGTTTGCAATCCCTAAGCCCGGCCGAAAGCCGGCTACGCAGAAAAACTTTTAAGTAAAAAAAAAATTCTTTTAATTTTGGGGATTATGACCAACTAATATAGAAGACATAATCCCCATAAAGGGGATTATGGCCATTTGTTACGTGGTCATTATCCCTATAAATCTGGGAATTATGTCCGTTTTTTATTGGGATTATGTCCAAATAATTTTTGGTCATAGTCCCCACTACCATTATGGGGATTATGACCGAAATGAATTTGGTCATAATCCCCATAACGGAAATGGGGATTATGTCCGTGGGGATTATGTCATGTCACCAGGGGCGCTATGACCGCCAAATGCATGACCGACATCCAATATTTTTTCAATACGAACATTTTCTCAAAACATACCTACCCTTTATCTTTAACGCTTAAGGTGGTCCCCATACATTTTTTGTAATTAAGACTTTGGTTCCCCCTAGGGGGGTAAAATGTATGACCGAACCCCTTTACATTTCACCGTCCGACAGCCAATATTAAACATGAACCAGATGATATACATCTAAATGTAGAGATCAAATGGAGTTAAACTGCGTTTACAGTTTTTCATTTCGTGATCCTGTTTCCTTTTAAAAGGACTTCAAAGTTTTAAAGGATAAATTTTGTAAAATATTTATGAAATATTTGTAATTGTCCTAGGATGACACTAGTGACGGCAGATGAAAGGATCTCCCCTAATTTGTCCATTTTTATATTTTGCCGTATCGGGATTAAAGGATATGAATAAAGTCATTTGAAAACTTTAATAAAATATTTTGTTGAAATTTTTGAATGATATTGAAGGACACATTTTTGAATGGACGTAACTTACTTCTTTTTCCTGATATGTAAAAATAATAAAATAAAAAAAATTGGGGGAGATCCTTCTCTTTGATTTGCTATCAATAGTGGCGTCCTAGGACAAGTACAAATATTAAAAAAATATTTTATAAAATTTAATCCTCAAAAACTTTGAAATAACAGTTGGAGCAAATTTTATAAAAATGTAATTATTAGGGATGAGATTTCCATGCAAATGCATGTTTTTTGTCGATAGTTTAAAAACGATATCGACCAATTATCTTTCCGAATCAAGAAATTTGCGCTAAAATGACATCGATTTGTTTTTGCATATTTTTGCATATTTTGGTGAAAATGCATATTTTTGCATATTTTGGTTTTAAATGCATATTTTCAACTTTTAAGTGCATATTTTTGCATATTTTGGCATAAATTAGCAAAAACACAAATTGAAATTTATTTGTTTCAAAAACTATTTTAAATTTTAAAAATTTATTTTTAAAATAAAAAAAATTATTTTTTTTTCTTTAAATTATTTTTTATAGATTGTATTAAGTTCCAAAAAATCTTCCTTATATAAAGTTTTAAATGTTACTATTTAAAGCCGGCGTTACTTTTTGCTTTTTAAGAAGTTTTTCCTATGAAAACAAGATTTTTATTGCGCGCATTTTATTTTTTAGTGCATATTTTGAGTTTTTTAGCGCATATTTTCGATTTTTTAGTGCATGAAAATCTCATCCCTAGTAATTATGAATGGAAGCTTACTTAGGGAGTGGAGATAGGGCGTAGGTGTGTTTTAAAAAAATGTTGTAGGGTAAAAATAAATGGGGGTCGGTCGCACTAATGACCCCTTTCGGACGCACCATTGGACCGGTAGAAGCTAATTAAATAAAACAAATTTACAAAAAATAAAAAAAATTGTATTGGGACCTCCTTAACAGTTAAAAATAGAGGGTAGGTGTGTTCAGAGAAAATGTTTGAACTAAAAAAATATTGTGGGTCGGTCATACATTTTGTTGCTGTAAGGGCACTATTAGGGCAGTTAGAGCGGTTAGAACAAATTTTAAAAAATGTCGTTTTGTGTGGGAGCCCCCTTAGAAATTGGAGATAAGGTATTAGTTTGATCTAAAGAAATGTTAAGACTTAAAAATTAATGGGGTCGGTCTTGGAAATGACCCCTCTATGACGCACCATTGGAGCAGTAGAAATGATTTTAAAATTGGAAAATTTCAATAAATTTTTTTCAAAAAATTTAAAAAAATAGTAATAATCGCTATCCCACGATCCTCCCGGGCAAACAATTTGTAGAATCGATAGAAGTTTTACACAAAAAAATTTCAAAAAAATCGAAGAGTACAAACATTTTCAAAAATGAGATTTAAATTTTAAAACTTAAAAATCGCATACTAGAGCGTTTTTAAGAATTTTTTGGGATTTTTTTTTTTTTTAAAGTATGTAAAAAAACAAAAATTTTGAAAAAAAAAAAATTGAAGAAGTTATGAGTAAAAGTTTGAGTAAAGGAACAAAGACCAATTTTTAAAAATTCGATATCTTTTGAAAAACCAAAAAAGTCTGAAAATTTACCACGATGGAGTTTTCGAAGGGTACTAAAAACTGTAAACAAATTGGGAAAATCTAAAAAAAAATTTTCAAAGTGTCCGATTTGACATGGAATGCCCCATATACAAAACACTATAAACTAAACGAAAACTCTAAAAGCTAATAGAATAAAAAAAAACTATTAAATTTTTATTAAATTATTTACTTATTTTTATACCCTCCAACTACAGTATGGGGGTATACTCACTTTGTCATTCCGTGTGTAACGCATCAAAATATCGGTCTAGGACCCCATAAAGTATATTTATTTATAATCTGTGATCGATTCTAAGACATTCTAGCGATGTCCGTCCATACGTCTGTCCGTCCGTCCGTCTGTAGTTAACACGATGCAGTCCAAAATAAAAGAGCTAGACTCCCGAAATTTGGTACAAATATGTCTTATGTTAATAGGCAGGTTAAGTCGTAAATGAGAAAAATCGGACCAGGGGGCAAAAAGTTCCCCCTTGAAGAACTAAACCAACCTCTGAAAAATAGCATTTTTATACCCTACACCACTCTGTGGTACAGGGTATAATGAGTTTGTGCTGATGTTTGTAACCAGGGTTGGCTACCGAAACGAATAACGGTATTGGTAACGGTATTGGTATTACATATTTTTTATATCGGTAACGGTAAAGGTAACGGTATTTTCGATTATTTCGGTAACGACAAACCGTTACCGCAACATCGATACCGGTACGTACCGGTATTATGAAAAAATTTACCCAAAATGTTAAAAAGTCACAAATTTGTTAAAAACACGTAAAAAATCCGAAAAAAACTTAAATTTAGTGCATTTTTAGCACATAAGTAAATAGTAGTATCATATTATTTTAATTACCTCAGAATTTAATTAAAATTTCACCCAATATTGTGTAATTCAATAAATATTTTTTTGGTTTTTACGTGTTTATGAAATGTTCTGCGCAACCAGCAGAAAAATTTGCATTTTAGCCATGAGAAAAATCTGCATTTTGAGCTATTTGGGAAATATGCTGATTTTAGCTGACGCGGTTTGCTAAATTTCTGTCTGGATAAACTAGGTAGAGTCTGTGAAAAAATCTGTCAAGCAGAAAAATCAGCTGATTTCAGATAAATAGCCGAACATCGGAATTATATTTTATTTAAGTAGAAAAGACTTATTAAAAAAACACTGTTTCAAAGGAAGCGATAGAGAACTAGTAAGAGTGTTATATCCACCAACATTTAACAAAAGAAAACACAAATATTGACTGGGACATTTCCGAAAGGAAGGAGAAGAAGGGGAAAGCCGCAGTTCTGGGAAAAACTAGATCACAAGAAATTAGCAACTATATCAGCCTTACCATAGAAAAATAAAATATATTTAAAATCAGATTTTAATTTTATTTCCATACAAATTGTTTTTGTTTTTAAAATCGACTTTCAAAAAATGTATTGAAAATTTGAAATTTAAAATAAAACTTTTGTTAAAATAGACTTTTTGATTTCTTGTGGTAACGGCCCATAATTTTAAAAAATAAAATTTTCGATTTTTTTTTTAAAGTGACAATTTTATTTTTCAGTAAAATTTTTTAAAAAAATTTTTCAAGAAAGTTTTCTTAAAACAGGACAACTAAATATTTCTCTAAAATTTAGTAAAAATTTCCATTTTAGCAGAAAAATCTGGTAAAAGTTTTCTAATTCAAACTTTTAACACTAGAGATTTGGCACCATTCAGGTTTGTCTCTTCTTTCATCTTCCCATTTAAGAAAGTTTACTCACTTTTCTCTTCGGAATTTTTAGATAAATTAGGAATGTAATCATTGGTTGTGCCGATTTCGACATATTCTTTGTCTAAATTTACTTAATTGTAATGTGATCATTGGTTGGACCGATTTCCTCATTGTTTTTATCCAAATAACGATTTGCAATGAACTAAAATTGTATGCTTTATTTATTTAAATTTAAAATATTTTATCTGCAAAAAATTTTAAATAAGTAATATTTAGACAACCGAAACAAAACCGTTATAATACCGGTAAAAATCCGAATAAAGGTAAAGGTTTTTTATCGGCAACGGTATTTAAAGTTTTTTATTTCGGTATTGGTAACGGTAACGGTAGTCAATATTAAAGGGTTTTTAATCGGTAACGGTATTGAAAGGGTAACGGTAGCCAACACTGTTTGTAACTACCCGAAATATTGGTCCTAGACCTACCTTCAAGTATACCGATCGACTCAGAATTACTTTTTGAGTCGATTTAGCGATGTCTGTCCGTCCGTCTGTCCATCTATCGGTTTAAGCACAACACAGGTCGCAATTTTCAATCAATTGACTTGAAATTTGAAACTTAAGCATATTTTGGCCCAAGGACCTATTGAAATTGGAGAAAATCGGTATATGTTAAGACCTAGTCCCCGTTGGATTCGGCTTAAATGACTCTAATAACCGTATTATAATAGATATCGCTTTGAAATTCAGACGGCAATCAAATTTTGTGTGCACAAATCACCATTCCAAAAGGAATCGGTTAAGTCCTTCTGTAGTCTCCATACAAACCACCTTCCCGATATTCACATAATTCCCTTAAAATTCATAAAAATGGAAATATTTGATAAAAATTTTATTTTTATGTGTTAAACGTGTATTTTAGTAACCTTATCAAATCGGAATATAATTGGACCATTTTTGGACTTAGTCCCCCATATAAAAATATCGACCGATATTCAGTTAAATTGGTCTATTGACAAAAAAATAAATCAATTTCACTAAAATTTGATCTGTATGTGTTTTCTATATTAATTAAATATCTTACAAAAGACAGATACAATCGGTCCATGTTTGGACTTGGGACCCATTTTTCGGAAAACACTGGTGTAGGGTATCATATGGTCGGTCTTGACCGACTATCACTTTCTTACTTGTTTTTACGTGATTTTTTGTGTTTTTTTTTTTTAACAAATGCAAAATTTTTATGCTACAAGAAGTTCAAAGTCCTGCACTTGGACCCAGAGAATTAGAAAATGTCGTTTTTTTCGGTCCTCCCCCCCCAATGGGCGTGGAATAAAACATTTTTTTTAAATCATGATAAACTTGTATTTCTTTTGTGAAAAATGCATCTTATTTTTTAAACACATATTCGAAAGGAAATTCCCCCGTCACCAATAACAAATACCGACCCCCCCCCAAAAAAAAAGAAAACGCCCCTGGGTTTTTTTAATTTTTTTTTGCGTGTTGGAGGGTATAAAAGATTCGGCACAGCCGAATTTAACTCTCTTACTTGTTTTTTTAACTTTTGAATAAATTTTTGATTGCGTCAATTAAAAAATTAATCATTTTTTTTTTAATTTAAACAAGTGATTACTCAAAAATTTTTACTGCATATTTTTTTCTGTGTAGTTGTAGACTTATTGTTAGTAGTTTGTCAAAAAATTACTCAGTTTTCTTATTTAAATAGGTCCGTTAGATTACCTTACTACAATCTATTGTTTTTTACTATTTTTACTACAGCTGGAAATTTTTAATACAAAAAGTAAACAAAACTTGGCAATTGTAGTAAAAATAGTTTGAAATTTTGGTAATCGCACAGAAAAAAAAATATGGAGGAAACAAATTTTAGTAATCACTTGTTTAAATTTAAAAACAAAAATTGAGTAATTTTTTAATTGACGCAATTAAAATTTACTTTAAACAATTTAAGTAAATAATTTAATAAAAATTTAATATTTTTTTTTAATTTTTTTTTAAACTCTCAGAGTTTTTTGAATTCTCGTATAGTTTATAGTTTTTTGTGTATGTATATGAAAGTCATTGGCGTAGGAAGCCAACATTTCTGGGGGGGGGGGGGGGGGCTAAAGCCCCCCTAGATTTTTTTTAATTTTTTGGTCTTTTTTTTTAATAGAAAAACCCAGACCTATTCCTGAAGCGTTCCCTTTAACATGCGTCTAGGTGTCCTAGAAACGAATGCCCCCCGAAAGCGGTTAAAAATTCATATTTTTTTTTTTAATTTTGATTCTGTAGATTTTTTGAAAATTTAGAACTCCTACACACAGAAAACAAATTTGCTAATTTCCAACTGAAATTTTGTTGTTGCAACAAAAATTCGGTTGATGCATTTGTATTATGGTTGTAACATTTAAATATCGGTAGTTACAACTAAATTTTTTTAATACAACTGTCTTTTAATTGAAACAACTAAAAAATTCGTCTGCCATAGCGAAATATAGTAGCAGCAACCGAATTTTGAGTTGATACAACTGAAAAATTCAGTTGGAAATTTATTTTTCTCTGTGTAGATATGGTTTGAGAATGAAAGATTTTTAATGTTTTCCTATAGCAAAATCATTAGATTTCTATGATTTTTTTCAAGAAAAAGTTCTGATGATTGCAAAAGTTGATGATTACACAGTGATACAAAATCGAACTTTCGGAATTGGAATGGGATGAAACCAAAAGCAAATGAAAGCTGACGTTTTCCATAACAAAACCCACAAGGCCTTTTTTTAGGTCAGAGCTAGATTTTATTTTACACCCATTTGAAGTTGGTGATTTTAAAGCATTTAAAGTTTGTGTGTACTAAACATATCCTACTTTAAAGGCCCCTGGTTGTGCCCTTATTGAACATGTAGGGTCCAGTTTCCAAACTTAAGCTGAAAATTACTTCAGCTATGACTGGTATGAATTTTGCTGCAATCGGTCCAGTACCTATTTACTGAATAGCCAAATTATTCAAATAAACCACAAAACACCGTTGCGTATGATTGTTATTTAAAGGCAATTATTAATATAAAACACTGGACACCGTTGCGTATGATTGTTATTTAAAGGCAATTACAATATTAATAATTCGCCACTAATACAATTTTCAAGCATTTATTATTATAACCCACCAAAAACTACTGCTTCGCCGTAAGCAGGTTTGTAAGGGAATGTTGAGTTGCCATTCCCTTACAAACCTGCTTACGTATGGCATGATATTTGGTCGCAATGTCCCACTTTAGAGCATTTCATCCGAGCGCTTATTTCAGCGCAATAAAAATGTAATGAAATCATACCTTCTTAGAAGCTTACTAGGTGCATTTTTGTAAGCATATTGGATGCTCAGAAATCATTGCTCCAATAAAGCACAAAAATAATGTATTACCATCACTAAAGTCTTCATGCCTGAAAAGTTTGTATGAAGGAAGTGCTCCTCGTAGGCACACAAATAACACTTCAGTTTTAATGTCTGAATAGTGTGTAGTCGAAACTTTTGTTTCCACTTTTGCACATGCGTACACGTCCGTTCACAAAAACCCGAAATATCAACTGAATTAAAATTGTATTTTTAAATTATTGTTTCTGTAAAGACAGTCGAGCTCAGGCTCTAATTATAATTATGTATTATAATTTTTCGATTTGTTATATATGGTTTTTTGAATTGAGAAAAGTGTGAAAGAAAAATTTAATTTTTCTAAAAATTTAAGACATCCTGGTTTGTTTCTTACTAGTTTCATATTATCCAGTTATAATAATCTTCAGAAAAACTTTTAATGTCAAATTTATTTAGTTAATAGTCAATAGAACTCTATATGTGAAAATTATTTACAGATCGCAGCCGCCGAGGATTGAACTCATCATCATCTGTAATACTTTGCTATTAACTGCTTGTAACGTACAATCACTCTAGACCGATACGCCACGAAGGCTGTTAAGCAAGTATCAACTAAATCTGATTTTTTCAATTCGAGTGGTGTTGTTGCTGTAGTTTTTTTCTTACAGAAGTGTTGTTATTGCTATTTAATGTAAATAGATTTTTATTTTTAGTAATCATTATTCTTCTTCCTCTCCTTCATCAATTCTGATCTAAGTACTTATTTTTGCAAACGTTGCCAGACATGGTCTATATTTTAGACACAAATGTTAGGTGTTGCTAATTTTCCAAAGATACTGATATTGCCACTTAGGGCGACTTATAGTCGTTATTTTTAAATTATTGTTTCTGTAAAGACAGTCGAGCTCAGGCTCTAATTATAATTATGTATTATAATTTTTCGATTTGTTATATATGGTTTTTTGAATTGAGAAAAGTGTGAAAGAAAAATTTAATTTTTCTAAAAATTTAAGACATCCTGGTTTGTTTCTTACTAGTTTCATATTATCCAGTTATAATAATCTTCAGAAAAACTTTTAATGTCAAATTTATTTAGTTAATAGTCAATAGAACTCTATATGTGAAAATTATTTACAGATCGCAGCCGCCGAGGATTGAACTCATCATCATCTGTAATACTTTGCTATTAACTGCTTGTAACGTACAATCACTCTAGACCGATACGCCACGAAGGCTGTTAAGCAAGTATCAACTAAATCTGATTTTTTCAATTCGAGTGGTGTTGTTGCTGTAGTTTTTTTCTTACAGAAGTGTTGTTATTGCTATTTAATGTAAATAGATTTTTATTTTTAGTAATCATTATTGTATTTTTTTATTGCGTCATCCAAATTTTCGTTTTGCTGTTTGATGCTCGTAAGTCGTCGTATAATTCACAATTTTTTCTCTCTGCCTTACGGTAGTGCATACTAAATGCACTACTGTAAGCGAATGTATTTAAAAATGTCTGTTTACATTCGTAATTTACCGAAAAATTCATATTTCTATCTCTGCCTTACAGTAGTGCATCTAGTATGCACTACTGTAAGGCAGAAATATCTATGTGCTGAAGACGAAGCGCTTGTGTATGCCAGAAAAATTATGAACTGCTTCCACAATCTCGATTATTTTTTGCTGGGTAATTATAATAAAAGTGCACTAACTTTAAATGCGTGTAAAAAGCCCCCCCAGACAGGGCTATCTACGCCTATGATGAAAGTTTGTAATCGTCTTTATAAAAATTTTCTATGTTTTTTTTAATATGTTTGGTAAACTTTAAAAAAGCAAGTTTTTTTTTTGTTTTTTGTAAAAAAATTTAAAACTTTTTTAAACGTTTTAAAAAAATAAATAGATAAATTTTGAGTAAATTTTTAATTGTGTACTCAAATTTTTTTTCAAACATTTAATAAATTTTTATTAAAAATTTATTCAATACTATTAAATCGTTTACTGGTGCAAAATTGATTATTTTTTTTTTTACTCAATAGTATTAAAAATTTACTCAAAAAACCTTTTTTTTTTTTTTCTGTGCGAATGGACTTATTGTTTTTTTTTTTTTTTTTTTTTTAATTAATTAAGCTTAAATTTGATTAAAGTTTAACGCCCCTTAAAACAAATTGTAAATGTATAAATCTCAATCTTACTCACTTATAAGCAATGTCATCAAACTCCAAATCATTTCTATGATAATGTTGCATATTTTGTAAAATTTCCGAACATTTTAAGAATGTTTTACACTCGCCAGTCACCGTATGATGTATGACAACATATTTAACGGGCACAGGACGATAATTAACATTACGACTTAAATGTCCACCCCATTGTCTTTTAAGTTTAATGCGTGGACAATCAGAGTTGGCAGCGTCACCCGCACCGCCATAAACATTACTAACAATGGCAATTAATACGCAAATTATTTTAAATAATTTATATTGCATTTTTTTTTTTTTAATTTAGCGGCACTTATCTCTTTTAAGTGTTAATGAAAACTAAGCTTAAGTTCTTAATGATTTTCAATTATATACAGAATATTATTAAATCTCATATTGAATTAATCATCAAAATGTGGTGAATAATTTTGCAAAACAAATTATTCTCTTAATATGTATGTTGAGATGTTACTTAATATGAGCAATGTTTTTTCATGGCAAAAATCTCTTAATCATTTTAAAACCGGAAAATTTTCTTATTCAATACCTGGCTTTTAATTTGGGTTTCTTTATTCCCGTTATTTAAGCAGTTAACTGATTTTTATGTATATCCCCGAAGATAAATGATTGGTTAAGTTGTAGTTGGCGGTTTTTGTTTTTTCTACACCATTTAAAGATGTAACTCGCAAAAGATCAATTGTAATTCGAAAATTCTACTCGAAGATTCTACTTGTAATTCGAAGATTCCATTTGTAATTCGAAAATTCCATTTGTAATCGAAAATTCCAATTGTAATTCGAAAAAGATCAGTTGAAATTCGAAAAAGATCATTTATAATTAGAAAAACACCATTTACGTCGAAAAATATCAATTGTAATTCGATGTACCTCGAAAATTCTTTGAAAATTATAAAAGTAATTCGAAGATTCCAATTGTAATTCGAAAAAGGTCAATTGTAATTCAAAAAAAGGCAATTGTAATTTCAAAAAGATTAATGGTAATTTGAAATAGAACATTATGACCAGCAATAACAGTATTTTTTAACGGAAAATTGTGTTTTGGAATGCTTTCTTTGCTGTCCACAAAATAAAGTAGAAAATTTTAATTTCCTTAAAAACCAGAAATTAATTTTTCAAAAAAAAGTAGTTGGATGGGAGGAGATTTTTCATATGTGCTCTCATTGCAGTGGGTTTGCTTTAGAGATGGGCGCGTGAGTGATTTTTGACTCACACTCACTCACGATCATGACAGGAATTTCTAAATCACGCGCACTCACTCACGAGCATATTTTTTCTACTCCCACTGACTCACATTCACGTGAGTAAATTGAATACAAGTCACACTCACGTACACTCACGCAAGCTTCACTCACACTCATGTTGACTTGCACTCACGAAACTCTTATTTATACAAAAAAAAATACATTTCAAAAACTAAACTTTCAAAAATTTTCAGCAACATTAAAAATTTAGCGAAATTATATTTTTTTTTTGCTTTTTTCTGGACGAAATATTAAGTGAAGCCAAATTTTAAAATATTTTTGTTGCTTTTTTTGGTACGGAAAGAAATATGAAGAGAAAATAAATCACATCACTCAAAAAAAATCGACTCACGCGCATTCGCTCACGCAAAAATCTTACTCACGCACACTTACTTACGCAATTTTTTTTCTCCACTCACACTCACTCACAATAACGTGAGTAAAATTGAATTCAGTCAATTTTACTCATGCGTGAATCACGCCCTGATCTGCTTATGTGCCCATCTCTAGTTTACATTGATTGCACTGACACCAAATTTGGGGTCTTCGAGTGTATCTCGAACGGGACCAAAAAAAAAATTAAAGTATACCAATAGAAGAACAAAATCCTCGAAGGGTTTTGAAAATTTAGCTCGAGTTCTTTTTTTATGGCCCACTGAATTTTTTAATTTTTAAACGCGTTTTGAATAAGTAAAAAAATAAGTATTTAATCTAATTCTGAGGTAAATAAATAAAACATGTCATCAGTAAAATTTGATGGCGGTACTTTTCTTAGAACATATTAACCCTCTCTCTCTCCCATTTTTAGAGGTCATTTTGGTCCTTTTTTCAAATATCCTCATAAATCACCAATAAAACGTGCTTTTAAATGGTTAAAATGTTCTACAAAAATGTTCTGCAACAAATTTTACCAGGGGTTGTCGAAGATCAAAAGTTTGTGCGAAAAGTGCAAATTGCTTAAAAAAGTAAAATTGTAAATTATCACATACTATTATATTGTTTTTCATCAAAGTCGTGCGAAATAAGTCGAAAAAATGTTATAAATCAGCTGCTGACATAAATTACATTAATAAATATCTTCAGTGAAATTTGATGGCGGTTCTTTTCCCAGAACATATCAACTCTCTATCTCCCATTTATAGGGATCATTTTGGCCACTTTTTTTAAGGCGTGCGTTTAAAGGGTTAAAATATTCTACAAACATTTTTTGCATCAAATAACGGACATTTTTAAGTTATCATAATTAGTTAAATTATGTTTTACCAAAATACTTAAAATTTTTACCTTTTTAAGCATTCTGCACTTTTCGCATCAATTTTTGGCCTTAGACAACGCCTAGTGAAATTTGATGCAGAAAATGTTTGTAGAACTTGTTAACCCCTTAAAGGCACGTTTTAGTGGTCTTCTATAAGGGTATTTGGAAAATGGACAAAAATGACTCCTAAAAGGGGATAGAGGGTTAATATATTATAAGAAAAGAACCGCCATCAAATTTCACTGAACACATCTATTACACAGGTTGACAAAAGTTGAACTTTTTCAATTTGCCTGACCTTTGACAACTGATTTATATTGACTTCAGTGTGCTGATTCCGAATCTGTTATCCAATTTTTTCCATCAGTTCGCGTTCGCGATCAAATCGCTGTTAAAGAGTCGAAAAAGTGCGTTTTTTACCAGCTTTGCTTGGCTAAAATTTCCAAAATTAATTTTAGAGCCTCAGTTTTAAACATGAACTTAACTATATTGGATGCGAGGATTCCAAAACTGGTATTAGTTTTTTTGTGACAACTTTTGTTTTCGAGTTATTAAAAAGGGCATAAATATTCAGATAAAATTAAAGAGGGCATAAATTTAAAAATTTTATTATAGCGATATCTCAAAAACTAAATATGACTCAACAAAAGTAAGAGCATTTTTGGAATCAGCATATCCAACATAACTAAAATCGTCATTCACTTTTTGGATGTAAGACTAGTGTTGGTAAATATGGACTCATAAACATGCCAAAAATAGCCTATTTCCAAAGTTTCCTTAGGCTATATCTCAAAAACTAGAGCTGATCCAAAAAAACAATAGCCAGATTTGAAATCAGCGTACCCCAATTACCCAAAATTAGCTATCAGAACCCAGGCAAAAAAAGTGTTGCCCTGTGTTATCGTAATTTAGCTCAGAAGTAGATTTATAACATATTTTCGACTTATTTCACACAACTTTGATGAAAAACAATGTTAATAGGGTGTGATAATTTACAATTTAACTTTTTTAAACATTTTGCACTTTTCGCACGAACTTTTGATCTTCGGCAACCCCTAGGATATTTGATGCAGAATATTTTTGTAGAACATTTTAACCCTTTATACGCACGTTTTATTGGTTTTCTATGAGGATATTAGAAAAAGGACCAAAATGACCTCTAAAAATGGGAGATAGAGGGTTTATATATTCTAAGAAAAGAACCGTCATTTAATTTCACTGAAGACATGTCCTAACATTATTTACCTTCAAAACCCTTCGGGAGTTTTGCTCTACTGTTTGTATATTTTAATTTTTCTTGGTTCCATTCACGATACAAAATCGTGTTGCACAGTGTTATTTATTATCTTTGCTTAAATAATAATTCAACAGTCAACTTCTCACTACTGTTCTCTATTCCCAATAGTGTTCACATGGTTGTGTTCTTTACTTACTAAGTGCCCTCTGTATGTCAAATGATAAAGTTATTACGTTAAAGTTTTGACGTATGGTAAACTACAATGTAAACTATACATTATGTTAAACAGACAATTTTAGTTCTGCTAAAAACATATTGCCCATTGGAGTAGTGTTATTTGTACAGCATTTGATTTTCCCAGTACATATACAGACAAATTTGTATTAAACTAACAAGGAATGTCTTTCTAGTGTCACCCTTCAATAATTATGGAATCAATTTTTTTTGTAGAGCAGAATAAATAAAAGGACCTTTCTTTTTTTAGCGGACCAACTTCATATTTAGGGGTCCTAATAAGGGGGGAAGAAATTTTAATTTTTCAGTTTTTTACGTTTATCACCTATATTGTGCAAAGTCACTTACAAGGGAAGTATCTCAACCCTTATGAACCGATTTGCATGAAACGTAAAAAAAAAAAAAGTGACAATTCTAAGGTTGGGGTGTCTCGGCTTATCGGCCATATCGGGGATTTAAGGGTTCAAAACGTGGGTCCAAAAAATGGCAAAAAATCGTTTTTTGGATTTTTCAGCCATTTCTTTCTTAGAAAATATAGATGTTTACATATGAGAAGAAAGGTTTTTTAATGCCTATCCAACGGTGGCATAACATTGTAAAAATTCGGCTTCGTTAAATATTTTTTTCCTGAAAATGTGTAAATTTTGGGGTGTATTTATGTGAAGACATAGTCCTATGATATCCATATGAATTCGAAATAATCTTTATTAAATTTAATTCGACACGTATTTTTGCCCTAGACGATATTCCTCTTAGTTCGGGAGTTATTGAAAATTTCCCGAAGGTCCACATTGTTTCATAAGGGGACAACGAAATTTTAAAACACTGATATGGCCGATAAGACGATACACCCCAACCTTAAAATCGTCTCTTTTATATATATTTTAAGTTTCAGGCAAATCGGTTCATAAGGGTTGAGATACTTCCCTTGTTAGTCATTTTGTATAGCAAATGGAAAACCTATCTAAATGTGCAAAGAACGTTTTTAAACATGCAAAATTTAACAAATTTACACTAAAAAAAAAAAATAGTAAAAATACTCAAAATAAAAAGAATATTCCTACTAAAAATTGTTAAATTTTTAACGTTAGAAAATTTATTATCACTTAAAAACAAGGGAAGTCTCCCTAGTGTCACCCGCGGATCTTTATAGAATTGGGTTTAGAGCAAAAAAATAGGGACACATATTTATTTTTCGTTCCAAATACATATTTAGGGGGTGCAAATGAGGGGGACGTTAGGTTATTTTTCAGTTTTTTTGTTTATCTCCTAGTTTATGCAAAGAAACCTAGTCATGTTATATACCAAATGAAAGGTCTTTGGAAAACCTATATTCGTGTACAAAAAACCAAAGCATAAACAACTTTTGAGTAAAAAAACATATCATATTAAGTAAAAAAACAAAATTTTGGGACATTTTTGTTAATAAGTAGAAAATTTACTTTTTCTGGTACATTGTTAGCACCACAATACACCAATACCCCGGTTTGCGTCGCTTCGGTTTGCGTCGTTTCGAAGTTGCGTCGTTTTCAAATTTCTGTGATTTCGAAGTTGCGTCGTTTTGGTTTCAGTTTGCGTCGCATGGCTTCGAAGTTGCGTCGCCAGTGCTTCGATTTGCGTCGTTAATATAAAAATTTTTATACAACTCTTGCTTTTATACTATGAATTTTTTATTTTTATTTTTATCTTAATATTTGTATGTTTTTGTTATGTTTTTTTACGTTTTTCTCATGAATTGTTATATTTTTATTTTAATTAACAGGCCTATTCACAGTTATGACTGGTTATGACTATTTTTATTATTTTTAGACTTCATATTCCCTGTGTTTGTTGTAAACACAATCATAAAAAGTCTCAAAATTTAAAATTATTTGTCAATTTTGAAACGATGTGGGTAGCAGGTCTTTATTTTTTGGAAATTTTCAAACAAAATTTGATGTTTTTTATGATTGTTTACAACAACCACATGGTAAAAATTGAGTTATGATTGAGTTATGACTTTTTTTGTGAATAGGCCCCTAAAACTGTTTTCAAAAAAAAAAAAAAATACAAAAAAATTGCATTTTTTATTGAAAAATCTAATTTTTCGTGCTTCGGTTTGCGTCGTTTCGGTTTGCGTCGCGTTTCTCCGGGCCCAATTAACGACGCAAACCGGGGTATTGGTGTATAGGTATTTTAAATACCTTTAATCTGACACCACACATGCCTTTATTAATTTTGTATAAATAGTCGTAAGTCGTAAAAACCTGAAAATGGCAAATTTCCCCCCGTACTAATCAACACCCCCTAAAAATGAGTTTGGGCCTTTAAAAAAATGGTGTCGAATTAATTTTCGTTCTGAACAACATATCTAAATTTCATGAAGATCGGAGGGTGTTACCAGATAGACTTGTTTTTTGGGACGTTTGAAATGGAAAGCTCCTTATACCCTCTGCTACTAATTTTAAGTGGAGGGTAAAAAAACGTTGGTTGATCCCTGCGACAGGTTGTAAGCTGACCAATCACATTTCTAGTGGAGTTTGTGGAGCGGGAAAGCCTACCAAAGTCGATTATTTGGGGGTTTTTCCTTACACTTTTCCGATTTATTTTACCCATGTAACTTAGCATTCTTTACTTCAAACATTAATACATAATCTAAAAAAGTCATTAGTTAACATTGTTAAAAATCTTAAAGTAACAATTACGTGTGGGTGTTTATGTCAAGATATTTGTTAGTTTGCAATTTATTTATTTTTTAATCTACAGCAAGTGAAAGGTTTTTAATATGAACGTACAACTAAATTCAAATCTCCATTTACTACTGGAAAAATTGCAGGAGAATACAACTTTGTAAGAGAGGGTATAAAAACATTAGCAAAATTAGATCAATGCTAGTGCATAGAACGTGCCAAAGCCAAAATATTAAATACCAAACAAATGTATTACATTAATTTAAAACAAGAATATTGTTGTCGGTCAAGACCGACCATATTATAAACTACACTAGTGTTTTTCGGAGATATTTTGTCTGGCACACAAAAATTTTTTTTGTAATTTTACAATTTTTTTTGTAATTTTACAATTTTTTTTTGTAATTTTGCAATTTTTTTTTGTAATATTACAAATTTCCAAGGTATTTTACAAAAAATCTAGTAAATTCACGAGTATTCCTTATAAGTTTTATTGCGCCAAAAAAGTTGTAAATTTGCAATTTTATTGGTAAAAAGCTTGTAAAATTTCAAAAAAAAAAACTAGTAATTTTTACTAGGAATTCCCGTAAAATAGGAGGCAGCAAAAAATCTAGTATAGTTATGAAACATCCTTTTAAATTTTATTGCGTCAAAAAAATTGTATATTTACAATTTTATTGGTAATAACCTTGTAAAATTACAATATTTTTGGTAAAAAGCTTGTAAAATTACTAGGAATTCTAGTCAAATAGAAGGTAACAAAAACCCTTTTCCTATAGAAAAGTTAAAATTACGAGCTTTTTTGTAATTGTACAAGATTTTTACCAATAAAATTGTAAATTTAGAACTTTTTTGGCGAAATAAAACTTACAAGAAATTCTCGTAAATTTACTATATTTTTTTTTTAATCTTGAAAATTTGTAAAATTACAAGAAGACCTGTAAAATTACAAAAAAAAATTAAATTTCGATCTAACATTATTTGTTAAAATCCAAGGAAACTGTCAAATATTGGTAAAATGGGATTACGAGACTTTTTTTTTGTAATTTAACAAGTTTTTTTTGAGTGTATAAAAAAGTGTAAGATTCTAATAAGACCTTTTTCCTATAGAAAAGTCTAAGTTTCTGAGACCTTTTTTCTAATGAAAAAGTCTCAGATTCTGAGACCTTTTTTCAATAGAAAAAGTCTCAGACTCTGACACCTTTTTTCTATAGAAAGTCTCAGATTCTGAAACCTTTTCCTATAGAAAAAGTCTCAGATTCTGAGACCTTTTTTCTGTAGAGAAAGTCTTAGATTCTGAGACCTTTTTTCTATAGAAAAAGTCTCAGATTCTGAGACCTTTTTTCTATAGAAAAAGTCTCAGATTCTGAGACCTTTTTTCTATAGAAAAAGTCTCAGATTCTGAGACCTTTTTTCTATAGAAAAAGTCTCAGATTCTGAGACCTTTTTTCTATAGAAATAGTCTCAGATTCTGAGACCTTTTTTCTATAGAAAAAGTCTCAGATTCTGAGACCTTTTTTCTATAGAAAAAGTCTCAGATTCTGAGACCTTTTTTCTTTAGAAAAAGTCTCAGATTCTGAGACCTTTTTTCTATAGAAAAAGTCTCAGATTCTGAGACCTTTTTTGTATAGAAAAAGTCTCAGATTCTGAGACCTTTTTTCTATAGAAAAAGTCTCAGATTCTGAGACCTTTTTTCTATAGAAAAAGTCTCAGATTTTGAGACCTTTTTTCTATAGAAAAAGTCTCAGATTTTGAGACCTTTTTTCTATAGAAAAAGTCTCAGATTCTGAGACCTTTTTTCTATAGAAAAAGATTTAGATTCTGATACCGTTTTCCTATAGAAAAAATCATAGATTCTGAGACCTTTTACTTATAGAAAAAACCTCAGATTCTGAGATATTTTTCCTATAGAAAAAGTCTTGGATTCGAAACCCTTTTCCCTACAGAATTTTAGAACTTTTTCTGAACAAAGTGTAAGATTCTGAGACCTTTTCTAATAGAAAAAGTCTCAGATTCTAAGATCTTTTTCTATAGAAAAAGTCTATGATTCTGAGACATTTTTCCTATAGAAAATGCCTCAGATTCTGGGAAATTTTTCCTATAGAAAAAGTGTCAGAAGACAAGACTTTTTTCTTTAGAAAAAATCGCAGATGCCAAGATATTTCTTCTGTAGAAAAAGTCTCACACTAAGAAAATTATGTAAGTTACTACATGTTAGTTGTTTGTATATTTTAAAGTAGTTAGTTGTTTTCAACTACAAAGTCAGTTGTTTTTGTATGAAAAATATCAAACAACTATTTCTGTTAGTTATTTTAAGTCGTTTTTGAATAACTAACAAAAAAGTACTGTTATGTAGTAACAGTTATTTAAAGTAGTTAATTTTATTTTTTTTAATAATAATAAAAATAATTATTCGTTTTTTTTTTATTTTTCACAACTTTTTAAAAAAAAAAAAACTTTGAAAATATTTGGCCTTCAATTTTTTTCTAAAAATTTTTTGAAAAAAAAATTATATATTATTTTATTTTTACTACATGTTAGCATAGGCGTAGATAGCCCTGTCTGGGCTATCTACGCCTATGCGTAAATTTTAATCAATCACAATTTTTTTTTTTTAATAATTTAATGATTTCATTAATTTTTGCAACAATAACTAATGTAATGTAATGAGTCTTTAGGACTCGTTATGATTATTCAATGAGTCTTAAGGACTTATATAAGATCTAATAGTTTTTCCCATTGAAAAATAGTCTGAATTATTGAAAAAAGTTTTTATATGAATCTGATGTTTTTGTCAGTAATAAAAACTTTACCGAATCTTAGGGTTTTACCTTCAGGAAAACATTTTAACTTCTTTAATTTAAAAAAGTTTCTAAATTCTAAGGGGTTTTTTTATAGACAAAAGTTGAAAGAAAGAATCTGAGAATTTTGACCAATAACACTGTGCTACATCAAAAATATGCAGGGGTTCTCATATAAAAATTCGGGTTGGTTGGAGTCCATAGAGTACTGATATACTCATAGTTTTTCTGGATCACTTCGTTAAGTACGTTTTTTATTGGCAAATGTGTTGAAAAACGGAAATTCTTAAATTACAATTTTAAAAAATTATTACTTTGTTAGTTTGCAACCGATTTTCGATTTTATGGATTTGTTTTTAAGGTATAGGTCTTACCTTTCAAACAAAACAAAAATATTAAAAATCGATAAAGAATTGGCTGAGCTACGATCGCTTAAGTAAAAAAAAAACGAATTTTTTGAAAAATTTGTCATATTCTTTACACTCTAAGTTGAAAGTGAATCATTAAAAAAATTTTTTGAATTTTTTGTAAAAAAGTATAGTAAAGTGGCTTTCCGAAACACCGAAAAACATAACAATCGGTTAAAAAATGAATGAGTTATGCTAAGTTTTGTGATAGGATATTTTTAATTTTTTTCAGAAACGCTTGTAATTCAAGCATTATTCATAAATCTTGTTACTAGTAGTAATTTTATGCGCATGTGCATATAAACTAGAGATGGGAACGTAATTAGATTTGTGCGTGATTCACATGATCAGAAGTGAGCGTGATTGAAAATTAATTTTACTCACGTGGTTGTTAGTGAGTGTCAGTGTGAGTGGAATAAAAAAATGGGCGTGTCAGTTACTTCCAAATCCTATTCATAATTTTTTGGGTTTGTTAAAAAAAATATCAGTGTTACTTCTTAAACAAAAAAATATTGAGAATAGGTTAAAAACAGGCTAAGGTGCGCTTGTTTAAGTAAAAAACCTTTTTTGAAGAGTTATACCTGCAACATTTTTATCACAAAAAAAGCTGTGCGCTTGCAAACATGTTTTTTTAAAACGAAATTGCTAAAATTGTGGGATCATTTGATGGAAATTTTACCTGTTTATAAATATACATGTGAGGCATTCCACACCAAATGTTCAGTGATAAAAAATTGTGTACCAAAATTTTTTCAATGGGTCCCGGGTAAAAAAGTTTTTTATATAACTAGGGTGAGATTTCCATGCAAATGCATGTTTTTTGTCGAAAGCCTAAAAACGTTATCGACCAATTATCTTTCCGAATCAAGAGATTTGCATTAAATGGCATCGATTTGTTTTCGCATATTTTGCATATTTTGGTGAAAATACATATTTTTGCATGTTTTGATTTTAAATGCATATATTGTGCATATTTCGAACTTTTAAGTGCATATTATTGCATATTATGGCATAAATTAGCAAAAACACAAATTGAAATTAATTTTTTTCAAAAACTATTTTAAATTTTAAAAATTTATTTTGAAAATCAGAAAAATTACTTTTTCTCTTCTTAATTTTTTTTATAGATTTTCTTAATTTTTAAAAAAATCTTGCTAAACAAACATCTAATCTTTAAAAAAAAAAATTACAAAAAAAACAAAAGTGGCCGGATTTTTTATAAATTGACTTTTTTAAAAAAATGGAAAATTTCAGAACGGGTTTTGAAAATTTTCAAAAAAAAAAAATTTAATCGATAGCCGATACAAAACTCTACAAGAATGTAAATTTTTGAGATTTTGGTGCATTTCGTTTTTATTTGATATATTTTTAAACAAGGCAACTTGACACAAACTTGACCATTTTTCCAATATTTGACCACGCCTCCTAAGCCCAGTTTTTGAAAAATTGAACAACCAAAAACGTAATTTTCTTAGCTTCATATATGAGGCATTCCACACCAAATGTTCAGCAAAAAAAAAAAGTTGTGTCGTGTCAATATGAAATCATTTTCAAAGTATTCGCTCTTAGGGTACTATTAAATAACAAAAATAAAATTTAAGTTTTTTCAAAAAGTGGGCCTTGTAGGCGTGGTCATAAATTGAAAATATCTAACTTTTTTGCCTGAGCATCTTTACTTCAATATTTATGCAAATTAAATGAAACACAGTAAAGTCTTAAAGACAAAAGCTGTTTATAGATTTTTGAATGGGCTATCAATTAAAAAAAATAAAAATTGGAACATTTTCAGAAGAAGTTCTGAATTTTTTAAATATAAACTTAAACTTTATTTATCAAAAAACATGCCGCAATTTTATTTGTTTTTTATTTTTTTTAAAAAAAGTTAAAGGAATTTTCTATCTGATCTGAAATTTTTAGAGATGTGTTTTGCCTTGTTTTCCAAAAATCAAAATTCAAAAATTGCAACACGCTTATTTTATACAATAATGGTATTTAAAACGTGTGCGTATGAGTAATATCAATACTTAAAAAATATTTTAAGAGGCGATGGTAGCGTGAGTGAGTTTTTAATAACGATTACGCACGCTTATGAAAGAAAAAATTTAGTCACGCACGATATTTTATTTTGCTCACGCTCATTCACGCACACGTGAGTAGAAAAAAATAAGTTACGGTCACGATGTTCACGTGAGCGTGAGTAAAATATAATATCGTGCTTGAATATTTTTTTTTCTTTCATTAGCGTGCGTGATCGTGAATAAATACTCAGGCAAAAAAGTTTGATATTTTTAATATTTGACCACGCCTACAAGACCCACTTTTTGAAAAAAACTTAAATTTTATTTTTGTTATTTATTAGTACCCTAAGAGCGAATACTTTGCAAATGATATCCCATTGAAACCACTATGGTTTTTCTGTAGTGGAACAGTTGGTGTGGAATGCCTCACATGTTTTTTTTTCGCTGAACATTTGGTGTGGAATGCCTCATACGTATATTTCTAAACAGGTAAAATTTCCATCAAATGATCCCACAATTTTACCAATTTCGTTTCAAAAATGTCAAATGTTTTTTGTCATAAAAATGTTGCAGGTATAACTCTTCAAAAAAGGTTTTTTACTTAAACAAGCGCACCTTAGCCAGTTTTCAACCGATTCACAATATTTTTTTGTTTAAGAAGTAACACTGATATTTTTTAAACAAACCCAAAAAATTATAAATAGGATTTGGAAGTAACTGACACGCCCATTTTTTTATTCCACTCACACTGACACTCACTAACAACCACGTGAGTAAAATTAATTTTCAATCACGCTCACTTCTGATCATGTGTGAATCACGCACAAATCTAATTACGTTCCCATCTCTAGTTTATATGCATATGCGCATAAAATTACTACTAGTAACAAGATATATAAATAATGCTTGAATTACAAGCGTTTCTGAAAAAATTTAAAAATGCCCTATCACAAAACTTAGCATAACTCATTCATTTTTAAACCGATTGTTATGTTTTTTGGTGTTTTGGAAAGCTACTTTACCATACTTTTTTACAAAAAATTAAAAAAAATTGTTTAGTGATGCACTTTCAACTTAGAGTGTAAAGAATATGACAAATTTTTCAAAAAATACGTTTTTTTTTTACTTAAGCGATCGTAGCTCAGCCAATTCTTTATCGATTTTTAATATTTTTGTTATGTTTGAAAGGTAAGACCTATACCTTTAAAACAAATCCATAAAATCGAAAATCGGTTGCAAACTAACAAAGTAATAATTTTTTAAAATTGTAATTTAAGAATTTCCGTTTTTCAACACATTTGCCAATAAAAAACGTACTTAACGAAGTGATCCAGAAAAACTATGAGTATATCAGTACTCTATGGACTCCAACCAACCCGAATTATCATATGAGAACCCCTGCATAAATTATTTTTGGTCTTTTGTAGCACAGTGTAATCATGAACTTTTGCAATCATCAGAACTTTTTCTTGAAAAAAATCATTGTAATCTAATGATTTTACTACTTATAGGAAAAACATTAAAAATCTTTCATTCTCAAAACATATCTAGGAGTTCTAAATTTCCGAAAAATCTACAGAATCAAAATTTAAAAAAAAAAAAATATGAATTTTTAACCGCTTTCGGGGGGCATTCGTTTCTAGGACACCTAGACGCATATTAAAGGGAACGCTTCAGGAATAGGTCTGGTTTTTCTATTAAAAAAAAAAATACCAAAAAATTAAAAAAATTCTGTTGGCTTCCTACGCCAATGTCATGTTAGTTGTTTTGACTACAAATGTATGTAGTTTTTACTACATAAGTCTGTTGTTTTTTGACAGTTAGAATAACTAACATTGCTAGTTGATGTAACTGAAAAAGTAGTTGACCCCAAAACAACTTACAAAGTAGTTATATTAAGTGATATTTTCAGTTGATTACACTAACATAATTTTTTGAGTGCAGTATCTGCCAATGTTTTTCTATAGAAAACGTGTTAGATTCTAAGAAATTTTTCTGATAGAAAAAGTTTCAGAGTTTAAGACATTTTTTATTTTTTTAAACTTTCAAAAATCTAAAACTTTGACCATCGGGCGCTACGGGATATTTTTATCCAATTGAAATTAAATTTTGTACCACATAAGTTTTCGGCATAAAAAAAAATAAAAATTTTCCCGGACGTCCACAATTGGATAAAAAACTTTTTGGCCATATAGTGGTGTAGGGTATAAATATGATTAATTAAGATAGATTATAATTTTTTATTGGTAATTTCAATAGATCGTAATAGATTTATATTGGTAATTTTAAAGATATTTATTCATTAGAACGTTGGATATCTTATTCGATTACAGTTAAAATCAACTCCCATAACGAAAAGAGGTAGAAGTTGTATGATAGGATATACATTAGGGTAGTGCTTATTTATTTTAATTTTTTTAAATTTCCATTACTTTGAGAATCATAAATTCCGTTGCTACAGTCTTATAAAACACTAAAATCGGATTGGGGTTGAAAAAAAATATTTTTATTTTCCTAAAAATTATTTAAAATAGTTTCCACCCTAGCTAACGAACAATTGAATAGTTCATGCGAATAAAGACGAATAGACCATTTGTAGAATTTTACAGGGGACAATAAAAACGCAGGAAACGATTAAAAAATAATATTTTTGTCAATTTTTTGGTTTTAGCTTAAAGATTTAGGTCACATCTACCTATATACAAAATTTTAGTAAGGTATTCGAAAGAGAACTTGCCAAAAATTGGACTTAAATTTTTTGCTTAAATGGAAAAAGGGCGAATATCCAAAAAAATGTATTGAAATTTGAATAAAAATGTGTTACTTTGTAGCAGATTTTGACTACATTTTCATGAGACTTGCAATACTTGACGAACTATGGTTGGTATTTGTTTGTAACACTTTAAGGACTTCAAGGATACACTTTTTAAGGATTGCCAGGACATGCAAAAAAATTTTTTTTTGTTAATTTTTTTTTAATATTCCTGCCATTTGATGCAGTAGTAATTCTTTATGACACTAAATACATTTTTAGGAATTATAATATTAACCCTTGACTGCATATTACGACGTAACATAAAAGGACATGAAAAAAATTTTGTTTTTTATTCCTGACATTGGATGCAGTATTAACACTAAAAGTTTGTATGTGCTAAGATCGTTTTTTTTTTGTGTACAATTTCAAATTTTAGCTAATATCAATTTTAAACTCGCAGCTAAATAATTTTTATATAATATTTTGTTAAGGATGGATATTCGCCCTTTTTGCTTTCCACACTTTAAAGTCTTATAACTCAAGAACGGTAAAATTTTTTGCCAATATAATAAGTGTGGTTTATTCCTCGTAATGTTCTTTTAACACATTGTTACCGAAAGTAAAATTTTTGAATGTTTTTGTGTTGTATTTAATCAAAATTGTGCGTTAGTTCACTCCCAATTTAAAAAAAAATATAAAAATATACGAATTATTGCACTTTCAAAGTAATTTTTTTAGCCTTAAAAGTCAAAATTTCCCCAAAATTTCTGCATAGGATTGTAGGGCTCTGCTAATAAAATGCATTTATGCAAAAAAACGTGTTTGCGAAAAAGTGGTCTATTCGTCCTTATTCGCATGAACTATTCAATTGTTCATATTTTAATATAATCTCATGTGAAGGTTCAATACGAGTACAGATTCTTGGTGTTTTGATCATCATTTGATGTGAGTTTGTTTATGAAATTTGATCTTGTTTTCAAATATATTGTATTTTTTTCCAATAGATTCTGTGTTTAGTTCACTTACTTCATGGTATGTTCCTAAGTATCACCTACTCTTTTTTTTATCCACTACACTTACAATTAGTGATAGACGGTATATGTTTGTCATTACGTTCGTAACACTCAGCGAAGAAACTTGGTGTCATAATGTTATTGATGACTTTGTCGTAATATGGTTAAAGAAATCATATTATAATATTTACTGATCATAATATTGTCAAAAACTGTCATTTTATAATTGTCAAGGATTATATTATGATTGTTCTGGAGTCGGCTATTTGGAACAGAAAATGTTGGTGGGAAAATAAATTTACGAATTTTGTTGGCAAAATCGACTTTTTAAATAACATAAAAAAATTTCTACAGAAAATAAAGCAATTTTTCAAAAATCGAATATACAAAATTTAAATTTTTGAAATAACTTTACTCGTTTGATATTGTATGTAAAAGCTTTTGGTGTTCGGACATACATAGTCCCCACGGACATTACCTCCATTATTATGATGTATAATTATGATGACGAGTTATAAACAACGTTAATTTTTAGAATTTTGTATTTTTATTTAAAATCCATTATACTCCCTGAGGATGCTACTCGATGAGTAGCGAAATATTGGAAATAAATAAGAAGAATTTTAATTAAAGAAAAATCCAAGCTTCGAGCTCAAATGTTTTATTTTTATAATATTTTTAAAAATCTGAAAAAATCAGGCAAATCTTTTTGCACCAAATTACGTACAATAGGGGGGGGGGGGGGGGGGGTGGTGAGAACGAAAATAAAAAATTTCACCACTCTAGTACACGTGACTTTTTCTCTTTATAAAAAAAATAATCAAAGTCTAAAAAAAAAATCCCAAAATCGGAGTCTTTTTCTATATAAAAAAATGTCTCATTTTCTGTAGAAAAATCTAAGAATTTTCTTCTACAGGTAAAATGTTCCTGAATCTGAGACTTTCTATAGCAAAAATGTCTCGGATTCTATTTAATTTTTCCTTAACAAAAAGTCTTACATTCTGAGATATTTTTCTTATAGAAAAAGTCTCAGATTCTGAGACGCATTTCTTATAGCAAAGTCTCATATTCTGAGACATGGTTGTTACAGACAAAGTCTCAGATTCTAAGACACTTTTCGTATAGAAAAAGTCTTAGATTCTGAGACATTTTTATTATTGAAAAAGTATCAGATTCTGAGATATTTTTCTTATAGAAAAAGTCTCTGATTCTTAGGCATTTTCCTTATAGAAAATGTATAACATAAGATTCTACGATCTAGCAAAAAAATCCATTCATCAGATCGAAAATATTCGAAAAACTCGGGATTTTATTCAAGATTTTCGTGAGTAAAAATTGTAAACTTTTTGAATATGATAATTTAAAAAAAAAATAAAAGGGGCTTAAGTTTTGAAAAATACACTTCAGAACTGCATTTGCATTTCATTTGGTGATGGGGGTCGGTGGGGGACTTTGAGAGCACCTTCCCATCGCGATAAATATACAAAATGTTTCATTTATTTAACAAAAATACAAAAAAAAAAAAACATGTAAAAAAAGTGAATTTTTCAAAGGTTGGTTCAGTTCCTCAAGGGGGAACTTTTTTCCCCGTGTCCCGATTTTGCCCATTCACGAGCTTAACCTGCCTATAACCATGAGACATATTTGTGCCAAACTTCAGGAGACTAGCTGTTTTATTTTGGACTGCATTGTGTTATCTACAGACAGACGGACAGACGAACAGACGGACATTCACAGAGTGTCTTAGAATCGATCATGGATAAATAATATATATACTTTATGGGGTCTCCCACGGATATTTCGATGCGTTACAAACGAAATGACAAAGTGTGTATACCCCCCTACTGTGGTTGAAGGGTATAAAAAATCAAATGGGGTAAAATTTTCGCAAAATGCACTTTAAAACTGCATTTACATATAAAATGCACTTTAAAAAAACACCAATATTTTGCAGCTTACTAGATATCAAAGTAGACTTAAATACGATTCGTATGCGCTTTAGATTGTTCAAATGCCATACAGCTGCTCAAAGTTATACAGATTTGACATTTTTTTGACTTTTTTAAAAACGAAAATCGTGAATAAATTCGCCAGTTTTTCGAATATTTTCGATTTGATTCGTTAAATCTGTAATTGGCTCCATAGAGAATCTGTATAAAAAATATAAAGAAAATTAGAAGACCCTCGCACAGAGGGTTGAAATGTACCAAAAGTGAGGATTAATTCAAAAGCTGAACTTTATCCTACACATTTGTGTGTGGTACTGGGTGAAAGGTAATTAAATTCTACATCACTATTTGCCAAAAACTTTTGTTTTGAGTAAATCACTCTATCGACTGTGAGCTGTCAAAGTCAAATAATTTTACAAAATTTTTCGTGCCGTGCCTAAAACTAAAAATTGAGATATTTTGGGTGCTAATAATTCTTATTAAGCGTTCTAAAAGTAATTTTAATAAAATGGAACCATCAACTTCTGGTATTTGGCTACATAATTGCATTAATGTTTTTTAGATAAATGTTTTGCAAATATTTTTAATATTTTTTTAAAAAGTGCTCCATATTTGGGGTATTTTCGATATATACACAGAGTTTCAACAAATTTCTTGTTGCGATCCAGCAAATTGTATTAAGTGATATTTTAATATAGTATTTTAGCTTATATATTCCATACCAAACTTTTGCAGAGGCACCGCGTTTTTTTACTTATTAAAATTTTTGTGAAAGAACTCCAGTTGCTAAAAAAAAACTGAAAAACATATGAGAAAGGGCATTATCGGAGACCCCTTAGTTAGAGGCGATGCGGGGTGCGTACGTTGAAAAAAAAGTTGGGGATGAAAAAATAATGATAGTTGATCTCACATTTTACCCTCTAGGAGCCAGCATGGAGCGGCAGCAACTGATTTCATTAAAAAAAAAAATGTGTTTGGGGACCACCTTAAGGGTTAGATATATAGAGTAGGTATATTCTAAGAAAATGTTTGGGTTAAAAAAATATTCGACATCTCTAGGGGCACCCTTGGGGCAGTTAGAGCTGTATGAGCAGATTTTATAAAAATGGCATTTTGTATGGGAGCCCCATTATCGAGTGGAGATACGGTATAAGTATGTTCTAAAAAAATGTTGGGGGGTAAAAATTAATGGGGGTCGGTCTTAGTGGATACCACTCTAAGACCCACCATGGGAGTGGTAGGAGCTAATTTCATAAAACAAATTTATAAAAAATAAAAATAAATTTGGTGGGGACCACCTTAAGGGTTAATGATAGAGGCGATACGGGGTGCGTACGTTGAAAAAAAAGTTGGGGATGAAAAAATAATGATAGTTGATCTCACATTTCAACCTTTAGGAGCCAGCATGGAGCGGCAGCAACTGATTTCATTAAAAAAAAATGTGTATTGGGACCACCTTAAGGGTTAGATATACAGGGTAGGTATATTCTAAGAAAATGTTGGGGTTAAAAAAATATTGGGGGTCGGTCACACATTTGCATTTGTAGGGGCACCCTTGGAGCAGTTAGAGCTGTAGGAGCAGATTTTATAAAAATGGCATTTTATATGGGAGCCCCATTATCGAGTGGAGATACGGTATAAGTATGTTCCAAAAAATGTTGGGGGGTAAAAATTAATGGGGGCGGTCTTATTGACTAATACTCTAAGACGCACCCTGGGAGCGGTAGGAGCTGATTTCATAAAATAAATAAAAAATAAAAACAATTGTATGGGGGCCCCCTTAAGGGTTAAAGATAGAGGGTAGGTATATTCAAAGAAAATGTTGGGATTGAAAATATATTTGGGGTCGGTCACACATTTGACATCTAATGGGGCATTATTGGAGCAGATAGAGCGGTAGGAGCCAATTTTTATAAAAATGTTATATCTTCTTTTTTAATAAAAAAATATTTTCTAGAATTTATTTTTTCTGTAAAAGATTTTTTTTTACTAAATAATGTATAGTTAGTCTAAAAAAATATAAATATTTATAATAAAGGGCTTTTCTGAATTAATCCCCAGTTTACATATGTTTCAACCCACTGTGCCTCGATTAGATTTTTTAAAATGACTCGTGGAATGGCCGATATATTTAATGTAGCCATATACCGATAGTTATTGCAAGAATCTGGACCCCCAAAAATGCGAAATTATTGGTTTTTTGACTTTTTGACAGCGAATATCTCAAAAACGGTACGTGCTAGCAAAAATTGGATGGCAGATTTGGATTTAGGAGAGCAAAATCTATAAGAATCCGTTGGATATTTCACTGGTAGTTTTTTGTTGTCGAACAAAGTAATTATTAAGCAATAACTCGAAAACAGGATCAGCTAGGATTTTCGTGTTAACGATTTTTAAATCTCAAAATAAAGAGGAGTTAAATGCTATTTGTGATTTTGTCACAATTTTAACACAACCTAAACTTGCTTGTAGAAGGGTGTGATATAGTTCCTTCATCCCAAATATAAGTAGGGTATAAAAATACAAAAAAAAAAATCTGGAATGGGGGAAGCGTATTAAAAGATTCAATACAGCCAAATACATCATTTGCACTTTTTTCAGTATTTTATATAAAACTCATGTTACTGTACAATTTTATTAATATTTTGTTCACTACACAGAAAATAAAATCGTCAAATTTAAATAAACAAACATAATTTGTTAATCAATCAAACATGATTGTTGCCGCCACTGTCGTCTATTCGTTATTTATTAGTTATCAGTATTATGTTATCTCTAATTGTCAAAAAATTAATTGTCAAGTGATCAAAAAATCCCAAGCTTCGCTTAAGCGCATTTTCTTAAAAAAAGGTCATAGTCCAATTGTTTTTTTACATGATCATACACAGATCTCATTTAACGTTTAATATTATTGATAATTTGTGCGCTTGGATTTTGTACCAAAAAGTTTGTATATTATTACAAGTTTTGTAAAAATTAAACATAAATAAATTCTTTTGTATTATTTAGGTATTTTAACGTGCTAAATATAATCTGATTAAATCTTAAATTTGGAGTTTATATTTGTCGTTTAAAATCCTGCAAAAACCGGGCGCTCGGGCATATTCCCTTAACAAATTTAAAATACTTTTTGAGGTCTAATTGCACAGAAAAAAAAAATTTGTCAATACAATTAATTTCATTGTTAATACAATTAAACATTTAATTGAAACTGAGCCTACATTGGATTTTGTCAATACAACAATGACATTTGTAACTTTTGAAAAAAAAATCAACTTCATTCATTGTTACATTAACAATGACATTAATTGAAAAATTTGTAAAATCTAAAAATAGAATAAAAAATAATCTGAAATCTAAAAATAGAATAAAAAATAATCTGAAAATAGAAAAAAATAAAAAAAAAAAAATGTCTACCGCCATCTGGCATCGAACCCGCAACCTTCGTGCTACGCGTCTAGCACACTACCACTGTGCTATCCTTATACATATTTGTATTTGATTAAACGTCATATTTAAAACAGTCTACAATTAGAATGATAAAAAAAAACTAAAATTGGAAATTAAAAAAAAAAAAGTTCCGCCAACTGGCGGCGAACCCGCAACCTTCATGATTCGAAGCTAGCACACTACCACCGTGCTATTCCTCATGTATATTTAAAGTTGACTAAATGCGTACATAAGGTGTCTGTGATTTCAATACGCACTTTTTGTATTTTTAACAATAATAAAAAATGTGGCATTACACATATTTAAAAATAAATAATAATGTTGCATCACACAAATTAAAAAAAATCTAAAAATAGGATAACAAAAAAATAATCTCAAATAAAAAAAAACAAAAATAAAAAACTGTTCCGCCAACTGGTAGCGAACCCGAAACCTTCATGATTCGAGTTTAGCACACTACCACCGTGCTATCGTCGCATATATTTGTGCTTGATTAAATGAGTTTATAAATTGTTTGTGTTATTAATGTGAATTTTGTGGAATCTTTAACAATGATTTTAATTCATGCGTTTAATTGGAAATAAAACCGGATTTTTGTCACATTAACAATACACATTGTTGATACAATTAAAAACGTTGTTGAACTAGTATTTCGTTGGTAACAATTTGTTTTGTTACTCTTAATTTTACGATATTTTTTTCTGTGTGGATTTATTACAAACAAACTTGTGTTTTATGTGTGTCCATAACTACAAAAACAACACCAAAATTCAACATAACCTCACTACCAGCGTGAAGATTACCGGCAACCGTTCAACTGTATTTACATAAAAGCAACTGAATCCAATTGGCAGCAACCGTAAGTCCCAAAATATGGATAATCCTTTATTTCAGGGTCAACCACCACAACAACACCGTGAACATGCCACAAATCCACCAACAATGGTAAGTTGTTCTATTTGCAACCAACCACTTGATAATCAACACGTATTATGCAATAAATGTCGCAAAATGTACCACCTTGAATGTGCTAAAGTTACCAACATTCAACAGGAGTTTACATGTACAAACTGCTCTCAACAAATTCATAATGCAGATTCGCCTCGATCTGAACGTAGTCACAACAGCAACGTCTCCAATTCATCCATAAATTCAATTGTACGTAGACAAAACCTACAGCTGCAACGTCTCCAAGAAGAACGTCAACTCGCTATAGATCGAGACCGTGAATTTCTTAATAAAAAATATCAATTATTGCAGCAAACAGAAGATGAAATTGATGACACGAACTCTGTCGCTGCTCATTCGGTTGCTGCATGGTTGAACAGTCAACCTGATCATCAAACAGAACATTTGCAAAGTGTGCCATACCAACAACAAAATTTGTCAGAAACCACCTATTTTGGTCTACCGGCTATAAATGATTTGCCCTTAACAACATCTACACGTACAGAAAGTTATAATGTAAATTTTGCCACCGCTGCTAGCGCAAATAATTCAACAACTGTAACCCAATCGATAACCAACAGTATTCCAGCTGATAACTTACAAAATAATTTTCAAAACAAAACACCACATGTGTCTTTAAATTCAACTTTTCATAATAACACAGCAAATTTTATTAATTCTACAGATACAGCATCAAAAACAACTCGAGAACCTAAAAAGCCAACAGCAGCGCAGTCTATTTCTTTTTTGCCACAAAATAACACTTTTATCCCATCATTTTCACAACATCCACGTAGCAGCTTTGATTCAAATATTACATATCAGCAAATACACGCAAGGCAAACTGTTCCCAAAGATTTGCCAACCTTTACTGGAAAGCCAGAGGAATGGCCTCTTTTCACGTCCACCTACGAATGGTCCACAACCGTTTGTGGTATAACTAACCTGACCAACCATCCCGCTTTTGGCGGGATTATCCCGCTTTTTGATGTCTCATCCCGCCTTGAATTTCAATCCCGCTTTTTAAGAAAAAGTCCCGCTTCATCCCGCTTTATCCCGCTTTTTGACATTTTACAATTGAAAGTTCAATTTTTAGTTTATAAAATAAAAATATGAGTAATATTGTTCTGTAAAAATTTAAGCGTTTTTTTCAGTTCTTGAGCATACAAATATGGTAACATTAATGCATTTCTTACCGTGTAAAAGGCACTTTTTGAAGTTTTTTTTTTTGTTGTGTGATGGTAACTCTGTTTTTGGCGTTATTATTGTTTTTCAAAGAAACACGAAAATAATATTCAAAATGTTAAAAAAGAAAAATTTGTGCACGTATAATTCAAAAATAAAAGAAAAATACAAATTTCTTCGTGCTAATGTTGGAGAAAACATTGTATATTGTGAACAATGCAACTCTTCATTCAGCATCGGACATGGTGGGGCTTTTGATGTGGAAAAACATCTTAAAACCGAGAAACATAAGAAGTCTTTGGAAGAAATTGCAGGTAACAAAAAAGTTACGGACTTTTTAAAAAACAATAAAAGTGATTTTAATGCTGCAGCAAAGGAAGGTGTGTGGGCTTACCACCTAGTTAAAGAAAACCACAGTTTCAGGAGCTCCGATTGCGCCTCTAAAATTTTTTCCAACTGTTTTGATATTCCGAAGTTTAATTGTGCCAGAACAAAATGTGAGGCCATAATTAAAAATGTGTTTTGTCCCTACATCTGTGAACAGTTAATAAATGAATTAGGAACATGTAACTTCGTATCAATATCAACTGACGCTTCAAATCACGGAAATGTAAAAATGTTCCCGGTTGTGGTACGATACTTCCATGTTGAGGAAGGAGTTAAGATTCAAATCATTAATATTTCGAACGAATGTGGAGAAACGTCTGATATTATTGTTAAATTGATCAAAAAGGAAATGGATAATTATAAAATTACAAATAAATTGGTTGCATTTTGTGGTGATAATACCAATACAAATTTTGGAGGAAAAAATCGCGCCGGGAAAAATAATGTATTCTCAAAATTAAAGGAATGTTACCCTCACCTTATCGGAATTGGTTGTGCAGCCCATATTGTCCACAACGCTCTTCAGTGTGCCTGTGAGCAGTTACCTTTTGATGTGGAATTGATTGTTGTAAAAATTTACTCCCATTTTTATATATATACTGTCCGAGTGACAACATTAATGGGTTTTTGTGAATCAGTTGATGAAGAGTACAAAAAGCTTTTGGGATATTCGAAAACCCGATTTTTGGCATTGCTGGGTTCTGTGGAATCTATCTTAAATATTTTTGAAGGGCTTAAAAAATACTTTTTAGAAACTCAAAGTAGCCCTAAAATTTTAAAAGATTTTTTTAACGATCCAAGGTCTAAGCTATGGTTAATTTTTGTAAGGGATCAGGTAAGTTCATGTTTTTTTTTAATTTTTAATAAACACATAAATAAATTTTATTTTTTTAGGCTGCAATTTTTAACCGAATAGTCTACAAAATTGAAGGTGATAATGTCACAGCAAATCAGGTTAAAAATAGTGTTGATGAATTAGTAGAATGTTTGAATGAAAGGAAAACAACTGGGTTCTTGTCAATGCCTATGAAAAAGGAAATGGAACATTTAGTTAACAATGGGCATTTGATATCAAAAAATGTTTTATTAGAAACAACAACAATTTTTTACGGTATTTATTTTTACAAAATCATTAAAATAATCTTTTAACAATTTTTATATTTTAGCAACATCAATTGAATATTTAAAAAGTTGGACCAAACAATTTTTACAAGTCTCAAATTTTGATTGGATTTTATTGAAAGAAGTTCCTAAATGGGACGATGTTGAAAATAGTGCCGAAGACCTCTTCAACAAAAATATTCTAAATGATATAGATAATATATTTGATCAGTACAGCTATTTAAAAAAGTATGTAACAGAACAAAAATTAGAAGAATGGAATAAGAAGAAGTTATCTGTGGACATGCGTTGGGTAGAAGTAGTTTCGTATTTCAAGAAAAAAGAAATTCCATTTAACTCCTTTATTAAAATCATAGAATATGCACTTTGTTTGCCCGGCACTTCAGCGTCTGTTGAACGTATATTTTCAATGGTAAATAAAATATGGACTGTAGAAAAAACGCGTTTAAGTATAAGCACTCTAAATGATATAATTAAAGTTAAATACAACTTTAAACTAACATGTCAAGAATTTTTTACCTTTCTTAATTCACAACCTAGGTTATTGTCGGAAATAATTAAAACGGAAAAATATGACTTTAAAAAAAAAGCAAAGTGTATATAATATTAAGTCATTTATTCCCCGTTCTTAATTTATATTTTTTTTATTTATTTTACTGTACCCTTTTATTTTTTTTCAAAAGCTTTAAAAATATTTTTTTGTATTTCGGAAAAAGTCAATTGTATTTCAGATTTTCTATCTGTACTTTAGAAAAAGTAAATTTTTTTTAGGTTAACCAATTGTATTTCAGAAACAATCAATTGTAATTTAGATTTATCCAATGATATTTCAGAAATAGTCAATTTGAATTGCAGAAATAGTCAATTGTATTTCAAAAATTTATATTTTAGACATTTTTAATTTATTTCAGGAAATTCCAAATGTAATATTATTGTTTTGTTTTCTGAAATAGAATAGGAAATTTCTGATATACAATTGAATATTTGTGAAATACAATTGAACAATTTCTGAAATACAATAAACTATTTCTGATTCACAATTGGATAAATCTTAAATATAATTGATAATTTTTTGAAATACAATCGACATTTTCTTAAATACAATTAGATAAATATAAAATACAATAGAATATTCCGGAAATAACTTTGGAAAATCTGAAACACAAATTACATTTTCAGAAAATCTGTTGACATAAATTACAACTCTATCTGAAATACAATTGAAAATGGTGTAGATAAATTTTTGAAAATATTTATTTAAGTTTTTTTAAACTCTTTCAAAAAAAAACATGCTCTTTTGAATTACTTTTTTTTAAGCACAGATCCAAAAAGTAAATAATTTATCTAATGTATTTTTACAGAATACAAAAGATTTTTTTTAAATAAATCAGAATAAAATTCTGATCCCTTTTAAAATAACTTTTCTAACGATGCTATGTAAATTAATTTTTGAATTTTATAATACTAAGTTGAATACAGATGAGATTCAATTGCCGATATTCTCTTTTTAAAAGTATAAGTGAAGTAAAAAATACATATATTACATTAAAAAAATCAAAATAAAATTTTGATCTCATTATTTTAATATTTTTATTTTTTATAAACAAATCTATGTGATTTAATTCCTACTGAAGTACAAAAATATTTTATGTAAATGTTTTTTTTTATTATTTTTTTTATTTTAATAAATGAATTTTGTATGCTTTATTTAACTTTGTGTTTACATATTTATTTTATTTTAATTTTTATACCCTCCACTTAGTGATAGAGGGTATATATAAGTTTGTCATTCCGTTTGTAACTCATCGAAATATCGGTCTGGGACCCCATAAAGTATATATATTCATGATGCCCGATCGATTTTAAGACATTCTAGCGATGTCCGTCTGTCCGTCTGTCCGTCTGTCCGTCTGTCCGTCTGTCCGTCTGTCTGTTGAAAATGCTGTAGCGGACAAAATATTTCACAGAGATGACTGAAACTTAACATATTTATTGGAAGTTCTCCCGAGAAGTTTGGTATTGCATTTGAGCGAAATCGGCCCAGCCGATCAAAAGTTATGAGTGAAAGTTTAACGACACCTCTAAAACTTTGAAAATACAAATTGCGTTTACAGAGCTTCTGCTTTACAGATTCAAATGAAATTTGGTACAGAATAATATTATACCATGTACAATGTCTGTGTAAAATTTTGGAAGAATTGGACAAAGGGGTGTGGCACCTCCCACATTAGCCTAGCATGCAAAATGCTATAACTCGGCTTCTGTTAAACAGATTCATATGAAATTTGGTATAAAATTTTATTTTAGGATGTCTGATCTCTATGTAAAATTTGGGCGGAATAGATAAAAGGGGTGTGACACCCCCCATACAAACCTAGCATGTAAAATACTATAACTCGGCTTCTGATTAACGTATCTTAACAAATTTTAACATGGAGTGTAAATATGGTCTTTGTGGCCTATATAGAAAATATGAGCAAATTTGGAGCAAAATTGGCACATTTAGAAGATGATTTATCTTGGCCTTTAATAAACATATTTAAATACATTTGAAAAATGTTGTTAATATTTTATGTTTCAAGAGTTATTACTCCAGTTTACCTAAATGCTTTTTTTTTATTTATCTGTTTTGGTTCTCGTTCTTTTAACATACCCGCTAAATTGTTAAACATTAAATCAGTCTGTGGTATGATGGCTAGAGTGTTAGTTTTTCATACATGGAGTCCCCGGTTCGAGTCATGGTAGGACTCAAAATATATTTTTTTTTTTTTGTTTGTTAATATTGTTTATCATTATAATTTTTTTTTAAATCACCTAAATCTATACCCTTCATTATATTTATCGAGTCATTGATTTTTCTCAGTTTTTGCAAATATACAAATGTGCTGTTAATTATTAATTAAATGTCGTTTAGTTTTTCTTTTAAAGCGAAATTGAATTTTGGTGGAAAAAATATGGTATATTCAAAAAAACTTCTTTTACACACAGCAGTAAAGGGGTTTGTTGTAATTTGCTCGGTTTTGTTTATCTTTTTTAAGATAGTCGTTAAATTGCTAACACATTCAGAAACGGTCTGTGGTATGATGGCTGCACTTCTGGCTTATCATTCATATGGTCGCAGGTTTGAGTCATGGTCGGGACGAAGTTTTTTTTTTTTATTTTTTTTATACCCTCCACTTAGTGATAGAGGGTATATATAAGTTTGTCATTCCGTTTGTAACTCATCGAAATATCGGTCTGGGACCCCATAAAGTATATATATTCATGATGCCCGATCGATTTTAAGACATTCTAGCGATGTCCGTCTGTCCGTCTGTCCGTCTGTCCGTCTGTCCGTCTGTCCGTCTGTCTGTCTGTTGAAAATGCTGTAGCGGACAAAATATTACACAGAGATGACTGAAACTTAACATATTTATTGGAAGTTCTCCCGAGAAGTTTGGTATTGCATTTGAGCGAAATCGGCCCAGCCGATCAAAAGTTATGAGTGAAAGTTTAACGACACCTCTAAAACTTTGAAAATACAAAATGCGTTTACAGAGCTTCTGCCTTACAGATTCAAATGAAATTTGGTACAGAATAATATTATACCATGTACAATGTCTGTGTAAAATTTTGGAAGAATTGGACAAAGGGGTGTGGCACCTCCCACATTAGCCTAGCATGCAAAATGCTATAACTCGGCTTCTGTTAAACAGATTCATATGAAATTTGGTATAAAATTTTATTTTAGGATGTCTGATCTCTATGTAAAATTTGGGCGGAATAGATAAAAGGGGTGTGACACCCCCCATACAAACCTAGCATGTAAAATACTATAACTCGGCTTCTGATTAACGTATCTTAACAAATTTTAACATGGAGTGTAAATATGGTCTTTGTGGCCTATATAGAAAATATGAGCAAATTTGGAGCAAAATTGGCACATTTAGAAGATGATTTATCTTGGCCTTTAATAAACATATTTAAATACATTTGAAAAATGTTGTTAATATTTTATTTTTTAAGAGTTATTACTCCAGTTTACTTAAATGCTTTTTTTTATTTATCTGTTTTGGTTCTCGTTCTTTTAACATACCCGCTAAATTGTTAAACATTAAATCAGTCTGTGGTATGATGGCTAGAGTGTTAGTTTTTCATACATGTAGTCCCCGGTTCGAGTCAATGTAGGACTCAAGATTTTTTTTTTTGTTTGTTAATATTGTTTATCATTAAATTTTTTTTAAATCACCTAAATCTATACCCTTCATTATATTTATCGAGTCATTGATTTTTCTCAGTTTTTGCAAATATACAAATGTGCTGTTAATTATTAATTAAATGTCGTTTAGTTTTTCTTTTAAAGCGAAATTGAATTTTGGTGGAAAAAATATGGTATATTCAAAAAAACTTCTTTTACACACAGCAGTAAAGGGGTTTGTTGTAATTTGCTCGGTTTTGTTTATCTCTTTTAAGATAGTCGTTAAATTGCTAACACATTCAGAAACAGTCTGTGGTATGATGACTGCACTTCTGGCTTATCATTCATATGGTCGCAGGTTTGAGTCATGGTCGGGATGAAGTTTTTTTTTTTATTTTTTTTTTATTTAGCTTAATATTGTTTAAAAAATTACAATTCATTTAAATCACCCTAATAATTTATATTCGGTCTAACAATCAAAAGCTTGTATTCTTTGTCATTGGGTAAATGAAATAATTTTTGGAAAAAAATTGTATATTCTACATTTTTTTTTATACCATCCACTCTTTATTTGTGTTTTGATTGTTTTTTTTGATAATTTCTTGGATAAGATCAATATCAAACACATTCAATATATTTATATTTTGCGTCCAATTCTTACAAACGGACAGACGATTTTGCCTATTGACGATTTCTGGCAACACTGTTAGTAACGGTTAATTTTGTTAGCTTATAGTATGATCCCTATAAAAAACTAGGAATATATTTTTAAACCTACCACTGGGTATACCTACCACTGGGTATACTTACCACTGGGTATACCTACCACTGGGTTAGTTATTTTAAGCATTGCTGTGTTATAATCAAACAAAACTGCGAATTTGACATGCATTCTTAATGCTGCCGGTGGTCTAAATGTAGTGTCGTCGGATATTAATTTGGGGGCACCAGCTTCGTCTCCCGGTTTGGCCGAGAGTATATTTTTTTTTTTTTTTTCATTCGTGGCTTTTTTTAATTTTACCATTAATAAGTTTTTATTTTGAGTTACTTGATTTTTTTAATTTAAAAATTTGAAATAAAATAAGTTAATTAATTTTTTTTTTTTAAATTAATTTTTATTTATTAAGAATAAAATGTTTTAAATATTTTTGTTGGTTATTGACAATCGTTACTTACTAACATAGTACAATTTCTTCGTCTTTCTAATTCACATTGTGGATAGAGTCGAATATGTATTAATGTTTTAGTTTGTGCACAAACGATTTGTCATTAGACTCGTTTGCTACTTTGTAGTATATCGTTTCTATTTTTGCTAAATAATCTTGACAATGGAATCTTGACAAATTCCGAAACACGTGTCAATTAAGTCTTGCAAAAATGACCAACATAAATAAATTTAAAACAAAAAATAATTTTCTTGAAAATTATGCTATGAGAATATCATGGTTTTAATTAGTAAAGAAAATAATGACCTCGAGCCAGAATAAACATCCTCACAAAATATAATATTTTAAAGTTCGAATAAAACAATTTTTATTTATTAATAAAAATTAATCAGAATTTGAACATAATGGTTGGCACGCCATAGTGATGAATAAGCCCTAATAATGGTATAATTTCATGCACAACAACAAAAAACATATTGTTGTAGTCCAATGGACTATCGTATGTAAAATGTTTTAAATATTTTTGTTGGTTATTGACAATCGTTACTTACTAACATAGTACAATTTCTTCGTCTTTCTAATTCACATTGTGGATAGAGTCGAATATGTATTAATGTTTTAGTTTGTGCACAAACGATTTGTCATTAGACTCGTTTGCTACTTTGTAGTATATCGTTTCTATTTTTGCTAAATAATCTTGACAATGGAATCTTGACAAATTCCGAAACACGTGTCGATTAAGTCTTGCAAAAATGACCAACATAAATAAATTTAAAACAAAAAATAATTTTCTTGAAAATTATGCTATGAGAATATCATGGTTTTAATTAGTAAAGAAAATAATGACCTCGAGCCAGAATAAACATCCTCACAAAATATATTAAGAATAAATTTTATAAATATTATTTTTACAAATCAAATCGATTTCAGTATTTTATGTATGCCAATTGTGGGAAAACGTCAAAAATATTGTGCATAATATTGCGTCGTCTGTAGGTACCTTAATAAGCTAATTTTATCAATATTTCATCGAAAATGTGTAATATTTTACAAAACTATTCCAAACGATGCTAAATTAAATTGAGAAATTAATGGAAGTTAACATTTCGTTTCGTTTTTTTTTTGTTTTGATGAATGTTAACAAATTGGAGCGGAAAGCGTTTTTCCGCAATTGTCCTAATAAAAATGGAATTGAATTAAAAACTTAAAAATTGCCTTGTCTTCTCCCTCCTTTTTACCCCCTAAATATGAATTTGGGCCGCTAAAAAAATATGTGTCCCTTTATTTTTTCTGATCTACAAAATAAAACCAATTCCATAAAGATCCGCGGGTGACAATAGGGAGACGTTTTAATTAATAGTTAAAAACAACAACGTAGACGTCTAAACAACAACAAATGTAGTTGTTTTAACTGTCTTTTGTAGTGGAATCTACCGTTATAATTTTTTGAGTGTAGCAATTTTGATATACATATTCATATAAATTTAAAAAAAAAAACACGCTATTTTAACAGAAACGGTGTTTACAGATTTTCCAGCCCTGGTAATGGACAAAAAAAATATTTTCTAAACACCATAGACACAGACTAGACAGTAGAGTTGTAAAACAAAAATGGGTAAAAACTTAGCGATTTTAGAAGATACAGATCGGTTTTTAGCTGGTTTAAAGCATGGCAACACTTTCTACTAGTTAGAATTGAGTAAAACAATAAAAGCCGTTCTACCTTTTTTTTCGTATGGCGTGTTATATTGGTTTTCTCTCTCTAACCTAATTAGTAGAATAATTTTAAAAAAATAACCATATGGTTAAAGACTACTTTTTTGACACTTGTTATAATTGTCGAGTCTGTATTAATCTGTGCCATTGATATTAAATTTTTAAAGAACGTGCATTAGAAAATCGTATTAATTTATAAATACTGGGATACAGATGGAGGGTATTTAAAATTCGGCACGGCCGAATTTAACTTTTTTACTTGTTTTATTATATAATCATAAAATCCCGCTTTTTAGCCCAAAATCCCGCTTTTTCAACCTTTCTATCCCGCTTTTCAGTCAAAAACAGTTGGTCAGGTTAGGTATAACAGATGCCGAAAACTTAGTTCGTCTTCAAAAAGCATTGTGTGGAGACAGGGCCGGGTTAAGGTATGGCGGGGCCCTGGGCACACAAGAATTTGGGGCCCCCAGGAAAGTTAAAAGTTACAACACAAGAAAAAAAATTGTTCTGTTTTTGTTTTAAGAATTAGGACCTACAAAAAATTAAAAAATATTTAATATTTTCTACAAGAAAAGGGTCCCAGGAGCAGAACAACAAAGGTCTCAGAATCTGAGACTTTTTCTAGAGTAAAAAGGTTTCAGAATCTGAGACTTTTTTATAGGAAAAATCTGAGATTTCTCAGAGTTTTTCTATAAGAAAACGATCTCATAATCTAATACTCTTTCTACAGGAAAAATGTATCAGAATCAAGGACTCTTTCTATATGAAAAAGGTCTCAGAATCTGAGACTTTTCTTATAACCTAAGACTTTTTCTATGGTAAAAAGGTTTCAAACTCAGAGACTTTTTCTTAAGGAAAAAGATCTCAGATTCAAAGACTCTATTTATAGATAAATGGTCACAGAATCTGTGATTTTTTATTAAGGAAAAATGTCTTAGAATCTGAGACTTTTTCTATAGGAAAATGGTATTTTTCTATGAGAAAAGGTTCTCAGATTCTAAAAATTTGATTTTTTTTCTATAAGAAAAAGATCTAAATTTGAAACTTTTTCTATACGAAAAATGTCTCAGAACCTGAGACTTTTTCTATACGACAAATGTCTCAGAACCTGAGACCATTTATGCAGGCAAATGAGTTTAGGAACTTCTGCCATAGAAATTTAAACTTTTTTCGAATCTGAAATTCTATACGAAAATTTTAAATTAAGTTTTAAAAACAACTCGTTTATTCTCTTAAAAACAGCAGTATAAAGGGAAAAATTATCATGAAAAATTAACATACGTTTTTGGCCTTTCGGGGCCCCCGTAGGGTCGGGGCCCTGGGCACGTGCCCAGTGTGCCCTAATGGTTAAACCGGTACTGTGTGGAGATGCTCTGCAATCAGTTCAACACTTATTAATTCATCCCTCTTGCGTTCCAACTGTATATTCCACATTAAAACTCCTGTACGGGCAGCCAGAAAAAGTTTTGCATTCTATAAAAATGAATATTAGAAATTTACCAGCAATAAATCCAAATAAACTGGAAACTATTACCTCCTTTGCTGTGCAAGTTAAAGGCCTTCGAGCTACAATAGAAGCCTGTGGCCTCTTTGACGAATTAAATAATTCATCTTTATTACAAGAATTAGTTTCTAAATTGCCTTCTTATTTCCAAATAGATTGGGGTAAATATAAAATGAAAATGATAAACGAAAAGAAAAAAGTAAACTTGTCAATTTTTTCTGATTGGATTTTTGACATTGGTGTTTCTGCTAGCAGTGTGAACATTGAGAGTAATTTAAGCTCTGCAGCAGAACAACACTCACGCAGTAAGCAGAAAAATGATTTTATACATACACACACAGAACAAAATGCAAGAAAATGTGTGGTATGTGACACGGTTGGGAAATGTGGCACAATAGTGCCATTTTTGGCACTATTCAATGTTCAGTGGCACCATAAAAAACTGTTTTGGCCCTTTTTCATTCTCACCTAATATTGGTAAATTTTTTTTTTAAATAAATTAAAAAAATTTGTTTTAGGAAAATTGAATGAGTTTCCAAAAGTCAAAAAGTACCACATTTCCCCCACAGAATCCTACTTTTTATTTTTCTTTAACCCTTTAACGACCACTTGCGAGTATACTTGATTGAGGGTTTTAGCGATTAATTTTTTTCCGGTAAAAGATAAGTTCCAAAATAGGAATTGTGAAAAGTGTTAGTAAGAAGTGTTCAAAAAGTCTCTCATTAGATCCCCTTACCCACTCTAAGTCCGCAAAGATTGTAAACTAAAATTGATACCTAGGGACAAAAGGATCATTACTTGTCAAGAGAAATTTAGCTCAAGAAGCGGGTTAAGAGATCCGATATTTTAAAGAATAACAATTTTTGAATAGATCTTAATAACAACAGCGAAATAAAAAGAAAAACAAAATCGCTTTGGCCAAAAATGTATGGTAAAATTTGTTTGGCCCTTTCAATCCATTTTGGCCCTTTTTAGACTTCAACTTGGCACTAATCAAAAATTCTCAAATACCAACACTGGTATGTGATGGTAATTGCAGTAATGTTCCAAATTGTCAAAAATTTAAGTCAGCTGATCGAACAGAGAGATGGAATATTGTGAGAGAATGTAAACTCTGTAAACAATGTCTTCGTAAACATTTTGGCATATGCAACAGCAACAACGTGTGTGGTATTGAAGGTTGTTTATTTAAACATCATTCCCTCTTACACAAAATACAAACTACAGAAGTTGCAGACCAAAGAAAAACGTCAACTTTAACAGAATCTAATAAGAATTCAAATGGAGATAATCAAACACACAGCTGTAATGCGCACAGTGTTCCGGCTTATAACAATTTGTTTAAAATTATTCCTATAACGATTTATGGAAATAAAAATACGTTTTTAAATACTTTTGCGTTTATTGATGAGGGATCTTCAACGAGTTTAGTTGATGAACAAATTACTAATGAGTTAAATCTTACAGGTGTTGCAGAGCCGTTATGTCTTAAATGGACTGGAAATGTAGAACGTAATGAAGAAAAATCTCGTAGGCTTTGTATTACTGTGTCTGGCCCCAATAAGAAAACATTTACTGCTGACGTTCGTACAGTAAAATATTTATCATTGCCAAAGCAAACAATGGATATTCAGGAACTAATAAGACATTTTCCATATTTAAAAGGTCTGCCACTTCAAGGTTATATTGATGCAGTTCCTCGAGTACTTATTGGTTTAAATAATTCTAGATTGTGTGTTTCTAAACGTACTAGGGAAGGTAAAATTAATGAACCTGTTGCAGTTTGTACTCGCCTTGGTTGGCTGCTATATGGTTCCTTGAAATTAAATGCACCTACAGAGCATCATCATTTTCACGTATGTGAATGCAACGTTGAATATGATCACAAGTTAAACAATTTAATTAAAAATTTCTACTGTTTAGAAACTTCTGGTATAAATAATACAACAACTATTATGAGTAATGAGGATGAAAAATCTGTGTCAATTTTAGAAAAATATACAAATCAACGGTCAGATGGCCATTACGAAACTTCGTTATTGTGGCGTAATGAAGACGTAAAGTTACCCGAGAGCTATGAAATGGCTAAGAAGAGATATTTATGTTTAGAAAAACGACTAAAGCATGATACAAATTTAAATAATATTTTTAATACAACAATATTAGAATATCTTGCTAAAGGCTATATTACAAAAATTGATAATCAAAATAATCAGACGAATACAGCAGAAAAGATTTGGTATTTACCGATTTTTCCCGTTTTTAACAAAAATAAACCTGGAAAGTCCAGAATTGTTTGGGATGCTGCTGCAAAGTCAAATGGAGTATCTCTCAATTCTATGCTTATGAAGGGACCCGATTTGTTATCATCATTACCTTCTATTCTCTTTCGCTTTCGCCAGAAGTCAATTGCTATATGTGGAGATATTGAACAGATGTTCCACCAAATATTTATTAGGGAAGAAGATCGTAATGTTCAAAGGTTTCTATGGCGTAATGATGACAACAATGTGGAACCCGACGTTTATGTTATGAATGTAATGATATTTGGAGCTTCATGTGCACCATGCATATCACAGTATATAAAAAATATAAACGCGTCTAAATTTGAGCCCAAATACCCTGTTGCAGCTGCCGCTATAAAACAAAACCATTATGTTGACGATTATTTAGATTCCGTAGATACTGTTGAAGAAGCTATCAGCTTAGCTTCAGATGTCAAATATATACACTCTAACGCCGGGTTCAATATCAGAAATTGGTTATGTAATGAGAAAGATGTTTTAGTATCATTTTGTGAAAAAGAGGATCATCAACAAAAAAGTCTTAACTTGGGTGGTGAATTGGATGCAGATAAGGTTCTTGGGATATTTTGGAAATCGACGGATGATTCTATAACCTTTAAATTATCATCGCATATACTCCAGAGTGACATATTTCTGGGAAATAAAATACCTACAAAGCGAGAACTCTTAAGAATTTTGATGACTGTTTACGACCCCTTAGGACTTATTGGTCATTACCTTATGTACTTAAAAATTATTTTACAGGAAGTGTGGAGAACTGGCGTAGGATGGGATGAAGAAATTGAGCCCCCTCAAATAGCTAAATGGACAAAATGGTTGTCATTTCTACCAGAAATTCAGAACCTTAGAATACCTCGCTGCTACCTTCAAACTTTTCAGAATTATAACAGTTTAGATGTACAACTGCATACATTTGCTGATGCCAGTGAAAATGGTTATGCCGCTGTGTCGTATTTCAGAATTTCGGATGGTATTAATGTGGTAGTTTCTTTGGTCGGCTCTAAAACAAGAGTTGCACCCTTAAAATTAACATCGATTCCTCGCTTGGAATTAATGGCAGCCTTAATTGCATCTCGATTTTCTAAGAGTGTTGCTGATAGTGTTACAATAAAAGTAAGCAAAAAAGTCTTTTGGTCAGACTCTAAAACAGTCATAAGCTGGCTCAGGTCAGATCACAGAAGGTACCATCAATTTGTGGCATTCCGGGTTAGTGAAATTCTAGATACTACCGAGTTGGATGAATGGCGCTGGATTTCCGGTAAATTAAATATTGCTGATGAGGCGACTAAATGGTCAAAGAGTGGTCCGGATTTATCAAATAGCAGCCGATGGCTTAATGGCCCAACATTTTTAATGCAAGCGCAAAGTACATGGCCTACAGAAGATGGGTTAGAAACAAGTACAAATTGTGAACTGCGCAACCACATACTTTTTGTTGAAAGTTACGATTATCTGGTAAATGTAAAACGATTTTCACGATGGTGTAGAGCCCTTAGATCAGTTGCTTATGTAGTACATTTTTGTAATTTAATTAAAAATGGTATAAAGAAAAGCAGAGGTTATTTATCCCTAGATGAACTGAAGAAGGCAGAAATCATTCTTATAAAGCAAGCTCAAAGAGAGTCGTATTTAAATGAAATTATTGCTCTCGAAAATGGTGATAAAGTTTATAAAACCAGTTCCATTTACAAATTAAATGTTTACTTAGAAGAAGATGGAGTTTTACGTGTTGATGGTCGAATTGATAAAGCCTTTGTTCCAGATGAATTCAAACATCCTGCAATTATGCCAAAAGAAAGCTACACAACGACGCTTTTGATAATGCATTTTCACTCTCAATATCATCATTTGAACCACGAAACTGCTATAAATGAAATTCGGCAAAAATTTTATATTCCACGACTAAGAACCATATTTAAAAAAGTAATACGTAAATGCCAGATGTGTAAAGTTAAAAAAGCTTTGCCAAGCTATCCACAAATGGCAAAGCTTCCACGGGCACGCTTATCGGCATTTGTATCACCATTTACGTTTACTGGTCTCGACTTTTTCGGCCCAATTTTGGTTATAGTCAATCGACATAAGGAAAAAAGATACGGTGCCTTATTTACATGTTTAACAATTCGGGCCGTTCACGTTGAGATTGTACATTCGTTAAATACTAGTTCATGTATTATGGCAATTCGTAACTTTATAGCTAGACGTGGTACTCCAAGGGAATTTTTCAGCGACAACGGAACTAACTTTGTTGGAGCCGAACGTGAGTTAAGGGAAGCAATAAAAGAGGTTGATTCTAACCAATTTGTTCGCCATTTTACTACTGCTACTACAAAATGGAATTTCAACCCACCTGCTGCCCCTCATATGGGCGGTGTATGGGAACGTATGGTACGTTCTGTAAAAACAGTTTTATACAAAATTATGCCTTCAAGGTCGCCTAACGATGAAACACTTCGTAGCATGATGGCAGAAGTAGAAAATATTATAAATTCTCGTCCTTTAACCTATGTACCGATAGACGACGAGAGTCAAGAAGCACTTACGCCAAATCATTGGCTTCTAGGATGTTCAAATGGCATGAAGCCGCTAGCGGACTATGATGATAGCGCAGTCGTTCTTAAAAACAGTTGGTTATGTTCTCAGCAATACGCACAACAGTTTTGGAGAAGGTGGTTGACTGAGTATTTGCCTTCGCTTACTTGTAGATCCAAATGGTTCGAGAAATCTAAGCCGTTGAGTGTTGGTGATTTGGTGGTGGTGGTTGACCCTTCGAGTCCACGTAATGTGTGGCCTAGAGGCAAGGTAACGGAAACTAAAGTTGCTGATGACGGTCAAGTTCGAAGTGCTAAAATTATGACGAAATGTGGTTTGTTAGAAAGGCCGGTTGCCAAACTAGCGGTAATCGACGTGGCTCAAGATGAGGAGTAGGGCAGCGAAGATCCCTTCTTGCCATACTGTGGGGGAGTGTTGCCGCCACTGTCGTCTATTCGTTATTTATTAGTTATCAGTATTATGTTATCTCTAATTGTCAAAAAATTAATTGTCAAGTGATCAAAAAATCCCAAGCTTCGCTTAAGCGCATTTTCTTAAAAAAAGGTCATAGTCCAATTGTTTTTTTACATGATCATACACAGATCTCATTTAACGTTTAATATTATTGATAATTTGTGCGCTTGGATTTTGTACCAAAAAGTTTGTATATTATTACAAGTTTTGTAAAAATTAAACATAAATAAATTCTTTTGTATTATTTAGGTATTTTAACGTGCTAAATATAATCTGATTAAATCTTAAATTTGGAGTTTATATTTGTCGTTTAAAATCCTGCAAAAACCGGGCGCTCGGGCATATTCCCTTAACAATGATATTAACCAAACATTTAGTAAAAACGGCCGCCTGGCCTGTTAGTCCATTATACAAAACTTCGATTTTATTTTCAACAAACTTAGTCAAGTAATTTTATTTCAAAATTATTTTATCATGTCAACAAATAGTGTTTGCTAAATTTCTTTGTTGAAAAAAATTTCATTTGTCAGATCAACAAATTGTGTTTGTTGAAAAAAAAATAAGATTTTTTACTTCTGTAAGGTAAACAAATTGTGTTTGTTGAATTTCTTTGTTAAAAAAAATATTTATTTTTTCAACATTAAAATTTACAAACGTTTGTTGATATAACAAATTTACGTATAGAAGCACTTTCAGTGAAAAAATTAATTGTATTCACAAATATGGGGGTCAATATAACAATTCGTTTTTTTCTGTGTATAATATTGTTTATTTAATATTGTACCTCAAAGTTCCAGTTCATAATACTCTTTACCGGTTCTTATTAAAAACCGCAAAAATCTAAGATATACCCTTTCTTCTATAACTTATACAAGTAGAGAATGTAACTACTGTTTTTTTCCTCTTCTCATTAAATTTTTTTTCGTTACTATGATTGATGGTATCAAATTTCAAAGATGTTCAATATAAAAAAAGAATTACTTACAATTAATTTTTAAAAGAAATCTTATAAAAAAAAGAATCTTAGAAATTAATAGGAGTTGACAATTTCAGTTCACATAGATAATGAATGAATTTATTCAATCGTAATCTGTTTACAAACATGTTAGGTTGGTAGTTTTGAAATTTCAGCATCTTACGACTAATCGGATACTGGTAAATGAGTGAATTTGTGAGATTATACAATAGATGTTACCTTCTCTTTACTAACAAAGCACAAGTACTCAGTTATTGCTCCTATGAAAAGAGATTTAAATATAAGTTGTTTTCTCCGAAGTCGACATAGTCTGTTTTATAAAGATTTTTTCTGTTATACTTTATGAGTGATCTCAATTTTTGCCCGTTTTCTATCTTATAGAGCTCCGTTATTGCTCATATGAAAAGAGATTAAAACATTAGTATCTTTCTCCGAATTCGGCATAGTCTGTTTTATATAGATTCTTTTTCTGTGGTAAATTATGAGTGATCTCAATTTTTTGCCTTTTTCAATCTTAAACAAGTTACTCAACTCAATATTTATTTTTTTTACAAAGCAGTGTCTCATAATATCAATCAAATTATTTAGTTTAAGTTCAAATTAAAAACAAATAAAGGCTTGTCTTTCACACTTAAAAAAATGGTTATCTCTTGTTAGCCTTTAAAACACAAATAGTACAAACAATATTATTCTATTTAAGAATTAAAGCATAAATGAATCATGCCACAAGCCAAAATCACAATTTGTAATGCTAATTTTTATAGTTTTAAATTGGAAACTTAATTGTATATGAAATTTACAATTTCAAGTTAAGGATTAGTTAACCTCTCGTTAAATCAACATTCAACGTATAATTTTTCAATGTTTAAAAACGCCTTTTTTTAAAGAATATTACAACGTTTATATTATAATATTTATGCAAAATTTTGTTAAATTGAACTGTTTTTTATTTAAATAAAATTATGTTCATTGTAGTTGTATTTTGTATGGATATAAATTTTTTTCCGGAATGACAGATATAAAGGTTTCATACCACACTCAAAGAAAAAGGGTCTTTATGTTGATGAAAAGTTACATCAATAAATTTTACAAACTTTTCTTATCATTTTACAAGGTTTTTTTTGAGTGTATAACTTCGTTTTAAAATTTTTTTAAATGCACAACTTTTTTATCGTAAATATTTTCGAAGTTTTTTGTATAAAATTTTACATGACTCTCATTTTTTTTAAACTTTCAAAGATTTTTTCCAGGGGCAACTTTTTTTATCACGAATATTTTCTAAGTGTTTTATACAAAATTTTATATGACTCCAAATTTGAAAATTTGTCTAAGTTTTTTTAAAGGACAATTTTTTAATTTTTTATTTAAAACTTAAGAACAAACATCTGATTTATAAAATTGTATAAAATTTAATATAAATAATATAATTCAATAATTGTTTTAAAAATAAAATACTTTTTTAAGAAAAAATTGTACTTTTTAAGAAAAAATAGTACTTTTTTGAAAAAAATAGAAAAATACTTCTTTAGAAAAAAAGTAGTAAAAAAATTACTTTTTTAAAAAAGGATTTTTTAATTCGTTTTTTCTAAAAAGTACTTTTTTGTCTAAAAAATATTTTTTTTTGTCAAAAAAGTACTTTTTTTGTCAAAAAAGTTAATTTTTTTCTAAAAAGTATATTTTTTTCTAAAAAGTACTTTTTTCCAAAAAAAGTAGGTACTTTTTTTCTAAAAAAGTACTATATTTTAATAATAATACTTTTTATAAAAAAGTAAAATTTTTTCTTAATATGTAAGTCCTTTTTTCTGAAAAATTACGTTGTTTTTCTAAAAGGTGCTATAGTACTTTTCTAAAAAAGTACTATTTTACCAAAAAAGTGCGCTTTTTTTCTAGTGTGTTTATACTTTTTTCTATTTTTTCTAAAAAATTAATTTTTTATATTTTTTTTAACTACTTTTTTCTATTTTTTCTAAAAAAGTACTATCTTTTTTAAAAAAGTACTATTTTTTTAAGAAAGTACTATTTTTTCTAACAAAGTACTATTTTTTCTAAAATTTAATATTTAGCACCCATGGGTTCTGGGTACCCAGTTCTAAAATTTAGTACCAACACAATAACATGCCAGATAACAAAGTAGTTATTTAAAATTTGTTTACTTATCAAAAATATGTTATGGCGACTTTGTTTACTTTATATATTTAACCTTACATATGTCAACCGCGAATTTAATAATGTTTTGGCGGTTGATTTTAACAAATCAATTTTTAGACTTTATTTACTTCTACAAATGGGTGCGACAAAATTGTATGTACGACAACAAAACTGCGATTTAATTTATTTTAATGTAGGGAGAAACCATATTCTTAACAATAACATAGACAGGAGAATATTCCCAGTTACTGAGACATTTTTCCGTAAAGAAAAGTTTTAAGATTCAGAGAAATTTTTCTGTATAGAAAAATTCTCAGATTTGAAGACATTTTTCAGTTTTCAGATTCTGAGACATTTTTTTATGTAGAAAAATTCTCAACTTCTGAGACATTTTTCCGTATAGAAAAGTTTTCAGATTCTGAGACATTTTTCTGTATAGAAAAATTTTCTATACAGACCCAAATTCATATTTAGGGGGTAAAAAGGAGGGGGAAGGACAAGGCCATTTTTCAGTTTTTTCGTTTATTTCCTATATTATGCAAAGAAACCTAGTCATGTTACATACCAAATGAAAGGTTTTTGGAAAACTTATCTACGTGTGCTAAGAACGTGTCCAAACATGCACAACTTTTCGTCATATTAAGTAAAATACCAAAATTTTAGGACATTTTTGTTAATAAGTCGAAAAATATTAACTTTTTTGGCCCGTTGTTAGCACCACGAGATAGGTATTTTAAATACCTTTAATCTGATACCACACATGCCTAAAATATTTTATTTAAATATGCGTAAATCGTAAAAAACTGAAAAGGTCAATTTCCCCCCATACAAATCGACCACCCCTAAAAATGAGTTTTGGGCCGCTAAAAAAAAATACGTGTCGCATTAATTTTCGTTCTTAACAACATATCCAAATTTCATGATAATCGGAGGGTGAAACCAGGGAGACTTCCCTTGTAAGACATTTTTTTCCGTATAGAAAGTTCTCAGATTCCGACACATTTGCTCCGTATAAAATTCTTTATTCCAAAACATTTTATCCATATAAAAAATTCCTAGATTCCAAAACACTTTTTTCCGTATAGAAAAATTTTCAGATTCTAAGACATTTGTCCGTATAGAAAAATTCTCAGATTTTAAGACATTTTTCCATATTGAAAAATTCTCCGATTCTGAGAAATTTTTTTCGTATAGAAAAATTATCAGATTCCGAAATCTTTTTTTAATAGAAAAATTTTTAAATTCTGAGACATTTTTTCTGTATAGAAATATTTTCAGATTCTAAAATTTTTTTCAAATGGAAAAATTCTCAGATTCTGAGACAGTTTTCTTTATAAAAAAAATATTGAGATTCTGTGGCATTTTTTTGTATAAAAATTTATTGTCAATTTATAACATGACTCCTTTGGATTCGTTGACAGTGCTTCTATCAAAGTTGTGTATATGAAACCTTTTTAAAAAATATCTGCATTTCCAGTTTAAGCTGAATCAATCCTAATCTTAAGTTATGTGAAAAGCAAAAAATTATTAAAAAAACAAGATTTTCTTTTAAACAAGATGCTCTAGAAAAGAATTTTAATTTATTAATAATGAACATTATTTTAGAATTGTGTCATAACTTGTCTGACAACAGCAATAGTTAATAATGTTGTAGTCGTAAAATATGTTTTGAAGATGCAGCAGCAGCAGTAAACAGCTTTAACATAGATTTCATACATCTTATGAAAGTTCCTACTAGTTAGTGTAGTGATGATCTTAATTAATATGAGTCGAGCACAAGTACTTCAAATGAGATTAATGAAAATAAAACATGCACTTCATTTATAATATAAAAAAAACAGTTTAATAAATGAACCAATTTTTTTGCATTTTTTGCTATTCAAATATGAATTTCTTTTTTTTCAGATACTAAATCATTAAAAGGAAATTTTTGAAGACAATAAAAACAAGTAAGAGTGTTTAATTCGGCTGTGCCGAATCTTTTATACCCTCCAACATGCAAAAAAATAAATTGCAGGGGCGTTTTCTTTTTTTTTTCGGGGGGGGGGGGGGGTCGGTAGTGGTAATTGGGGGAAATTTCCTCTCGAATATGTGTTTAAAAATTCTTTCTTATGCATAATTTCAAGTTTCTACACACCCAAAAAAAAACCTTTTCAAGTTACTAGAAAAAGTCTTGTAATAAAAATATTGAATTTTACCAATATTTGCAGTTTGCCTTATTTTTTAATAAAAAATTTTCGATCGAAATTTAAATTTTTTTAGTAATTTTACAAACTTTCAACGGTTTTTACAAAAAAAATTTACTAAATTCACGAGAATTCCTTGTCAGTTTTGCCCAAAAAGTTGTAAATTCACAATTTTATTGGTAAAAAGCTTGTAAAATTACAAAAAGCTCGTAAATTTTACTAGGAATTCTCTTAATTCTCTCTTGAGGTCAATTCTCTCTTGAGGTCAAAGTTTCGAGTTTTTGGGAAAAAGGACTATGATTTAAAAAAAAAAATAAAAAAAAAATAATTTTATGAAATTAATTAAAATATATATTTTTTTTATTAAGCTTATACACAAAACTACTTGGAAAAAATTATGTCAGCTTTCTATGACCTCATTAACCCGTTCAAAATTTTAAGCTAAAAATGACCATGAATTTATGGGGGTACTTCAAATGAGTATTTTCGATTTTTTAAAAATTTTATTAAACAAAATTATTTAATTCAACATTTCTATACAAGTCACTTTTAAAAAAACACCCTAAAGATTAAGTATTAAAAAAATTGGGGATATCTTTTTAACACTTGAGTACAGATTTTTATAATTATTCGGTATTTGGCTAAAAATGTATTCAAAGCCGAATACTGGCCGCTTTTTGGCTGCTTTTTGGCAATTTCCGAAGCCGAATATTTTATTGGACACTATAAATTAGTAGGTAATAGAACACCAAAATGATTTCAAAGCAATAAATTTCTTAAAATTCTAGAAACAATCTTAAAATTTGCTGCTTGGGTCATATTTGCCCCCCCCTGCCAATATGGGTTAACGATGTCCAATAAAGTTAAAAGTTCATAACTGAATAACTTTGATCAAATAAAGCACCAAACAATATAAATTTTGTCAGTTTATTCGAAAATCAATTTTCAGGAAAAAAAGTATACACAAAATTCTAATTTCCTTGAAATCCGCAAAAATCAAACGGCTCCAAAAAAAGATTGAGTCAATGTACTATATCCCCAATTTTTTGACTATTTAATCTTTAGGATGTTTTTTAAAAGTAACTTGTATAGAAATGTTGAATTAAATAATTTTGTTTAATAAAATTTTTAAAAAATCGAAAGTACTCGTTTGAAGTACCCCCATAAATTCATGGTCATTTTCAGCTTAAAATTTTGAACGGGTTAATGCGGTCATAGAAAGTTGACATAATTTTTTCCAAGTAGTTTTGTGTATAAGCTTAATAAAAAAATATATTTTAATTAATTTCAAAAACTTGTTTTTTTTTTTATTTTTTTTTCAAATCATAGTCCTTTTTCCCAAAAACTCGAAACTTTGACCTCAATGCGACACGGGTTAAAGTTATTCGAATTTCCTGAAATTTTTACACAATCATTTTTAGATGCAACTACACAATATTCCGACCCGCTCATTTTGAAATTCGAAAATTTAATTTTTAAGTGCCACTCTAGTGTACATATTAGACTCTACTTCCACTGGGAATTATAATTAGTTTTAATTAGTAAAAGAAATAGTGACCTCGAGCTAGAATAAACCTACTCAAAATATAAAATTTTAAAGGTCGAATAAAAACATTTTGTTTTTTTAATAAAAATAAATCAAAATTTAATTTAAAGACTTCATGTTAATAACATTTTCGAAGGTCTGTTTGGACTTTGCTGTTTTAAATGCTAACATAACGTAACGTTTACATATTCGTATGAGTCCAATAATATCAAGAGTTATTATTTGAATATTTTTTTCCAGATTGGTTTTTACAGATGCTTGTTTTTTAATGCTCTTTGTTATTTTTCTTTTGCTTGAGAAATTCGTAAACAAACATGGCTGCCGATTTTGCAAGTATGTAATAATGTATGTGTGTGTGGTTTCTTCAATTGTTTACATTTAACAATCAACCCCGGTTGAAAATATGCAGTTTCATTGGCCATGTAGTCACATACGTTTTGACGATAATTGTCTACTTAATTTGAATTCAGAAATGCCTTATTTAGAAATTACAAAAAAAAAAAAATCATAAAAATTTTTTTTTAAATCGGATTTTCTGAACTTCGATTGGCTTCTCTGTGATATAACTGGATTGAAGCTTTTCAAATATCAATTAAGCTTTTCTGAATTTCAATTGGGCTATTGTGCTGAAACGCTCAATTGTTTGACCGATCATTTTCGTTCATTTTCTATAAGAAAAAGGTTTCAGAATCTGACAAGGGAAGTATCTCAACCCTTATGAACCGATTTTCCTGAAACTTAAAATATACATAAAAGAGACGATTTTAAGGTTGGGGTGTCTCGGCTTATCGGCCATATCAGTGATTCAAAATTTCGTTGTCCCCTTATGAAACAATGTGGACCTCCGGGAAAATTTCGATAACTCCCGAACTAATAGGAATATCCTCTAGAGCAAAAATACGTGTCGACTTAAATTTAATAAAGATTATTTCCTATTCATATGGACATCGTAGGGGAATGTCTTCATATAAATACCCCCCAAAATTTACACATTATCATGAAAAAAGTTTTTAACGAAGCCAAACTTTTACAAGGTTATGCCACCGTTGGATAGGCATTAAAAAACCTTTCTTCTCATATGTAAACATCATATAGTTTCTTCGAAAGAAATGGCTGAAAAATCCCAAAAACGATTTTTTCGCCATTTTTTGACCCATGTTTTGAACCCCTAAATCCGCGATATGGCCGATAAGCCGAGACACCACAACCTTAGAATTGTCTCTTTTATATATATTTTACGTTTCATGCAAATCGGTTCATAAGGGTTGAGATACTTCCCTTTTGAGACTTTTTATAAAGGAAAAAGGTCTCAGAGACTTTTCTATAGGAAAATGGTATTTTTCTATGAGTAAAGGCTCTTAGAATCTGAGAATCTGATTTTTTTTTCTATAAGAAAAAGGTCTGAATCTGAGACTTTTTCTATACGAAAAATGTCTCAGAACCTGAGACCATTTATGTAGGAAAATGAGTTTGAGAACTTCTATAGAAAAAGTATAAATTTACTTTGAAAAATATGTTTTGCTTTATAAAGCGTTTATGCTCTTAAAAACAGATGTATAAAGGGGATCAATTATTATGAAAAATTAACATACTTTTTTTGGCCTTTAGGGGGCAAGTGCCCAGCGTGCCCTAATGGTTAAAACGGTACTGCCCAGCAAAAAAAGTGCGGAGTACTTCTATTTGGAATGCTTTAAAACTTTAACAAATGCAATGAAATACAACAAAAATAACAAAAAACACAAGAAAAAAACACACACACAGTTTTTTCTACTCCATAAAAAGTTGTTATTCAGCACTTAACTCATTACCTTCCGCGACACTCCCATACAAAAGTAAGTAGATATTCAGTAGATAAGAAGTACTCCGAGCTTTCAAACAACTTCCAACTACTTCCCTGGAGTAGTTCTTATCTACTGAATATCTACTTACATTTGTATGGGAGTGTCGCGGAAGGTAATGAGTTAAGAGCTGAATATCTATGTATTCTGGAGTAGAAAAAACTGTTTGTGTGTTTTTGTCTTGTGTTTTTTGTTATTTTTGTTGTATTTCATTACATTTGTTATAGTTTTAAAGCACTCCACTGAGAAGTGGTAATGACTTTTTTGCAGGGTGGCCATACTCCTGAAGTTTGTCACAAATATGTCTTATGGTCATAGGCTAGTTAAGTTTGAAGATGGGCAAAATCGGGCTTGGGGGAAAAAGTTTCCCCTTGAGTCACTAAACCAACCTCTAAAATAAACTCCATTTTTACCGTTTTTATTATACTTTTTAAGCAAATGAAAAATGTTATTGTCGAAAAAAGTTCTTAGTTCTGCACTTGGACCCCGGGGACTAGAATTTTTTTCGGCCCGCCCTTTTTGTGGGCGTGGTTATTAAAAAAATTTTAATTAAGGAATAAATTGTATTACTCAAGCGCAAAAAACATAATAAACCCCTGTAAATTATTATTTGGCACAGCGCATTATAACTTACAAGGAATTCTTGTAGTTTTACTAGATTTTTTTTTGTAAAAAAACCATTAAAATTTGTAAAATTACAAAAAAAAAAAATAGTAAAATTACAAAAAAATATGTAAATTTCGATAAAAAATTTTTGTTAAAAAACAAGGAAACTGTCAAATATTGGTAAAATGAGATTACGAAACGTTTTCTAGTTATTTGACAAGGTTTTTTTGTGTGTATGTCCTTAGATTTTATTACATAAGTAAAACCACGAAATAATGTAAAACAACTCGAATTTTAGTAAATATATAATAAATTACATTTCATTTTAAGTTTCGTAAAAAAAGTCTAAAAAAATCACAAAAAACTCGTGCCGCTTTATCAGCTGTTTTTTTTAGTTTTCTACACTTTGCGCGTTTTTATAGACAAAACTGACGCGACTCGTCAGATGTCAAAATACAACAAGTTTTATAAAGAGAATTTAATGAAATTTTTTAATGAAACTATGAAATTTAATGAAGCAAATTTTATGAAAGTTGTTACCAATATGCATGATATTTTATTAAGCTTATGAATTTCTTCTTTGGTTAAATGAAAACAAAATAATGAATCAATGAATCCGTTTCATTTATATCACGAAGTTTTTTTTTTAGTATACAGCTGCCCTAAAAACGTCACTGGAGGGGAGAAATGTGAGGTTTACCATGTCGCCAGCTCCCGGTGACTGACTAAAATTTTCTAGTTTGTCTTAACATTTTTGATTACATTTCCTATTGGTAGCATTCAATATTTTAAAAGAGTTTTGTATGTATGCCGGTTTTCTAGAGCAACAAATATTATGAGATGAATAAGAATAAAGTTAAATGGATCTTCTCCTGGTATTGATTGTTAATAAATTACGTTATTAAGTTGAAAACTGTTAACATCAACAGAAATGTTTATGATTATTATGTATATAAAATGTTTCGCTGTTAATCAATTAACAGAGTATGTATTTAACAGTTGATAAGAAAACATCTGATCGAAGAAAACACATAAATGATTACCAGTAACACTAACAGCATTAACAGTACTTAAGATCACTTATGTTAATGAAACTCAACAGAATGTTAAGTTTACGTCCTCTTCAACTCACTCTATGTTAACCGTTGTTATCACTTAACGTTTTGTTGTTGTGGAGGGGACAAGAAGAAGAACAAAACCAGATCTGTTTTATTATGGTTTCGGTATTTTCGACGTCATCTACTATGAATTGTTTACATTTCATGCCAATACGTACAACGGCATAAACGTTTTCAACGGAAGTTACGTTGTTTTTTTTTTCTTTTCTTTGAGAATTGTATTGAAGAAATATTTAGCGGTTTTTTATTGAAGGTTTTTTGAAATTACGAACAAACGAATAAAAAAAAAAACGAAATACCGAAAACATCGTATCCATATGTGCAAGTAAATGTTTACAAAAGTGTGTAAAAAAAAGACAACTTTCTATTGATACGCAATTGATACGATTGATTTTTTAAACAATAGTTTTTTTGAAAATAATTTTTATAAAAACAACTTTAACCAGTTTGGTACCAAAAAAAAGTGGAAAAGTGAATAAACGAAGTTTTAACAAAATACTAAAACGAAAACAAAATTTTAATAAAGAGATTAATTACACATCAACCAACAAAGTTTTGTTTACGAATGCAGTTTTAAAAACAAAATATAAAATAAATTATGATAAAAGTGTTTTAACGAAAAAAAAATGTGTAAATGAAAATAACTCAAGTTTAATTTGTTAAAATAATTTTTAATTGTTGGTTAAAAAAAAAAACATAATACTTGTGAGACAAAGTGAAAGTGTGTGAATTAACAAGAAAATATTTTAAATGAAAAATATTTATTAAAAGAAAATTTAAAAAATTAAAAAAAAAAATGGTATTATAATTGATTTACCTAAGTAAACCTTACCTAAGTTAACCTTCGATTACTAAAATATAAAAATTTTAAACAAAAATACTTCATAAAACCATTAATTAACAAAAAATTATTATTACAAAATCAAAATATTACAAAAAAATCATATTATTTGAAATATTATTGTGCAAATACGGAAGTTAATTAATTACTTACCAATGCATTTTATTGAGTGTAACGAAATCCATTAAAAAATATTATTAAAAAAAGCAACTTAAATATTTTTAAGAAATAAAAAAATCGTTAATCAAAATAATTTTATAAATAAGCATACAATTTCAATTTGATAATTAACCATTTATAAATCTTATACGTTTTTGAATTTTAAAATTCAAATTTTCAATCCTAAAAAATTCAAGTGCCCAGTGTTTAATAGTGTTAAAGTAACCCTTAAATTTTTCATGGTTACCAATTTTTTCCTGTTTGTGTAAAGTTGACATTTTTTACAATTAACCTGTTACATCCTGTGTGTGCCTGTTGACATACAGAAGTCATCATCATCATCATCTTTTTTAACCAAAAAATTACCCTTTTTTGCGGTTATTTTACCACAAGGAATACAAGCACCAACATTTAAGTGGATTATTTATTATTCAAAAGGAAATAAAGGTAAAGTAAAATATAAATTTTAGCAAATTGTATAATTTTGTATATGTAGTCAAACGCCGAAATCAGCTGGATATTCCAACAGCTGAGATTTAGATAAGAATAATCAATTTAGGAAGTAAACTTTCAATCATAAAGCAGGTGAAAAATTTTTTATGGATTTTTATACCCTCGATCCACAGTACACAGCTGGACTAGCCCCTACACTAAAAAAAAAGTGAACTAAAATCTGGGAAAATGAACTAAATTTTGAGAAAAGAGGGAATGATTTGGCTCCAAAGATTTTTTTTCTTTGTTTTAGTTCATAATTTTCCCAAAAATAAGGAAAACAAAGTTATTTAATTTTAAGCCAATTTTAACTAGAACATGGGAAAAATTATATTACACTTTAGTTCATTCACAATTAAGAACTAGATTGGGTCTAGACCCTGTACCCATGGGTTCGGACCCCATGGGTCCAGCCCCTGTTAACTCGAGACCCCGTTTGGTCCTTTAAGGGTCCCTATGGATTTTGACCCAAAACTTGTGTCCGCTTCGCTCTACCTTTAGTTTTTGAGATACGGTCTGATAGGGTCTTGAAAATCTTAAAAACTGGATAACTCGAAACCTATTAATCCGAGGGCTTTCGGGTATCTTGCGGAAGTGTTCTACGAGTCAAGAGCTACAAAAATGCCGTTGGACCTTTTCTCGTGTTGGCAGTATTTACCGAGATATGTGCATATATAAATTCTCTTTGGCAGTAATTTTTTTTCTAATATTAAAAAATTCCATTTAAAGAAAACTATGAACTAATTATAAGTAAATGAACTAAACTTTTTCCCGCATAGTTAAGAAAATTTCTCATTTTTAAGTTAAATTTAACTAAATTTTAGGAAAATTCATGATAAATTTTCAAAGACATTTTTTTCTTTAATTTTAGTTATGTCTTTTTTTTCAGTGTAGAGTGGTCTGATGTAAGACCAACCCACATCAATTTTTCCTCCTGAACATTTTTTCCAAACATACCTAAGCCCTATCTCAACTCCCTAAAGGGCCTCCAACATAAAGGTTCGATTTTAAAAATATTTGCTGCTAATCAAATGTATGTCCGACCCCCAATATTTTCTTAATACTATCCATCTATCTTCACCCCTAAGGGTGGTCCCCATACATTTTTTTCCTGATTTGTTTTATTAAATTAGCTCCTACCGGTTTAATGGTGCCTCCTAGAAGGGTTATTAGCATGACCGACCCCCATTAAACCCTTTATCTAATTCCTTAGAGTTCTGCCACAGAAAATGAAATTTTTGTAGAACTTGCTCCCACCGCTCTAACTGTCGCAAGGGTGACCCTAGCACAATTAATGGGGGTCGGTCTTACATTTGACCCCTCTAGGGGCATTCCAGGGAGTTGTGTGGCTTTTTGTTGATTTTTCCCCTTCATGCCCAACCTTGACCACGATAAGCGACACCTAGATCCTGGCGCCGTGACATATTCTCCACAGACATTATCCCTATTTCCGGTTTGGGGATTAAGTCCAAAATGAATTCGGTCATAGTCCCCATAACGTTGCACTTCACTCAAAAAAAAGTGAACCAAAATCTGGAAAAATTAACTCAATTTTGAGAAAAAGAGGGAATGATTTGGCTCCAAAGATTTTTTTTCTTGGTTTTAGTTCATAATTTTCCCAAAAATAAGGAAAACAAAGTTATTTAATTTTAAGCCAATTTTAACTAGAAAATGGGAAAAATTATACTTCACATTTTAGAAATAGATTAGGTCTAGACCCTGGCCCCATGGGTTCGGACTCCATTTAACTCGAGACCCCGGTCCTTTAAGGGTCCCCATAGATTTTGAACCAAAACTTGTGTCCGTTTCGCTCTAACTTGCTTAGTTTTTGAGATACGGTAATAAGGGGGCTGATAGGGTCTTGAGAATCTTAAAAACCGGATAATTCAAAAACTATTTATCGAAGGGCTTTCGGGTATTTTGCGGAAGTGTTCAAGAGCTACAAAAATTCCGTTGGATCTTTTCTCGTGTTGGCAGTATTTACCGAGATATGTGCATATAAAAAATCTCGGGAATTTCAAATTTTAGATCTAGAATTAGGGTATTGAGACCCCGACAGATATGCAGAACTAGGCTATTCCATATTTTTCTTTGTAGTATTTCTTTTGAAAATTTCATCCCTTTCGCCCTATTTCGCTTAGTTTTCGAGATATCGCCATTTTCAATTTTTAACTAAATTCTAAGAAGTTATTTACTAAATTCTCAGAAGTCATTAACTAAATTCTAAGAAGTACACTTCCTCAATTCAAAGAAGAGAAATACGATGATGTTTTTTTTTAGTAAATTTTAACTAAACTTGAACTAAATTGTTTTTTAAGAAATATGTCTTAAAAATAAAGATACGATTCTTAGATTTGTGGAAAATTTCTTTGGCAGTAAGAATTTTTTTCCTAATACAGTAGAATCTCGCAAATTAGAACCACTTTGTTCCTCGGGTAGTTCTAATTTCTGAAAAGTTCTAATTTCTGGACATTTTTTTTTTTCAAAGAAAATGATAAAATAATAATAAAAATAGTTACGACTGCTTTATTTTAACATAAAACTATTTTTTTGTTAATATTAAATTACTATAACACATTAAATTTGCAAAAAAAACACTTTTAAGGGCTTTGAAATGAGAAATAACATGCGTTACATCGATTATATCATCGTCAATGCTATTTGATCCGTCATTAAACCCATCGTCATTCAATTTTTCGATTTCTCTTACACTTATGGAATTGTGAAAATAAAAACAAAAAAAAAAGTCCAGAAATTAGAACCACTGGTTCTAATTTAAGAGCGTTAACTACATACAATTCGGGGTTTCCCATATTTAGTTTAAAAAAAAAAACTATAAAAAAAAATATTTGGTAGTGTAAATAAAAACAAAAAAAGAAAAACTTCCAGAAATTAGAACCACAGGTTCTAATTTTAGAGCGTCCAATACATTAAAATAGCCGGTTCTAATTTCTGGACAGTTCTAATTTGTGAGAGTTCTAATTTGTGAGATTCTACTGTATTAAAAAAATCCATTTCAAGAAAACTATGAACTAATTATAAGTAAATGAACTAAAATTTTTTCCTCATAGTTAAGAAAATTTCTCATTTTTAAGTTAAATTTAACTAAATTTTAGGAAAATTCATGATAAATTTTCAAAGACATTTTTTCCTTAATTTTAGTTATGTCTTTTTTTTCAGTGTATGGCCGTAAAACCCTAAGTCGCGGCAAAAACTATTTCCCGACAAGCTATCCTCACCAAATTTGGTATGCAGGGTTCTACTGTCGATATATTCGATTTAAGAAAAAAATGGGCGGTCCACGCCCCCTTTTTCTAGTGGCACGCTCATAAGGGGGATTTTCGAAAAAAATAATGCTCACAAAACTGTATTTACTAAAAATCTCCTGTTATAATTTGAAGTGTCTTACCGAATAATCGGTAGGAGAAAAAGTACTATTGGGCCATTATTCGGCTTCGGTCAATACCAAATAATTGTAAAAAAATTTGTACTCAATTGTTCAAAAACATATTCAAGTAGAAAAACACTTTTTTAATGATAGTAATATATTAAAAATATAATACGTTTTTTAAGGTGCCCGGACATAGCCCATACGGACATTACCCCCATAACGGAAATAGGGATTATGGCCGAACAGATCGTGGTCATAACCCCCATAAATGTTATGGAGACTATGGCCCCTTTCAAAACAGTCATAATACCCATGGGGACTATGTCCGTTTTTTATGGAGAATATGACCGAAACAGGATCGGTCATAATCCCCATAAAAAACTGAACGCGTATAGCTCTGCTACCCAAAAAACGGGGTGGCAGAGCTATAAATCCCACGATAATTCTGCTACCCAAAAAAAAAATTTATTATTAATTTATGGAGTTTGTAATCCCTAAGCCCGGCCGACGGCCGGCTATGCAGACCCATACCAGGAAACACTGAGCTCAAATCCCTGAAATGTGCATTAGGCTATTTGTTACGCGGTCATTATCCCCGTGATTTCTGGGAGTTATGTCCATTTTTTATTGGGACTATGTACAATTTTTTTTCGGTTATAGTCCCCACCACCGTTATGGGGATTGTGACCGAATTCATTTTGGACTTAATCCCCAAATTTTTTTGAATAATTCTTTACTCCAAAACGCAAAAAATGTTTACAAAAAAAAATATTTTTTGTTAAACAACATAAATCCTCGTAATAAAATCATTTTTGTAAAATAACTGTTTTTATACCCTCCAACCACAGTATGGGGGTATACTCACTTTGTCATTCCGTTTGTAACGCATCGAAATATCGGTCAGGGACCCCATAAAGTATATATATTATTGATCCATGATCGATTCTAAGACATTCTGTGAATGTCCGTCTGTCCGTCCGTCCGTCTGTCTGTAGATAACACAATGCAGTCCAAAATAAAATAGCTAGACTCCTGAAGTTTGGCACAAATATGTCTCATGTTCATAGGCAGGTTAAGTTCGTGAATGGGCAAAATCGGGCCAGGGGGAAGAAAGTTCCCCCTTGAAGAACTGAGCCAACCTCTGAAAAAATACACTTTTTTACATGCTTTTTTTGTATTTTTGTTAAATAAATGAAACATTTTGTATATTTACCGCACAGGAGTCAAATTTTTGACCGGTAGACAATATTTTTTTTTAATTTCCAGCATTTTTGTAAAACAATTTAGAACAAATTTTTAAAAAATAAAAAAAAACATGTATGGGACCGCTGAAGGGTTGAAGATAGAGGAGAGGTACATATCGCTCATTTACTTGTATGGTGTCATAACTCAAAAAATGCGATTTTTGAGTTAATAATGCAGCATTTTTTGTTATATCATGCTTTATATTGTGTCAAAAATTCGTATTTCTATCTTTAAAACTCATCATTTGAGAAGAAAATACGTAATTATTACATTTTCTTTGTACCGGCCATTTTCAATGAACAACCAGTTTCAATTGTAAACTTTAAACACGTTTTCTGCAAAATGAAACATTTTGAGATATGACACTATACAAGTAAATGAGCTATATGTTTTGAAAAAATGTTAGGGTTGAAAAAATATTGGGGTACGCTCATACATTTGACTGCTCAGGGTGCAAAATTGGGAAAGTTAGAGCGATAGTAGAAGCGCCCCTACAACAATCCGGCCATAAGCAAAATTTAATCAAATTTATTTGAAATACCAAAAAACCTTTTTTCATAATCGTTCATAAGAAAATCGTTTCATAAGAAAATGTCTGAACCAAATCAGAGGGGATCGCTCGGTATACTTCGATTGTGAGCAACAAGTAAATATCCCTCAAATTAGTCAAGATTTTGCTTCTCCTAAAATTACTTTCTTTTTATCAAAAAAAAAAAAATCCTAAAATAAATATTTCAAAATACAAAAACGATCAAAATTCGACAAGCGGATATTCCCAAAGTGTTAACAAACTTTCTATCATTGATTTGTGGTTAACAATTTTTTGCGTTTGTTGTTTATGCTATTTTTCTTGTAAGTGAACATCCACACCCAGCATATTTTCAAACATGATCATGTCCATACAGTGCGAGTTTATAGTTTGTAAATATTAGGTTGGCACTTAAAGGTCTAACTAAATTTTGGGAAAAAATTTCTTAAAAATAGATCACGCCCATTTTTTTCGATATATCTAAAATTGCAGAATGGTTGTGGCAACTTAGGTTTTTTACGAAAAGAAAAATTGACCACGACAACTTTTACGCCCACTTTTTTTCGATAAATGTTTCTAAAATCATAGAACGGCTGGACCGATGTGGCTAAATTTTTTTAAATGTTTGTATTAGTTCAAAAAAGTTTTTTATGGAAAGAAAAAATTGTTCGCTTTTTCCGATATATCTAAAATTTTTATTTACCCTAAATCGCTCTATGAAAAAATGCTATTTCTTTATAGATTCTATTCTCCTCATATGGTCAAGAAACAATCGAAAAGAAAATTAAACACCTTATGATTTATTGTGATTTTTAATTTAAATCCAATCACAAATTCATCACAGAAAAAAATAAAAAAAATATTTGAGTAAATTTTTAATACTATTGAGTAAAAAATTACTCAATTTTGCACCAGTAAACGATTTAATAGTATTGAGTAAATTTTTAATAAAAATTTATTAAATGTGTGAAAAAAAATTTGAGTAAATTTTTAATTGACACAATTAAACATTTACTCAAAATGTATCTATTTATTATACCCTCCAACTACAGTATGGGGGTATACTCACTTTCTCATTCCGTGTGTAACGCATCAAAATATCGGTCTACGACCCCATAAAGTATATATATTTATGATCAGCGATCGATTCTAAGACATTCTGGCGATCTCCGTCCGTCCGCCCGTCTGTCCGTCTGTAGTTAACACGATGTAGTCCAAAATAAAAGAGCTAGACTCCCGAAATTTGGCAGGAATATGTCTTATGTTCCTAGGCAGGTTAAGTTCGTAAATGAGCAAAATCGGACCAGGGGGGAAAAAGTTCCCCTTTGAAGAACTAAACCAAACTCTGAAAAATACCATTTTTACATGATTTTTTTGTGTTTTTGTTTAACAAATTTAACATTTTTATGCTACAAGAAGTTCAAAGTCCCAAAGAATTAGAAAATGTCGTTTTTTCGGTCCGCCCCCGCCCCTTTTATAGGCGTGGAATACATTTTTTTTAAATATTGACAAACTTATATTTCTTTAGCACAAAAGCATAAGAATGCATTTTTAAACACATATTCGAGAGAAAATTTCCCCCTCCCTTCAATTAACACTACCGACCCCCCCCCAAAAAAAAAAAGAAAACGCCACTGCAATTTTTTTTTATTTTTTTTTCCATGTTGGAGGGTGTAAAAGATTCGACACACAATTTAACACTCTAACTTGTTTTTTTTGAAGTTTAAAAAAGTTTTAAATTTAAAAAAAAAAACAAATGTGTTTTTTCAAACTTAACCAAAACTATTTATGTCTCAAAAACATAGAAAAATTTTATAAACACGATTACAAACTTTTATATACATACACAAAGAACTATAAACTAAACGAGAATTCAAAAAACTATGAGAGTTTATAAAAACTATAAAAATTTTTTTAATTTATTTACTTAACTTATTTTTAAAATTTTTGAGTAAGTTTTTAATTGTGTCAATTAAAAAATTACTCAATTTTTGATTTTAAATTTAAACAAGTGATTACTCAAATTTGTTTCCTCCATATTTTTTTCTGTGTAGTCTAAATTAAAAAATTACATTTTCCCCTCGCTGCAAAAATGTAAGAGACAACAAATTTTAAAGATTACTGAAAAAAGAATTTTACAGGTGAAAACTGTGAAAATTTATTCTATAAATATGTAAACATGCAGTAATAAAACAAGAAACGACTATCTTTGAAAGCATATTTTAGCAATATGGTTTCTGTATCGTCTAAGGTGTCAACCAGGCTTTGTTGTTAATGATATGAATATGCCAAAATATCCGGGGTGCGATTCTCGACTGGGGTACATGTTTAAAAAAATTCACATTTATAAAAAATAATTTCCTATTTACAAGACAAATCGACTTTTAAGATTCTACTGATGATAACACTAAACTGGAGTGTTTGAAACAGGTATGGGAACACCGGAAACGTCTATGAGTTTTAGAAATTAAATTATACTCTAAATTTTTTAACTTAACCCTTTATTTTCCATGTTTAGTTCATTTTTTTTTTCGAACGATTCATGAAATAATAGAAGTTTCTATGAATGGAGTGAATCCCTCTTTCGCTTGGTTGATGCGTGGTTTTCTGTGAAAATCAAGCTTGAGTTAGTACTCAAATTGTCCTGTCTCTTTTATATAACCATTCAAAATCCAAAGTACTCAAATTGTCCTGTCTCTTTTATATAACCATTCAAAATCCAAGGTTCATAAATGATTGCCACCCAAATATTTATACGAGTACATTAGACCGACTCACCTTATATGGGCAAAAAAAAAGTTCAAGTTGTACCCCCCTCAAAATTAACTTTGACATGTTTTATGAAGATTCCCAAAATATTTGGGCTCTAGCGATAATCTCCCGTGAGCTAAACCGCGTCAAAAAAGGGTCCAAAAATGGTATTTTTCATGAATAAAAAAATCAGTAAATTTTTTTTTGTCCAATGAATGACCAAATATAATAGATATTTAGGAATTCTTTGATTCTGCATTAAAACATTTTAAAAATCCAACCACAGACTCGAGATAACGAGATGTTTACATCAGTTTTTTGATGCTTTTCAATTCGATTTTAATGAGAACTTAAATAACTTTGGTATTTTTTGTCCGATTTTCACTTATAATACATAGTTAGAAAGGTGTTGACCACCGCTTGGGATTTTAGTCAAAAATTAACCCTTAACTGCACTGTCTAACTTTTTTATAACATTTACTTCGACATCATTTAAAACCGTTTTATAACCACAAAAAGCATATCTTTGTGCAGAAAACACGTTTAATTAATATATTTGGCCGCAATTAATTTAACCCATGCATGATCAAAATATTTTGGCAAACATTTTTAAAAAAGTTTTTGCGGAAATTATTTAAAGCTAGTTGTAATACTTTAAAAAAATAAAATTAAATAAGGTTTTGTTTATTTTAGTCAAAAATTAACCCTTAACTGCACTGTCTTAATTTTTTGTAACATTTACTTCGACATCATTAAAAACATATTATATAACCACAAAAAACATATCTTTGTGCAGGAAACACGTTTAATTATTATATTTGGCCACAATTAATTTAACCCATGCATGATCAAAATATTTTGGCAAACATTTTTAAAAAAGTTTTTGCGGAAATTATTGAAAGCTAGTTGTAATACTTTAAAAAAATATAATTAAATAAGGTTTTTGTTTATCTTGACGTCCTTATTAATATCAAATAATTATTACATGTACCACATTCCCGGTTGAATTTTTTTTCGAAATTTGTATGTGCAAATTAATTTTAAAAATAATATATAAACAAATTTTGGTCTTAATCGCATATATTCGTGCAAAAAACGCAAAAACCTTTTTTATTTTATTTTTTTAAAGTATTTCTGCTAGCTTTCAATAATTTCCTCAAAAACTTTTTTAAAAATTTTTGCCAAAATATTTTGGTCATGCATGGGTTAAATTAATTGTGGCCAAATATATTAATTAAACGTGTTTCCTGCACAAAGATATGCTTTTTGTGGTTATAAAATGTTTTTTTAATGATGTCGAAGTAAATGTTATAAAAAAGTAAGACAGTACAGTTAAGGGTTAATTTTTGACTAAAATCCCAAGCGGTGGTCAACACCTTTCTAACGATGTATTAGAAGTGAAAATCGGACAAAAAATAACAAAGTTATTTAAGTTTTCAGTAAAATCGAATTGAAAAGCATCAAAAAACTGACATAAACATCTCTTTATCTCGAGTCTGTGGTTAGATTTTTAAAATGTTTTAATGCAGAATCAAAGAATTCCTAAATACCTATTATATTTGGTCATTCATTGGACAAAAAAAAAATTGCTGGATTTTATATTCATGAAAAATACCATTTTTGGACCCTTTTTTGACGCGGTTTAGCTCACGGGAGATTATCGCTAGAGCCCAAATATTTTGGGAATCTTCATAAAACATGTCAAAGTTAATTTTGAGGGGGGTACATCATCAACTTTTTTTTTTGAGTCACTCTAGAGTACATAAAGCATTGTCCCCAATAATTGACTACCGAAACCACTTTTCAGCATTATTGCGGCTTAAAAGTCAATTACTATTTTACACACAAAAATTGTTTTTCTAGACAAAATTTTTATTTAGTTGTATCCATCAATTTTGTAGTATAATGGCAAAAACTCCATGTAAAATACGCATAATATAACGATTTTCACCTGTTGCGTTGAAAAAAAAAATTGTACACACTTGTAAGAAACTTGGGGAGATTGAGACTTTTTTTCATACGCATTATTATCGTTCAATTTTTATTTTTGTAGTTTTTTGTGGCGATAAACTACTAAAACAAAAAACTTGTTAATTTTATGCGCATGATTGAGGTTTTTATTTATATCATGGGCTTGCATTTTGGTCCGGTTTATAATGGTAGTGTGATTATTTTGCCACTAAAAGAAATAAAAAAAGAATAAAATCTCTAGGGGAAAATAAATTTCGTAAGCTAGACTGCTATAAAAAATCGAAAAAAAATTTAACATACGAATTTTTTTAAATATGTATTTTAATTTTTTTCTGGTTTTATATAGATTAAAAGTCTCAAAAAAGTATATACATTTTATAATTGTACATAAATGTATTACTGCCTGTACCATTCTTTTTCGTTTCCCGTTCTATTCCATTTCGTTCCCTGTTAGATTTTATTTCGTTCCGTTTAAAGAAATACAAATTTGTTATTAGTTATGAAAAGTACAATTTAACCACACACAGAAAAAAAAAATTGTCAATTCAATTAATTTCATTGTTAATACAATTAAACATTTAATTGAAACTGAGCCTACATTGGATATTGTCAATACAACAATGACTTTTATAACTTAAAAAAAAAAAATAAATCTAAAAATAGAATAATCTAAAAATAGAAATAAATGAACTAAAAATAAAAATAAATATAAAAAAAAATCATCCACCGGCACCTGGCATCGAACCATGGACGTATACAGGGGGTGGGCACAGGGGCACGTGCCCCCCCTTTTCAATTACTTTTCAAGTACTTCTAGTTAAAACTAAATATAAATAGGCGATGACAAACAATTTTGGGAGTTGTGCTCCCCCCTTTTCAAATTCCTGGATACGTCGCTGCATCGAACCCGCAACTGGTAATTGGGGGGGGGCAAATTTAATCTCGAATATGTGTTTAAAAATTCATTCTTATGCTTTTTGCGCTAAAGAAATACAAGTTTATCAAAATTAAAAAAACAAGTGAGTGTTTTAAATTCGGCTATGCCGAATCTTTGATACCCTCCAACATGTTAAAACATATAAAAAATCCAGGGTCGTTTTTTTTTTGGGGGGGGGGCTCGGTGGGGGTAGTGGGGGATACTGCCCCATCGCGATAAATGTTAACTAATTTATTTATAATGCTTTGTTGCAATTTAGTAATGCCATTCTCATTATTTTAATGATTTTTTTAAATCCACGCCCACAAAAGGGGGCGGGCAAAAAAATAAATTTTCCAGCCCCCTGGGTCTAAGTGCAGGAGTTTAAACACCTTCTGGTACAAAAAGAATTCATTTGTTTAACAAAAATGGCAAAAAAAGATGTAAAAATGGCGTTTTTTAAGAGGTTTTTTTAGTTCGTTAAGGGGGAACTTTTTTCCCCCTGGCCCGATTTGGCCCTTTTCCGAACTTAACCGGCCTATGAACATTAGACATATTCTTGCCAATTTTGAGGGGGATAGCTCTTTTATTTTAGACTGAATCGTGTTTTATACAGACGGACGGACGGACATTCATAGAACGATTTAGAATCGATCATAGATCAATAATATATATACTTTATGGGGTCCCCGACCGATATTTTTATGCGTTACAAACGGAATGACAAAGTGAGTATACCCCCATACTGTGGTTGGAGGGTATAAAAATTATTCCACGCCCATAAAAAAAGGGACGGACCGAAAAAAATCGAAATTTTCTAATTCTTTGGGTTCAACTGCAGACTTTTAACTTCTTGTAGCATAAAAATGTTTCATTTGTTTAATAAAAACACAAAAAAATATGAAACGATTTGGTTTTTCATAGCGTTTTTTAGATATTGGTTTAGTTCTTCAAAACAGAATTTTTGGATTTTTTCCAATTTACGAAATAACTAGATATTTTATTTTGGACTACATCGTGTTGTATGGATCGCTGATTTGGAAAGTGAATGCGATAGCAGTTTTGCGGTAGGGGTTTAGACCCCAGAGCCTGTGAGTGCCGACCGTAAATCGCTAAAGTAAAAAAATAAAAAAATTCTTGCTAAAAAATAGAAAAAATCTTAACACATTCTTAATATAAACACACCCTGATCCCATAAATTATTTAAATAACTAAAATTGTCTTCCAAAACACTTGAAACAACAACACATGGTCACCTTTTTATATTTTTTTTCCTTCTTTAAGGGGGGTTGCGTTCCAAATGACGCTTTAAATATTTTCACAGACGGCTCCAAACAATCGACGGGAGTGGGAGCGGGATTTACTACGGACGTCTGTGATATTCGAAAATCTTTTAATCTACCTTTGAGCTGTAGCATATTCCAGGCTGAAATAGTTGCTATTAATAAGGCAGCCTTGCAGTTTCTTGGAGAATCGGAGAGAATAATAAACTTTTACATCGACAGCCAAGCTGCACTAAAAGCTCTAAGAGGCTTTTGTATTAAATCAAAAGTCGTTTTTGAGTGCTACGAGAATCTTCAGAAACTATCCAGCAACAACCTCGTCTCTCTAATATGGGTTCCAGGACATAAGGGAGTAGACGGGAACGAGAAGGCTGATGAGCTTGCAAAACTGGGCGCAGATGGGGTAGGGGATTTTGTTCATATCGATCCCCCAATGCAGTACTACAGATCGAGAAGTGATTGTCAGTGTATTTCCATGGCGAACAGGAAATGGCGAGAGTTAAGTACAAGCAGAATTACCAGAATAATCTGGCCGCGTTACGACCTTAAAAGAACTCGTTACCTACTTTCTCTTAACAGAAGAGAATGTCGTTTACTCACGGGAGTGGTCACGGGACACTGCCTTATTGCTTTCCACGCAAGAATAATTGGACTTATCTCTGATTCCAATTGTAGAAGATGTGATGAACCGAATACGGATGAAACTGTTGAACATATCCTGTGCAAATGCCCCGCATTGGCCAGGCATCGCAAACAAATTTTGGGCAAAGCAGAACTCGAGAATCTGGAAGAAATCGCAGTCATGGACCTCATGCGCATTAAATTGTTTGCAACATGGACTAACGCGTTTTATCCTCGTCGCTGAAGGAACATGTGGTATTGCTATGGACCAGCCGGTCTATGCGAGGAGTTCAAAATTTTGAGCTCCGCCACCCCTAACCTAACCTAACCTAAGGGGGGTTTAAAGAAAAAAATCAGCCTTCATGTGATTTTTTTAAACAGCTATAAAAAAATAAAAACGCAATAAATTTTAATTCTGTTTTTTTAATTATTTAAAAGATAAATTATGTTTTTTATGAAAGAAGAAAAAGTAAATTTTTTAATTTTTTATGTTTATATTAGCATAATTTCAACAAAAATTAATATTTTTCAATAAATGGCCACGGTAAATACTAGAGAATTTAATAACCTACAAATAAAAAAAAACTCATCAAAATCGGTTCAGTAGTTTTTGCTGTAAAACTGCTGCCGATTTTGTCTTTTAAAAAATTAATTCTACAATTGAGTGGCAACCCTAGCATTTCTTGTTGACCAAATTTTGTATTATAAAATTTTAAAAATATTATTATACTTCATCTTTCAAATAAAAAAAAAAACAGAATAAAAAAATATTGCGTATTTATATTTTTATAGCTGTTTAAAAATTGCTCACTTTAAGACTGTTGTTTCCTTCAAACCCCCCTTAGTTTCAATATATCTCTTCTCTGCATGATTTCTTGTACATATGCAAAAAATTGTTTCAATTTTTAATATTTTTTTTTTTCGTAATTCAATATGTTTGAAATTAACCAAATTAAAAATAAAAACCTTGACTAACAATTGAAATTTCATAGATTGACTTTCACAAAATTGTGTACAATGAATGACTGAGTATCTTGTAGTTTTTAAGTAATTTCCATATGAAGTACTTTAACAAAAATCTTTTTGCAGATTATTTTAAGTCAGTCATTGCTCTAACTGCTGTTTTAAGTGGCATGTGTGTAATTGTTGCCAGTTTTGTATTTTGACATTGAAATTTGAAACTAAAGTGTTGTTTAGATTTTGGTTTGCTATGGCTTGATGCGAAGTCATTCCTCATATATCAGTTTGATAATATAAACTAGTGTTAAGTTTTTTTTTACAAATTTTTAATTACATAAAATATTTAACCATATTTGTTTTGCAAACATTAAAATATTTTGTATAAAATCGAAAGGGAGGTATACGAAAGACAGTTATGAAAATGCATCAGAAAGGATCTGAGTAAAGAAGTAGACACAGAATCCATTTTATAATGAAATTCTCTATAGGAAAGTTTTTTCTAATCCTGATCCTCTTCTACAATAGGAAAGTTATTGTTAAAGCTAAACTATGGAGATCCTGCACTCGGGAGATCCTGCGGAACACTTGCAGAAGTAGTGTTTGATGCTGATCTTCATCACATTCTGCAGAAGTCATTATCAGTGACCCTCTAGGTGTCTTCCTAATCAGTAGTGACCATATATTTTGCAGAGTTACCATATATTTAGCAGAGTTTTTGATTCTGAAGAAACAAGATCTTTCTTTTGTCAACCAGAAATTGTTCAAAGGAACAGTTTAACAGATTTTTTACTTCAAAACACATAAACCTCACCATACTTATAAAAACCCGCATCAATTTCTAATACCGTTTAGAACCTTTTAGTTTAGCTATACTTCCCCCCATATATGTAACTTAATCAGCTATTTGTCGTGTTGATTTTGCTAAACAAAAAAACCTTAGGCAATGTATCATGGCTAAAGCGGGTGCTTTTAAATTCATTGAAAATTAAAAAAACACGGCAACAAGTGTTAATGACATTTTGTTTTACAAATTATTGTAAAAAATTTGAAAAAAAAAAATATTTGCTGTTTGTCTTCAATCGTTTATAGAAGACAACATGTAATTTTTTTTTATCACTGAAGTAGTTTTATAGCCATATTATTTTAATAGTAACGCTGATTTTTTAACAACACGCAAAAAAAATTTTTCGGATAATATTTAAGTCAAGGTAAATTAAATAAAAATATAAATTCCCGGTGAAAAATGAGCATATATGGATACATATATTTGAATATTTAGATACAGATATGTATCCAAATATTCACCCTCTTCCAGTCAGTTAAGGACAAAATATCCAAATATCCTTCCAGTGAAATATCCAACTGATTCTTATAGATTTTGCTCTCATGATTCCAAATCGGCAACCAAAATTTTACTAGTACTTACCATTTTTGAGATATTCGCTGTTAAAAAGTAAAAAATCCAATAATTTATGATTTATAAAACTGCAATCCAAATTCGAAAACAGGATCAGCTAGGATGATTTTTATACACTCAAAAAAACCTTGTTAAATTACAAGAAAAACTTCAAACTTTTATTGTTTGCTACCTCCTATTTGACAAAAATTGCTAGTAATTTTACAAGATTTTTACCAATAATTTTGTAATTTTACAAGGTTTTTACCAATAAAATTGTAAATTTACAAATTTTTTGACACGATAAAATTTACAAAGAGGTTTCGTAATTTTACTAGATTTTTTGCTACCTCCTATTTTACGAGAAGTCATAGTAATTTTACAAGCTTTTTACCAATAATTTTGTAATTTTACAAACTTTTCACCAATGAAATTGTAAATTTACAAAATTATCTTATGAAATTTGTAAAATTACAAAAAAATTGTAAAAATACAAAAAAATGTAAATTTCGATCGAGCATTTTTTGTTAAAAAAAACAAGGAAAACTGTCAAATATTAGTAAAAATGAAATTACCAGCCTTTTCCTAGTAATTTGACAAGGTTTTTTGTGTGTATACTTTAAGGGTTACCGACCGATATTTCAATGGGTTACACAGAGAATGACAAAGTGAATATACCCCCATACTGTAGTTGTAGGGTATAAAAATATGTCTTGCGATACATCATATTTATTATTAGGGATGTGATTTCCATGCAAAAGCATGTTTTTTGTCGATAGTCTAAAAACGATATCGACCAATTATCTTTGTGAATTAATAAATTTGCGTTAAAATGTCATCGATTTGTTTGTGCATATTTTGGTGAAAATGCGTTCTTATGCATATTTTAGTTTCAAATGCATATTATGAGCATATTTCTAACTTAAAAGTGCATATTTTTTGCATATTTTGGCATAAATTAGCAAAAACACATAATTGAAATTTATTTGTTTCAAAAACTGTTTTAAGTATTTTAAGGGAAAAACCTTAACCCCTCAGCGGCACAGGTTAATAGTTTCTGATTTGTCTAACAAGGGAAGTATCTCAACCCTTATGAACAGATTTGCCTGAAACTTAAAATATATATAAATGAGACGATTTTAAGGTTGGCGTGTCTCGGCTTTTCGGCCATATCAGTGTTTCAAAATTTTGTTGTCCCCTTATGAAACCATATGGACCTCCGGGAAAATTTCGATAACTCACGAACTAACAGGAATATCCTCTAGAGCAAAAATACGTGTCAACTTAAATTTAATAAAGATTATTTCGTATTCATATGGACATCATAGCTCTATGTCTTCATATAAATGCTCCCAAAATTTTCACATTTTCATGAAAAAAGTATTTAACGAAGCCAAGGTTATGTAACCTTTGGATAGTCATTAAAAAAACCTTTCTTCTCATATGTAAACATCATATAGTTTCTTAGAAAAAAATGGCTGAAAATCCAAAAAACGATTTTTTCGCCATTTTTTGACCCATGTTTTGAACCCCTAAATCCCCGATATGGCCGATAAGCCGAGACACCCAAACCTTAGAATTGTCTCTTTTATATATATTATACGTTTCATGCAAATCGGTTCATAAGGGTTGAGATACTTCCCTTGTAAGACCTTAAATATAGAGTTTTTAGACCAAAAATAACCGTAAGTTGTCTGGAAATCGACGAAATTCGACAAAAGTAGTTTTTTGTGATAAGGGGTTTGGTGGCGGGAGACAACCTTCCTGGATCCAACTACACGACTTTGAACTTCATCTGACATAAACAATTTTTAGTTTGCTAAGCAAACGTACAAAAAATCAATAAAAATTAGTCTTTTTTCAGAGGTTGATTTAGTTCTTTAAGGCGGAACTTTTTCCCCGTGGTCTAAGTTCTCCAAACTTAACCAGCCTATGACCGTTAGACATATTCGTGCCAAATTTTAGGAGTCTAGATCTTTTATTTTGGACTGTATCGTGTTCTTCACAGACGGAGAGACAGACGGACGGACAGACGGACATCGCTAGAATGTCTTAGAATCGATCAATAATATATATACATTATGGGATACCCGACCGATATTTCGCGGAATGACAAAGTGAGTATACCCCCATACTGTGGTTGGAGGGTATAATAAACAAAAAACCAGAGGGTTTTTTTGGGGGGGGGGGGCTCGATGGGGTGATGAGGGATACCTTCCCCATCGCGATAAATGTTAATTAATTTGTTTATTATGCATTTTGCACATTAGTTGTACCATTTTCTTAATATTTTAATGATGTTTTCTAACCCCCCGGGTCTAAGTGCAGGACTTTTAACTCCTTCTGACATAAAAAGGTCTCGTTTGTTTAAAAAAATGCCTTAAAAAATGGCGTTTTTTTAGAGGTTGGTTTAGTTCCTTAAGGGGGAACTTTTTTCTCCCTGATCCGATTTGGCCCATTTCCGAACTTAACCGGCCAATGACCATGAGACATATTCCTGCCAATTTCAGGAGTCTAGCTCTTTTATTTTGGATTGAATCGTGTTTTATACAGACGGACGGACATTCATAGAATGACTTAGAATCGATCATAGATCAATAATAATATACTTTATGGGGTCCCCGACTTTTTATGCGTTACAAACGGAATGACAAAGTAAGTATACCCCCATACTGTTAGGATATGGTGGATGGCATTGGCATAAACCAATGCCCATAGAGGCCTCCTTGTGGCCCATTATGATTCCAGTTTCCACTTCTTCTTAGATAAAAATCAATAGTTGCATCTATGCATTCCACTTCGATGTTTTGATAAACGCCAATAAGGTCCATAGATTTATTCCTCAGATTTCATGTAAATTCTGAAATTTACACCCCATACTGTAACAAACACGACCAAAACCTTAAGGTCCTTGAAAATGTCTATTCGTGTTCTTCAATCATATGGGTGTACTTTTGCCAAGATGGTTTAAAGCCTAATTTTTGAGCCCAAAAGAAGACGGTGCCGGGAGTCATTGATAAGCTAGCTAAAGTCGGGATGGGGAGGTTCGTGTCCCTTTTGGTCGCTCTGAATTTCCCTATATGACGAGAGTACATAAAAAAATTATAGACTCCCTGGTTACAATATAATTACTGAAAAGCTCTACGTTACAGGCAAAATTCTAACTACAAAAAAATAGAAAACCCCAGAAATAGTCAGAATATAAAGAGTAATAAAAAAAATATTGGTGTCAGTCATTTAATCTACCTTAAGGGATCTCTTGATAGTGTTAGAGTCCCTGGCCTCTTTACCCTTACCCTACCATGGTCTAATGGCACTTAATTTTATTAGACCCCGTACGCAAATTCAGCTACCCTGGATTTCACATCACCATAAGAAAACTACGAAAGTTTAGCAATTCATAATCACAAATTATTTATTCAAATAATAATCTTAAATGTAAACATATTTCGGTTATCTATATTAAGGTTCACAAAAATCGTATTTTTATCGCGTAAATATAAAAACTAGTACACTAAAAAAGTACGTGACTAAATTGGTTACCCATTAATTGGGATTCAAAGTTTTCCTAAAAACAAACTATGAGAAGTGCATAGTAAGCACTTACAAAAAGTACTACAAATTTAATTTGCATAGAGCAAAAACAATGTGAGAAAATTCAATGTATATTTTTCCTTCTGTTATTCTATAAAAATTATTATTGGGTTTTTTCAATTAATCATTATTTAGAATTCAATTTCTAAGTTCTAATTTCGCATTTATATTAAAATACGAACGTTTAAAAAAAAATAATTAAGTTTACTTTTAATGTTACAAATATTATTCACTTATAGGTTTGGGGAACACTGAACAAGAAGAAATAATAATTTAGATATTGTTACAGCATTTAATAATTCAAAAAAATATGTAACTTTTAGCAAACACAAAAAAAATAAACAAAAATTGTTGCTTGAATCAACTAGTATTTTTGTTTAAGCATACTCAAATTAGTTGTTAGCTGAGACAATTTATTTTATTGTTTCTTCTTGTTATTGATCATATGCAAAAAAATATACACTATGTACCAAAAGTATAGCACATACCAAAAATTCAGTAAATAATTTAATTTCAAAACTCACCAAAATTGCTGGTTTATTGCTGCGGCAATCGTCGAGGCCTCGATGAATGTTGCATGTTGCAAAAAGTTATGTTGTTGTTGTTGCTTTTAGGTTTATAAAAAATTTTGGTTAGTGGTATATTCGAAGATGCATATGGGTGTGTTTCTTTTACTTTTGAAAATTTTTCATGATTCTTATAACTATTAAAAAAATTTAAATTAAATGGTATTGACCGAATTTGAAATATACCCTACATTATGGTATATTCGTTTAGTTTTGAAAAATAATTACTAAAATTTTATGAAAATATATTTAATTGAATTAAGTTATAGAGACGGTCATTCTGGTATAACCCGAGTAAAAATTAATGAATTTTGAAGTTAACGACAATAACCGAACATTTCCGAGAAATTCCGAACTTAACCACGTTTTGATTTTACAGTTTAATACGGTACTTTTTCCATAGGAACGAAAAAATAGGTTAAACTGTACACTAATAATATTACGATTGAAAAATTACTCCATGAAAAAAAAAACCCGATTAGTTCTCGAAAAAAAAAGGAAACACTTTCTAATAAAAAAATTATAAACTTATCATATGCATTTTATGATGTTTTCCAGATTTAGATGATCTCCATTAAAATTATTTTTGCAGAATACTTGTTGACAAGTGCGGTTAAAAATGTGGCTCAAACGGCACAGTTAGTGTCGTCTGTAGATGTTTTGTTTATGCCGGATTTACGATAACATGGCTTATTGGTTTTCTCCTCTCCACAAGGAGTTATGTCCTGTGGCAGGACGTTTGCCACAGGTTGTAAGGAAATTCTGATTTCTCGCAAAAATGTTGTAAGGCCCTGTACAAAAAGTTAGGGATTAGAAAAAAAAAAATGGCGTTTTCGTAATGTACTATATTACCTTATTCACAAGAAAAAACACGTTGATGTTGGAACCACGTAGCTCTTCGTCAACAAGGACGAAATTATCCTTAAGGTGTAGTTTAAGAGTAGTACAAATATCCTCTTGTAAATGGTGTGTAATACCAACGTGATGGTATAATAATTTTTGCCACTTCGAAAATTTTGAATTTATGTTTCAAAATTTTTATAAAAAAGATATCCTCCAGGATTTATTTTAACTAGGACTCGCAGGATATTTAGTGGTTTTGTATAAAAACGATTTTTTAATTACCACGTTGGTTTAAGAAAAATGATTATGTAACACAATTATATATACTGTACTATTAAAGATTATTTAAATTAGTTGACAGTGATTTTGGTTTTAATCGTTTGGCAGTCAAAATCAAAAAGAACAAAAGAATTTCAAAACCGGTATCAGAAAGTCTTTTGGGGAGACATACAATTGTATTTGATTTGCATTTAATAAAAACAATATTGGAATTGTTTTTAATAACTCAAGAGATGTTTATTACAAATTAAATATCCACTAACAATTTGCATATGCTGCTGATTGGAAGTGGTAACGTACCATCGTATTAAACAATTGTTGTCTCTTGCATTTGTTGGAGAGCAACATCAGTGATGGGCAAGTGACTAATACTTAAGATACATACTTAAGCAACATGTTTCGATACATTTTCAAGATGCAGTATTTTGTAAAATGTTTAGGTAATGTAATACTCAGCAACAATCAGAATTTTAGAAACAACATAAAAAAATAGTTGGTTGAAATAATAGGTATGTTCCCGTACACATGATATTTTTACTGATTTTCTTAAAGTCAAACGTTTTTGGTCAAATACATATACGAGAGGTTGTGAAAAATTTCTGAAGTTTTTTAAATTAAAAATTACGACTAAAACGTCCTTACAAAACCGTATAATTTTGATCAAATAAAAAACTTAATTTATAGATAACAAAATTAGACGGAACAAGGCGGATTAAGGGCGAATATCTTTTGCATGAAAAGTTCCTAAAATTTTACCATCAAGATCTTCTAGCACATAATAGCAGCTTCCTACTTTTTCACGGATTTTCGCTTTGAGGAAGATTGGGGACAACTTTGCGTTGAATTTTTTCTCAAAATTACTTTGTGCGAAATTTCGTCTAAATACAACCTGACCTACACTGTAGGATATCGGTCTAGCTCTTAAATTATATTGTTCCCTATTGTTATTATGAGCTTCTGATATATTTTTACGCAATTCTTTACGAAGTAAAACAAGGTTGTCCTCTCTAGCGAGGTCTATCGTAGGTTCTTCTAAAAGATTAAGATTTTTAAGAAGTGAATATGAATCTCCGTGGGTGATCATATTAAACCCAAAAGTTGCAAAATACGGAGAGCATTTTATTGCCTGATGATATGAGTTACGCAATGCACAGCTAATGGAACTAATATTTTCGTCCCATAGCCGATGATCATCATTAAGATAAGCTCGTATCCCTGCAATCAATGATCTGTTCACGCGCTCAGATGCATTGGATTGCGGGGAATACACTGCCGTATAAATGTGCTTAACACCCAGTTTTGTTAAAAACGCATTAAATTCATTTGATTTAAATTGAGATCCATTGTCGCTGACAATGGACTCAGGTACCCCGTAGGTATGAAAAATTGTTCCTAAAAGGAAATCTTGTACTGCCACAGACGTAAATTTCTTGAGAGGACATAACCAGTGAAATTTGGTCAGATGGTCAAGGACGATTAGTAGCCCTATATACCCCTTTTTACTTCGCGGATAGGGTCCGAGAAGGTCAATAAAAAGACGTTGAAAAGGTCTTATTGAAACAGTTTGCTGACCCATCTCTGGTTTCAAAATAGCGTTTGGTGCTTTGGTACATTTACATGTATCACAGTCGCGAACAAAATCACGCACATCCTTCACAATCCCGGGCCAAAAGAAATTTCTGCGTATCAAATCAAGGGTTTTTGCCATGCCCCCATGAGAAGTGACTGATGAGGTATGGGCACGAGTGATGACGTCAGACCTAAGATTTTGAGGGACCCACAATTTCCAGGTTTGTTGTTGTTGTTCGTTGTTTCCGGTATAATGTTGCGTTCGGATGTATACAAACTTATCCACGATTTTTAAATCCGGATATTTTGCGGAACTTTCCTTTATGCGTTTTTTCAATTCTACATAATCATCATCTTCAAAATGTTTTGAATTCAAATCAATTTCCGGGCCAGGTAATTCTATCGCGTCAATTTCGTTATACTCAATTCTAGATAATGCATCCGGTACGACGCACAGTGAGACAGTCCTATAGTAACCGCGGCAAAAATTGGGTTTTGGCGTGTCGTCCAATTTGGATGAAATTTTCACAGTATATTAACAGATATATGAGTAACAATTCCCTGAAATTTCAGCCTCATAACTTCATTACTTTTTGGTCTAGAGCAAGTCAAAGTTGAGGTGTGCCAAAGCGCTTGAAATATGTTAGTTCAATATGTAACATTCAAAAGCTTATTAAATAAAAAATACATAATAAATATAACTTTAAAGTATTTTTTTAATTAATTTGGTTGTTGTAGAATGAGTAGATGAAAAAATAAATTAAAAAAAAAAAAACACAAAAAAAATTTCTTAACAACAGAATTGTGGTGTAAAAATTGAACATTTTGCATTTTCAATGGACTAGGAAATATAGAGCAGCCCCTCGCCCTAGGTGAAGACTTATATCAAATGAAAGATTGAAGTCTCAGCTTTCATTTAAAGTAAAGGAACTATAGCAAAAGTTTGCAAAAGTACTTTAAACATACAAAACAAGTAAAAAAGTTAAATTCGGCCTTGCCGAATGTAGTGATACCCTCCACAATTTCAAAAAGATTATTGCAAAAAACTTTATTGAAAAGGAAATTACTTTAAAAAAAAAAAATTTTTTTGAAAAAAAAATTTTCGCGAAAAAAAAAATGTTGGTAAAAAAAATCCGCGATTTTTTTTTTTTTGTGTTCGTACTTGTTTAAATACCATTTGGTGTTCAAATTTGTTCACATATGCCAACCAGTAGCCGAATTAAAGCATTTTGTATTTTTAGGTTATGTTGAATGTACTGAAATTTTTGAGGTGTGCTTACATTTTCGTTCATAACTTTTGAACCGCTGAACCGATATCGCTCAAATGCAATACCAAACTTCTCGGGAGAACTTCCAGTAAATATGTTAAGTTTCAGTCATCTTTGTGCAATATTTTGTCCGCGACAGCATTTTCCACAGACAGACAGACAGACAGACAGACGGACAGACGGACATCGCTAGAATGTCTTAAAATCGATCGGGCATCATGAATATATATACTTTATGGGGTCCCAGATCGATATTTCGATGAGTTACAAACAGAATGACAAACTTATATATACCCTCTATCACTAGAGTGGAGGGTATAAAAATACAAAAAAATACAAAAAATATGCAACGCGCACATTCTGTCGCTCTACGTATGTTAGCATGCAATAGCATGTTATTTTTTTTAATTGTTTACACATATTCCCTTATTGTTTATTATTATTTTATTTACATTATTCATTTGGTTGATAATTTTTTTGAAGGTCATTGACTTTGGGTTAGATAGTTGCAAATTTTTAATTTAAATTGATATAGCAAGCTGTTCTTCTTATCGAAGTTGTGTTATGATCACTTTCTAATGTGGTTAGTTTAATTGTTATATATTGAATTTAGATGTTGCATTATTTATTGGGTTAAGTAATAATGAGTGTTCTTGTAATGATCTCTTTTGATAAGAGATTAGCATTTCTCTAACATATTGAAAAAATTAGAACACCATGATGATATTAAAAAATTATTGATAGAGTGAAAAAAAAAATTTTTCTTTTTTATTGCATGTCCATGGGAGGTGGGCGTAATAGTGGGCGTGTTATTGTTGTTTTTGCATGAAACATTTGAAATGATATAAATTACAGTAATATCAAATTTGAAGGTTGTACCTAAAATATTTTAGAAAATATGGCACTTTTTATGTTGGGGTTGTATGGGTGGTGGGGGTAAAAGTGGGCCAAAGTTCAAAATTTTTTCCGATAATGTTGGTAACAATATAACATTCAAGTATACCAAAATTAAAAGTTATACCTTAAGTATTACGGACAATACGGCATTTTACAAATTTCGATTGTATGGGAGGTGGGCGTAAAAGTGGGCGTATTTTCATAATTTTTTTTTCAAAAAACTGGAATTGTCTCAAAAGTAACCTGTGCAAAATTTCAGAGCTCTACAATGACTCCTTGTATTTAATGCCGGCGTTGTCTCACTGTGCGACGTGGTCCTTTCCTTTTCTGTGGCTTATGGTAAACTTGTAAGATTGTAATTTAAACACCCAGCGGGCCAATCTACCAGTTAGGTCTGGCTGCTTCATAAGCCACAGAAGGGAGGAGTGGTCAGTAATTACCTCGAAGTCTTGCATTTCTAGATAGCATCGGAACCGTTTGATCGCCTCTATCGCCGCTAAACATTCGCGCTCCGTTACACTATAATTGCGTTGTGCCGTGTTTAGTTTTTTAGACATGTACGCAACGGGCTTTTCTTCTCCGGCTTCGTCTAGCTGTACGAGAACGGCTCCAACACCATAGTCAGAGGCATCACAATGCAAATAGAATTTTTTAGAAAAATCTGGATTCGATAGAATGGGCGCTGTTGTAAGAAGATTTTTAATTTTTACAAAAGCTTCTTGAGCAGCAGGAGTCCAGTTAAACTTTCGTTTTGTGGACAAAACATCAGAAATGGGACAAACAATAGAAGAAAAATTTTGAATAAACCGTCTATACCAACCAGCAAGACCCAAAAATCCGCGAACCTGTTTAAGATTTTTCGGTATTGGCCAGTTGGTAATAGCTTCGACCTTTTCTGGATCTGTTTTGATGCCACCGTGACCTATAACATAGCCGAGGTACTTGACTTCGGTCACACAGAACCTACTTTTGGCTATATTAAGGGTCAGGTTTGCTCTTTTGAATTCCTCGGCAATCCGCACTAAAACAGACAGATGGCTAGAAAAATCCTCAGAAACGATAACCAAGTCATCTAGGTACCCAAATACGCAATGTTTTAAATCCGCCGGTATTAATTGGTCCATAAGACGACACATTGTCTGCGGCGCATTGCACAATCCAAATGGCATTACGACGAATTGATACAATGGCCGCCCTGGTACGGTAAAAGCCGTTAGCGCTTTTGCCTCATCGGCTAGGCCGATTTGCCAATATGCGTCTTTTAGATCAAGTTTAGAAATTAGGTTAGCCTTTGGAAGCCTAGCAAAAATTCCTTCAATACTGGGTAAAGGATAAGCATCCTTAGTGGTCACTAAATTGACCTTCCTGGCATCTAAGCACAGGCGGACTTTGTTTGGTTTGACGACCAAACGCATGGGCGAACTCCAAGGAGATGATGACAGCTCAATCACTCCTAATGTCAACATACGATCAATTTCTTCAAACATTAGTTTTTCCACTGCGGGAGAAACTGGGTAGAACCGTTGTTTGATCGGCTTGGAATCACCCACGTCGATCTCATGTCTAATAAGACTGGTTCTTCCCAACCCTTGTTTTTCGAAGTTTGGGAATAATTCTATAATAGCATGTAACTGCTGAAGTTGACCAGGAGTTAAGGGATATTTATGGTCGTCTGTTTCTTCAGACTTCGCGTTAACGGACGGTACATCGGACAAATTTTCTAAAACAGACAACTCGGAATGACTTCCAAAAAATTTTAAGCGGACGGACTTATCAGACACAATTGCAGAATCAAAAACGTCTGCCGCTAAATTGAATGCTTTCCAAAAATCTATACCTAAAATTAAACGTTGGGAAATACTGGGTACAATTAAAATTTTTAAACGACAAATTTGGTTTCGAAAGGAAATGTTGACGTTTAGAAGACCTAAAGTTTTCTGAGATTTTCCGTCAGCTGTTTTTACTGAAGATTTAAAACTAGAAAAATCAGAAAAATTTGTAAAATCTGTGGAGGCTAAGTCAGAACCAATGCAAGACACATTGGCCCCTGTGTCAAGTAAACCGTATTCAACGAAACTTAAAAAATTTACCTTTGCATAATACCTTCTATCAATTGGGTTGTTTATAACTGCAGAAATAATGAATTTTGAAGAAAGTTTTCTTCTTTTAAAATAGTTTCGCAACCGCAGAGTTGACCTCTTTGGTTTTCGGACTAAATTATCTGAAATCGAAGATGCAAAGAAAATTTTATTTCGTTTAGAAACATATTCCTCCCATCTCTGATGGTACGGTCGAATGGGAAAAATGATTTTATCAACTGGTTGTTTATCGATTGGAACACGTTTAAGTATTGTTATATTTTGGTTTACATTCGGCGTATCTTTTGTATTAACCGGTGGGTTAGATTCAAGAAAAATATTTACATTTGGCCCCGGTTTGGCGGTGGGGGTTTCTGGGGATAAGAGTTTTTTGACGACGATGTCTTTTTAGTAGCACAATAAGTGCAATCTGGTCGGTAGACATCTTTTGCTCCACACCCATAGCAAAACTTTTCTTTATCTTTAAGACAAAATTTGTAAAAATGACCAACAGTGTCGCAGTTCCAGCATTTTACTGTCACTGGACCTTGTTGTAACGCATCAACTGACAGATTATCTGCAGTGTTATCTATAGGTTCATCGTTTAACTCAACTCCAGCTACACGTCGTGTTCTGAAAGGAACTTGTTGTCCTGTTTTCTGAGAGACGTTTCGCTGAGCTGACCCTACACCATACAAGTTTTCGTGCTTTTGTACACGCTCTTTTAGCTGCATTACGGAGTGACTTGGAATGTGTAGTAGTTCACCACGAATATCTTCGGTAAGATTTCTTTCAAGATATTCAACAAGCTCGTCTTCCTCCAGAGGTGTTTTTAAGCTATCAAAGAGGTCATTCATGGATTCGTAATATTGTTCAAACGATTCGTCGGATTTCATTTTCCGATTATGAATTGACTCCCTAACATCAAAATCAGACCTAAAATCTTTAAACTCGCAGGATAATGCACGGCAAAATGGGTTCCACTTTATGGTATCAACTTTTTTGTAATACCTCCAGTACCACTTTTTTGCTTGCCCAGTAAGGAGTACATGAAGGTTTGTACAAATTACAGAAAAATTTTCAGCAAAGTGAATTTTCGTCAAAGACTTTATTTGATATAAAAATTCTTCCACATTAAGTCCATCTTTAGAACCATTAAACTTCACGTTCCAGTTGTTGATTATAGATGTAATCTTTTCAGGGGCTAATCTGACACCTGGTCCTGAGCGATCCGGATAATAATAAGCGAATTGGCTATTATTATTGGAATTTCTCGGAACTGATTGCGTGTTCTGAAAATTAGAGGGACATGTTTGGTTATAATTATTCATAGGAGAATTCACTTGAAATGAATAACGATTTGAATCAATTGGATGTGATCTATTATCAAAATTTTGTTGACCTACAGAAGAACTCTGAAGCATTTTTGTTAGGCTCAATTCAATCATGCGATTGATTCGTTCATAGTCAACTTCATGTTGTTGGGGGAGAGAGTTTCTTTTATTCATTCCAGAGGCTTGATTGCCAAGTTCTTTGTCATTTTCATTCAACTCAAGATTGACAAAAGACCTTCGTTGAGTGGAATGAGGTGTTGGAGACTTCTCATTACTAATCTGGCGGCTGGAAAAATTTGGGGTAGTATGTGACTGTCGTGGAATTGGTAATAGAGTACCTTGACCTTGAAGGGATAAATTATTAGTGCTACCTTGATTATCAGCAGTGGAAATATTATTGCAAAAAATTGTATAATTTTGAGATAGTTTAGCAATGCTATCTTCTATCATTTTCGTGACCCGTGTATAGTCAATTATTGACGGTGGTGGCAAGTGTAATGAAGAAGAAGCTCCCGCTGGTGAATTACGCTCAGTCTCCTGTTCATTTTCCCTATTATGCCCGTGAGTACCAGAGTCGCTATTATTCGGAAAATTTTTTGAATTTCCAAAAGATTCGTTTAAATTAACCGCAACAGATTGTTTTCCTAGATAGCTTCGTGACCGCGGTTGTTTAGGTATCGCACCTGTGTTTCTATATTCAGAAAATGTGGCCTCACGTTGAGGGTTAGGTGTTTCTGACATATCTACACCAGCTAAGTTAGATTGTAAATCAGGTAAATTGTAACTATCAAGTCCCGATAATTCACATGAATTTTTACATATGGGGCATTTATTAGATAGTGAAAGTGACCTTTCTATACAGCTCTTATGAAAGGCGTGGTTACAGGGGCTAGTAACAGCACAATCCTGAGAACCAATCACAATATCTTCACCACATATAATACAATTCATATTGTCTTTTTATTTTTACTAATAAAGACTTGAAAGTAAAAGCACCGACTGGATTTAATACTTTACTAAATCTATGTCTTTTTGCTTACAATAAAAAATTTTTATACAATCAGTTGATTGCAAAACAATATTAAAAAAAAATTTCACGATTAATAAATTGGAAAAATATAAAAATTCAAATTTATCACAAACTGAATGTATAACATAAGTTTATAGTTTTTTATGAAAATCGAAAGATTTAAAAAGATTCAATCAATTATTTTCTTTAAAAAAGCGTTTATGTAAAAATTTTGAAAACAAAATCAATCTCTGAAAATTTAATCAACAAAAATGTACGTATAAATATATATTTTCTTATATAGGTGAGTGAATTATATCCAGGGTAGAAAAAGTAGATTTAAATGACTTATGGAACAAAAAAATGGTTTATGGATAAGTGACATCGATTTGACTTTAAAAGTCATTCGATTTCACAAAATCGGTAAGTTTAAACTTTTCCAAATACATTTCCCAAAAGAGGAAAGGATCGTTAGGTAACAATTAGGACAGTCTACCCGAAACTATCAGATAACTGTATTCCATAAAAGGCCGAACAACTATTCCCCTACTTGGTTCCTGCATTTGAAAACCCTTAGAACTTTCCTAGACACTGAACAAATTCTTCTGGTAAAAATTATAATGTACTGGAACAACTTTGCAGAATTCTTAACGGACAGGTTACCCGAAACAATCAGATACCTGTTTTCCATAGAAAAGTCCTGCAAGCCATTCAGAAACATGACTCTCGTTATCAGAGAAACTTTGTCACCATCTATACAAAATGAACTTTTAAAAATGAATCAAAAACTAATTGGGAGCGAAAGCAAATCAAAATTGAAGTCCTTCCATGCCCACGTTGGGCGCCATTTATGTAACAAACACGACCAAAACCTTAAGGTCCTTGAAAATGTCTATTCGTGTTCTTCAATCATATGGGTGTACTTTTGCCAAGATGGTTTAAAGCCTAATTTTTGAGCCCAAAAGAAGACGGTGCCGGGAGTCATTGATAAGCTAGCTAAAGTCGGGATGGGGAGGTTCGTGTCCCTTTTGGTCGCTCTGAATTTCCCTATATGACGAGAGTACATAAAAAAATTATAGACTCCCTGGTTACAATATAATTACTGAAAAGCTCTACGTTACAGGCAAAATTCTAACTACAAAAAAATAGAAAACCCCAGAAATAGTCAGAATATAAAGAGTAATAAAAAAAATATTGGTGTCAGTCATTTAATCTACCTTAAGGGATCTCTTGATAGTGTTAGAGTCCCTGGCCTCTTTACCCTTACCCTACCATGGTCTAATGGCACTTAATTTTATTAGACCCCGTACGCAAATTCAGCTACCCTGGATTTCACATCACCATAAGAAAACTACGAAAGTTTAGCAATTCATAATCACAAATTATTTATTCAAATAATAATCTTAAATGTAAACATATTTCGGTTATCTATATTAAGGTTCACAAAAATCGTATTTTTATCGCGTAAATATAAAAACTAGTACACTAAAAAAGTACGTGACTAAATTGGTTACCCATTAATTGGGATTCAAAGTTTTCCTAAAAACAAACTATGAGAAGTGCATAGTAAGCACTTACAAAAAGTACTACAAATTTAATTTGCATAGAGCAAAAACAATGTGAGAAAATTCAATGTATATTTTTCCTTCTGTTATTCTATAAAAATTATTATTGGGTTTTTTCAATTAATCATTATTTAGAATTCAATTTCTAAGTTCTAATTTCGCATTTATATTAAAATACGAACGTTTAAAAAAAAATAATTAAGTTTACTTTTAATGTTACAAATATTATTCACTTATAGGTTTGGGGAACACTGAACAAGAAGAAATAATAATTTAGATATTGTTACAGCATTTAATAATTCAAAAAAATATGTAACTTTTAGCAAACACAAAAAAAATAAACAAAAATTGTTGCTTGAATCAACTAGTATTTTTGTTTAAGCATACTCAAATTAGTTGTTAGCTGAGACAATTTATTTTATTGTTTCTTCTTGTTATTGATCATATGCAAAAAAATATACACTATGTACCAAAAGTATAGCACATACCAAAAATTCAGTAAATAATTTAATTTCAAAACTCACCAAAATTGCTGGTTTATTGCTGCGGCAATCGTCGAGGCCTCGATGAATGTTGCATGTTGCAAAAAGTTATGTTGTTGTTGTTGCTTTTAGGTTTATAAAAAATTTTGGTTAGTGGTATATTCGAAGATGCATATGGGTGTGTTTCTTTTACTTTTGAAAATTTTTCATGATTCTTATAACTATTAAAAAAATTTAAATTAAATGGTATTGACCGAATTTGAAATATACCCTACATTATGGTATATTCGTTTAGTTTTGAAAAATAATTACTAAAATTTTATGAAAATATATTTAATTGAATTAAGTTATAGAGACGGTCATTCTGGTATAACCCGAGTAAAAATTAATGAATTTTGAAGTTAACGACAATAACCGAACATTTCCGAGAAATTCCGAACTTAACCACGTTTTGATTTTACAGTTTAATACGGTACTTTTTCCATAGGAACGAAAAAATAGGTTAAACTGTACACTAATAATATTACGATTGAAAAATTACTCCATGAAAAAAAAAACCCGATTAGTTCTCGAAAAAAAAAGGAAACACTTTCTAATAAAAAAATTATAAACTTATCATATGCATTTTATGATGTTTTCCAGATTTAGATGATCTCCATTAAAATTATTTTTGCAGAATACTTGTTGACAAGTGCGGTTAAAAATGTGGCTCAAACGGCACAGTTAGTGTCGTCTGTAGATGTTTTGTTTATGCCGGATTTACGATAACATGGCTTATTGGTTTTCTCCTCTCCACAAGGAGTTATGTCCTGTGGCAGGACGTTTGCCACAGGTTGTAAGGAAATTCTGATTTCTCGCAAAAATGTTGTAAGGCCCTGTACAAAAAGTTAGGGATTAGAAAAAAAAAAATGGCGTTTTCGTAATGTACTATATTACCTTATTCACAAGAAAAAACACGTTGATGTTGGAACCACGTAGCTCTTCGTCAACAAGGACGAAATTATCCTTAAGGTGTAGTTTAAGAGTAGTACAAATATCCTCTTGTAAATGGTGTGTAATACCAACGTGATGGTATAATAATTTTTGCCACTTCGAAAATTTTGAATTTATGTTTCAAAATTTTTATAAAAAAGATATCCTCCAGGATTTATTTTAACTAGGACTCGCAGGATATTTAGTGGTTTTGTATAAAAACGATTTTTTAATTACCACGTTGGTTTAAGAAAAATGATTATGTAACACAATTATATATACTGTACTATTAAAGATTATTTAAATTAGTTGACAGTGATTTTGGTTTTAATCGTTTGGCAGTCAAAATCAAAAAGAACAAAAGAATTTCAAAACCGGTATCAGAAAGTCTTTTGGGGAGACATACAATTGTATTTGATTTGCATTTAATAAAAACAATATTGGAATTGTTTTTAATAACTCAAGAGATGTTTATTACAAATTAAATATCCACTAACAATTTGCATATGCTGCTGATTGGAAGTGGTAACGTACCATCGTATTAAACAATTGTTGTCTCTTGCATTTGTTGGAGAGCAACATCAGTGATGGGCAAGTGACTAATACTTAAGATACATACTTAAGCAACATGTTTCGATACATTTTCAAGATGCAGTATTTTGTAAAATGTTTAGGTAATGTAATACTCAGCAACAATCAGAATTTTAGAAACAACATAAAAAAATAGTTGGTTGAAATAATAGGTATGTTCCCGTACACATGATATTTTTACTGATTTTCTTAAAGTCAAACGTTTTTGGTCAAATACATATACGAGAGGTTGTGAAAAATTTCTGAAGTTTTTTAAATTAAAAATTACGACTAAAACGTCCTTACAATACTGTGGTTGGAGGGTATAAAAAAACAAAATCGGTCGAACGGTTTTCGAGATATCTCAATTTTAAACTTGCAAAAATTTGCAGTCTTAGAACTTTTAAACTTAATTTGAGCCACATATTAACCCGTGGCACCATTTGATCAACGTTTTGGATTTTTGGAAAATTTCCACCAAAATTTCGAATTTTTAAAAAATTAAAAATAAAAAAATTATCTAGAGATACATTATTTTTTATTAATTTTGTCATGATGAATACGAAATAAAGAATTTCGGAATTAGATCAAGCGGTTTTCGAGATATTGCCATTTGAAGTTTGTTAAAAAATTGCCAAAAGTGGTGGGTTTTCCTAAGTTCAAAATTTTTTTTGAAAAAAAGTTTTTGGTGAAAATTTTTAGAAACCAAAATTTTGATCGAAGGGCGACACTGGTTCAAATTATTGGATTTGACTCAAAATAATTTTAAATGAAGCTTTATGAAGGAGTAAAGTGAAAAAAATTGTGTGATTTAAGAAAAAGAAATTTTGAATGTAGGAAAAAACCTACATTTCAAATATCGACATCTCGAAAACCGTTAGACAGATTTAAAAAATATTCTTGTGATAATATTTTATTAATTTTGGCATGATGAATAGGAATATTAAATATTTCGGAAATAGATTAAGCGGTTTTCAAGACATCGCCATTTGGAATTTGTTAAAAAATTGCCATAAGTACACTCAAAATAATTCTACAGTAAAAAATTTAGTAAGTGATTTTGTACTTAAATCTACTAATAAGTTACTAATTAGCAGTAGTACAGTAGTTTTTTAGTATCTTCAAAGTACTAAAATTAGTAATTTTTACTGGTTTTCAATAATATTAGTAAAAAATTTTAGTATTGATTACCAACGCCTGCACTAGATCATTTTGGACTAAAAAATTAGTACTTTAGTTAAATTTTTAGTTATGAATACCCACGTTTTTTTTTGGGTGTAGTGGGTTTCCTACGTTCAAAAATTAAAAAAAAAAAATCAAAGTTTTTTGTGAAAATTGTTGAAAAAAAAAACTTTGATCGAAGGGGCGCCACGGCTTAAAATTATCGGACTTGACTCAAAATTATTTTAAATGAAATATTGTCTTAAGTTTTATGAAACGGTCAAGGGAAAAAAACTTCGAGAGTTTTGTAAAAATTTAAAATATAAAAAATTTTAGGGCATATCGCCAGAACGATGCTTATTGAAGAGTAGATTACAGAAAATCAAATTACAAACATTTTAGAGCTCATCTTCAGGGCGCAAACAGCGCTTTAAGTTTGCATCCATATTGCAATATTTTTTCCTCAATGTACTCTACATAACGAAACTTTTGCCACCAATTTTAAATATAAAACTATTTTTTTTTTTACCAAATGCGCCCTGAAGATGGTCTCCAATTTTTTTTTTTTTTCGTTTTTTCCCGTAATCAGCTCTTGAATAAGCATCGTTCTAGGGGTATGCCCTAAAGCAGCGTTTACCAACCTTTTTGGTTCGCGTACCCCTAATTTTAAATTTTATCAGCCGCGTACCCCCTAACAAATTTTTTGTTTTTGCTAAAAAACAAGGATTCCAAAACCGTTAAAAACAAAAAATACGAAATTCTTAAACGGCGTGACCGATCTGAATTTACGATAATTTTAACAAATTAGTTTCAAAAATTTTTTTATTTTTTTTTTTTAATTTTGCAGTGATGGTTTTGGAATCCTAGGGTACCCTTTTTTCCAGGTCTGAAAGAAAAAAATCATATTTTGCAATTTTAATGTAATTTTTTTATATTACAGCAAAAAGTTTATTTTTTTATATTACAGTCGGGTTTCTCCAAAATGTATCCATATTTTTCCACCTCTGGGTTTTGAAGGTAAGCGGTATCCTACAAAGCTGATATTTAAAATCTAAATAGATGTGATTAACTAGACCTCATAAAATCCATAATTAAGAAGAAATAATCAAATTTGATTTTTTGACAATTTTTTAAAAAATGATCTTTGTCTTAGAAAAGTTGAAACTTCAGCGCTGAAGGGGGACCCCAAGATGAAGTGCGATCTTCCTGAAATGTTAACCACATCGTTTTGGCATCTATTTTCACCAATCCCGCATATCGCCCAAGCGAAATTCGCGAAAGAGCATTTCTCGCTCCGCCCCAGTCCCCACCCGAGTAAAAAAGTTTATATATAATTATATATAATTTGATAAAACTATATATAATTAAATATATTTGATAAAATTAGATAAAATTATATATAATTTGATAAAATTATATATAACTAGCTGGCCCGGTCCGCGTTGCTGGCCCAAATATATGATCAGTGTTATATTTCGTATCGCTTCAAATATATAGCCCTTCAAAAAAGGGTAATGAATTTCTTGGCTTAGAAAAAATTGTAGGCGTGGTTTTAAAGACCCGATTAGGCAGATAATCATCTTCAAATTATATTTTAGGAACTAAAAAAAAAAAATAACCATGTCTTCGACTTTGCGTACTGTACAAATTCAAAACTTCTTTAGTATCATTACGAACAACGCAAAAATAAATTACGCATATTCCTTATCTTATCGTCTTGAGTTCAAACAAACCTTTATAGTTTTCCCGAATTTTTCATTTATTCGGAACACTTCTCATTTAAATTTCCTTAAATTAAAACTATAATCAACATAAAAAAATCAGTCCGGTCATTAGTAGTCGACATATTTAGACAAAAGTGGGCGTTAAATTTGTGTAGTAAGTTAAAATTGTACATATGGTAAAAATCCCAAAGGATTTAAAATCATTTTTACCAAGTTTAAGCGGAATATATTAAGAAATATTTTTTTTAATAGATCGAATTAGAGTAAAAACGAATTTTAGATATATCCAAAAAAAAGTGGCCGAGGACAATTTTTCTTTCCAAACAATTATATGGAACATTACAAACATTTAAAACAATAAGCCACATCGGCCCAGGCGTTCTCAAGTGCTGCAAATCTTTAGGATGTTGAAAAATGTGGGCTTTTAAGTGGGGGAGGCCAAGGCCAATAATTATTTCAAAATCCTTACTTGGACTATAATGATCATTAAAGAAAAAATTTAACAAATCAGGCCAGTCTTTCTTCGATGTGGGAGTGGACAATTTATCTTTCCGTAAAAACCTTAGTTGTACTATCACGAACGTCAACAAATACTACTAATAGCCAAATCGGCCCTGCCGTTCTACTATTTTAGATATATCGAAATAAAAGTGGCGTGAACAAATTTTATTTCCGTTTTAACCTAAATTGGACTAAGACGAAAATTAAAAAAAAGTTAAGTCCAGCCGTTCTCCGATTTCAGATATATCGAAAAAGTGGGCGTGATTAATTTTTTTTCCGAAAAAACCAAAGAAAAACATTAAAAAAAAAATAAGACGAACTTAAAGAAAAATATTATCAATCGGTCAGTTCTCAAGTGATGCGATTACCAACGAACTTCATATGATTTTTATTTATATTTTATTATTCTATATTTTATTTTTCTATGGAGTAAATTTTATATATATCGAAAAAAGGAGAGGGTGGACAACTTATCTTACCGTAAAACCTTATTTGAATTTAACTAACTCGGCCCATCCATTCAAAAGTGGGCATAGAAGTGTAAAATTGTTCTTTCCGAAAAACCTTTGCTGGACTATGACGAACATTAAGAACAAAATTAGATAAATTGATCCACCCATTCCATGATATATATCGAGAAAAGTGAGCGGTGTGCACAATTTATCTTTCCTTAAAAATCTTTTGCGGACTATAACCAAATCGTTCTAGCCGTCTTAGTTCTTTCGATACATAGCAAAAAGTGGGCGTGGGAAATTCTACTACCCATAAAAACCTTAGGTGAATTATGACGAACATTTTCAACAAAAATTAGCCAAAGTGGGAGTGGTAATTTTTTTTTTCGTAAAAACCAAAGTTGGAATATGATGAAAATGCATTTAAAAAAAATTGTCAAATTGGTCCAGACATTCTCAGATTTTTAATACATTGAAAAAGTGGGCGTAAAAGTGGGCATGGTCGATTTTCCTTTCAGTACAAACTTAAATTGGATTATTACGAACATTTAAATAAAAAAATTACCCACATCGGTGCAGCCGTTTTCCGATTTTAGATAAATCGAAAAAAGTGGGCGTAAAAGTGGGCGTGGTCAATTTTTCTTTACGTAAAAACCTAAGTTGGGATATGACGAACATTTAAAAAAAAAATTGTCCAAATCGGTCCAGCCGTTCTCAACTGATGCTGTTACCAACGAACGACAATTGATTTTTATTTATATAGATTATATCCGAATTTTTTTTATATAAAATTTTATAAAATTATATCTAATTATATATAATTTGATAAAATTTTATAAAATTAGATAAAATTATATATAATTTGATCAAATTATATATAATTATATCAAAATTTGTTTTATATAAAATTTTATAAAATTATATCAAATTATATATAATTTGATAAAATTTTATAAAATTATATAAAATTATATAAGATTTGATAAAATTTTATATAAAAAAAATTCGGATGTAATTTCATATAATTTTATCAAATTATATATAATTTTATATAATTTTATCAAATTTTTTGAAATCAAAAACTTCTTTATATAAATTTATATAATTATATATAATTTTATAAAATTTTATATAATTATATATAATTTTATAAAATTTTATATAATTATATAAAATTATATATAAAACTTTTTTACTCGGGCAGTCTCAATTTATTTTTGTAGCTAATTGAGTTTCAAGTATTTTAAGGAATTTAAATTTTTAACAATATTTTTTTAATGACTCCCGATTAACTTTAAGTAAAAAGAAAGTGAAAATTTTTTGAAAAAGTGTGTTTTTTTTTAATTTTAGGAATCAGCCAATTTTAGACCGATTCTCAATCTTACTGTTTTGTTTAATAGGTAAAACTCATATCTTTCAAAAAAATTTCGCGTACCCCCGCGGGCAGTTTCGCGTACCCCCTAGTGGTACGCGTACCATAGGTTGGTAACCGCTGCCCTAAAGCAATTCCAAAATTTCCTGATTTCGGGAAAAGCTAATGTATACGATAATTTTTCACCGGGTTACCAAAATATTTTCAGACAAAAGAAAAAATCTGTTAAAAAAAATTATTCGTTTAAAGTACTACTATTTATTTTTAGTAAAAACTTTGCTTTTGCTAATTTAGTTAAAGATTTAAACAAAATTATTATTATTACTACTTATTAAAAAACAAAACTTAACCTTAATTTAGCCAACACTTGAAAAAGTGTTTGCTATAAAACCGAAAAAAATTAAGGTTAAATTTTGTTACTTTCATTTGGAAATTATGTGACCGAACAAAACAGACATACATTATTATTAATTTGTTGAACAATTTCATTATAAAAACAATGAAAATTTTTTCCTTACAATTTTACCATGATTTTATTCTTTTTTTTCATATAAAATTCTTAAATTCTCATAGGAAATCTGCAATTAACCGTGTGATTGTTTTAACACATTCTCGTAACAATCAGAATTCAGCTTAAACGTGGTCGTAGTAAATGTTTTTTTTTTTTTTTTTTTTTTTTTTTTGCAACATGTCTTGACCACATACTGACTTGTTCAGACCTTTAAAATATGAACAAAAAAAAAAAAAAATAAATAAAATTGACCAATTCCATGAACATAAAAACAATACTCTGACTTGGACGGCCGACTGACAAAACAGCTAAAAAATTCTTCTTTTGTCGTTTTTTTTTGTACATATTGCTTGCAGCATACTTTTAACAAGCTTATTGGTGGCTTGAGATGTGCTGCCGTTGTTTTGCCGTTGTTGACCTCAAAACCAAAAAAAAAAATATTATTGTACAATACAACGTAATCTTAAGACAAGTAAACTTCCAGGCAACATCAGCAACATACCACACATATAATAAAATTTCATATAAGAGAAGATGACGCAGACAATACGAGACATATGAATTGTTTAACCCATTAAGGAGTTGCAAGGAAGTTTTTCTATTGGGTCCTTAACAATGTTTAAAAAAAATCCAACATCCCCGGAAATTTTTTTTGGAACACATTCTTAATATAACATGTTCTAGCTTAAGTTTTTTCATTGTCAAAAAAAAAATATTTGGTGGGTTTAGCATAAATATTTTATAACTTTTTATAATCGTATTATAACTTATTATAATCGTATTATAATTTGTTTTTATCGTATTATAATTTTTACAATCATATTATAATTCGTTATAATAGTGTTATAAATCATTTTAATCATATTATAATTCGTTATAATCATAATTTAATTCGTTTGATCGTATTATAATTTATTAGAATTGTCTTTGAATCCATTATAATCGTATTATAATAATATTATAATCGTGTTATAATATATTATAATCGTATTATAATATATTATAATCGTGTTATAATAATATTATAATTGTATTATAATAATATTATAATCGTATTATAATAAATTATAATTGTATTATAATTTGTTTTTATCGTATTATAATTTTTACAATCATATTATAATTCGTTATAATAGTGTTATAAATCGTTTTAATCATAATTTAATTCGTTATAATCATAATTTAATTCGTTTGATCGTATTATAATTTATTAGAATTGTCTTTGAATCCATTATAATCGTATTATAATAATATTATAATCGTGTTATAATATATTATAATCGTATTATAATATATTATAATCGTATTATAATAATATTATAATTGTATTATAATAATATTATAATCGTATTATAATATATTATAATCGTATTATAATTTCTTTTTATAGTTTTATAATTCATTACAATCGTATTAAAATTCGTTATAATAGTGTTATAATTCGTTATAATCATAATTTAATTCTTTTAATCGTATTATAATTCATTAAAATTGTCTTTGAATCCATTATAATCGTATTATAATAATATTATAATCGTAAGTATTATAATATATAAAAAAAAAGTTTGAGAGAAGAAAAGTTAGATTTTTCAAATTCAATTAAAATTACAAAAGAAGCATTTCCAAATTTATTTGGAAATGGAATAATTATAAATTCGTTATAATTATGTAAGGCTGTGTTAACGTTTTGTGACATAACAATAACTGGTAATTGTTTTTATAATTAATTATTATCGTCTTATAACTATTATAAATTTATTATAATCGCTTTATAATAATATAATCTTGTTATAATCCATTATATTACTGTTATAAATCACGATTTTTTTTTACTCCCGCATTATACTATTTAAAAATGTGTCATAATACATTTAAATAAGGTTAAAATTTAAATTTGGGTACATAATGTTAGAAGTTGGTTTGTTAGAATATGTTAACGCTTTATTACATTACAATAAATTCAAAATTGTATTTTTAATCCATTATAATCGCTTTATAAACCATTATAATTGCAATATAATCGTTTAATAGTATTATAATTTTATTATAATCTATTCTAATTCGCTATAATGGTGTTATAGTCTATTATAATATGCTATAAGTACATCGTATAACATAATAAATGCAGCTTAATTGAAATGCTTAATTTCAGTTTAGCTGCATAATGTTTAAAATTGGTTTGCAATGTAATGCTATTTATATTATAATCTTATTTATAATCCATTATACTAGTGTTATAAGCCATTATAATTGCATTATAATCCATTATAATCGCAGTAAAGTTCCTTATATTCATGTTACAGTACTACTATTCGAATTATAAACGATTATTATTGTATTATAATCGTTTTATATTATTATAATCGTTTCATAATCAATTTTGATCGTATTATTATCCACTGTAATCGTGTTAGAGTAATTAAATTTGACTTTTAATCTCTTATACTTGCATTATAGTAATAAGAGTCATGCTAGAGTACTAATAGTCGACTTATAATCTCTTATACTTGCATTATCGTATATCATAAACTTGTCATAGTATATTTTAACTATTGTAGCTGCATTATAATAAATTATAATAATTCGCTATAATCTTGTTGCAGTAATAATAATCGAACCATAATCTTGAAAACTTGTATAGTACATTATAATCGTGTTATAATACATTATAATTGTGCTTAAATTTGAATTTAATTACATTATATTTAAACTTAGTTTGAAAGACAATGGTAACACATTGTTACATTGGAATAAATTTGAATTGTATTTATATTCCATTAAAATGGCCTTATAACTAATATAATCATGTTATGTATCGTTATAATTACATTATAATTTGTTATAACTGCATTATAATTCGTTATAATACATCATAATTACTTAAAATTGTATTATAATTCGTTATAATCATGTTATAATTCCTTATTTTCGTGATACAGTAATAATAGTCGAATTATAATTTCTCGCACTTGCATTACATAACATTATAATGTTGTTATAATATAAAATAAATAATATATAAAAACTATAGTAATTGTAAAATTATAATTGAAAACATAAATTATAGTCGACTTAAAATCTCTTATACTTGCATTAAAGTACATTATAAACTTGGCATAATATTTTTTTAACATCGTAGTTGCATTATAATCAATTATAATTCGTTATAATCGTGTAACAGTAACAAAAGTCGATCTAAAATAATAAAGACGTGTTATAGTACATTATAATTGTATTATAATACATTATAATTGTACTTAAATTTAAAATTAACTACATAATGTCTAAAATTAGTTTTCAAGGCAATGTTAACACATTATTACATTGCAATATATTATAATCGTATTTAAATCCAATAAAATCGCTTTATAACTTATAACCACGTTATTTGTCGTTATAATTGCATTAAAATTCATTATATTGGCATTTTAATTCATTATAATTGCATAACAATATGTTATAATGCATTATATTTCGTTATAATTGCATTATAATATGTTATTATAATTCGATACAGTAATAATACAGTTGCATTATATAACATTATAATCTTGTTATAATTCATTATACATGTGTTATAATATATTACAAATAATTTATAAAAACTATAAATACTGTGTTGGAAAATTTAAATTTTACGCTAGCAATTGCAATAATATTGTGTAATTATAATTTTAAACGTATTATAATTCCTTAGAGTTTTAATTCGTTATAATTGCGTCAAAATTTATTATAATTGTGTTATAATCCATTTTAATTGTGTTATAATCCCATATAATTATTTTATAATCCATTATAATTGTGTTTTTATCCATTATAATTGTGATATAAGGTGTTTTTATATATTATTATTTATATTTAATTTAAGTCGATAAATTTAAACAAAACTTGTTAGAGACTTCAAATTGGAATTTCTAATATTATCGAAATTTAAGAAATTCTAACTGTATTGATGATATTCATTATAATCGGTTAAAAATCTATAATAATCCAGTTGTGCATTTAAGATAAGCTAAAATTATTTATAGAGTTGTAACAAAATATAATTGTGTACACGCAAAAAATTGTCTCAGATTCTGATACATTTTTTGCTTAGAAAAACTCTCAGATTCTGAAACATATTTCATATAAAAAATTAGCAGGCAGATTCTTAAACATTTTGCGTATAGAAAATTTATCAGCCAGCAATATTTTTTGTTCCAAATAATCGGTCCCACAGCGCTTTATATTTCAGCAACCGATTCTACTTATCATTCCAGAATCAATGATTTTTGTTTGAAATTGTACCAAAAGCGATCGCTTTAGAGAAAGTATTTTTTTTGAAAAATAAATTTGCATAGAAAATTTTGTTGTGATTACCGTAGAATATATGTATTCATAAATCCATTTTTATAGGAATCGGTTCCAAAAAAATTTTTCTTGGCTAGATTCTAAGACATGGATAAAATTTGTTTGTGAGGAAATTGTTTCAAAATCTAGAAATTTCTCCATACATTTTTTCTTCTCTTAACAGGTTAAACAAAAACGTTTTGTTCAACAATTTTTTTTTAAATTCATTTTCTGTTATTTTTCTTACAGAAAGCGACAATAACTATGATTATTACCGCGGTATTAAAATCCAAAAAAATATGATGAATGAAGTAGTATTATAATCATAGATAATATTTTATAAAACGTGGTTATTTTTGCAGATTGCCAATTGTATGAGAAGAAAATTATTTGCTATTATTGTTAAAAACAACAAAACAAAAAATTATATATTAAAACAATTTTTAACAAAAATTGGCAGAAAATTGGTAGGAAATTATGGAATTATAAACAGGAACATATTCATTCACCTAATGTATTGGTCTATAAATGAGAATCTAAAAATTTTGAACAGGTATTGATTACTAAAGAAACGGAGGTGTAATTTAAACAATACAGAAATATTTTTAAATTGCTTGGTAAACTACTGCGATCTACATGTATACACTTAAAAATGTTACAATCACCATAATAATATGCTGAAAATATTTCCTGTGATGATTTATTAAAGTCTGATCTATATACTGATTTTTAAGTTGAATCACTTAAAAAAATATATTTAGCACATTTTTTTAAAGCACTTCATAGTTTTTTAATATGCGTGGGAAATTCATTGTTTTTAAGTAAGTTGTTTTTTGATAAACTCACAAGAATGGTTAAAACCCAAATTAGCTTGTAAAGCAAATATTTATTCATTTAAAACTAACTTTAATAAAAAACTTTTTTCCAAATCAACATGTTTTAATAAAAAATCAATATCTAAAAACATTAAACTCAATTTGTATCAATTAAAAAAAAAAATTTACAATACAATGTCATCAAAATCTAAAAAAAACACTACAAATTGAATGTCAAGTGATGACAATTTTATAATTCCAAAACATTTAAAACAATTGTGTTTTCTTTTATTTACAATTTCTTAATTGTTGTTCAATGAGATAACCAACCGCAAATAGTTAAATAATAACAACAAATTCATTTTTAATAGAATATAATTTCAATAAATTCAATTCGTTTGTTGAGCTTGACTTTAGTAAAGTAATAAAAATAAATGAGTTCCCACGCCTTGTACAGATAAAGTCATGTATAAAAGTTAGTAGAGTATGAACAAAAAGTATACAAAAGTATTAACATTTTCTTATTATTTATTAAATCCCCGCCCTTAAAAAGGGGCGGGCTGTTTAAAAAAAAATACATTTTCTATCCTCTTGGTACAGGTCCCACATGAATAACTTTTTTTGGCAGTAAAACTTTTTATAAGTTTGAAAAAGTTTCAAAAAACCTATAAAAATTTTTGTTCTTTTAAGGCTAATTTTACAAGAATTTATGACGACTCGAACTATAATATTTATGTTTGTAAAATTTAAAGCCAATAGCAAGTTTTGTTTAATTAAGCTCTAACAAGATTTCAACCAAAAACACACGAACATTATTAAATCGGTTTAAATTTGAATTAACATATATTATAACAAAAATATATATAAGGTATTATAACACACTTTTAATGGATTATAACACAATTATAATGGATTATAATACTATTATAATGGATTATAACATAAATATAATTGATTAAACTAAATTACAATGGAATATAACATAATTCTAATGGATTATAACACAGTTATAATAGATTATAACAAAATTATAATGAATTTTTACATGAGTATAATGGTTTTTAACAGGATTGTGAAGTATAACAGGATTATAATATAACAGATTATTACACAATTATCATCGATTATTACACAATTTGGGTCGTATAACACAATTTTGATAAATTATATAGCAATCATAATGACATATAACACAATTATAATGAACTTAACCATAAGTGTAGTGGATTTTAACAAGATTTTTTTTTAAGTGTAGCTCGATTACAATATAAAGAATTACTACACAATTATAATGGATTATAGTACAATTATAATATATTATAACACAATTATAATGAATTATAACAACACTATAACACAATTTTGATAAATTTTATAACAATCATAATGAAATATAACACAATTATAATGAAATTTAGCATAAGTGTAGTGGATTTTAACAGGATTTTTTTTGAAGTATAGCTGGATTACAATATAAAGAATTACTACACAATTATAATGGATTATAGCACAATTATAATATATTATAACACAATTATAATGAATTATACCAATACTATATTAGATTATCACAAAGTTATAATGGATTTTTGCATGAGTGCAATGATTTTTAATGGCTTTTAACAGGATTGTGAGGTAAAGCAGGATTAAAATATAACAGTTTATAACACCATTATAATGATTTAACACAGTCACGATAGATAATATTGCAATTATAATGGAATATAACACAATTATGATGAACTTTAGCGTAAGTGTAGTGGATTTTAACAAGATTAAGGTAAAGTATAATTTAAGTAGAATATAACGGAATACAACACAATTATAATAGATTATAACACCATTAAAATATATTTTAACAAAATTATAATATATTACTACAAAATTTTAATGGATTATAACACATTTATAATAGATTATAACACAATTATAATGAATTATAACACAATTTTGATAGATTATGACACAATTATAATTAATAGTTACAAGATTATACTGGATTATTGTTATGAGTATAGTAATTTTTAACAGTATTGTAAAGTATAACAGGATTATAATATAATAGATTATAACACAATTATAATGGATTATAATTCAATTGTAGTGGATTATAACACAATTAAAATAGATTATACTACCATTGTAATGGAATATAATTATAACGAACTTTAGCATAAGTGTAGTTGATTTTAACAAGATTATATTAAAGTATAATTCGATTAGAATAGAAAGGATTATCACACAATTATAAAAGATTATAACACAATTATAATTCATTATAACACAATTATAGTGAATTATAACACAATTATAATGGGTTATAACACAATTATAATAGTTTACCACAAATATAATAGATTATAACACAAATTTAATATATTATAACAAAAATATAATGGATTTTTACATGATTATTATGGTTTTTAACAGGATTGTGTGAAGTATAACAGGATTACAATATAACAGATTATAACACAATTATAATAATATAAGACAGTTATGGTAGATAAAATCACAATTATAATGGAATATAATACAATTATAAAGAACTTCAGCGTAAGTGTAGTGGATTCTTACAAGATTGTATTAAAGTGTAACTAGATTTGAATATAATAGATTATAACACAATTATAATAGATTTTAACACAATTAGGTAATTCACATGGGTATCGTGTTTGTTGTATATGTTGTATGTCCTATCTAAAAACAGGATTGGTAAAAATTATTTATCTCTCATTTGATAATTTTCTCTTAGATTCTTTTCTTGTTAGCATACTTGAAAATAGCACTCAAAACAGAGGTATAAATGTTGTATCGTCATATCGTGTAAGTGTCGTATTATTAATTTAAAGTTTAACCAACCCTGTTTTTAGATAGGACATACATACAACATACAACACCAAATACGATACCCATGTGAATTCCCTAATTATATTATAATAAAATTATAATGAATTATAACACAATTATAACAGATTATAACACAATTATAATGAACTATAACACAATTTTAATGGATTAAAATAGATTAAAACACAATTATTATAGACTAGCTTACTATCCCGGTACTTCGTTACCGATTGTGTTAAATAGTGGATAATAAAAGGATCAGGATTACTCTATCGATTTCCAAAAAATTCCCCTACGTAGTCTTTGTTTTATTTACTTGTGGACGTTTAAGTCTTCCATAAAAAAATATTTCAATGAATAATTTAAACAATAAAAATTGAATAACTTCGTACCGAAGTATCCTATACTCCATATTTCAATTATATAGGATCATTGTTTCAGAAAATAATAAAAGTACTTTTTATCCCCGTTAAGAAACGGAATTTCCAAAAAGTACTTTTCCACATCTTTTTTTTCACCGAAGGATTTTACATTCCAAATTATAAGTTTCTGTGACCATTATATTTTTTGGAACCTTTTCCAATTTCAAGTTTCTATGATTATTATTTCAGGAAATAAAAAAGTCCCAAAAAGTGTACTTTCGGTACTTTTAACAAAACGTACTTTTTATAAAAGGTACTTTTTACAAAAGGTAGTTTTTATAAAAGGTACTTTTTATGAAAGGTACTTTTTATAAAAGGTCCTTTTTATAAAAGGTACTTTTTATAAAAGGTACTTTTTATAAAAAGTACTTTTTATATAAGGTTCTTTTTATAAAGGGTACTTTTTTTGAAGGGTACTTTATATAAAAGGTACTTTTTATAAAAGGTACTTTTTATAAAAGGTAATTTTTGTAAAAGGTACTTTTTTTAAAGGTACTTTTTATAAAAGGTTTTTTTTATAAAAGGTACTTTTTATAAAAGGTACTTTTCAGAAAGGTACTTTTCATAAAAGGTAGTTTTTATAAAAGGTTCTTTTTATAAAAGCAACTTTTTATAAAAGGTACTTTATATAAACGGTACTTTTTGTAAAAGGTACTTTTTATTAAAGGTACTTTTTATAAAAGGTACTTTTTATAAAACCCGTGTAAAAACTATTAGATCTGAGTGGATCTAATTATATATGAATATATCTTGTTACATCTGATACCAGATCTGATTATATATATCAAGATATGCGAGATGTTGGGCCATATATAGCCATATCTCGTAAAACGTGTGATATGATATCGTTTTAGATCTGCCATATATAGTAAGATATTTTATATAAAATCAGATCTGTAACCATATCAATTTTTTTTAAGTTTTTATTTTGTGTTGTTTAAATGAACAACCCTAATTTTTTAAAACTCCATCATGCAACTTTTATCAATTATCCAAATTGTTTGTTTTTATTTTATTATTTCTGTGCAAAAAATAATAGAAACAAAACAAATGATAAAAAATATAATTGTGTTTTTTTTGGTAATTTGAAATTTTTTCAAAAGAAAAAAATGTCAAAATAAATTTAATTTTTTAACACGAACAAATAAAACTGCGGAATACATATTTACTAATATTTATTAACTAATTTTTGCACTTTTAAATGACGCGGTAACGTCATGAAATATAAATGGATGGGCAGATTTATATATTCAAGACACATCAAAAAAATCGGCCGAAATAATAGTAAACATGCAGAAGCTGGGGCTATGAAATGAGAACATCTGAACGTGAAAATTAAAGATTAGTTCTGACATGTTATGGCTGCATGAAATCTGTTTTCGATCAAGAAATTTTTCTGTGTTTTTTGGTTTACATGTATGTAAAACGAGAAAAGGTTTTTATTTATTTCTTTTGTAATTTTTTTTGCGACATCGTGAATCGCCAAACTATTAGTCTGAAGAATCCGGAAGAGATGTCCACATATTTTAACGGATATATATTTTAATGAGTATATATTTTTTAGTAAAATTTCTACATTTTATTTAATGTTTGAATTCATCAGATTCGGAATTTGGTTAACTTAGAAAAAATCAACTGATAATGCATTTTAATTCGGATAATTTCGGTGTGTCAGACGCTTTAACACACACATTGTATTAATAGATTATACTCATACAATAGACCTTTTCTCATTTTATGTATTTAACTAGCTGGCCCGGTCCGCGTTGCTGGCCCAAATATAAGATCAGTGTTATATTTCGTCTCGCTTCATATTTATAGCCCTGCAAAAAATGTAATGAATTTCTTGACTTAGAAACATTTGTGGGAGTGGCTTTAAAGACCCGATTAGGCAGATAATCATCTTCAAATTATTTTTTAAGAACAAAAAAAAATTACCATGTCTTCGACTTTTCGAACTGTACCAATTTCAAACTTCTTTAGTATCATTATGAACAACACATAAATGAATCACACATATCCTTCGTTCTTACTGTGAGCTATTGTCTTGAGTTCAAACAACCCTTTACAGTTTTCCTGAATTTTCTATTTTTTCAGGACACTTTTCTCATTTAATATTTCCTTAAAAACCTAATTTGATCTATAATTAACATACAAAAATCGGTCCGGTCATTTGTAGTCGACTTATTTAGACAAAAGTAGGCGTTAAAATTTGGTGTGGTAAGTTAAACTTGTCACTTGTACCAAGTTTATGCGGAATCTATTAAGAAATATTTTTTTTAATAGATCGAATCGGAGTAAAAATTAATTTTAGATATATCGAAAAAAAAGTGGGCGAGGACAATTTTTCTTTCCGACCAATTATATCGACTATTACGAACATTTCAAACAAAAAAGATCTAACCAGTCAAGGCGTTCTCAAGTGTTGCAAATTTTAAGGATATTGAAAAATGTGGGATTTGAATTATTTCCGTAAAATCCTTACTTGGACTTTAATGATCATTAAAGAAAAAAATTATCAAATCAGATCATTCGTCCTCCGATTTTAGATTTATTGAAAAACCTGGGAGTGGACAATTTTCCTTTCCGTAGAAACCTTAGTTGTGCTTCCGTTTTAGATGTATCGAAATAAAAGTGGGCGTGAAAAATGTTTATTTTTCGTTTTAACGTAAGTTGGACTATGGCGAACATTAAAAAAAAAGTTTATCAAATCGATCCAGCCGTTCTTCGATTTTAGATATATCTAAAAAAGGAGGTGTAAAAGTGGGAGTGATTATAATCATTTAAATTATAATTTGTTTTCCGAAAAAATCTAAGACGAACATTAAAAAAAAAATAAGACAAACAATTTAAAAAAAAATATTATCCAAATCGGTAAATTCTCAAGTGATCCGAACCAACGAACTACATTTGATTTTCATTTATATTTTATTATTCTATATTTTATTTTTCTATAGAGCAGTTTTTATATGTATTGAAAACAACTTTTCTTAAATAAATCCTTATTTAAATTAAACCAACTCGGTCCCTCCATTCAAAAGTAGGCGTAGACATGGAAAATTTTTCTTTCCAAAAAATCTTAGTTGGAATATGACGAACATTAAAAACAAAAATAGACAAATTGTTCCAGTCATTCCATCATTTAAAATATATATATTGGGAAAAGTAAGCGTAAAAGTAGGTGTGGACAATTTTTCTTTCCTTAAGAATCTTTTGCGGAGTATAACCAAATCGGCTTAGCCGTTATAGTTCTTTCGATACATAAAAAAGTGGGCGTGGGAAATTTTACTCTCCGTAAAAACCCTAGTTGAATTATGATAAAAAATTTCAACAAAAATTAGCCAAAGTAGGTGAGGTCATTTTTCTTTTTCATAAAACCAAAGTTGGAATATGATTGAAAACTCATTTAAAAAATTTAGTCAAATCGGTCCAGCTATTTTCAGATTTTAGATAAATTGGAAAAGTGGGCGTAAAAGTGGGCGTGGTCGATTTTTCTTTCACTAAAAACTTAAATTGGATTACTACGAACATATAAATAAAAAATTTCCCAAATCGGTACAGCCGTTTTCCGATTTTAGATAAATCAAAAAAGTGGGCGTAAAAGTGGGCGTGGTCAATTTTTCTTAACGTAAAAACCTAAGTTGGGCTATGACGAACATTTCAAAAAAAAAATTGTCCAAATCGGTCCAGCCGTTCTCAACTGATGCTGTTACCAACGAACGACAATTGATTTTTATTTATATAGATGTGTCAAATTTAATCGAATATTCATTAATCTTTTGTGAATTTAGACTTTATCTTCTTTATGTAATAATTTTTAAATAAAAGTTTCTAATATTATAATATAATATTTAAAACAGTTAATAATATTGCCTCAAATTCTTTAACTAAATTGAAAAAAGCACGATCCGTCTGAACGTGCAATAATAAATGTATACCAGATTTGAGTAGATTATATATAATCAAATTGTATCAGTTCTGATCTGATAAGATCTGTTTGGATCCGAGATTTGTCCCCATTTCTCGGATCTACCAGATCAAATTATATATGGTATTTGATATGGCAGGAGATATGGCAGGAGATATAATTATATATTGTGCAATATCTATTTTTTTTACACGGGAAGGTACTTTTATAAAAGGTTCTTTTTATAAAAGGTACTTTTTATAAAAGGTACTTTTTATAAAAGGTACTTTTTATAAAAGGTACTTTTTATAAAAGGTACTTTTTATAAAAGGTACTTTTTATAAAAGCTACTTTTTATAAAAGGTACTTTTTATAAAAGCTACTTTTTATAAAAGGTACTTTTTATAAAAGGTACTTTTTATAAAAGGTACTTTTTATAAAAGGTACTTTTTATAAAAGGTACTTTTTATAAAAGGTACTTTTTATAAAAGGTACTTTTTATAAAAGGTACTTTTTATAAAAGGTACTTTTTATAAAAGGTACTTTTTATAAAAGGTACTTTTTATAAAAGGTACTTTTTATAAAAGGTACTTTTTATAAAAGGTACTTTTTATAAAAGGTACTTTTTATAAAAGGTACTTTTTATAAAAGGTACTTTTTATAAAAGGTACTTTTTATAAAAGGTACTTTTTATAAAAGGTACTTTTTATAAAAGGTACATTTTATAAAAGGTACTTTTTATAAAAGGTACTTTTTATAAAAGGTACTTTTTATAAAAGGTACTTTTTATAAAAGGTACTTTTTATAAAAGGTACTTTTTATAAAAGGTACTTTTTATAAAAGGTACTTTTTATAAAAGGTACTTTTTATAAAAGGTACTTTTTATAAAAGGTACTTTTTATAAAAGGTACTTTTTATAAAAGGTACTTTTTATAAAAGGTACTTTTTATAAAAGGTACTTTTTATAAAAGGTACTTTTTATAAAAGGTACTTTTTATAAAAGGTACTTTTTATAAAAGGTACTTTTTATAAAAGGTACCATTATTTCAGTAAATTAAAAAAAGTACCAAAAGTACACTTTTTTCCATTTTACCCCCTTAGAGTCAACATTGGCAAAAACCCAGCCTTGGTGAATATTTTTTCCGGGAGGTGAACCTACATTGCAAATTTTAAGTTTCTAGGACCATTATTTAAGAAAATACTAAAGGTACCAAAAATACAGTTTTTTACCCTTTTTACCCCTAAGAATCAACATTGGCAAAATCCAGTCTTAGTAGATTTATATTCCGGGAGCTGAACCCACATTCAAAATTTGAAGTGTCTAGGACCATTATTTAAGGAAATATAAAAGGTACATTTTTTTACCCTTTTTACCCCCTTAGAATCAACATTGGCAAAAATCCAGCCTTACTGGATCTATATTCCCGGAGGTGAACATACAGTCCAAATTTCAAGTTTCTGTGACCATTATTTCAGGAGATATAAAAAGTACCAAAAGTACAGTTTTTTACCCTTTTTACCCCCTTAGAATCAACATTGGCAAAAATCCGGCCTTACTGGATCTATATTCCAGGAGTTGAACATACAGTCCAAATTTCAAGTCTCTGTAACCATTATTTCAGGAGATATAAAAAGTACCAAAAGTACAGTTTTTTACCCTTTTTGTCCCCTTAGAATCAACATTGGCAAAAATCCGGCCTTACTGGATCTATATTCCGGGAGGTGAACATACAGTCCAAATTTCAAGTCTCTGTGACCATTATTTCAGGAGATATAAAAAGTACCAAAAGTTCAGTTTTTTACCCTTTTTACCCCCTTAGAATCAACATTGGCAAAAATCCAGCCTTAGTGGATCTATATTCCGGGAGGTGGACCTACAGTCCAAATTTCAAATCTCTAGCTTCAGCGGTTTGGGCTGGGCGATGATGAATGAGTATGTCAGTCAGTCAGTCAATCAGTCAGTCAGTCACGTTACTCTTTTATATATATAGATTATAGCAAAATTATAATGGAATTGTTTATTATGAGTACAGTAAATTTTAAAAGTATTGCTAAGTATATATAATAGATTATAACACAATTATAATGGATTATAACACAATTGTAATAGATTATATTACAATTATTATAATACACAATTACAACGAACTTTAGCATAAGTGTACTGGATTTTAACAAGATTATATTGAAGTATAAATCGATTAGAATAGAAAGGATTATAACACAATTATAATATATTATAACACAATTATAATAAATAATAACACAATCTTAATCTATTATAATACAATTTTAATGGATTATAACACAATTATAATAGATAATAACAAAGTTATAATGGATTTTTACATGAGTATTATAGTTTTTAAAAGGATTGTGAAGTATAAAAGGATTATAATATAAAAGATTATAACGCAATTATAATAGATTATAACACAATTATATTGGATTATTACACAATTCTAATGGATTATAAAACACTTATGATAGAAAATATTGCAATTATAATGGAATATAACACAATTATAATGAACTTTAGCATAAGTTTAGTGGATTTTAAAAAGATTATATAAAGTATAACTCGATTAGAATATAACGGATTATAATACAATTATAAAATATTATAACACAATTATGATGAGCTATAACACAATGTTTACGGGTTATAACACAATTTTTAAGAACTATTATTAAATTAGATTATAACACAATTATAATAGATTTTAATAGATTATAATAGATTTTTTACATAAGTATAAGGTTTTACCAGGATTATGAAGTAAAATACAATTATATTGGATTATATCACAATTGTAGCAGATTATTACAGAATTATAATATATTAAAACACAATTATAATAGGTTATAATACAGTTATAATGGAATATAACACAATTGTTTTGACTTAAGCATAACTGTAGTAAATTCTTACAAAATTATATTAAATTATAACTCGATTATAATGAATTATAATACAATTATAATGGATTATAACATGGTAATAATTGATAATAGCAATAGTCTAATGAACCATAACGCAACTATTATGGATTATACCACAATTACAATGGATTATAACACAATTAAAATGGATAATATTAAAATTATAATAGATTATAACATAATTATAATGATTTCTTACATGGTAAGAATGAATTAATATGAAGTATAACTGAATTATAACAGATTATAATACAATTTTAACCATTATAACACAATTATAATAATCAATATTTAAAAACTTTACACCGTTAACGACAAAAAATTTCGCCATTTTTTAATGGAATTGTGAAAAATCGCAATACTTTTGAAACACAGTTTCCGATATAAACAGAAATCAATAGATTTGAAAATGAATATTGATTGTTTTGTTTTCATTGATTTTTTTTTTTTAAAGGCGGCAACTAAATTGCATTTTGTTACAAAAAATTAAAAAAAAAATATGTTTTATGACAATTATATACAATAGATATTGTCTAACATATGGTCTTATATGGTAGAGTGGGTGATTATAAAACATGTCGAAAGATATTCATTCACATTTTTTATTTATGGTATATTTAGTTATTCAGTTTAGTTGTGGTCAATTATAGTGTCAAAGTTAGTAGTGGTCAATTTTGTTATTTTTTTTTTTTGAAATATAGTTAAACTAGATTTTTCTTAGAAATCTATTTTACAAAAAGGAGTGTCTGTTAGATTTTTTTTTACAAAAACTTTGAAATTATATCTTTTTGAAATTATTTTTTTTTAATTTTAGTTTTTTAAAGTGGCACGTTTCAAATTCACAGTAATTTTTTTTTCTTAAAAAAATGGGAGTAATATATCGTCCATTCCATGAGTCATTTTAAAAAATCTGACCGAGGGTCTTCTGATTTTTGTTATATTTTTCATACAGATACTCTATGGAGCCAATTTCAAATTTCATCCATCAGATCGAAAATATTTAAAAAACTCGCTGTTTTATTCACGATTTTCGTTTTTAAAAAAGTCAAAAAAATGCAAAATCTGTGTAACTTTAAGCAGCTGTATTTTCTAAACTACTTATCGCATTTTAACAATCCATAGCGCATACGTATGGTATGTAAGTCTATTTTGATATCTTAAAAACTGAAAAAATATTGGTGGTTTAAAAGTGCATTTTATATGCAAATGCAGTTTTGAAGTGCATTTTGCGAAACTTTTACCCCTTTTAATTTTTTTTTAATTAGCATATTTGGAAAATTTAGGATTTTTGCTACAAAAAAATGTTTTCATCACAATGGACCGAGAATGTGTGATATTTTTAATATTTTTTTTTAAAAAATACTTCCTTAAGTTTCCCTTATAAAAAATTTTATATTTTAAATTATATCAAAATCATGTAAAAAGACATGTTTTTAAACTGTTATATTTTCAAAAGCACTTATCGTATCTCATTGTTTTTATGCACATTAGAAAGGTATTTTTGTTTTTTTTTTTGTATTTAATGACCACAAAAATGTTGGTGTTTCAAAAATGCATTTTAAATGCAAATGCAGTTTTGAAATGCATTTTTCAAAACTTTTACCCCTTTGAATTTTTTTTAGTTATCATATTCGAAAAGTTTACAATTTTTACTACAAAATAATGTCCTGCTAATAATGGACCCACTGTATGTGTAATTTGTACAAATTTTTTTAAAATTTCCTTAAAAAAATTTCAATATTTAAAATAAAACCAAAATAATCTGAAATAGCATGATTTTTTAAAAAATTCTAAAAAAATATCACACACAGTGGGTCCATTATTAGGAGGACATTATTTTGAGGTAAAAATTGTAAGCTTTTCGAATGTGATAACTAAAAAAAAAAATAAAGGGGTAAAAGTTTTGAAAAATGCACTTCAAAACTGCATTTGCATTTAAAATGCATTTTTGAAACACCAATATATTTGCGGTCATTAAATGCACAAAATAGACAAAAATACCTTTCTAATGTGCATAAAAACAATAAGAAACGATTAGTACTTTTGAAAATATAACGGTTTAAAAACATGTCTTTTTACTTGATTATGATATATTTTAAAAAATAAAAATTTTTATAAGGGAAATTTAAGGAAGTATTTTTTTAAAAAAAATATTAAAAATATAATACATGCTCGGTCCATTGTAATGAAAACATTTTTTTGTACCAAAAATCCTAAATTTTCCAAATATGCTGATTAAAAAAAAATTAAATGGGGTAAAAGTTTCGCAAAATGCACTTCAAAACTGCATTTGCGTATAAAATGCACTTTTAAACCACCGATATTTTTTCAGTTTATAAGATATCAAAATAGACTTACATACCATTCGTATGCGCTATGGATTGTTAAAATGCGATATGTAGTTTAGAAAATACAGCCGATCAAAGTTACACAGATTTTGCATTTTTTTGATTTTTTTAAAAACGAAAATCGTGAATAAAATCGCGAGTTTTTCGAATATTTTCGATCTGATGGATGAAATTTAAAATTGGCTCCATAGAGTATCTGTATGAAAAAAATAACAAAAATCGGAAGACCCTCGGTCAAAAAATGCCTAAAATTACCAAATGTCTGGTGGAATGGACGATATATTTAAAATTTTGTTTAATTTTTGCCAAAGGCTTTAAAAACCTTTCAACACTCTAAAAAAATACATATGTATTTACTAGGGTGGCTCGTTTTTGGGCTTTTCTCTCTGATCAAATTCTAATACCCGCCAAAAGTGTCGGTCCCCTAAGGGTAACTCACATGCAAAATATCACTCCGATCGGAGTTTATCTTCTGTCTCCACTTTGAGCCTCAAAATTGGGGTTTTTGGAAAAAAGGACTTTTTTAAAAAAAAAAAATTAAGTTTTTTTATTAAAATAATGAAAAAAATTTTTTGGTATAATATTTGATCATAAATACTTAAATATGAAATTTAAAGATTTTACGGTATCATTAACCCGTTCAAACTTGCTACCAAAAAAATGGCATGATTTTGGGGGCGTTCTCAAAACACCTTTTTTCAAAATTTGAAAATTTTATTAAAAAAAAATTTTAAATATACCATTTTTTATTTCTGAATTCATTAAGAACACTTTGGAGAAGAAAAATGTAAAATATGGCGGTTATCCGTCGAGCCACTTTTTGGGAATCGCGGGGGGAAGTTAGCGGATTTCAAGGAAATGTTGGTTTTATCAATAATTTGGATTAATAAAATCTTATAAATTTCATTTTTGGGCAAATTAACTGTTTTTTGGTGTCGTGGCATTCAATTAGATAACTTTAAGTCTGTCATAAAATCTTACCGATCTAGGACGTCTTTAACCCACATTGGCGGGGGGTCAAAAATGACCCCCGCAGGAAATTTGAAGTTTAGAGCTTAAATTTTGTGCTATTAACAAGTATAAAACGGCTTTTGTGTTTTCTACCCTAACTATTATTTCGTATTAATATATTATCTTTAAAAAAATCGTTAACCCTTCTTGGTAGGGGGTCCAAAATGGCCCATTCAATAAAAAGTATATATTTTTTACAGAAAATTAATTTGTGGCAGTCTATTAGATAACTTTAAATCAGCCCTGAAATTTCACCTGTTTAAGATATCTTTAACCCACATTGGCCAGGGGTCAAAAATGACCCCGGCAAAAACTTTTCGGCATAGTGCTTGAATTTTTTGATATCAACAAAATTTATATTTTTTATTGAATGGGTCATTTTTGACCCCCTACAAAGAAGGGTTAACGATTTTTTTAAAGATAATATATTAATATGATATAATAGTTGAGGTAAAACACACAAAAGCCGTTTTATACTTGTTTATAGCACAAAATTTAAGCTCTAAACTTCAAATTTCTTTTGGGGGTCATTTTTGACCCCCAGCCAATGTGGGTTAAAGACGTCCTAGATCGGTAAGATTTCATGACAGACTTAAAGTTATCTAATAGAATGCTACGACACCAAAAAACAGTTAATTTGCCCAAAAATGAAATTTATAAGATTTTATCAATCCAAATTATTGATAAAACCAACATTTCCTTGAAATCCGCTAACTTCCCCCCGCGATTCCCAAAAAGTGGCTCGACGGATATCCACCATATTTCACATTTTTCTTCTCCAAGGTGTTCTTAATGAATTCAGAAAGAAAAAATGGTATATTTAAAATTTTTTTTTAATAAAATTTTAAAATTTTGAAAAAAGGTGTTTAGAGAACGCCCCCAAAATCATGCCTTTTTTTTGGTATCAAGTTTGAACGGGTTAATGATACCGTAAAATCTTTATATTTCATATTTGAGTATTTATGATCAAATATTATACAAAAAAATTTTTTTCATTATTTTAATAAAAAAACTTAAATTTTTTTTTTTTTTTTAAAAAAAAGTCCTTTTTTCCAAAAACCCCAATTTTGAGGCTCAAAGTGGAGACAGAAGATAAACTCCGATCGGAGTGATATTTTGCACGTGAGTTACCCTTAGGGGACCGACACTTTTGGCGGGTATTAGAATTTGATCAGAGAGAAAAGTCCAAAAACGAGCCACCCTAGTATTTACATTATCTTATGTTTGAAGACTGGTAAATAAAAATCTAATTTTAATTTTGTATACCAAACATATGGGGTAGTTCACATCTAATAATTAACTATTGAAAATATATTATATGAGGATTATAATGTGTTATACTACGATTTTAAGTGGTAATTTTTAATTATATTGTATTATAATAATTTATAACACAATTATAATAGATTTTAACACAATTATAATCAATTATAACACAATAATAATAAATTATAACAAAATTATAATAAATTATAACACGATTATAATAGATTTAAACAGAATCGTAATAGAACCCTTCACAAGTATAATGAATTATAAAACGATTTATTGTATTATAACACGATTACAATTAATAAAATAACAATTTTAATTTAACAACGAACTTTAATGCGCTGCAAAAATATTGTAATGTGCTACAGCTTGGATAAAATGTATTATATGTTAGATTGTAATGTATTATAACAATATTTTAATTTATTTTAACACAATGGTTTTATATTATAACATAATTATAACGGACAATAAACCAATTATACAGTAGTATAACACAATAATAATGCATTTTATTACGATTATAACGTTCTACATTATAAGTTTAAAAGATTATAATTAGACTACAAGAGTTATAAATCGTATTGTAATGAATTATAATACGGTTATAATAGATTTTAAAACTATTAAAATTGATTATAACACAATTTTAAGACAATAACATGAACATAATTGATTATTATGAAGTTATAAGGGTTAACAAAGTTCTTACTACTTAAGCCCTACAAACCAACTTCAAACATTATGTAGCTAAATTTCAAATTTAATAAAATTTTAAATGTATAAAAACACGTTTAAAATGTACTATAATACAAGTGTAAGGGATTATAATTTAACTTTTATAAATGTTACACAATTATAACGAATTATAATACGATTTTAACGATTTATTATAAGATTATAATGGATTCTAACCCCTTTAAAATGGATTACAGCAAGAATATGATATATTTCAATGCTATTCATTTAAATCAATAGATTATAATGTATTTATAATAGTTTATAAAGATATTATAATCGATAATAAAGCTTTAAAATAGCCTAAGAAATCAATTTTATGCATTATATAGCAAAATTTATGATTTATTGGATTGGATAGATTACGACATTGTTATAATGCACTATAATACAAATGTAATAGATGATAATTCGTACTTTTATTATTGTTATACATTATAACGAATTATTATGGATTATAACAGGATTATAACGAATTATAATACAATTATAATGGATTATAACACAATTATAATGGATTATAACACAATTACAATGGATTATAACACAATTATAATGGATTATAACACAATTATAATGGATTATAACACGATTATAATGGATTATAACACGATAACAATGGATTATAATAATGTCGTTAGTATATTGAAATACCATTACACAACAACAATAAATAACAATGATATTTAATGTTTTATAAAGAATTATAATGGATTATAACAGGATTACAACGAATTATAATACGATTATAATGGATTATAAACAAAAACAATGGTTTATAACACGATTATAACATGAATACAATGGGTAATAACACGATTATAATATATTATAACAATGTAGTTAGTATATAGAAATACCATTACACAACAACATTGAATTATAATGACATTATAATGTTTTATAAAGAATTATAATGGATTATAACAGGATTTTAGCGAATTATAATACGATTATAATGGATTATAACACGATTATAATGGATTATAACACATTTATAATGTATTATAACACGATTATAATGTATTATAACATTGTTGTTAATATATTCAAATACCATTTCACGGCAATGAATTATAATGTTATTATTATGGTTTATAAGACGATTATAATCCGAGAAATCAGTTTTATGCATTATGTAGCAAAATTTATAATTCATTAGAACTATAATAGATTGCGATATGATTATAATGCACTATAATACAAAAATGTTATAGATGATAATTCGACTTTTATTATTGTTACACATTATAACGAATTATAATGGCTTATAACAGGGCTTATAATGGATTATAAACAATTACAATGGATTATAACACAATTATAATGGATTATAACACAATTATAATGGATTATAACACGATTATAATGGATTATAATAATGTTGTTAGTACTTATATTGAAATACCATTACACAACAAAAATAAATAAGAATGCTATTTAATATTTTATAAAGAATTATAATGGATTATAACAGGATTATAGCGAATTATAATACGATTATAATGGATTTTAAACAATAACAATGGTTTATAACACGATTATAACATGAATATAATGGGTAATAAAACGATTATAACAATGTTGTTAGTATATTGAAATGCCATTACACAACAACATTGAATTATAATGCTATTATAATGTTTTATAAAGAATTGTAATGGATTATAACTGGATTTTATTGAATTATAATACGATTATAATGGATTATAACACGATTATAATTGATTATAACACAATTATAATGTATTATAACACGATTATAACACAATTATAATGTATTATAACACGATTATAATGTATTATAACAATGTTGTTAATATATTAAAATACCATTTCACGACAATGATAATGTTATTATTATGGTTTATAAGACGATTATAATCAGAGAAATCAGTTTTATGCATTACTTAGCAAAATTTATAATTCATTAGAACTATAATAGATTGCGACATGATTATAATGCACTATAATACAAATGTTATACTTAGATGATAATTCGACTTTTATTATTGTTACACATTATAACTAATTATAATGGCTTATAACAGGATTTTAACGAATTATAATACGATTATGATGGATTATAAACAATTACAATGGATTATAAACAATAACAATGTTTTATAAACAATAACAATGTTTTATAAAACGATTATAACATGAATATAATGGGTAATAAAATACCATTTCACGACAGCAATGAATTATAATGTTATTATAATATTATGAAAAAAATTATAATGGATTATAACAGGATTATAACGAATTATAATACGATTATAATGGATTATAAACAATTACAATGGTTTATAACACGAATATAATAGATTATAACACGATTAAAATGGATAATAACAATATATTATAATACCATTTCACGACAATGAATTATAATGTTATTATTATGGTTTATAAGACGATTATAATCCGAGAAATCAGTTTTATGCATTATGTAGCAAAATTTATAATTCATTAGAACTATAATAGATTGCGACATGATTATAATGCACTATAATACAAATGTTATAGATGATAATTCGACTTTTATTATTGTTACACATTATAACGAATTATAATGGCTCACAGGATTTTAACGAATTATAATACGATTATAATGGATTATAAACAATTACAATGGATTATAACACAATTATAATAGATTATAACACGATTATAACTGATTATAACAATGTTGTCATACGATTATAATGGATTATAAACAATAACAATGGTTTATAACACGATTATAACATGAATATAATGGGTAATAACACGATTATAATGGATTATAACAATGTTGTTAGTATATTAAAATACCATTTTACGACAGCAATGAATTATAATGTTATTATAATGTATTTATAATGTTTTATAAAGAATTATAATAGATTATAACGAATTATAATACGATTATAATGGATTATAAACAATTACAATAGTTTATAACACGAATATAATAGATTATAACATGATTATAATGGATTTTAACAATGTTACTAGTATATTGAAATACCAGTACACAATAAAAATGGATTGTAATGCTATTATAATGGTTTATAAGACGATTATAATCTAAAAAAATAAGTTTAAATCTCGTATTAAAACTAAAATCGGGTATTTTTCTGCGGAATTACTCATAATCTCTTGTTGCTCTAGTTTTATGGTCTGTTCTGCGGTCTTTTATTATAACTTTTAAACATCTTATACACACATACAAATTCGTATATTTTCATGATTGGGTCTTTGCTCTTAACTAATCGATTTTCAATTGGTGATTGATTGCTTTAAATATATTTTTATGCTTCAGTTGATTCTTTAACAAGATAGAGTTGAATTTTTTTTTGCAATTATACATACACAATTTGTTTTTAATGTTTTATTTTTATTATTTAAACATTAAATACGGGTGATGTTTTAATGTTTTTTAACCTTTTTTGATATATAAAAAAAAATATTTGTTTTAACACCTTTTTTTTGTTTAAACAAATTTCTCTCTAAAACTTGTCATTTCATTATGTATAATTACAATTACTTTTGGTAGCTTAACTTTCCAAAATTGTAAGTTTCATTACTTTTTTTTGTACATATTTCTTTTAAATCCGTCAAGTCTATTAAAACACATCATTTATTAAGACGTGTTTTACCAGTGTAATAATAGAAAAAATATTTTAAAAAAATTAAATATTTAAAAATTTAAATATTAGTATAATCACTCATTTGTGTTTTTTCAACTATTGTTTTTTTGTTAAATTTATGAAACTGTTCATAAATACAATGTAATTTTTCATACATTTTATGAAAAAATATTTTTTTACCTTCTTGTGAGACTTTCACAGATTTTTAGTAAAACTGTTGTTGATTAAAAATTAAACTGGATTCTTTTAAAAGTTGTAATATTGACAAAATTTTGAATTGAATCAATTAAAAAATTAATTAAAAATAAGTTTTGGTTTAAAGAACGTTTCAAAAATACTTTATTGGACTTTTAAGTATTGAAATGAATAAATGAAGGGATTTTTATTTAAAATAATCAATTATATCAGTTCGGCACAAATAGTAGAAAAGCCGTATGCATCTCAATGTAATATTTTGAATCTCTTCTTTTTGGTGATGAAATGTTTTCTCCTTTAATATTTTTTTGATTCAAATTAAAATTTTAAAATTATTACTCTGGCTCGAGGTCACATTTCTTTACTAGCCGTTACGGTAATATTGCGAAAGTAATAATTTTCAAGTTTTTTTATACCCTCCACTCTACACCATTTACAGATGTAATTCGAAAAAGATCAATTGTAATTCGAAGATTCTACACCATTTACAGATGTAATTCGAAAAAGATCAATTGTAATTCGAAGATTCTATTTGTAATTCGAAGATTCCATTTGTAATTCGAAGATTCCATTTGTAATTGGAAGATTCCATTTGTAATTCGAATACTTCAATTGTAATTCGAAGATTCCATTTGTAATTCGAAGATTCCAATTGTAATTCGAAAAAGATCAATTGTAATTCGAAAAAGACCAATTGTAATTCGAAAAAGATCAATTGTAATTCGTAAATGATCAATTGTAATTCGAAAAAGATCAATTGTAATTCGAAGATTCCAATTGTAATTCGAAAAATATCAATGGAAATACAGTTGATATTTTTCGAATTACAATTGGAATCAGTGGAAATACAGTTGATATTTTTCGAATTACAATTGGAATCTTCGAATTAAAATTGATCTTTTACGAATTACAATTGATCTTTTACGAATTACAATTGATCTTTTTCGAATTACAATTGATCTTTTTCGAATTACAATTGGAATCTTCGAATTACAAATGGAATCTTCGAATTACAATTGGAGTATTCGAATTACAAATGGAATCTTCGAATTACAAATGGCATCTTCGAATTACAAATGGAATCTTCGAATTACAAATAGAATCTTCGAATTACAATTGATCTTTTTCGAATTACATCTGTAAATGGTGTAGTGATAGAGGGTATATATAAGTTTGTCATTCCGTTTGTAACACCTCGAAATATTGGTCTAGGACCCCATAAAGTATATATATTCATGATCCTCGATCGATTTGAAGACGATCTAGTGATGTCCGTCCGTCTGACCAGGCATTTACCCGGTCAGGTTGGTATTGCAATCCAGCGAAATCGGTCCAGTGGTTCAAAAGTTATAAGCAAATGAGTGAATTTCGGCAAGGGTATTTCTGGAATTTACGAGTTAAAACACATTGTAACTTTCGAACAACAATTCAGAGGGTGCTGAAGTGTGACATATATATTTGCCGTTCCTCTGGTCCGGTTCATTTTAAATTTCAGCCAAATCGGTCTAGTCGTTCAAAAGTTATTAGCAAAACCGTGAATTTCAGATTAGTTTCACCTTAAAATCACGTGTTGAAAACCCGTTAAACATGTTTTAAAAACATTGGTAAGTCATAAAAATATTTTGCAAGGTATTTTTGTCACTCAGAAATATTTTTACACTAAAACAAAAAAAAAATTTTACACTCAAAAAAAATTTTACACTCAAAAAAAATTTTACACTCAAATCAAAAAAATTAGTTAATTATTTTTTTTTTTCAAAAATTACTAAAAAAAAGTTTTTTTACACAAAATAAAATATTTCTAATCAAAAATGTTATTTTTTTCACGTTAAAAAATTTACTATCACTTAAAACGGGCATTGTGGAGGGTATTCATAGATTCGGCCAAGTCGAATTTTACTTTTCTACTTGTTTTTTTATAGAGTTGCTTGTTTTCAATTAATTGGACCTCGAGCTAGAGCAATCGTTTGCAAAGTTGAATTTATTGGTCGAATAAAAAAAAACACTGTGCTAGTTGCAAATATTAAAAAGCTGGGAACCCTGCTGGTAAAGCTAATTCGGGTACTTTAAATCCAATGGTGCACGCCGTTTTTCGAAGTAAGAGCTCGTATTCGTGATTTAAAATTGTAAAGCTAAAGTGCTACAAAAATTAAATTTTTATGGTTTTAGGATAGTTTTTAAATATAAATTAAGAAAATGCATTGTTTTTTTTCGCGAAAAAAAATGGCGATTTTTTTTTTTTGAAAAATTTTGTGTCTGTAACGTATCGTATTCTACTAATTTTCATAAATTAATAGCAAAAGTAAAAAACTTTCGCGAAAAAAAATTTCCGCGAAAATTTTTTTTTTGTATATTCGATAGAGTTTAGATGATAAAAATTCAGCAATTGTCTAAATAATATAAAAAATATCTTTAATAAAAAAATTAATCGCGAATATCGCTAATACATACGCTAACTTTGAAAAAGAAAAACTGATATTACAATGGGATTTAGTGTACACGAACTAGCTTTACCAGATGGCTGTCGTAAATTTAAATATGTATGTAAAACTAAAAAAATTGTATTGAACCAATTTATTCATGAAAATAAAGATTTTTCCCGAACAAAAAATATTTTTCGCGAAAAATTCACGGAATTATGGTTTGTTATGTCAGTTTAACAGACGTGAATGGTTTTAAATTTAAAGATTATCGCAAAAGTTTAAAAATATAATTTTTATTGTACATGTGCATTAAAACTTTAAATGGCGAATATCGCGAGGACGAGAGCTAACTTCGAAAAACGGCTAGCACCTTTAGATTCAGCGTACTCGAATTAACTTTAACAGTAGGGTGCCCAACTTGTTAAAAAAAAGTGTCAAATTCGATCACAGTGTTATTTTATATGTTTTTTCGACCATTTTGGTTTAACTTCAATAAGTAAACGGATAGTTAAGCTCGAGGCCTTAGATTTTTGAATAATTTTTTATTTATATATTTAATTTATTAATCAGTATTTCGTCATCCTTCGGATGACATCTTCAGGGTAAACAGAGTAAACACTATAATCGACGATCTTTATTGCCTCGAGCTTAACTATCCGTTTACTTATTGAAGTTAAAACCAACAACTTTCTAAATAGTTTCTTAAAAATTGTTACTTTGACCATATCATCGTAATTATTAGTAAAGAAATGTGACCTCGAGCTTGAGCAATCTTTCTCAAAGTAGAATTAATAGGTCAAATAATACATATTTTTTATTAATTTAAAAATTTTAAAATTAAAACAGAACTTTTAAAATTATTTATATACACACAGAAAAATAAATTTCCAACTGAATTTTTCAGTTGCATCAACTCAAAATTCGGTTGCTGCTACTATATTCGGCTGTGACAACCGAATTTTATAGTTGTTACAATTAAAACTCAGTTATATCAACCTTATTCAGTTGTGACTAGCGATATTTAATTGTGACATTCTATATTTAAGTGTGTCAACCGAATTGTTATTGCATCAACTGACTTTTAGTTGGAAAATGGCAAATTTGTTTTCTGTGTGTACCTTTTTTTACAAAATCTCTATAAAATCTTTTTTAAGACTAAAAAATAATTTCCGCATAAAATCTAAATTACAAAATGTTTATAGCAATTTCTATTGTATACAACCAAATTTAATCTAATTTTTTTCTAACCAAAAAAAGAAAAACTATTACAAATCTTCTATTAATCGTAACAAAATAAAGTAAAATACATACATTAAAACTACCAAAAAAATCTAAATCTACTGAAACTATATTATAATAGAGTGGGATCAAAAAATCGTAATATAGAAGACTATATGGCAACCACAATATAAAATTTGGTTTAAAACACTAGATTTGAAAAAGTTATTTTTATAAACTCACTTACGACTCTTTGTAGAATTCAGCAGTCAACTTTCATTCACTTGTGATTTTAAGGTTTTGACAGACAGATCGTCTTAAATCTATCACCGATAAAGTTTTGAATATAAATTCCCGATTTATTAAAACTTTATATTGTATAACATTTGTTAAAAGCAATTTGTAAGTCACGGTTTTTTCAAATTTCGTATTATTATCGATTTTATGCACGATTAAGGTTTTTTACATACATATATTCAAGAATTTTCATATACACATGCAAATTATGAGATAGAGGGTTTTGCATTTTAAACATTTTTTGCTTAAACAAAATATTTCGAAAATTACCAAAACGATTTAAAAAATTGGGCTAAATACATGTTAAGTAAACAATTTTTTAAATAATTTTACGATGAGATAGGCGGTTTTGCATTCAGAAAATGAGTAGAGTGAGATAGATAAATAACAAAAATGCTAAAAAAAACGTATGTAAAAAACTACCACGATTTAGAACGATTAGAACCCGATTTAGTCGAAAAAAAATATTGTAAAAATATTTTTTGGCCGTGATCGCCATTTTAACAGACGGAAATTTTATAAATTAAATAAAAATGTAGTTTTCACCTCTCTCTACTGTCCATAAGTCTATTTTCCTTCTTCCAGTCAAGTGTTTTATGGTACATGCTGCTCGTGCCTCATTGTGTACATGTTTGTAACACATTTTCATTGTTTTGTAGATTTTTTTTTGTTATCCGAAGTTGTATGAATTGTAGTATTTTTAGAAAAAATATTTCATTTTGTGGCTGCCACACAATTATAGAGTGAATACAACAAGTGCATTTTGTAATACACATTATTGTTGTTTGTAGAATTCACGTATTAACTCAGGCCAAAATGACTTTTGCTACAATTTTTTTTTATTGGATTTTGTTGCTGTATACCGTTTTTACCGCTCTACATAAACTGAACTGAAATTTGACTGGACATTGTTTATATTATCCAGAAACACATACCTACACATATAAATTTTGCTAAATACACTTGAAAAATTAATTGGGTGAATCGAAATTTAAAATTTTTCTATGAGTTTTTTATAATATATATCGTGAACCTATATTCAAAATATGCCAACTCGAATTTGACCGAAATGAGTTTCCGATGGAAAATAGCTCCCCTATGCAATACCCATCTGTGGTAAAAATTTCAGAACAAAAAAATAATTTTTTGTCGTTTTACATCCATTTTTGTTATTCTGCTAACTCAAAGTACATATTTTTTTGGTGAAAATAAATGCCAACTCCCATTGTAAATTTCCAAAAATTTTTCAAATTTTTTTTTTAAAAAAATTAGACCACATATCTTATTGCAATTGCCATTCTGATCACGAATCTGGTAAAGATTTTGATATCTAATGCCTAGTTTTCGAGATATTGCCATTTTGAAAATATCGGTAAATAGTGTTTGCAAAAAAAAAATTGCTTATATATGTGTAACTTTCAAACTATTTATCAGATTGAAACATTATGAGTGGGGCAAATAAAGTCAATGATATAAGCTTTCAAAATAGCTAGTGTGGAGTGAGCCTTCTACAATAAAGCGGGAGTTACAGAGTGCCAAAGTTGACCACCCTAACCTCTCAAAGGCTTTCGGAGCTAGTAACTTTTAAAAATATGCAAAGATTTTTAATTTTTTTTTAGTTTTTGCAATTACCGCACTAAGGAAAACAAAATCCAAAAAAAAAAAAAAATTTATAAAAATTTTTCAAAAAAAAATTTATTTTTAGTTTCCGACAAAATATGCCAACTCTAAAAAAATATTTGTTTTTTGATATAGTAATAAATGCCATCTCAAAAAAATACGCAAACCAGTGCAAAATATGAAATTTTTGGCATAGGTAAAAATTGTTTAGAATATTTAAACCATCTTATGGAAGGTACATTGTTTATTTTTACAATAATATGCAAAATAACTAGTTTTTTAGCTCTCCTGAAAAGTAAGCTTTTTCGAGTTGGCATTTATTGAATATAGTTCGACGATATATAATATAATAAAATTGTCATTGTGACCTAGAAAAAATTATCGAAGAGTGTTTGTAATCATGAGGCGTACGTAGAATGCTGCTGGATGGGAATGGATCTGATCTGCTGATATCTGGTCTGATCTGTTAATACCTACGTATTTTTAATTATATCATGCCAAACCTCAAATTTGGCCCCTAATTATGGGATCTGATCAGCAATTATTGTATCCGATCTGATCATGAAACTGGGGACCACATTTAAGGTCTAAGAGATCAGATCTGACCAGATACAATTACATATTATTAGATATGATCAAATTAGTATATTTTAGAGTTTTTTTTTTAATTTTTTCAGAAATTGATTTTACTAGGACTTTTGTTGATCCGTGTTAAAAAAAAAAAATGGATTTTATCTGATCTGCTATTATCTGATAATATATGCTTTCATCTGATTTTATAAACAAGTATCTGATCAGATCTAATTATAATTACAATTTTTTGCCAATCTTGGCCAAATCCGAAATATAATTATATCTTGGTTATGACCATTTCAGGTATAACACCGTCCGACAAAAATGGGAAAAAGTTGTTAAACACAAACTGAATAAAATAAAATAATTTGAAACTAGAGACTAAATGTAGTAAAACTGCATTTACAGTTTTTCTTTTCGTAGTCCTGTTTCCTTTTAAAAGGACTTCAAAGTTTTAGAGGATTAAATTTTATAAAATATTTTTTTAATATTTGTACTTGTCTTAGGATGCCACTAGTGATAGCAACTAATAGAGGAGAATATTCCCTTATTTTCCTATTTTATTATTTTTATATATCAGGAAAAAGGAGGTATATTATGTCCTTCCAAAAATGTATCCTTCAATATCATTTAAAATTTTCCACAAAATATTTATATATAGTTTTCAAATAAATTTATTTATATCCCTTTATCCTGATATGAAAAAATAAAAAAGGGATAAATTAGGGGAGATCCTTATCTTTCATTTGCCATTACCAGCGTCATTTGAGGACAAGTGCAAATATTTCAAAAATATTTTACAAAATGTATCCTTCAAAACTTTGAAGTCCTTTTAAAAGGAAACAAGATCACGAAATAAAAAACTGTAAATGCAGTTTTACACTATTTGATCTCTACGTATATCATCCGGTTCATGTTTAATATTGGCTGTCGGACGGTGTAATAATATACAATTAGATACAATCATATAAAAAAATATATTAATCATCCTAGTAAAAATTTTCTGATATACTTAATCATATATATTTTTATTCAATCTTATATGAGTAAATATGCTTCCATATAAATTTATATAAAATTATATCTATCATTTTGATACGGTTCATCCACTTTTCATGGTTAGATATTGGCCCATATATGATTAGATTCGTATTTTGGTTTTGCTCATCAAATTGTATCAAAATAGATATTATAAGATCAATTTGATATAATTAGATTTGACCAAATTCAGGATCAAATGGTATCAATTTTTACATTTTTTGATCTAAAGTAATACAATTAGATATTATTTGATACAACCATTTTACGGATCAAATTAGATCTATTGAGTAAAATTAGCATAATATTTTTACTAGGGCAATCAGTTAAGATATAATATATTTTTACTCGTTTATTTTTTCTGACCCGAGTAAAAATTTTCTGGTCTAATCATATATAATTTGATACTATCTTATATGTGTTAATATGCTTTCGTATAAATTTATATAAAATTGTATCTATCACTTTGATACGGTTGATCCACTTTATATGGTTAGATATTGCTCCATATATGATTAGATTCGTATTTTGGTTTTGCTCATCAAATTATATAAAAATTGATATTATAAGATCAATTTGATCTAATTAGATTTGACAAAATTCAGGATCAAATTGTATCAATTTTTATATTTTTTGATCTAAAGTAATACAAATAGATATTATTTGATACAACCATTTTACGGATCAAATTAGATCTATTCAGTAATATTAGCATAATATTTTTACTAGGGGAGTGTTAAACCAGAAATCTTTAACAAAACATGCCTTAAATTTTTGTGGCACGTGGTTTTCAGTAAAGAAAATTGCATTTCTTACAAACCCGAGTAAAAAAGTTTTTTTCCGAGTAAAAAAAATTGTATATACCCGACTAAAAAAAATTATGAAATTGGTGGATCAAATAGCTCAAAATTTGCTATATTAGAGTAAATATGATCACTTTTGATCCAAATATTGCGTTTATCTAATTTGATATCATTGTATATAATTTTATATAATAAGAAAAAAAAAAAGATAAAGTATGTAGAATTTTGTATTAAATATTTTTTTAATCTCATATTTTTCAAATTTATCCCATGTCTTTTCGGGAAACGCAAAAAAAAATGTTGTGTCCGAGACTTAGAAATTTAAAAAAAAAATCGAAATTTAATTTTTTTTTTAAAAAAGTTTTGATATAATAATATATAATTTGATACAATCATCTTAAAATATATATGAGTTTTTATATGTTCAGATCTAATTATATGAAATATTTTATATGCCTCCATTTTCTTATCTGAGGTTATACATAAATATATATGACTTTATATAATTATATAAATCTACATTTATTTATATAAAATAAGATCAACTGGATTTATTTGGATGTGATCAAAATTCGGATCTAATTGTATCATTTTTAATATTTGTATATCTAAAATAATACAATTACCCGAGTAAAAAAGTTTTGATATAATCATATAGTTTTTTATATAATTGTTTATAAATAGATCCATCATTTGATCCCAAAAATGGAGGATATAAAAATATATGATTATATCTTATTAGATCAAATTTGATATAATTAGACATAATTAGATCCCAAAAATGGAACGGTAAATTTCATCTTATTTGATATTAAAGATCATATTAGATCTAATAAGATATAATTATATATTATTAAATCTTATTAGATCTAATTTTTTATAATATCAAATTAGATAATATTTACTGTTCCATTTTTGGGATCTAATTATATCTTATTATCTTAATTTTGATATAATAAGATATAATCATATATTTTTGGATCCTCCATTTTTGGGATCAAATGTTATATGGCACCGTATTATTTTTTTTAGTCGGGTAGATAATTATTTGATACAACTTGATACAGCCAATTTTGAGATCAAATTAGATCATAAAAGTTTTTTTTTACTCGGGTTCTTAAAACTTTGAAAATAAATTTTTACCGCAAAATGCAAAAAATGTATCAAAAATATTTTGTATCCGGGACTTAGAAAATTCTATAAAACTTTTTCGGGATTTGTAAAGTTTTTAAAAATTTGGCTAATTTTTTTTTGTTTAAATCGTTTTTAATAAAATTCTTTATTCCAAAACGCAAAAATTTGATAAAATTATATATAATTTGATAAAATAATATATAATTTAATAAAGTTATATATACCCTAGTAAAAATCTTATGCTAATTTTACTAAATAGATCTAATTTGATCCGTAAAATGGTTGTATCAAATAATATCTAATTGTGTTACTTTAGATCAAAAAATATAAAAGTTTATACAATTTGATCTTGAATTTGGTCAAATCTAATTATATCAAATTGATCTCATAATACCCGAGTAAAAAAGTTCCTATATAATTGTATATAATTTTAAAAACATCATATATGATTAAATAGAATTATATAGAATTTGATGCGAAAAATGAGTCGATAAAACTATATAAAATTTGATCAATGTTTCATATATTTTGATAAATTTTTTATATAATTTTATGCGAAATTTGGACCCCTATTTTTATATAATAATAGCAAAATTATATAATTAGATATAATTATATAAAAATATATAAAATTGTATAAAACTGCATAAAACTATATAAAGTTACATAAAATTATATATAATTATATATAATTAACACAAAATTTTATGATTTATATAAAACTTGATATAATTTTATATAACTTTATAAAATTATATATTGTTTTATATAATTTGATATAGTTGTATATAATTATATCTGATTATATAAATTTGCTTTTGTTATATAAAAATAGGGGTCCAAATTTCGCATAAAATTATATAAAAAAATTATCAAAACACAAGTAACATTGATAAAATTTTATATGGTTTTATCGACTCATTTTTCGCATCAAATTCTATATAATTCTATTTAATCATATATGATGTTTATAAAATTATATACAATTATATAGGAACTTTTTTACTCGGGTATCTATTTTTATACAATTTGATGAGCAAAACCAAAATACGAATCTAATCATATACGGATCAATATCTAACCATATAAAGTGGATCAACCGTATCAAAATGATAGATATAATTTTATATAAATTTATACGGAAGCATATGAACTCATATAAGATTGTATCAAATTATATATAATTATATCAGAAAATGTTTACTCGGGTAATTATATAAGATTATATCCGAGTAAAAAAGTTTTTATATAATTATATATAATTTGATAAAATTATATCAAATTATATATAGAGGTAAAATTCTCCAAAAAGTTGGATAAAATTATATCAAATTATATATAATTTGATAAAATTATATATAATTATATCCAGGATTTGGTGGATATAATTATATAAAATTATATCAAATTATATATAATTATATAAAATTATATCAAATTATATATAATTTGATATAATTATATATAATTATATCCACCAAATCCTGGATATAATTATATATAATTTTATCAAATTTTATTAAAGAAGTTTTTGATGTAATTATACATAATTATATATAATTATATAAAATTATATATAGAGGTAGGGGGCCCCTGTAGGCTAGTTGGTAGCGTGCTAGCCTATGAAACAGGGGGTCGTGGGTTCGATTCCCACCAAAGCCCTTGGTCGATTTCGCTACAACGAGACGACGGTCATTGTTACCAATTCTCGGTTAGGTTAAAATTATTTAAAATGAGTTGTAAATAAAAATTGGAAAAATAAATAAAAACTGATCAGTGGATCAATTATATATATTATATAGAGGTAAAATTTTCCAAAAAATTATATAAAATTGTATATAGTTTGATAAAATTATATATAATTATATCCAGGATTTGGTGGATATAATTATATAAAATTATATCAAATTTGATAAAATTTTATCAAATTATATATAATTTTATATGATTATATCCACCAAATCCTGGATATAATTATATATAATTTTATCAAATTATATATAATTTCATCCAACTTTTGGAAAATTTTACCTCCCCGGGTGAAAATGACCATGTATGTTCATTAGAGTGTCCCTTATTTTGGAAATGTTGGAAATCTTGAGACGGTACCCGCTCATTTTTTTCCTTTTGACTTAAAAATAACTCAGGAAAAATTTTACGCCCCTAGGACCACGCCTTCCCTACGCGACGGGCCCTTAAAGAGCGGGGCCTAAAAAATCATTTTTCCATACAAACCAAAAAATTTTTTTTTTGATTTTTAATTTTTTTGTTATTATTTATTATATTACTTGGTTTGCTTATTCACAACAAAAAATTTGATTTTGGTGGGATAAGTCTTTCAGCGCTAAAAAATTTTTCGCAAAAAAAAATTTTGAGCCGCCGGGGTCCTACAGTAAAAAATTTTTAAAAAATATTTTTTTTTAGTTTTGACCAGCAACGGTTTTAGCTGCTATGTTGCTTTAAATGATATATATTCATAAAAAAATATTTTTTGTATCTGTGACATCTTAATCGTGTTCTAAAAAAGGGTAAAAAATGCATTGATGATTTTTTTCGATACACGATAAAAATGTCACAAATATGAATAATATTTTTTTTGGAATATATATCATTAAAAACAACATAAAAACTAAAACCATTGCTTTTCAAAACTAAAAAAAAATATTTTTTAAAAATTTTTTACCGTAGGATTCCTACGGCTCAAAATTTTTTTTTTCGAAAAAGATAAAGATGTCACAGATATGAATAATTTTTTTTTTGGAATATATATCATTTAAAGCAACATAGCAACTAAAACCGTTGCTGGTCAAAACTAAAAAAAAATATTTTTTAAAAATTTTTTACTGTAGGACCCCGGCCGCCCAAATTTTTTTTTTGCGAAAAATTTTTTAGCGCTGAAAGACTTATCCCTCCAAAATCAAATTTTTTGTCGTGAATAAGCAAACCAAGTAATATAATAATTAATAACAAAAAAATTAAAAATAAAAAAAAAATTTTTTTGGTTTGTATGGAAAAATGATTTTTTAGGCCCCGCTCTTTAAGGCCCCGTCGCGTAGGGAAGGCGTGGTCCTAGGGGCGTAAAATTTTTCCTGAGTTATTTTTAAGTCAAAAGGAAAAAAATGAGCGGGTACCGTCTCAAGATTTCCAACATTTCCAAAATAAGGGACACTCTAATGAACATACATGGTCATTTTCACCCGGGTCTTTATATAATTTTATTTAATAATATATAATTTGATATAATTTTATCAAGTTATCTATAATTATATAAAAACTTTTTACTCGGATATATATAATTTTATCAAATTATATATTAACATTTTTACTTGGGAAAATATTTTTAAATATTTACACATGTCTGTTCATTTTCTTTTCAGCTTCAAAAATTTCATTTTACTTCAGCAATTTAAAATTATTGTTAATTTGTGTATTGTTTTTCTTGTTTAAAAAATTTAAAGTGCATTTTTTTCATAAATATATTTTTATCTTAAAAATAATGGAAATTTTCTTGTTTAAGTATCAATATTCGTTATGGCTCATTAAAAAAAAAAACGAAATATTAATTTAAGATTGTTTTTTTATTTTGTTTTTAAAAATCATTAATGCATTTTTTTTTTGTTAGTCGACACTGAAAGCTACTCCTCTTACACAACGCCCCATGATTTTTTTTTTGTGTTTTATTCATTAACAAAGAAGAAAATTTTATAAATTTGTTTTATTGATTAGAAAAAGTTTATTTTTTTTTTTGTTGAAAATTTATTTATTAACCAGTTGTCTGTCCAGGCCGACAGTTTTCAAATGAAATTGAAGAGAAAATCATAGAAATATGTTTAAAGAAATTATTTTATATAAAAAAAATATTGTCTGGCAAATCGAACAAATAATACCCTACACCAGTGTTTGACGGAAAACATATATTGCATCTATTCAGTTAAATATTTATAAGTTCAAAATCGTTTTCAAAATTTAATAAAAACTTACCATGAACTAGATTTACTTCAAATTAAAAAAAAATTTTTATAACGACAGACTTAAAAATTTATATTTATCTTTTAATCAAAGATTAAAAAAAAATATCGTTTTTCAAACTGTCAAATAAATTCTGTGCAATTTTTTATTTCCAATCCATCGATTTAAAAAAAATATATATTTTATATATTTTGAAATTACCTTTTCTTTAATTCGCGGTCAAAGATAAAAGCGAATGTGGTGAATATTTTTTTTAAACAATCAAATTTTGTAAAATTGACAAGTCAGATGTTTTATGTCACCCTAAACAATACAAAACAAAAATAAAAAGAAAAAACACGAGACACTGATCAAAAGACATTTGCGCTTAAAATAAACAAAACACTGTAAGATGCACTCAAACAAAAATTATAGTATTTTTTTAGTAGAAATCTTAGTTGAAATTTTTCGCCGAAATTTCTTTCACAAAAAAAAAAAAATTTCATCAAAAATGTTATTTCCAAAAAAAACAAGTAAGAAAATTATAGTCGGTCAAGACCGACCATATAATACCCTACACCAAGGTTTCCCGGAAAATGGGTCCCATGGATCGATTAGATCTATATGTTGTAAAACCTTTAATAAGTGAGGAAAACACTCACAAATCAAATTTGAGTGAAATAGGCTTCTATTTGTTGACAATAAACCGCTTTAACTGAATATCGGGCGAAATTTTCACAAGGGGCCTGAGTCCAAAACTGGTCCGATGATTATCAGGTTTGATAAGGTTATTTAAGTACGCGTTTAACATACACAAACAAAATTTTAATTAAATATTTTCTATTTTCATGAAATTTGAGACATTTATGTGAAAATCGGGAAGGTGGTTTGTATGGGGGCTACAAGAAGAACTGGTCCGATTTCTTTGAAATTCGGAATGATGATATGTGAAGACAAAACATGTTTACCATCCAAATTTCAAAGCGATACCTTCTATAATACGGTTATTAGAGTCATTTGAGCCAAAACTAAAGAGGACCTTTGTATGGGGGCTAGGTCTAAATATGGACCGATTTTTTCCAATTTCAATAGGCTTCGTCCTTGGGCCAAGAGAGACTTAAGTTTCAAATTTCAAGTCAATTGATTAAAAATTGCGACCTGTATCGTGTTTACACCGTTTACATGGACAGACAGACAGACAGACGGACGGACAGACGGACGGACGGACGGACATCGCTAAATCGACTCAAAAAGTGATTCTGAGTCGATCGGTATACTTAAAGGTGGGTCTAGGACCAATATTTCGGGTAGTTACAAACATCAGCACAAACTCATTATACCCTGTACCACAGTGTGGTGTAGGGTATAAAGATATAAAAAAAAAAAAATTGTCAAAACTTTTTTCTTTTACTAGGAAAGATTACTCCAGCTCGAGGTCACGTTTCTTTACTAATTACACTGTGCTTGAATTTGACACTTTTTTTAAACTAACTAGGCACCCTACTGGTAAAGTTAATTCTCGGACGCTGACATCAATGGTGCCAGACGTTTTTCGAAGTTAGCGCTCGTATTCGCGATTTAAAATGTTGATGCTTAAGTACAATAAAAACGATATTTTAAAACTTTTGCGATAATTTTTAAATTTAAAACCACTCAAGTCGGTTAAACTAACATAACAAACCATAATACCGTGAATTTTTTTCGCGAAAGCACTTTTTTTTCGCGAAAAATGTTAATTTTCGTGAAAAAATTGGTTCCATACAAATATTTTTAGTTTGATTTGAATTTACGTTAGCTATCTGGTAAAGCTTTAAGTAAAAAATTTGATTTTTTTGTATTATTTAGACCAGTGGCGGGTACAGCTTTTGGGTTTGGGGGGGGAAAAATTTTTTTACTTCGAAAAAAAATCATAATTTCACCTTTGTTGACGAGCAAAAAAAAGGGAAACGTTTTTTTACAAATAAAAAGTGATGGGAAAGCTATAAAATCATCAAATTTATTAGTTTTTGCCGAAGGAGGTTTGTTTTTCATGATCATATATCGTTTAGATAATTTTTTTTTTAATTTGCTTTAAAAAAAAATTGTAAATTTTTCGTATACATAAGAGAATTTTTTAATAAAAGAAATTCTCCCAACAAAGAAAAAATCAGATGTTGAGACATTTTTCGTGAATTAATTTTTTATAGGGAAAATGTCTCAGAATATAAGACTTTTCTTAACGAAAAATGCCTCAGAATCTGAGACTATTTTCGTATAGAAAAAATTTCAGATTTTTAAAAGAAATTTAAAAGAAAATTGTATATTTTTCGTATAGATAAGAAGAGTCTAAATCTGAGAATTTTTTAATAGAAGAAATTCTTCCTACATAGAAAATATCAGAAATGTCTCAGAATATAAGACTTCTTCTTTACGAAAAATGTCTCAGAACCTGAGACTTTTTTCGTATAGAAAAATTTTCAGATTCTAAGAATTTTTTTCCACAGAAAAAGTCTCAGATTCTGAGACATTTTACTATAGAAAAAATCTCATATTTTAAAGCATTATTGATCTTATTATTGAGGTCTCTGATTATTAGATTTGTTTCGTTCTGAAAAAATTTTAGATTCTGAGTCCTTTTTTCTATAGAAAAATTCTTAGATTCTTCGACTTTTTTCCAATAAAAAAAAGTCTTAAAGAAAAAGTTTCAAATTTTGAGATCTTATTCCTAAAGAAAAGGGCTCAGATTCTCAGACCTTTTTCCTAAAGAAAAAGTCTCAGATTCTGAGAGCTTTTTCTTATATAGAAAAAGTTTAAAATTCTGGCACATTTTCTCTAAAGAAGAAGTGGCAGATGCTGAGACCTTTTTCTGATTCTGAAATCTTTTCCGATTCTAAGACACTTTTCCTATAGAAAAAGTCGGAGATTATGTGACCGTTTCCTATAGAAAACGTCTCAGACTTTAAGACCTTTTTCCTATAGAAAGGTCATAGATTCTGAGACCTGTTTCCTATAGAAAAAACCTAAGATTCTGAGACATTTTTCTGAGATTCTGAGACCTTATTCCTATAAAAAAAGTCTGCGACCTTCTACCAATTCAGTTAGTTTCAACTTCTGAGACTATTTTTTATACAATAAAAAGTCTCAGACTTTGAGACTTTTTTCTTTTTAAAAAAGACTCAGATTCTGAGAACTTTTTCCTTAAAATAAGTCTCAAATTCAGAAATTCTGAGACTTTTTCCCCATAGAAAAATTATTCTGCGACCTTTTTCCTATAGGGTAATTCCAAAAATTTTCGCCCCACTGTTCGGAAGCATGCCTTTGGACGCCACTGAGAATTTGGCTCATAGATATCCACGTTTATATGAGATATGTTGCATTTTAGGATTATCAAAATTTGCTGTAGTTTTCAAATTATCGCGGGTCAAAGTTCGACTTTTTTAGCAAAAGTCAGAAAAATACATGACGTTTAACGTGCTCTAACTTTTTAACTAGTAATCCGATTATCACAAGTAATGGCTCATATGAAAGCTTAATTATTCTTCTTTTAGGAAATATTTTCAAAAGCATACGGATTTTTTTCAGAAGTGTTGCAAAAATTCAAAAACATTTTTTTTGCGAATATTTAAAAAAACACATCTTCGATTATTTTAAAAAAAAGTTTGGTGATAAACAATACTGTTTTGTACAACATATCCAAAATTCAGAGTGGGATCCCAATGGGATCAAAAAATATTCTGGTTTTAGTACGAAGTTCTTAAATTTTACCTTAGAAAATTAAAATTTTATGTTTCTTCAATATAAAAATTTAAATTTTCAAAGAAAATTATACTATTAAAATTTTGAAAACATTCAAAACATTAGAAATTTAAATTTTCTAAGGGAAAAATATGAGAACCTCGTACTTAAAACAGAATATTTTTTGATCCCATGGAGATCCCACTCTGAATTTTGAATATGTTATACAAAACATTGTTATTTTTCACGAGAATTTAAAAAAAAAAATCGAAGATGTGTTTTTTTAAATATTCGAAAAGAAAAAATGTTTTTGCATTTTTGCATCATTTCTGTAAAAAAACTGTGTTATTTTAAAAATATTTTCTAAAAGAAGAACCCCAGCTTTCACATGAGCCTAAATTTGTGAAAATCGGGTAATTGGTTAAGAAGTTACAGCTCTTTAAACGTGATGTATTTTTCTTACTTTTGCTTAAAAAGTCAATCTTTGACCCGCCATAATTCGTTAAATACACCAAATGTAAAAAAACGATATATGGTACATATATCATATTTATGAGGGCTATCTATGTGTCAAGGTTCAAATTAATCTGAGACACCATTTCCAAAAATTACTAAAATTTGAGCTAAATTTTCTGGAATGTCCCTATATATAAGTTTTGAGACCTTTTTCACATAAAAAAAGTCTTAGATTTTGAGAATTTTTTCTTTAGAAAAAGTTTATTCTTGAGAAAAAAAAAAATAAAATAGTTCTACATATGTATGTATGTAAGTTCGACTATCAACATTTTTAAGATTTTAAGATATTTTTTCTATTGCTATGTAGAAGACAAATATTTTTTATATAAACCAAATTAAGATTCTGTAACATTTTCTATACAAAAAAGCATATTCTAAGTAATTTGTTTATGCCAAAACTCATAATAAGATTGACAGATATTTTTCACAGAAAATTTTCAAATTAATTCACTTTTTCCTTAAAAAATTTAAAAATTTTCCCTATTAAAATTTTCAGATTTTTTTCTATGAAAAATTTTTGGACTTCGAGATTTTTTTAGAAAATTTCCTTCTTTCTTCTTTTTCTTTCCTTTTCTTTCTTTTTTTCTTTTTTTTTTCTTCTTTTTTCTTCTTTTTTTCTTTTTTTTCTTTTTTTTCTTTTTTTCCTTTTTTTTCTTTTCGAAATTTGGTCTGGGGGGGGAAATTTCCCCTTTTTCCCCCCCCTTGTACCCGCGCATGATTTAGACAATTGAATAGTTCATGCGAATAAGGACGAATAGACCACTTTTTCGCAAACACGTTTTTTTGCATAAATGCATTTTATTAGCAGAGCCCTACAATCCTATGTAGAAATTTTGGGGAAATTTTGACTTTTAAGGCTAAAAAAATTACTTTGAAAGTGCAATAATTCGTATATTTTTATATTTTTGTTTAAATTGGGAGTGAACTAACGCACAATTTTGATTAAATACAACACAAAAACATACAAAAATTTTACTTTCGGTAACAATGTGTTAAAAGAACATTACGAGGAACAAGCCACACTTATTATATTGGCAAAAAATTTTACCGTTCTTGAGTTATAAGACTTTAAAGTGTGGAAAGCAAAAAGGGCGAATATCCATCCTTAACAAAATATATAAAAATTATTTAGCTGCGAGTTTAAAATTGATATTAGCTAAAATTTGAAATTGTACAAAAAAAAAAAAAACGATCTTAGCACATACAAACTTTTAGTGTTAATACTGCATCCAATGTCAGGAATAAAAAATAAAATTTTTTCATGTCCTTTTATGTTACGTCGTAATATGCAGTCAAGAGTTAATATTATAATTCCTAAAAATGTATTTAGTGTCATAAAGAATTACTACTGCATCAAATGGCAGGAATATTAAAAAAAAATTAACAAAAAAATTTTTTTTTGCATGTCCTGGCAATCCTTAAAAAGTGTATCCTTGAAGTCCTTAAAGTGTTACAAACAAATACCAACCATAGTTCGTCAAGTATTGCAAGTCTCATGAAAATGAAGTCAAAATCTGCTACAAAGTAACACATTTTTATTCAAATTTTAATACATTTTTTTGGATATTCGCCCTTTTTCCATTTAAGCAAAAAATTGAAGTCCAATTTTTGGCAAGTTCTCTTTCGAATACCTTACTAAAATTTTGTTTATAGGTAGATGTGACCTAAATCTTTAAGCTAAAACCAAAAAGTTGACAAAAATATTATTTTTTAATCGTTTCCTGCGTTTTTATTGTCCCCCGTAAAATTCTACATATGGTCTATTCGTCTTTATTCGCATGAACTATTCAATTGCTGAATTCTTATCATTTAAACTCTATGGAATATACAAAAAAAAAATTATTCGCGGAATTTTTTTTCGCGAAATTTTTTTTTTCAAATTTCTTTTATTTTGCTATTAATTTATGAATATGAGTAAAATACGATACATTACAGACACAAACTTTTTTGAAAATCTGTTTTCGCGGAAAAATTTGTTTTCGCGGAAAAATTTGTTTTTGCGAAAAAAAATGCATTTTCTAAATTTAATTTAAAAACTATCCCAAAAGCATTAAAAATTTAATTTTTGTAGTACCTAGGCTTTACAATTTTAAATCGCGTATATCGCGAATACGAGCGCTAACTTCGAAAAACGGCTAATACCATTGAATTCAGTGTTCCCGAATTAGCTTTTTTCTGCGACTAGCACAGTGTTATTATTATAATTATAATAAAAGTTCACCAACTTTAAATGCGTGTACAAAAAATCTAGCGCTGAACTAATAAAAGCCTTGTTGCCCTGAAGAGGCAACATTTGACTGAAATCGGTTTAGTGGTTCAAGAGTTGAGAATGAAAATGTGAGGACACCTCGAAAAATTTTTTACATTCCACATAACCTAAAAAAACAAAATTCTTTAATTCGGCTGCTGGTTCACATATAAGCAAATCCATGGGAAATTTAACTGACTTATCACCGATTTTTGTTTATTTTTGGTTATTTGATAGAGCTTCGTAAATGATTAAAACCCATATTTTTTATTTTTTTTGGATCAATATTTTGGAAGATATGGGCGTTTAAAAAACGCTTTTTCGGTGATCCGTCATATTTGAACAGAATTGAACATAGAATGGTATTTAGACAAGTACACACTCAAAAAAAAGTGAACTAAAATCTGGGAAAATTAATTTTAAGAAAAAGAGGGAATGATTTGGCTCCAAAGATTTTTTTCTTTGTTTTAGTTCATAATTTTCCCAAAAATAAGGAAAACAAAGTTAATTAATTTTAAGCCAATTTTAACTAGAAAATGGGAAAAATTATATTACACTTTAGTTTATTCACATTTTAAAACTGGATTGGGTCTAGAGCCTGGACCCATGGGTTCGGACCCCATAGGTCCAGCCCCTTGTTAACTCAAGACCCCGGTCCTTTAAGGGTCCCCATAAATTTTGACCCAAAATTTGTGTCCGTTTCGCTCTAATTTGCTTAGTTTTTGAGATACGGTAATAAGGGGTCTGATAGGGTCTTGAGAATCTTAAAAACTGGATATCTCAAAAAGTATTAATCGGAGGGCTTTCGGGTATTTTACGGAAGTGTTCTACGAGTCAAGACCTACAAAAATGAAGTTGGACGTTTTCTCGTGTTGGCAGTATTTACCAAGATATGTGCATATATAAAATCTCAGGAATTTAAAATTTTAGATCTAAAATTAGGGTCTTGAGAACCCGACAGATATGCAGAGCTAGGCTATTCCATATTTTTCTTTGTAGTCTTTCTTTTGAAAATTTCGTCCGTTTTGCTCTATCTCTCGGGAATTTAAAATTTTAGATCTAAAATTATTGTCTTGAGACCCTGACAAATATGCAGAGCTAGGCTATTCCATATTTTTCTTTATAGTCTTTCTTTTGAAAATTTCGTCCGTTTCGCTCTATCTCGCTTAGTTTTCGAGATATCGCCATTTTGAATTTTTAACTAAATTCTAAGAAGTTATTTAATAAATTCTCAGAAGTCATTAACTAAATTCTAAGAAGTACACTTCCTCAATTTAAAGAAAAGAAATACGATGATGTTTTTTTAGTAAATTTTAACTAAACTTAAACTAAATTTTTTTAAGAAATATGTCTTAAAAATAAAGATACGTTTCTTAGATTTGTGGAAAGTTTCTGTGGCAGTAAGAATTTTTTTCCAAATATTTAAAAATTCTATTTAAAGAAAACAATGAACTACTTGTAAGTAAATGAACTAAACTTTTTTCCTCATAGTTAAGAAAATTTCTCATTATTTAGTTAAATTTTACTAAATTTTAGGAAAATTCATGATAAATTTTCAAAGACATTTTTTCCTTAATTTTAGTTCTGTCTTTTTTTCAGTGCAGACAGGTTTTTTGAAAAAAAACCGCGGATTTTGTTTTAACAAAAATTTATTTTCGCGGAATTTTCTTTCTTCAAATTTTTTTAGCAAATAATTTTTTTCAACATTGTGGAGGGTATCAATAAATTCGTCATCGCCGAATTTAACTTTTTTACCTCTTTCACTTAAAAATGGAACTGTGAAAGGTATTCATAGATTCGGCCAAGCCCAATTTAACTTTGCTACTTGCCTTTTTATTTTTTGTATATTTTCTACTAAAATATTTCTTTGAGTGTATAATATGTGACAAGTTCTAAACAAAAGACATTTAGTTACTTATGTCTTGTAAAAATACTATACACTTGAGATATAATGTCACCAAAGAAAAAACAACAAACTACGGCAAATAACCACTGACAGCAAATAACTAATAAATAACAACAAAATACTTTCAAAATTGATTAGAAAAAATACAACAAACGCTAAAAATCAAAACAAAAGCAAAAAAAAATGTTTACATTTGAAGTTCTTGATATAAAAATAAACTTTTGCTAATTTGTAGAGTAGACAAAAAATATACACTGAAAAAAGTTTATATGAGGCATTCCATGTCAAATCGGACACTTTGAAATTTTTTTTTTAGATTTTCCCAATTTGTTTACAGTTTTTAGTACTCTTCGAAAACTCCTTCGTGGTAAATTTTCAGATTTTTTTGATGACCCCTTCAAAAGATATCGAATTTTTTAAAATTGGTAGTTTGTTCCTTTACTCCAACTTCTTGTACTCATAACTTCTTCAATAATTGTCCAAATATCAATTTTTTTTTTAAATTTTTGTTTTTTTACATACTTTAAAAAAAAAAATCAAAAAAATTCTTAAAAGCGCTTTAGTATGAGAATTTTAAGTTTTAAAATTTAAATCTAATTTTTGAAAATGTTTTTACTCTTCGATTTTTTTGAAATTTTTTTGTGTTAAACTTCCATCGATTCTACAAATTGTTTGCCCAGGAGGATAGTGGGATAACGATTATTACTATTTTTTTTAAATTTTTTGAAAAAATTTTATTGTAATTTTCCAATCTTAAAATCATTTCTACTGCTCCAATGGTGTGTCATGGAGGGGTCATTTATAAGACTGATCCCCATTAATGTTTACGTCTTAACATTTCTTTGGAACAAACTAATATCCTATCTCCAATTTCTAAGGGGGCTCCCACACAAAACGACATTTTTTTTAAATTTTCTCCAACCGCTCTAACTGCCCTAATAGTGCCCTTAGAGCAACAAAATGTATGACCGACCCACAATATAAATAAACCTACCCTCTATCTTTAACTGTTAAGGCGGTCCACGTAATTTTTTTTTTTATTTTTTGTAATTTTTTTTATTTAATCAGCTTCTACCGGTCCAATGGTGCGTCCGAGAGGTGTCATTAGTGAGACCGACCCCCATTTATTTTTACCCTACAACATTTTTTTAAAACATACCTACGCCCTATCTCCACTCCCTAAGTAGGATCCAATACAAATAACAGTTGGAGCAAATTTTATAAAAATGTAATTTTGAATGGAAGCCTACTTAGGGAGTGAAGCCCTATCTTCACTATGTTTTAAAGAAATATTGTAGGGTAAAAATAAATGGGGGTCGGTCTCACCAATAACCCCTCTCGGACGCACCATTGGACCGGTAGAAGCTGATAAAGTAAAACAAATTTACAAAAAATAAAAAAAATTGTATGGGGACTGCCTTAACAGTTAAAGATAGAGGGTAGGTGTGTTCAGAGAAAATGTTTGGATTAAAAAAATATTGTGGGTCGGTCATACATTTTGTTGCTCTAAGGGCAATATTAGGGCTGTTAGAGCGGTTGGAGAAAATTTAAAAAAAAAGTCGTTTTGTGTGGGAGCCCCCTTAGAAATTGGAGATAGGCTATTAGTTTGTTCCAAAGAAATGTTAAGACGTAAAAATTAATGGGGGTCGGTCTTATAAATGACCCCTCTATGACGCACCATTGGAGCACTAGAAATGATTTTAAGATTGGAAAATTACAATAAATTTTTTTCAAAAAATTTAAAAAAATAGTAATAATCGTTATCCCACCATCTTCCTGGGCAAAAAATTTGTAGAATCGATAGAGGTTTTACACAAACAAATTACATAAAAATCGAAGAGTACTAACATTTTCAAAAATGAAATTTAAATTTTAAAACTTAAAAATCGCTATTAAGAATTTTTTGGAATTTTTTTTAAAAAGTAAAAAAACAAAAATTTTGAAAAAAAATTGAAATTTGGACCATTATTGAAGAAGTTATGAGTAAAAGAAGTTTGAGTAAAGAAACAAACTACCAATTTTTAAAAATTCGATATCTTTTGAACGGTTCATCAAAAAAATCTGAAAATTTACCACTAAGGAGTTTTTGAAGGGTACTAAAAACTGTAAGCAAATTGGGAAAATCTAAAAAAAAAATTTTCTAAGTGTCCGATTAGACATGGAATGCCCCATATGTACACTGAAAAAAATGATAAATTTTTAAGTACAAAACACAAAATGTTATGGTGATAAAAATACACTTTTTGTGTAATATTACACACATCAAGAGTAAGATTACACTTTTATGTGTAAAATTACTCACAAGGTATAATTTTGCAAATATCATTATTAAATTTTAAATTTTCAAAATTTTTTTGAGAAATTCTTGAAAATTTTATTAAATTTGGTAGAATGTTCTAAAAATGTTTGTAAAATTTAAAAAAAAAATAGTTAAAATTAAGTGAAATATCATTTATTCAAATTTATGACCAGTTTTTCATTTATTTAAATTTTTTAAACTTAAAAAAAAAACAAACAAATTGTTGCAAAAATCATTCTGCATGCCAGCCTTTATTTAAATTTCCCTAACTGTAAACAAAATTTGATCTATATTTTTTTTTTAATTTTTGTTTAATTCGCTTTATAGTTTATAGTTTTTTTTTGTGTTTTTCGTGTTTGAAGTGTTTTGTTTTTAATGATTATTACGCCAAGTTCTCTTATTTATATAGTGCGTACGTGCTTTTTGTTTATATGATTTTTTTTCTAGTGTTATAAACCCGACTTAGAAACTTAAAAGTTCAACATTGCCTCAACAAATTTTTTGTTTTGTCGTTTTTAAAGTTGTTAACAAGTCTCGTTTATAATAATTTAACTTAATTACCAATTTTACTATGGATGTTGTTTATTTTTTTTTTAAATATATTTTTTTTTCTAATTTGGTTTTTGGAGTTTATTAATTTTAATGACTTTAAGCGGAAATGTTGTTTATTTTTTAGTATTGAAAAGACACCGAATACTTAACAAAAACGAATGTGTGAAAATGAAAAATGATATAATATTGTTTGTAAAATTAATTTTTGTTTATTTTTTATTTTTAAAAAGATTGTCAGAGGAAAGAAACCAACACGAGCATCCGATATGATAATCTTTAGATCATTTGTTAGGAATTGATATGAACTTTATTTGTTTCAAAACAGGAAAGTGAATTTTTTCCTAAAGTATTTCTAAAGTCTTCCATCGTAAAAAACGCAGCTATTATATAGAAAATTTATTTCCTCCACTGCGGAAAAAAAATTTTCCCGGAAAAAAACAATGCTTTTTCTAAATTTATATTTAAAAACTATCCTAAATTCATAAAAATTTAATTTTTGTAGTACTTAAGCTTAACAATTTTAAATCGCGAAAATCGCGAATACGAGCGCTAACTTCGAAAAACGGCTAGCCACAGTGAATTCAGCGTATCCGAATTAGCTTTACCAGCAACACTCAGAAAAAAACTAACTAAGAAATGGGAAAATTAACTAAATCCAAGGAAAATTGATAATAATTTAGCTCCATTGCCATGTATTCCTACTTTTTAGTCCATATTTTTCTTTAAAAGAAGGACAAAATTGAACTAGAAAATGGGAAAACATTTCCCATTTTTTAGTTAAAAAAAATTTTCTGATAAGGAAAATTTTCCTAAAAATTATTTAATTTTATATTTTTTATAGGTTTATTTATAGAATAGCATGTGAATACACACATAATTCTCATTGGGTACATATTTTATTTTGAATATAAAGAAACGTTTGTTTCTTATGGTCAAGTAATAAATTTCATTAGTTTTTTTTTAAGTTAAATTACAACAAAAAACTTTGTATTTGACGCTTGTTCCCAGACTATGGGAAAACACGCCAAAGCCAAGGTCTTTGTTGTGATTAAAATATTATTTTTATTCTAACACATACATCCCAGCAAAATGTTCGATTCCAAAGAATAGGTTGTGGAATCAACTATACTACCCTGCAATCGATTCTACTATGCATTGCATCATCGATGATTTTTGTTTGAGATTGTCACGAAAGCAATACATCCTTTTCCTCCAAACAAGAACACTTATCTGTTCTACGGAATCTATTCTAGAATATGTTGCATATAGTGGTACAAGAAGGGATTCCGCGAATTTTTAACGGCTACATATCTGTTCCATGTAATGAATTATGGAACAAGTTCTGAATAATTAAATGAAATTATTTTTTTAATTTTTTATTTTTTTTTTTTTTACAACAATCTTAAAACTTATCTTATTAAGAGAAAATCTATAGACTTATGTATTAAGGATTTAAACAACCAATAAAAAAGAAGGAGAAAACTTTACCAATAGAACTAATTAAAATAATAGAAGATAACATAATATATTTATGAATCCGAGACTTTCCATAGATTTTTCTATACGAAAAAAGTCTCAGAATCTGAGAATTTTTCTATAGAAAAAATGTCTCAGAATCTGAGACTTTTTCTATAGGAAAAATGTCTCAGAATCTGAGACTTTTTCTATAGGAAAAATGTCTCAGAATCTGAGACTTTTTCTATAGGAAAAATGTCTCAGAATCTGAGACTTTTTCTATAGGAAAAATGTCTCAGAATCTGAGACTTTTTCTATAGGAAAAATGTCTCAGAATCTGAGACTTTTTCTATAGGAAAAATGTCTCAGAATCTGAGACTTTTTCTATAGGAAAAATGTCTCAGAATCTGAGACTTTTTCTATAGGAAAAATGTCTCAGAATCTGAGACTTTTTCTATAGGAAAAATGTCTCAGAATCTGAGACTTTTTCTATAGGAAAAATGTCTCAGAATCTGAGACTTTTTCTATAGGAAAAATGTCTCAGAATCTGAGACTTTTTCTATAGGAAAAATGTCTCAGAATCTGAGACTTTTTCTATAGGAAAAATGTCTCAGAATCTGAGACTTTTTCTATAGGAAAAATGTCTTAGAATCTGAGACTTTTTCTATAGGAAAAATGTCTCAGAATCTGAGACTTTTTCTATAGGAAAAATGTCTCAGAATCTGAGACTTTTTCTATAGGAAAATTGTCTCAGAATCTGAGACTTTTTCTATAGGAAAAATGTCTCAGAATCTGAGACTTTTTCTATAGGAAAAATGTCTCAGAATCTGAGACTTTTTCTATAGGAAAAATGTCTCAGAATCTGAGACTTTTTCTATTGGAAAAATGTCTCAGAATCTGAGACTTTTTCTATAGGAAAAATGTCTCAGAATCTGAGACTTTTTCTATAGGAAAAATGTCTCAGAATCTGAGACTTTTTCTATAGGAAAAATGTCTCAGAATCTGAGACTTTTTCTATAGGAAAAATGTCTCAGAATCTGAGACTTTTTCTATAGGAAAAATGTCTCAGAATCTGAGACTTTTTCTATAGGAAAAATGTCTCAGAATCTGAGACTTTTTCTATAGGAAAAATGTCTCAGAATCTGAGACTTTTTCTATAGGAAAAATGTCTCAGAATCTGAGACTTTTTCTATAGGAAAAATGTCTCAGAATCTGAGACTTTTTCTATAGGAAAAATGTCTCAGAATCTGAGACTTTTTCTATAGGAAAAATGTCTCAGAATCTGAGAATTTTTCTATAGGAAAAATGTCTCAGAATCTGAGACTTTTTCTATAGGAAAAATGTCTCAGAATCTGAGACTTTTTCTATAGGAGAAATGTCTCAGAATCAAAGACTTTTTCTATAGGAAAATTGTAAAATTTCTCGAGATTTTCCTTAGGAAAAAAATCGCGAACATTTTGTACCTATCAAAAATTTTGCAAAACTGTGGATACATACATACATGCTAAATTCCTGATAATACTTAAACAATGATTTGGAGAAATTGGATGGAGAATGCGTCTTAATATTTCCATTAGTACAACCGACAGCATCAATTCTTCTAAATTGCAGCTTCAAATTTGTATGTTTTTACAATCTGAAAGCACAAATAAAACAAATTATAAGTACCGCGTGTATTGTTTACCAAATTAAGATGCGTACTTACGGTAATTCTGTCATATATATCCAGAATGCATTAAAAATCAAAATAAGTGCTGCGAAAATCTAAAAATTTGTCAACAAAAAGTTAACAAATAAATTATTTTTTTTTTAAAAATTTTTTTTTCTGTTTGACATTTTTTTCAAAAATTGTAAGTTTTTTTATCGATTCCGTGGAAACAGTAGAGGAATGGAGTAAGATTACTGGGGAATCTATTCTAGAATACATTCACAGAGAAACGATTCCAAAATATTTTGCTGGGATGTGTAGAAAAAAATGTAAACATTAAATTTATTACTTGTTATACAAGATCAAACTTTTTGTATTCATGTACTTCAAATAATAAACTAAATGTGAATTCTACATGCAAGCATGAAAAAAAAGTAAATCAAAAAATCAATTTCAAGTTATGAAAAATTTACTAAACTTGTGGAAAAAACTTCCTAAAATTAAAGAAGATAAATATGATGAACTAATTGGTAGGAAATTACGTCCTAAAACTGAATTTTTTGAACTAAATTTTGTTTTAAGAAATAGGTCTTAAAATTAAAGATTTTTTTTCAATTATGTAGGGAAATTTCTTTGGCGGTAAGAATTTCTTCCACGTATTAGAGCATTCCATTTAAGGAAAATTATGGCCTATTTAACAGTCCATGAACTAAAATACTTTCCTAAAAGGTAGGAAAATTTCCCAAATTTTAGTTAAATTTAACTAAATTCTGGGAAAATTTATAAACTATTTTGAAGAAAAATTTTCCAATGTTTAAGTTTCTTCTTTTTTTTGAGTGAAGTTGCCCAGCTTGTTAATTTTTGCGACTAGCACAGTGTAACTTTTTTAACACTCAAAACATTTCGATTGAACTAACAATCTTGGGTCAATAAGTATTTCAGTAAAAACAACTGTTAAAAAACAACTGTTAGTTGACTTCCAACAATTTCATTTAATTGTTTTTATCGTTTCAGTGCAGAAAAATTTAAAAAAATCCACAGGTTTTGGGAATAAGGAGATTTTTTTGTTTAGTTTTGATAACACTTCCTTTTAGAAAAGTTCCCAGACAATAAGCTCATGTTTTTCAAATAGCCCTGATGTTCTGAGCGGTTTTTTCAATAAATTATAATGACATTACCACATCGAACACCTCAGAATTATTTTGATTCATGTAATTGCATTAAATTTCTAAAAAAATTGAAAATCCATCATCCCGTGAAGTTTTCGTTATAGATAACCGCAAAGATTCTCTGCGCCTTTTCATATAAATTAATTAAGATCAAAATAAACTTATGCTCAGAAAAATGTTTGCATTAAAAATTTACTCTGACGGCTTATTTTTTGGAAATTCAAGTTTTTGAATAGAATTTTCGAATAAAATTAGTTTTTTTGTTGAATTGTTTAAAAATCAGTGTATATATCAAAAAATCAGTACTTACAACGTTTTTCGATCAGTACTCGTGATTAAAAATCAGTATATTTTTGGTGTTTTTACCCTTTTTGTGGGTTTTTTGCTTTTTTATATGTTCTTGGCAAAGTTAAAAAGTACATTTTCGAATTAATTTTAAGGTTTTCACTTTTTTCTCTTCATTTAAAAAAAATTAAGTAAGTACAATCCTCTTATTATGATAGTTGAAACAACTACTTTGTAAGTTGTTTTTGGGGTCAAATTTTCAGTTAAAACAATTAACAAACATATGTTTTTTCAAAGAAAAATATATTATGTTTTTAATAATTAAAAGAAAAAAATAATTTATGTTAAAAAAAATGTTGAAGATAATATGTAAATAAAAAAAAACTACTTTTACTACAATACAGTAATTTGGTGTAAGTTGTTCTTAAAAACCAGTAAAAATAACTAACCAAAATTGCTGTTTCATATTTCTAAAAGAAAAACAACTACATTTGTAGTTGAAAACAGCCACCATGTATTAACTGTCTAATATGTAAATAAGAAAAACTACTGTTACTGCATTACAGTACTTTTGTGTAAGTTGTTCCAAAAAACGAGTAAAAATAACTAACCAAAATTGCTGTTTCATATTTCTAAAAGAAAAACAACTACATTTGTAGTTAAAAACAACTAATACGGATTTGTTTACGAATAACTAACATATAGTAACTGTCATACTTTTCTGAGTGTTGAGGCGTTTTTACCATTTTTTTTTGCATGTTTTTACTCTTTTTTTACCCATTTTTCCGCGATTTTTACGCTTTTTTTTTCATTTTTAAATTGGCAACACTGTTAGCCAAGCTACACCCATCACGTTATTACATACATGCTGTCATTTATTAACAAATTTACGTCATTTTATTGTAAAAATGTAAACAAACAATAAAAATTGAACATAATTTCGACTTAATAAATGATAAATTTATGCAAATATTTTTTTTATTATTCTAATAGTTTTTACATGAAAACAAACTAGATACGAGTATGATTTGATAAAATATTTTAATCACAAAATCATAACAATTTTTTTTTGTAACTCTTATAAAAAAGGGTGTGATTTTTAAGAAAAAAAAGTCACAATTAATCAATCATGTTGAATTAAACTAAAATTTAAATTTATAGTTAAGTTTTAATGGTTGCGATGTTTTAAGACATAAAACTAAAAGATGTTGATGTTAACAAAATTCTTAAAGAGAAAGTTTTTTTTTTTTTATAATTTATGTAAATTATTTTAGGATTTTGTTTTTAGTTATAAATTGAAGCTGCCGTCTTTTTTTGGGTACATTAAAATGCGTATGATTAAATAAAAATATTTGAAGTAGAAGAAATTTAAAAATCTTACTTTAGTTATTTGTGGTAAACATTTTTTCTAAGACACTCAAAAAAATATCTGTTAAAAACAACTGTTTTTACTACAAAGTTAGTCAATTTATAAAAAAAAATGTAGTTGGTCCTAAAACAACTTAATGGAAAACCTTTTCAATGTGTATTTAATTTAGTAATTTAATGAAGTTGTTTCCAAAACAAACAACTTACAAAAATTAATATTTTAAGATTTTGTTTAAAAAAACAGCTGAAAAACAACTATCCTTTTAAAAATAAATTAGATCTAATCTGATCTGTTTATATCTTGGCATATATGATGACCAACATCGAGGATTAATTATATCTCGGATTTAGTCCACATTTGCACAAATTCGATACATAATTAGATCTGATCAGTTACGGTTTTATCTAATCAGATGCAATAATATATTATCTGATCAAATAAGATCCAACCGATTTTTACACGCAGAACTGTAAGTTTTTAAATTCAAAACTTGTCTAAGTGTGTATTCCCGAGTAAAATGTTTATATATGGGGCATTCCATGTCAAATCGGACACTTTAAATTTTTTTTTTTTTTAGATTTTCCTAATTTGTTTACAGTTTTTAGTATCCTTCGAAAACTCCTTCGTGGTAAATTTTCAGATTTTTTTGATGACCCGTTCAAAAGATATCGAATTTTTAAAAATTGGTAGCTTGATCCTTTACTCAAACTTCTTTTACTCATAACTTCTTCAATAATGGTCCAAATTTCAATTTTTTTTTTTAATTTTTTTTTTTACGTACTTTAAAAAAAATCCCAAAAAATTCTTAAAAGCGCTCAAGTATGCCATTTTTAAGTTTTACAACTTAAATCTCATTTTTGAAAATGTTTTTACTCCTTGATTTTTTTGAAATTTTTCTGTGTAAAACTTCTATCGATTCTAAAAATTTTTTGCCCAGGAGGATCGTGGGATAACGATTATTACTATTTTTTAAAATTCTTTGAAACAAATTTATTGTAATTTTCTAATCTTAAAATCATTGCTACTGCTCCAATGGTGCGTCATAGAGGGGTCATTTATAAGACCGACCCATATTAATTTTTACGTCTTAACATTTCTTTTGAACAAATTTATACCCTATCTCCAATTTCTAAGGAGGCTCCCACACACCCCGACATTTTTTAAAATTTTCTCCAACCGCTCTAACTGCCCTAATTGTGCCCATAGAGCAACAAAATGTATGACCGACGCACAATATTTTTTTAGTCCAAACATTTTCTTTGAACACACCTGTTAAGGCGGTCCTCATAAATTTTTTTTTATTTTTTGTAAATTTGTTTTATTTAATCAGCTTCTACCGGTCCAATGGTGCGTCCGGTACGCCCTATCTCCACTCCCTAAGTAGGATCCCATACAAATAACAGTTGGAGAAAATTTTATAAAAAAATTGAAATTTGGACCATTATTGAAGAAGTTACGAGAAAAATTTATCGCTGAGATTAGACCAGTTTTAATCGGATTAGATCAGTTTTATCCCTCCGATTAAAACTGATCTAATCTTAGCGATCCTTTTTTCGGATCACTACTGATCTTTCGAATCTCGTATCAGATGTGATATATAAGAATAAATATAAAAATTTTTACTCGTGTTATTTCTTAAATATTTTTTATAAAAACCTAATCTATATTTATTAAGTAAAACACAAAAAAAATATCTTAAAAACCAGAACTATTAACTTTAATAGCGATTGCTCTAATAACGAAAAACATTATTGCTTGAAAACTTGAAGAAAAAAACACAAACGTTCACCTGTTAAATCCTCTTTTCAATTACAGTTTAAATTGACACAGACTGTTTTTTTAACTTTATTTGATTACGCCAAAGAAAAACGTTTTTTCCTAGCCTTAAAAGTTAAAATTTTTTATCAGAATGTTTATCGCAATCATGAAGTTTTACAAAAAACTAAATATCCATACATTTATGATGTCTACTATATTTGCATATTAAAAACTCCACGGTTTTGTTTCTTATAGAAAGATTTTTAACCCTTATGTGGAGTGACTTACAAAATTATTAGTAGGGATGTGATTTCCATGCAAATGCTTGTTTTTTGTCGATAGTCTAAAAACAATATCGACCAATTATCTTTTTGAATGAAGAAATTTGCGTTAAAATGGCATCGATTTGTTTTTGTATATTTTGGTAAAAATGCATATTTTTGCATATTTTGTATTAAAACGTATATTTCCAACTTTTAAGTGCATATTTTTGCATATTTTGGCATAAATTATCAAAAACACAAATTAAAACTTATTTGTTTCAAAAACTTTTTTAAATTTTAAAAAACTATTTTGAAAATAAGAAAAAATATTTTTTTTATTAATTTTTTTTATAGATTGTCTTAATTTCTAAAATAATCTTGCTTACCCGTTTTAAAATTCGATTAGATCTTGTCAGATGTGATTTTATCTGATAATATGTGATTGCATCTAATTGTATATAATTATATCTGATCAGATATAATTAAATGTAAATTTTGTGGCAATGTTGACCAAATCCGAGATATAATTAGATCTCGATTTTTGGCCATTACAGATATAATTATATGCAATCAGATACGATCATATATAAATATATATGAACAGATCGGATAAGATTTGATACATTTTTACAAGGGTATATAAAGTTTTAAATGTTACTTTTTATACCCGGCGCTATTTTTTTGCTTTTTAAGAAGTTTTTCCTATGAAAACAAGATTTTTATTGCATGAAATTATTTTTTAGTGCATATTTTGAGTTTTTTTTATTGCATATTTTGAATTTTTTAGCACATTTTCGATTTTTTAGTGCATAAAAATCTCATCTCTAACAACACTGTGCTAGTCGCAAAAATTAACAAGCTAGGCACCCTGCTGGTAAAGCTAATTCGGGTACGCTGAATTCAATGGTGCTAGCCGTTTTTCGAAGTTAGCCCTCATATTCGCGATATTCGCGATTTAAAAATGTGAAGCCTAGGTACTACAAAAAATTAATGTTTATGCTTTTGGGATAGTTTTTAAATATAAATTTACAAAACCCATTGTTTTTTTCGCGAAAAAAAAGTTTTAGGAAAATAAAAAAAAAAAATCCCGCGAGAAAAAAAAAAATCCGCGAAATTTTTTTTTTTTTTAAATTTTGTGTCTGTAATGTATAATATTCTACTCATTTTCATAAATTAATAGCAAAATAAAAAAAATTCGAAAAAAAAATTCGTGAAAAAAATTTCCGCGAAAAAAAATTCCCGGAATAAATTTTATTTTTTTTTGTATATTCAATAGATTTTAGATGATAAAAATTCAGCAATTGTCTTAATAATATAAAAAAAATGTTTTTTTTTACTTAAAAATTAAAAAAAAAAAAAATCGCGAATATCGCTAATACATACGCGAACTTTAAAAAAAACTGATATTACAATGGGATTTAGTGTACACGAACTAGCTTTACCAGATGGCTGTCGTAAATTCAAATCAAACTAAAAATATTTGTATTGAACCAATTTTTTCACGAAAATAAAGATTTTTCGCGAACAAAATTTTTTTTTTCACGAAAAAGTTCACGGTATTATAGTTTGTTGTGTTAGTTTCACAGACTTGAATGGTTTTAAATTTTGAAATTATCGCAAAAGTTTAAAAATATCGTTTTTATTGTACTTAAGCATCAAATTTTAAATCGCGAATATCGTGAATACGAGCGCTAACTTCGAAAAACGGCTAGCACCATTGAATTCAGCGTACCTGAATTAAGTTTATCAGTGTCAAATTTTATCACAGTGTTATTAGTTATGTAAATCGATTTGTGATATGCTAAGATCTCACTATATGAAGTGTATCTGATCAGATCTGTTGTCCGAAACTCTGAGATCTAATCAGAGACACTTACTTATCAGATCTACTTTGATCTCAAAATTATGAAAAGATCATGAAAAGATGAAACACACACAATTTATTATAAAATTGTCTACCGACAACCGCTAAAAATATCAATATTTTTTGAATGTAATTTTAAAATTTTCTAGAATTCTATCTTTTATCAAATAAATATTTTATATCTATGCCCATTAAGGCGTCCCGTCAAATTTAAATTTTCGAATTTCATTTCGTAATACCTGCCAAACGATAGCCACGTTAGATTGTGGGGAAATTTATGAAACAATTTTGCAAGGTCATCTTCAGTCGGCAACCAGCGGTCAAAGTTGAAAAAATTACGTATTTCGACCAAAATTCATGTCAGAATTTTTTGACCAAATCCAGCTCAAAAATTCGGAAATTTTGGGTACTTTATTGAAAAAATATTTTCGAAAATCAAAACCCGCGATTTTGATCCACAGATGCTGATTTTTAAACATAAAATAATTTTTTATCCAAATTGGTCTCAAAATTTGGAAAATGTTAAGTTTGTTATCTAGAAAATTTGAAAAAAAAAATATAAAAACGCGATTTTGATCCAAATATGGCGATCTGCGATTTTGGTCCAAAGATGCTGATCAGCATTTTCGGACCAAAAGCGTATTTTTATATTTTTTAAATTTTTTTTTAGATAACAAAAGTTGGAAAATGTTAAGTGTGTTATTAAAAAATATTAAAACGCGATTTTGGTCCAAAAATGCTGATCTGCGATTTTGGCCCACAGATTTTGATCAGCATTTTTGGACCAAAATCGTATTTTTATATTTTTTTAATATTTTTTCGATAACACACTTAACATTTTCCAACTTTTGAGACCAATTTGAATAAAAACAAGTAAGAAATCATAGTCGGTCAAGACCGACCATATAATATCCTACACCAGATTTTCCCGGAAAATGGGTCCCAAGTTCAAACATGGACTGATTAAAATCTTTAATAAGTGAAATCTTTTATAAGTGTAAAAAGCACTCACAAATCAAATTTGAGTGAAATAGGCTTCGTGTTGTTGACAATAAACCGCTTCATTTGAATATCGGGCGAAATTTTCACATGGGCCCTAAGTCCAAAATTGGTCCCATAATAATCAGATTTGATAAGGTTATTATAGTACGCTTTTAACATACACAAACAGAATTTTAATTAAATATTTTATATTTTCATGAAATTTGAGAGATTTATTTGAAAATCGGGAAGGTGGTTTGTATGGGAGCTACAAGAAGAACTGGTCCGATTTCTTAAAAATTTGGAATGGTGATTTTTGTAGATCAAGCATGATTGCCCGCCAAAAATACCTATTAAAATGCGGCGATTACAGTCATTTGAGCCAAAACTAAAGAGGACCTTTGTATGGGGGCTAGGTCTAAATATGGACCGATTTTTCCAATTTCAATAGGCTTCGTCGTTGGGGCAAAAGAGGTTTGAGTTTCCAATTTCAAGTTAATTGATTAAAAATTGCGACCTGTATCGCGTTCACACCGTTTACATGGACAGACAGACGGACAGACGGACGGACGGAGGGACATCGTTAAATCGACTCAAAAAGTGATTCTGAGTCGATCGGTATACTTAAAAGTGGGTCTAGGACCAATATTTCCTCCACAGTGTGGTGTAGGGTATAAAAAAAATAATTTTTATGTTTAAAAATCAGACTCTGTGGGCCAAAAAGCATTGCCCATGGACACAAAAGGGGCGGAAAAGTAAAATGTTAGTTTTTCTGATGATAACACTATCTGGAGTGTTTGAAACCGGTATGAGAATACCAGAAATGTCTATAATTTTTAGAAATTCAATTTTTCTTCTACATTTTTTTAACTTAAACCCTTAAACTCTTTTTTACTGAAAAAAAAAAAAATAAATTTATTTTAAAAACGACCTTTTCGTTCTCTAAAGGGTTAATATGTTGTTTTAATTTTTTTAAAAAAAATTTTAAAATTTTAAAAACGACCTTTTCGTTCTCTAAAGGGTTAATATGTTGTTTTATTTTTTTTTTTGTAGTTTGTAGTCCAAAAAATATTGCGTGTACGCATGTTGCATGTTTAATATGAAACCGTAAATATTGGAGTTCGCAAAACATCCAATCAACAAAAAAATAAACAAGTTTTTCATGAAGTAAAACAACATTTTAAGAAAATGGCTACAGTTTTTTTTTGTTTCTTAAAATTTGTTTTCCAAGAATTTTAATTGATATCAATTTACTATGTAGTACAGAAGAAGTTATAAATGAATTTAATTTGTTATGAAGAAAAATCATGATAGTGTTGTTGGTTAAATTTCCAAAATTAACCTGTTTTGAGAGCAATATTTCCATATCAAACTACTTTTTCAAAATTAAATAAAATTTCTCGCTTTGTTTAGGTTTGGTCTTTAACGTGTTAATATAGTTTTAAGGTCTAGTAGGTGTCATACGTCATTAACACTGACCTAATAATTACACCTACTAAATATGTCTTTGTAATTTATTGTGACAATAAAGATAATAGGGTGTTAAAACAACTTAACTAAAGAAATGAAGCATTTCGTAATTGGATTTAAACCTACACGTAGGGAAGAATTTTTAATATTCTGACTTGTCGGCTCAGAAATACCCTTCACACATTCCGTTTTTCTTTTTTCTTGATCTTTTTTTTTTAATTTTTCGGTTTTTTCGATTTTATTTTTCCAAAATTTTTCTTACAATAAGTTTTTTTCTGAATTTTCCTCAGTTTTTTCTTAATTGTTTAAATTTTTATTTATTATTTTTTAAAATTTTCACAATTTTTCTTATATTTTTAGTTTTTCTAAATTTTTTTATATTTTTTAAATTGACTTTTCACATTGTTTTATGTATGTTCTTGTCAAAATTGACAATACATTTGTATAAAAATATATCAAAATAAATTTAAAACTTGTTTTAAATTATTTATTTTTTCGTAAATTCTTTAAATTACTCATTTCAATACCATATTTAGTAGAAATACCGCAAAAAACACATTTATTTAAACAATTAGTAACAGCTTTTGACATTTAAAGCCGTAAATAAAACGAAATAAAATTTCCGATAAAAAAAAAATTAAACAAGTGTTTTTAATAAAGCGTTTAGGAGTACACGAAATTTAAAAGATTGAAATAGGAATCTTGCCAGAAATTTCTAGCGGTACAAAAAATATAGCAATGTCAAGGTAGGGAAGTGATTTTCATGCAAATGCAAGTTTATGTCGATAGTCTAAAAGTGATATAGAGTTATTATCTTTCTGAATCAAGAAATTTGCTTTAAAATGGCATCGATTTGTTTTTGCATATTTTGGTAAAAATTTATATTTTTTGAATATTTTGGTTTTAAAAGCATATTTTATGCATATTTCTAACTTTTAAGTGCATATTTTTGCATATTTAGGCATAAATTAGCAAAAACACAACACTCAAAAAAATAAAACTGTAAAGTTAACAATTTTTTTTAGTTAAGCTGATTTAACTGGCTTTTTAGCAAATTTTTAGTTAAAATCAGAGTTTTAACTACTTTTTATACCCTCCAACCACAGTATGGGGGTATACTCACTTTGTCATTCCGTTTTTAACGCATCGAAATATCGATCGGGGACCCTATAAAGTATATATATTATTGATCTATGATCGATTCTAAGACTTTTCTAGAATGTCCGTATGTTCGTCCGTCCGTCTGTATAAGACACGATGCAGTCCAAAATAAAAGAGATAGACTCGTTAAGTTTGGCAGGAAAATGTCTTTTGGTCCTAGGCAGTTTAAGTTCGTAAATGGGCAAAATCGGACAAGGGGGAAAAAGTTCCCCTCTGAAGAACTTAACTAACCTCTGAAAAACGCCATGTTTTCTCATGTTTTTTTGTATTTTTGTTAAGCAAATGAAACAATTTGATGCCAGAAAAAGTTCAAGGTCCTGCACTTGGACTTGGAAAATAAAAATTTTTTTTTTTGCCCGCTCCCCTTTTGTGGGCGTGGATTTTAAAAATGTTTTTTAATAATGATAAAATTGTATTACTTAAGCTCAAAAAGCAAAATAAATCAATTTTTAAACATTTATCGCATTGGTTTATGTGTCCCCCGATGACCCCTTCTGACCCCCCCCCCCCAAAAACAAAACGCCCCTGCAATTTTTTTTTATCTGTTGGAGGGTATAATAGATTCGGCACAGCCGAATTTAACACTCTCACTAACAAGTTAAGTTCAATTTACGAAAATACTAGTTTTGAACAAATTTTGAAAACCCTAATAAAAATTATTTTGTATATATTCATTAGAGTGTCCCTTATTTTGGAAATGTTGGAAATGTTGAGACGGTACCCCCTCATTTTTTTCCTTTTGACTAAAAAATAACTCAGGAAAAATTTTACGCCCCTACGACCACGCCTTCCATACGCGACGGGGCCATAAAGAGCGGGGCCTTAAAAATCATTTTTCCATACAAAGCAAAAAAATTTTTTTTTGATTTTAAATTTTTTTGTTATTAAGTATAATATAACTTGGTTAGCTTATTCACGACAAAAAAATTTGATTTTGGTGGGATGAGGCTTTCAGTTCTAAAAAAATTTTCGAAAAAAAAAATTTAGAGCTTTTGGGGTCCTACAGTAAAAATTTTTTAAAAAATATTTTTTTTTTTAGTTTTGACAAGCAACCGTTTTAGTTGAATTGTTGCTTTTAATGATATATTTTCATAAAAAAATATTATTCCTATCTGTGACATCTTTATCGTGATCTAAAAAAGGGTAAAAAATGCATTTTTGATGTTTTTCGATACACGATCAAGATGTCACAGATATGAATAATATTTTTTTATGAATATATATCATTAAAAGCAACATTACAACTAAAACCGTTGCTTGTCAAAACTAAAAAAAAAAAAATTTAAAAAATTTTTACTGTAGGACCCCAAAAGATCTAAATTTTTTTTTTCGAAAAATTTTTTAGAACTGAAAGCCTCATCCCACCAAAATCAAATTTTTTGTCGTGAATAATCTAACCAATAATATTATAATTAATAACAAAAAAAATTAAAATCAAAAAAAAATTTTTTTGCTTTGTATGGAAAAATGATTTTTAAGGCCCCGCTCTTTACGGCCCCGTCGCATAGGGAAGGCGTGGTCGTAGGGGCGTAAAATTTTTCCTGAGTTATTTTTTAGTCAAAAGGAAAAAAATGAGGGGGTACCGTCTCAACATTTCCAACATTTCCAAAATAAGGGACGCTCTAATATTCATGTATAAATTGATACAAATGTATCTAATTTTACATAAAAATATCTAATTACATAAAATTATATAATAAAATACTCGGATAAGACCAAAATTCGTATCTAATTTTATAAAATTTTATCTGGGGTTATATAAAATTTTATATTATTTGATACGAAATTTTGTCTTATCTGATTGATTTTTTATATAATTAAATATAATGAGATCTAAATATGTATAAAATCATATATTTGTATCAATTTATACATGGCTATATCGAAATCATTTTTACTAGGGAATTTAAAAAAAAAATATTTTTTTTCTTTTTAACTTTTTTATAGATTGTCTTAGTTTCTAAAAAAAAAATCTTGCTTATATAAAGTTTTAAATGTTACTTTTAATACCAGGTGTTATGTTTTGCTTTTTAAGAAGTTTTTCCTATGAAAACAAGATTTTTATTGCACACATTTTATTTTTTACTGCATATTTGTAGGTTTTTAGTGCATATTTTGAATTTTTTAGCGCATATTTTCAATTTTTTAGTGCATGAATTGATCAGTCATTGATCAATTTGACGTTTGGAAACAATGATTGGCACTAATCGTTGATTATATTGTGATGAGTTACCAACCATAAAAGAGAAGAATCTAATCAAGATCCTGACAAGACTATTTAGCAAAACATAAATATCATGCACTACAAGTAGCATTAGACTGGAATGTTTTGTAGAGCAAAAGAATTTTTCTTCCGTTTTAGAAAGCCCGAGTAAAGTTTTATTCTACTTGGCCTAAAACTTATGTGGTACAAATTTGAGGTCAATCGATAAAACTTTGGGATTTTTGAAAATTTACAATAAATATTTAATCAATGCAACTTGCCACAATTTTTACCATTTTTCCAATATTTGCCCAATTTTTGAAAAATTGAAAAACCAAAAACGCAATTTTCTAAGTTCCATATAGGGCTATCCATACAACCTATTCAGAAGTTTACGGCACACATGATTTTTTCGCTGGACATTTGGTGTGGAATGCCTCATATGTGTTGCAAAACATTATATTTATAAATTTTGATGCGCTGAACTCAAATATCAAAAAAAAAAAAAATAAAATCGGTAAAACGGTTTTCGAGATATCGCTATTTGAAATTTGCATAAAATTGTGTTTTTTTCTCATGTACAATAAATTTTTTAAAATTTAAAATTATTTTTTTATATTTTCACGGGTTAATTTAGTCCGATTGGCCTACGGGTTAATTTAGTCCGATTGGCCTCAAATTTGTAACACATAATTAATAAGTCGTGCTTTTGCCAGCATAAATAAATTTAAAACAGAAAAATGCATATTCAATGAAAATATATTAGTTGTAATTAGTAAAGAAAAATGACCTCGAGCTAGAATAGCCCTAGTCAAAAATATAATATTTTAAATGTCGAATATAAAAAAAAACAAGTAAAAAAGTTAAATTCGGCCGTGCCGAATGTATTGATACCCTCCACAATATCAAAAAGATTATTGCAAAAACTTTTAAAAAAAAAAAATTGAAAAAAAATTTCCGCGAAAAAAATTTTGGAAAAAAAATCCGCAATTTTTTTTTCTTTTTTTGACAAAAAATGTGTTCACACTTGTTTAAGTACTTTCGGTGTTCAATTATGTTCACATATGTCAACCAGCAGCCGAATTAAAGCATTTTGTATTTTTAGGTTATGTTGAATGTACCAACATTTTTGAGGTGCCCTTACATTTTCGATCATAACTTTTGAACCGCTGAACCGATATCGCTCAAATGCAATACCAAACTGCTCAGGAGAACTTCCAATAAATATGTTAAGTTTCAGTCATCTCCGTGTAATATTTTGATCGTGATCACCATTTCCACAGACAGACGGACATACGGACAGACGGACAGACGGACATCGCTAGAATGGCTTAAAATCGATCACTGATCAATAATATATATACTTTATGGGGTCCTAGACCGATATTTCGATGAGTTACAAACGGACAAACTTATATATACCCTCTATCACTAAGTGGAGGGTATAAAAGTATCATAATTTTGATAGATTAATTATTTTATATTTTTATTGAATTATTTTTTGATTTTAATACATATTTCGACCAAAATTCATGCCCATTTTTTTTTATTGGAAAAGTATTTAAAAAATTTCGAAATATGTTTTTAAACATAAAAATATTTTTTTAATCCAAATTGGTCTCAAAAGTTGGAAAATGTTAAGTGTGTTATCTTAGAGAAATTAGAAAACTATCGTACACTAATATTTTTTTTATAAACTGTCGTTCTAAAATTATAAATAAATATGTTTGTAGTGTAAACGCTATAAATAAACAACTTTACACTAAATTTCATCAATAATTCGTTTCGGTTTATTGTCTGTATTTGTCCATCAAACAAAACAAACTTTTTTTAAATACTAAAAAATAATAATAAATTTACAAATTTTTAAACGTAGGCGTTTAAGTCGTCGATGTGAGTTTTTTTTTGTTTTTATGACATTGAATAATAAAATTATATAAAAATAATCATAACTTATGTGGATAGAAGGGATAAATTAAGAACCCAGCAAAACAATAAAATAGTGCTTTTCTAACTAAAAATGTTCGAAAAACCTCTTTAAAAATATTTTAAACTAGCAGGCCCGCCCGGAACTTCGCTCCCGGTAATATTAAATACCTGATTTAAGAAGGATCAGGATAAGAGTCTCCATTTCTAAAATTCTTCCCTACAGAATTTTTTTTTTATTTAATTTTGATCGTTGAAGTCTTTCATAGAAACTATTTAGAATAAACAATAAAATTAAAGCAGCAGAATCATGTTCGTTTCGGTAAATAATGTTTTTGAAAATTTTCGAGCCCTTATATCGTAATTATTGAAACCATTTCATTCCCCGTTTCACTCCATTTCGTTCCTAATTTTATTTCATTTTGTTCTGAATTCCAATTCATTTCGATACATGTAGGCTTCAATCTTAAAAAAAAATAAAAGTTCCGCATTACAATAGTTTACCCTTATCCCTATTAAAATCTAAATTTCCAGAATGATTTTCTGGGCTGGAGGATCCAACATTTCAAGTTACTATGACCAAATTTTCAGGAGATAGAAAAAGTTTCAAAGTTCACTACTTTTCACGTATTTGACCCAGTACAATAGGATTTTCCAAAAAGGACATTTTTCAGAATGTTTTGAAATTAGATGAGTAGTTTGGTAGATTTTAAAATTTTACGTCTTTTAACCTAAAGTGATCTTTAAAATGGGTGTGGTCAATGAAACCTTCCCTAACTCACCCTGAAAGAAAATTATAAATATTGGTGAAAACATTTTTGAAATCTCATAATGAGTTTCGTATATTTAAAAATTTTACGTAGATGAACCGAAGCCTATGTCTAACCTGATGGACCATTCTTAATATTGGAGAAAACATTTTTTAAATGAGTAGTTTCGGATATTTTGAAATTTTACGTTTTTTGGGCAAAGGTGGGCGTAGAAGTAGGTGTGGTCGATGAGAGCTAACCCATGTCCACCCTGAAGCACCATTTTTAATATATGTATATTGGTGATAACATTTTTAAATCGGATGAGTAGTTTGATCATATTAAAATTTTACGTTTTTCTTGCCAAATATGGACGTAGTAATGGGCGTGGTAAATAAAACCTAGAATATTTCAACTCTCTAGGACCAAGTATTGGCGAAAAAATTTTGGAAATAGGATGAACATTTTTGGGATTTTTAAATTTTAGTTTTTTTGCCAAAAAGTGGGCGTATAAGTGGGCGTGGTCGATAAATCCTAGCTTATGTCCACCCTGGAGAAACACTCTAAATATTGGTGAAAACATTTTTGAAATCGGATGAGATGTATAATAGATATTTAAATTTTAAGTTTTTAGGCCAAAAGTGGGCGTAGAAATGGGCGTGGTCGATGAAACCCAGCATATGTCCACTATGAAGGACCATTCCAAGCATGTATTGGTGAAAAAAATTTTAAAATCGGTTCAGTAGTTGTGGAGATTTTTAAATTTTACGTTTTTTGGCTAAAAGTGGGCGTAGAAGTGGGCGTGGTCTATGAAACCTAGCCTATGTCAACCCTGGAGGAACACTCTAAATATTGATGAAAACTTTTTTGAAATCGGATGAGTAGTTTCATAGATATTTAAATTTTAATTTTTTTACCAAAAGTGGGCGTAGATGTGGGCGTGGTCGATGAAACCCAGCATATGTCCACCATGAAGGACCATTCCAAGTATGTATTGGTGAAAAAAATTTTGAAATCGTTTTAGTAGTTTTTGAGATTTTTCAATTTTACGTTTTTTGGCCAAAAGTGGGCGTATAAGTGGGCGTGGTCGATGAAACCTAGCCTATGTCCATCCTGGAGGAACACTTTAAATATTGCTGAAAACATTTTTGAAATCGGATAAGTAGTTCCGGAGATTACCCTCTACAAACAAACAAACAAACAAAAAAACAAACATACAAACATTACCTCTTTATAATATTAAGTATAGATACAAATTATTTTAAGGGCAAAAAATAAAAATATTTACCTTAAAATTGAGAAGGGCGCGTAAGTGGATTTTGGTGGACTTTTTAATCAGTTTCGTGTTTTTAGAAAAAATTTTTTACCTAAAACTCTAAACTTTGATTGAAGAGTGCCATGGGTTAAATTGGCATGATTGGCCCTAATTGAGTTTAAATAAAAGCTTGTTCAAGCTCTATGAAACAGTCGATAGAACACAATTTTGAGATTTTTTTATTTTTTGAACGTTGGAAAAATTGTTATTTTTGGAAATTTTTTTGCAAATTTCAAATGGCGATAACTCGAAAACCGTGCATCCGATGTCAGAAATTTTTGATATTCATATTCAGAAAAATTAAAAAAAATAATGTATCGCAAGATAATTTTTTTTTTTTTTTAAAGTCAAAAAGTTAGAAAAATTATGAAAAAATCTCACAAAAAAAAAAACCAATAAGGTATTTAACCAAGTTTTTGTTGTATTTTAAATAAAAACATATGTATAAAAAAATACAAGGGACATTTGATGCGTAGTTTCTTCAAATTTATATAACTTTGGTGTTTGCCCATAGATTTTTATGAAACCCACTTTGTTATCTTTACAAATGTCCAGGCTTTTAAGATAAATAAAAAACTTGTCAATTTGCAACGATTTCTGATAAACTGATGGGTAAATAATGTATATGTGATTTGTCTCAAATGAATAACTTTAATTTAGTTTTTATCGCAAGTAGATCGGAGAAAATATCTAAAAAAACGCTAAGAAATTAATTAAAAAAGGTATTCGTAAAACATTTTTTCGATTTAATTTTTGAATTTAGCGATCCATACATAAAAAAAAAAAAAATAGTCCCGATTAGAGCTAATTTTCGTTGTAAACAAGTGTTATTGATGACAGCTCGTCATCATATCGACGAAACGATATATTGGACGAAAATTGATGTAACATTTCATCATATTGATGTACCATTTCATCATATTGATGTAACATTTCATCATATCAATGTAACTTTTCATCAATATGAAGAAATTTTTTTGAATGCACTAATTGGATAGTTTAAAAATTTCAAATCCATAATATGACTTATTTTTCCGCTTTTTGGTAATCACTTTTTGCTGGGTTATGTTTAATACTTAAAATAAATTTTAGCTTAAAAATGTATAACGATATAAAATTTGCAGCTTTAAAAATTTAATATGAATATAAAATTATGTTAAAGTTGTATTTCCAGAGTTTATGTTAATTTTTTTTTTTAAAGAATTTTATGAATTTGTTTAATTTTATCCACGTGCTGGAGACATTAAAAATATATTGGTGGATTGTAAAATTTTTTTAAAAACAACAAAACTATTTTTAACAAAATTTAACTAATAAATTTTAACAAAATATATTAAAATACTCATTAATAAAAATTTAGCATTTTAATTGGATTGGCTTATAAAAATAAATAAAAACCAAAACAAAAAGAAGAGAAACTAAAACAGGTGAAGATTTATTTAAATAAAAAATTAATTCATACATAAACATAAACTAATAAATTCGTAATATGTATCAAAATGTAAAAATTGTGTTAAATATGAAAAACGAACTAATAAACTATCAGAAATTTTCAAATTTAGAAATTTATCTTGTGTCAACAATAAAAATATTATTTATTTATTTGACCCATAGTGCAGAGTTAATCAATTTTCACGTTCTTAAACAAAACTGTCAAAAATTATCTACCTGCTCTAAAAATTTATGTAATTAAATTTTTTGTTGACTAAGAAATCTTATTTAATTACATTTTTAATTGATTCAATTAAAATATTAATTAATAAATAAAAATAGCACTGAATAACTTTTTGAAATACTTTCTAACTTTAGATTAGTTTTAAGAAAATTGCAAGATATATTAAACAAGTGAGAGTGTTAAATTCGGCTGTGCCGAATTTTTTATACCCTCCAAAATGTAAAAACAAAAATTAAAAAAAAAAAATCAGGGGCGTTTTTTTTTTGGGGGGGGGGCGGTGGTGTTGTCAGTGGGGGACCTCCCCATCGCGATAAACATACCAAATGTTTCGTTTGTTTAACAAAAATACAAAAAAAAAACACGTAAAAAAATGTATTTTTTCAGAGGTTGGTTCAGTTCTTCAAGGGGGAACTTTTTTCCCCCTGGCCCGATTTTGCCCATTCACGAACTTAACCTGCCTATGAACATGAGACATATTTGTGGCAAACCTCAGGAGTCTAGCTGTTTTATTTTGGACTGCATTGTGTTATCTACAGACAGACGGAAATTCATAGAATGTCTTAGAATCGATCATGGATCAATAATATATATACTTTATGGGGTCCCCGACCGATATTTCGATGCGTTACAAATGGAATGACAAAGTGAGTATACCCCCATACTGTGGTTGGAGGGTATAAAAATATTTTAATTATTATGAACGAATATGTGATAACAACTCGAAAATGTTGGTACATTCCACATAACCTAAAAATATAAAAAGCTTTAATTCGGCTTCTGGTTGACATATGTGAACATGTTCAAATAATATTTAAACAAGTACGAACTTATTTTTTTACCACAAAATTCACCGAATTTGTATAACCTCCAACTACAGTATGGAGGTATACTCACTTTGTCATTCCGTTTGTAACGCATCGAAATATCGGTCGGGGACCCCATAAAGTATATGGGGCATACCATATCAAATCGGACACTTTGAAAATTTTTTTTTTAGATTTTCCCAATTTATTTACATCTTTTAGTACCCTTCGAAAACTTCTTCGTGGTAAATTTTCAGATTTTTTTTGATGACCCGTTCAAAAGATATCGAATTTTTAAAAATTGGTAGTTTGATCCTTTACTCAAACTTCTTTTACTCATGACTTCTTCAATAATGGTCCAAATTTAAATTTTTTTTCTTAAAAATTTTAGTTTTTTACGTACTTTTTAAAAAAAAATCCAAAAAAAATCTTAAAATCGTTATAGTATGCGATTTTTAAATTTTAAAATTTAAATCTCATTTTTGAAAATGTGTAAATGTATTTTTTTTGTGTAAAACTTCTATCGATTCTACAAATTTTTTGCCCAGCAGGATCGTGGGATAACGATTATTACTATTTTTAAAAATTTTTTGAAAAAAATTTATTGTAATTTTCCAATCTTAAAATAATTTCTACTGCTCCAATGGTGCGTCATAGAGGGGTCATTTATAAGACCGACCCCCATTAATTTTTACGTCTTAACATTTCTTTGGAACAAACTAATATCCTATCTCCAATTTCTAAAGGGGCTCCCACACAAAACTACATTTTTTAAAATTTGCTCCAACCGCTCTAACTGCCCTAATAGTGCCCTTAGAGCAACAAAATGTATGACCGACCCACAAAATTTTTTTAGGGCAAACATTTTCTCTGAACACACCTACACTCTAACTTTAAATGTTAAGGCGGTCCCCATACAATTTTTTTAATTTTTGTAAATTTGTTTTATTTAATCAGCTTCTACCGGTCCAATGGTGCGTCCGAGAGGGATCATTAGTGAGACCGACTCCCATTTATTTTTACCCTACAACATTTTTTTAAAACATACCTACGCCCTATCTCCACTTCCTAAGTAGGCTTCCATTCAAAATTACATTTTTATAAAATTTTCTCCAAATAAATAAAAATTTTGAAAAAAATTTAAATTTGGACCATTATTGAAGAAGTTATGAGTAAAAGAAGTTTGAGTAAAGGAACAAACTACCAGTTTTTAAAAATTCGATAAAAAAGCTAGATTCGTTAAGTTTGGTAGGAATATGTCTTTTGGTCCTAGGCAGTATAAGTTCGTAAATGTGTAAAATCGGACTAGGGGGAAAAGTTCCCCCTTGAAGAACTTTATTAACCTATGAAAAACGCGATATTTTCACAGTTTTTTTCCCTATTTTTGTTAAGTTAATGAATCAATTTTATGTCAGAAAAAGTTCAAGGTCCTACACTTGGACCCAGGAAATAAAAAAATCGTTTTTTTTTGCCCTCCCCCCTTGTGGGCATGGATATTAAAAATGTATTTAAATAATGATAAAATTGTGTTACTTAAGCTCAAAAAGCGTAAAAAATAAATTTATAAATATTTAAAGCGAAAGTTTATGTGTCCCCCAAAGACCACTAATAGCCCCCTTCCACCTTCCCCCTTAAAAACGCCCCTGGATTTTTTTATACCCTCCAACCACAGTATGGGGGTATACTCACATTGTCATTCCGTTTGTAACGCATAAAAATATCGGTCGGGGACCCCATAAAGTATATATATTATTGATCTATGATCGATTCCGTCCGTCCGTCTGTATAAAACACGATTCAGTCCAAAATAAAAGAGCTAGACCCCTGAAAATTGGCAAGAATATGTCTAATGTTCATAGGCCGGTTAAGTTCGGAAATGGGCAAAATCGAGCCAGGGGGAAAAAGTTCCCCCTTAACGAACTAAAAAAACCTCTTAAAAAACGAAATTTTTACATCTTTTTTGCCATTTTTTTTAAACAAATGAAACCGTTTTATGTCAGAAGGGGTTTTAAACTCCTGCACTTAGACCAGGGGGCCTGGAAAATTTAGTTTTTTTCTGCCCGCCCCCTTTTGTGGGCGTGATTTTAAAAAATCATTAAAATAATGAGAAAATGGTATTACTAAATTGCAAAAAGCATAATAAATAAATTAGTTAACATTTATCGCGATGGGGAAAGTATCCCTCACCACCCCCACCGAGCCCCCCCCCCCCACAAAAAACGACCCTGGATTTTTTATATGTTTTAACATGTTGGAGGGTATCATATATTCGGCATAGCCGAATTTAACACTCTCAGTTGTTTTTGTTGTAGGGTATTAAAGATTCGGCACAGCCGAATTTAACACTCTCACTTGTTTTAACTACATTTTTGGCGTTAATTATTTTATCTCAAAATTAATTTCTTTTACCAATTTTTTTTAAAAAATTTGTTTTAAATCAAATTTTTTCCAATAATCTTCTTTACATTGTGAAGGGTATCCATACATTCGGCAAGTCCGAATTTAACTTTTTCATATGTATGGATTCTCTGTAGAGTTCATAGAATCTGTCTGTCTTACACACACCCCTTCTCTAAATTATCATGCAAAACAAATCATTCAAAATTGCTTAGAAATTTCATTACAGCACGCCTATTTTAAATCAGCCAGAAACACCAAAACCACCCAGGTTTGGCAGTAATTTCTTTAAAAAAAAAAAATCACGTTTTTAAATTATAATTTTTACATTACAACTATATTTATTTCATATTCGTATCTACTTCTCCAATGTCTATAAACAGTTGAATGCAATTTCTCGCATTCAACCAGTTTACATTTTTATACCCTCCACTCTGGTGATAGAGGGTATATATAAGTTTGTCATTCCGTATGTAACACATTGAAATATTGGTTTAGGACCCCATAAAGTATATATATTCATGATCCTTGATCGATTTTAAGTCGATCTAACGATGTCCGTCTGTCTGTCTGTCTGTCTGTCTGTCCGTCCGTCTGTCTGTCTGTCTGTTGAAATCACGTTTTTGGCAATAATCCGGAACCGATTTTAACGCTTGGGGTACCAAAAGTTGCGGAATTTATCCAGGCAAAAACTAGTGTATTTTTTTTTGAAATCGGTTAAGTACTTTAAAAGTTATGAGTGAATTACTGAAAAAACTCTTAGTGATTTTCATCATAACCCTAAATTAATTCATATTTTGTGTAGATACATACATAACAAAGAATACGGAAATGAAAAAAAAACGGAGAAAAAGAAAAAAATGTTTACAAAAAAACTTTAAAATATGTAAAACAAAATCTAAATTTAATTAAAAAAAAGTTCGTTAAGTAATAATAAAAAAAATAATTGTTATTTTTATGTACAAAGCATGTGTGTGTGTCCGTTTTTTTGCTTCGTCATATTAACGGGGTTGCCAGACTTTTTTTTGGCTTTGTCGCAAACTCGGATGTAAAATATCGCCAAAATTCAATTTTGTTCAGATTTCTTAAAAAAAAAATATTTTTATTTAAAAAAAATAAATTTTGTTAAATAATAAAAGACAGAAATAAACTTTATGGCAAAAATCGCCCAAATCCGGAAAATCTATATATATAAAAGAGTAATGTGACTGACTGACATACTCATTCATCATCGCCCAGCCCAAACCGCTAAAGTTAGAAACTTGAAATTTGGACTGTAGGTTGACGTCCCGGAATAAAGATCCACTAAGGCTGGATTTTTGCCAATGTTGATTCTAAGGGGGTAAAATGGGTAAAAAACTGTACTTTTGGTACTTTTTATATCTCCCGATATAATGGTCATAGAAACTTGAAATTTGGACTGTATGTTACCCTCCCGCAATATAGATCCACTATGGCTGGAGTTTTGCCAATGGTAAGGGGGTAAAAAGGGTAAAAAACTGTACTTTTGGTACTTTTTAAATCTCCTGATATAATGATCATAGAGACTTGAAATTTGGACTGTATGTTCACCTCCCGGAATATAGATCCATTAAGGCTGGATTTTTGCCAGTGTTGATTCTAAAGGGGTCAAAAGGGTAAAAAAAATACTTTTGGTGCTTTTAATATCTCCTGAAATAATGGTCATAGAAACTTGAAATTTGGACAGTATGTTCACATCCTAGAATATATGTAGATCCAGTACGGCTGGATTATTGCCAATGTTGATTCTAAGAGGGTAAAAAGGGGAAAAATCTGTACTTTTGGTACCTTTTATATTTCCTTAAAAAATTGTCACATAGACTTGAAATTGGGACTGTATGTTCACCTCCCGGAATATAGATCCCCTAAGGCTGGGTTTTTGCCAATGATGTTTCTAATAGGGTAAAAAGGGTAAACATATGTACTTTTGTTACATTTTATATTTCCTTAAATAATGGTACTAGAAAATTTAAATTTGCAATGTCGGTTTACCTTCCGGAAAAAAGATTCACTCAATGTCAATGTTGATTCTACGGGGTAAAATGGGTAAAATAGTACTTTTGGTACTTTTTTTTATTTACTGAAATAATGGTTATTCAAACCTGAAATTTAGAATGTAGGATCCTTTAGTGAAATAAAACATTTTGGAACAAGTACTTTCTGAAAATTCTGTACCGTTTTCAGAAAGTACCTTTTATAAAAGGTTCCTTTATAAAAAGTACTTTTTATAAAAAGAACCTTTTATGAAAAATACCTTTTATAAAAAGTACCTTTTATAAAAAGTGCCTTTGATACAAAGTACCTTTTATAAAAAGTACCTTTTATAAAAAGTACCTTTAATAAAATGTATCTTTTATAGAAAGTACCTTTTATTAAAAGTACCTTTTATAAAAAGTACCTTTTATAAAAAGTACCTTTTAAAAAAGTACCTGTTAAAAAAAGTACCTTTTATAAAAAGTACCTTTTATAAAAAGTACCTTTTATAAAAAGTACCTTTTATAAAAAGTTCCTTTTATAAAAAGTACCTTTTATAAAAAGTACCTTTTATAAAAAGTAGCTTTTAAAAAAGTAGCTTTTAAAAAAAGTAGCTTTTAAAAAAAGTACCTTTTATAAAAAGTACCTTTTATAAAAAGTACCTTTTATAAAAAGTACCTTTTATAAAAAGTACCTTTTATAAAATTACTTTTTATAAAAAGTACCATTTATAAAAGTACCTTTTATAATAAGTACCTTTTATAAAAAGTACCTTTTTTTATAAAAAGTACCTTTTTTTATAAAAAGTACATTTTTTTATAAAAAGTACCTTTTTTTATAAAAAGTACCTTTTATAAAAAGTACTTTTTATAAAAAGTACCTCTCATAAAAAGTACCTTATATAAAAAGTGCCTTTTATAAAAAGTACCTTTCATTAAAAGTACCTTTTATTAAAAGTACCGAAAGTACACTTTTTGGTACTTTTTTATTTCTTGAGGTATAAATAAAACAAACTTTTTTGTTTTTAAATCATTACATTGGTGGAGGGTATTTAAAGATTCGGCACAGCCGAATATAGCTTTCTTACTTGTTTTTTTTTAGTTTTATTTTAAAGCATGTCATAATTTCTATATTTGTTTATTTGTTTCTTTTTTTTTACCGAGCTTCATATTTCTCGACTGTTGTTTAAATAATGTAAAATTATGTCACGTTTGCTATAAATTTTTTACACAGTTCTTTGCAAAATAATCATAAAATGAATACATTTTTTTGTAGGCGCCAATGTGCTAAATTGTGTAAACAAATTATATTTAATACTAGAACTAATTTAGGTAATTTAAAAGAAGTTCAAATACTTTTTAAAACTCATGGTTGAGAGATTGTGGAACTAATTGAGCTTATGTTGCAGAATCTGGTATTTTTTTATTTTAACACAAAAGTCTCAGATTCTATGACATTTTAGAAAATTGTCTCTGAATTTAAGAAATTTTCAAGGTTTCAGAATTTGAGACAGTTCTCGAAGAATAAATAACAAACCATAGAAATTTTAAGAGTTATCGGTATATCGATAAAACAAAATTTTCTATAAAAAATTTTTAAATGTCTATAAAAAATTTTAAGAGTTATCGATTTTTCGATAAGACAAAATTTTCTATAGAAAATTTTAAGATTTTTGTATATATCGATGACACAAAATTTTCTAAAGCAAATGTCAAATTTTTCTCGATGTATCGATAACACAAAATATTCTTCAAAATTTTCTAAAATAAAGAGTTGTCGATACATCGATAACAGAAAATTTTCTACAGAAAATATAAGAGTTATAGATTTTTCTATAACGCAAAATATTCTTTAGAAAATATTAGAGTTATCTCTATATCGATAACACATCATTTTCTATAGAAAATATAAAAGATATCAATATATCGATAACACAAAATTTTCTATAGAAAATATAAGAAATATCAATATATCGATAGCACAAAATTTTCTTTAGAAAATGTAGGAGTTATAAATTACTCGATAACACAATATTTTCTATAGAAAATAAAAGCGTTATCGATGTATTGATAACACAAAATTTTCTATAGAAAATATAAGTGTTATAGATCTACCGATAACACAAAATTTTCTATAGGAAATAAAAGAGTTATAGATATATCGACAACACAAAATTTTCTGTAGAAAATGTAAGAGTTATAGATTTATCGATAACACAAAATTTTCAATAGAAAATTAAAGAGTTATCGATACATCGACAACACAAAAATTTTTACAGAAATATAAGTGTTATAGATTTATCGATAACACAACATTTTTTTATACAAAATAAACGAGTTATCGATACATCGATAACACCAAATTTCTATAGAAAATAAAAGAGTTATAGATTTTTCGATAACACAAAATTTTCTTCGAAAATAAAAGAGTTATCGATATATCAATAACACAAAATTTTCAATAGAAAACTTTAAAATTTTTCAATATATCGATAACACAAAATTTTCTAAAGAAAATTTTGGATTTTTCGATGCATCGATAACACAAAATATTCTTTAGGAAATATAACTGTTATCGATATATCGGTAACAAAACATTTTCTATAAAAAAAAAAAGAGTTATCGATAAATCGATAACACAAAGTTTTTTGTAGCAAATATTTGAGTTATAGATTTATCGATAACACAAAATTTTCTGTAGAAAATATAAGAGTTATAGATTTATCGATAACACAAAATTTTCTATAGAAAATAAAAGACTTATAGATTTATCGATAACACAAAATTTTCTATAGAAAATATAGAAAAATTCAAGATTTTTCAATATATCGATAACACAAAATTTTCTTATGAAAATGTTAAATTTCTCGATGTATCGATAACACAAAATATTCTATAGAAATTATAGAAGTTATCGAAGTTATCGAAAATTGTTTGTAAAGATAAAAGAGTTACCGATATATACACAAAATTTTCTGTAGCAATTATAAGAGTTATAGATTTATTGATTACACAAAATTTTCTACAGAAAATAAAAGAGTTAGAGATTTATCGATAACACAAAATTTTCTATAGCAAATAAAGAGTTATCGATGTATTAATAACACAACATTTTTTATAGAAAATATAAGTGTTATAGATCTACCGATAACACAAAATTTTCTATAGGAAATAAAAGAGTTATAGATATATCGACAACACAAAATTTTCTATAGAAAATGTAAGATTTATAGATTTATCGATAACACAAAATTTTCAATAGAAAATTAGAGTTATCGATACATCGATAACACAAAAATTTTTACAGAAATACAAGTGTCATAGATTTATCGATAACACAACATTTTTTATAGAAAATAAACGAGTTATCGATACATCGATAACACCAAATTTTCTATAGAAAATATAAGTGTTATATTTCTATCGATAACACAAAATTTTCTAAAGAAAATAAAGAGTAATGGATATATCGATAACACAAAATTTTCTATAGAAAATTTTAAGATTTTTCGATAATCGATAACACAACATTTTTTAAAGAAAATGTTAGATTTCTCGATGTATCGATAACACAAAATATTTTATAGAAAATATCAAAGTTATTGATATATTAATAACACAAAATTTTATAAAAAAAATAAAAGAATTATCGATATATCGGTTACACAAAATTTTCTGTAGCAAATATAAGAGTTATATATTTATCGATAACACAAAATTTTCTTTAGAAAATAAAAGAGTTATAGATTTATCGATAACACAAAATTTTCTATAGAAAACTAAAGAGTTATCGATGTATCCATAACACAAAATTTTCTATAGAAAACTAAAGAGTTATCGATATATCGATAACACAAACTTTTCTATAGAAAAAGAGTTGTAGATTTATCGATAACAAAAAATTTCTTCTAGAAAATAAAAGAGTTATACATAGATATATCGATAGCACAAAATTTTCAATGGGAAATTTTTAGAACTATCAATATATACAAAAATTTTGCGTTAATGGTTTATCGATAACTATTAAAATTTTTTATTGAACATTCTAGTTATCGATTTATCCGATAACACAAAATTTTCTATAGCAAATATAAAAGTTACTGTGTTATCGATAAATCGATAACTCTTACACTATTCTATTTCTATTCTATTTTCTATATTTCTATTCTATTCTAAGTATTTTGTGTTATTGATATTTCATAAAATTGTCTATATATGTATATATCGATAGTTCTTATATATATCGATAACACAAATATCTTTACAAAAAAATTTTAAGAGTTATTGATAACACAAAGTTTTTACAATAAATTTTAAGACTAATCGATGTATCGATAACACAGAATTTTCTATAAAAAATTGCAATATTCTTTGGACGATTTTGTGTTATCGATATTTCATAAAATTGTCTATAGAAATTTTGAAATAAAGCTTCTATAAAAACTTTTGTGTTATTGATTTATCGTAAATATTTGTAAAAAACTTTGTGTTATCGATAACTCTTAAAAGTTTTTATAAAAAAATCTGTGTTATCGATATATATAACAACTATCATTATATACAAAATTTTCAATAGAAAATTTTAATAGTAATCGATATATCAAAACCACAAAATTTTCTATAGAACATTTTAAAAGTTATCGATGTATCGATTACAGAAAATATTTCTATAGAAAATTATCAATATACCGATAACTCTTAAAATTTTTTTCACAATGTTTTGTGTTATCGGTATATCGATGACTCTTAAAATTTTTCATAGAAAATTTTGTGTTATCGATATATCAATAACTCTTAGAATTTTTTATATAAAAATTTGTGTTATCGATGTATAAATAACTCTTAAAATTTTCTATAGAAAACTCTCTTTGTATTCATCACATTAATAATAAAATGGACTTAGCTTACTTTTATAAAAAATGGGTTAAAACAGTTGTTACATTTTATATTCATATAAACTTTAGCACAATAAAAAATATTGTTATAAATGCTAAAATATGCAGTTATGTGACAACATCTGTTTGAATTTCTTAGTTTGATTGATGGTTATTAAAGAGGAATTACAATAATAAAAATGTTATACAAATGACAGGTTAGAGGAAATTTTTGTAATTTTAATTCGTTGAAAAATAATTTTTTACAGTTTTTTTACAAATGCAAAGTTGGCTAAGCGAATCAACCCGAGTAAAAATAATTTAATATGATCTTATATACTTTTATATAGTCATATTATTTGATATATGATCATGTGTGACACTATGTATTGCAAGATAAATTTATATAATAAATTTTGATGTGGGATTTTTTTAAGATATCGCCATACATAACTATATGTTGTAATATCTGGTCCCATGCATCATTTTAAATTTCTAAGTGTTTTATATATAATTTTATATGCCTCCATTATTTTTTAATTTTTTAAGTGTTTTCCAAGAACATGTTTTTATCGCAAATATTTTCAAAGTGTTTTATATAAAATTTCATATGACTTCATATTTTTTTATTTTTCTAAGATTTTTCCAAGCACCACTTTTTTATCACGAATATTTTCTAAGTGTTTTATATAAAATTTTATATGACTCCATCTTTTAAATGTTTTCTAAGTTTTTGTCAAGGAACATTTTTTTTATCGCAAATATTTTTTAAGTGTTTTATATAAAATTTTATATAACTCCATTTTTTCCAAATTTTTTTAGTTTTTTCCAAGGACATTTTTTTTTAAATATTTTCTAAGTGTTTTATATAAAATTTAACATTACTCCATTTTTTTAAATTTTTCTAAGTTTTTTTCAAAGAACAACTTATTTTTATTATTTTATTTTTTCAACTTTTTATTAAAAACTAAAAAAAACATCCGATTTCTTAAATTGTATAATTTTTAATATAATTGGATATAATTATATATCATTGGATTAGACCAAAACTCGTATCAAAGTCGATATAAAGTTATATAAACTGATATTATTAGATATTATTCGATCAGATCTTATGAAACCATTTTTCGTATAAGATTATATCAAAATAGACACGAACCCATATTAAATTATATATTGTGTCATATCAATTTTTTTACGCGGGAATACAGTTTTAAAAAATAGTTTCTTTATTAAGGTTTGTTGCTTAAGTCTTTTGTTTATCATACACGGAAATGTTAAAAAAATTAAATTGATAAAACTAAAAACTAATATTCCAAGGAAAAAAGTATTTTAAAAGATGTAATAAAATATAATTGTCTCAAAGTATAAAGACGAGAAGAAACATGATTAAAGCCATTGGACGATTGAATATTTAATCATATAAATGATTGTACCAATCATAATATGGTCCTTAACAATCATAGACTAATAAATTGTAATCATACTATGATTAGCTTAGATCAGTTCAGATAATAATGTAATTGTTGCTATCATACTAAGGTAAATTTTTTAATCACCACTTAATCTTTTATTATGGTTTTCACAATCATGATTCCGCCATTTTAATTAGTTGCCAAAGTAATTTCTTTTTAAAATTAATCTGGCACCTCTAGTTTTCTATATATTTTTATTATCAATCAAGTTCGTTTCTTAAATCTCTTGTTTTTTGTTTAGTGTCATTTTACTACAAATGCAATTATTAAAACAAATTCTATTCTTTTTGTTAAACCACTTAAAAAAGTATTTATCATACTAGTAATTAAGCCTGAAAAGCTTGTTTTCTTAATAAAAATATATTTATGCGAATTTTTTTTTCTACACAAAAATATTTTTATTGTGACATATAAAACTTTATTCAATGAATTTATGGATAGAAAAACACTAAAACAAGTGGTTTGTAGTAGCAGATTTTTTTTTGTATTTGGCTGGCAATCTGACTACTTCAAGACACAACAAGTGTTTTGTTAGATATTCATTTCAATCCATGAATGAATGAACGAACGAACGTATAAATACAAGTGATTGTGGCATGAAAATAAACAGGTGATCGTATAGTTTAAATTTCAATCAATGAAGCTAGTTTTTATAGGAGCTATTGCAATTGTAGATTAGAAAATGCCATAACCCAGCGAAAATTGTGTCAAAATTTGAGAATATTTCGATATGAAAAGTTTATTATTATTATTTATCTAAGAATCTGATCTTTTTTCTATAGGAAGAATTTCTCAGAATCTGAGAAAAAATGTATTTTTCTACAGAAAAACAAAAAAATTTTCTCACAACCCAAGACTTTCTGTGAAGGAGAAATGTCTCAGAATCTGAGAAAGTTTCTCAAAATCGTAGAAATTTTCTAATAAAGAATGTGCTAAAAGCTGTAAATTTTTTATGTGAAAAATGTTCTTTAAATCTTATTTTTTCTCTATCGAAAATCAGTAAGACTTTAATAGAAACAAGTTAAATTCGGCTTTGCCGAATGCAAAGATACCCTCCACAATCTAAAAAAAGATTTTTTGTGAAAAAATTCTTTTGACAAAAAAAAGTTCGCGGAAAAAATTTTTTGGTGAAAAAAAAATTTCGCGATTTTTTTTTTTTTTTTGTAAAAAATAGGTTTGTACTTCTAAAAATACCACTCTGTGTCCAATTCTGTTCACATATGCCAAACAGCAGCCAATTTAAAGCATTTTGTATTATTAGGTTATGTAGAATGTACTAAAACTTTCGAGGTGTTCTTTAATTTTCGTTCATAACTTCTGAATTGCTGAACCGATTTCGCTCAAATGCAATACCAAACAACTTAGGACAACAACAAGTAATGTGCTAAGTCTTAGTCATATATATGTTTAATACTTTGGCCGTGATCACCATTTCCACAGACAGACAGACGGACAGACAGACAGACGGACAGACAGACGGACAGACAGACGGACATCGCTAGAATGTCTTAGAATCGATCACTGATCAATATTATATATATATTCTTAATGGGGTCTCAGACCGATATTTCAATGAGTTACAAACGGAATGACAAACTTATATATACCCTCTATCACTAGAGTGGGGGTATAAAAACGTAAGATTTTAAAACTTTTTTAAAGAAAAAGTGTTTTTAGAATTTGACACTTTTCTATAGGAGAAATATCTCAAAATCTAGGAAAATGTCTTTGAATCTGAATCGTTTTTAATGGAAAAGTATTTTATAATAGATAATTTTGTTAAATCACCAATTGTGTTTAATTTTGAGTTCTTTGCAAAGATATTTTTTCGTTGGGATTTCTATGAATTTTAAGTCTATTCTATCATCTTTACAATTTATTGTGCTATTGTAGATTAAAAAACATTTATTAATGTCTGACTTAAAATGTGTCAACATTTGAGATTGAATTCATTAATAAAATAATAGACTTCCTGTTGCTTAATGCGGAATTCTATTTGGATGGCACTTTTTGAAAAAAAAATATATGTATTTATTGCTTACAAAAACGAAAGACTTAAGAAACAAACTTTAATTCAAATCAACAAGTAAAAAAAAAATAATTATTTACTATCGTTTATTTCTGAAAGTATTTTCAAATATATTAAAGATTTTGGTTAATTTTTATATTATAGGAATTATTGCGAGTTACTGGATATAAGGGCGTTTCAACTGTAAGTGACCCTTTTAATTACTTAAAAAATAAAACGTCGTTTATCAAAAGACTTAAATGCGGAGACATTTTATAAACAAATTTTTATATATGCCATTTTTCTAATAAAATAAGTCTAAGATGTTGAGAAATTAATCGTAGAAAAGTCTTAAGAATTTGTGTGTTATCGATAACAGAAATATATGGGGCATTCGAGGCCAAATCACTCACTTTTAGACCTGACCCCCTTCGATTAATTTTTTTTTGGATATGTTTTGGTACGTAATAAATACAACTTTCTCTCAAATTTTCAGATTTTAATATCATGTTGGTGTTGAGTAATCAATTTTTCATACTGGCGAATTTAAAAAAAAAAATTAAAAAATTGAAATTTTCAATTAATGTTGAACAGTAAAAAATATAGATATCTTAAAAAAAGTTGGACAACGTTTTGTTGATATTTAAATGTAGTTTTAGAAATAAAATATGAAAAAATTATTTAAAGTAGTTATCACTTATTTTTAAACGTTTAAAAATTAAAATCGACTTTTTGAAAAAGTCCGAAACCTTCGATTTTTTTTTTAAGTCTAAAAGTTCTTCTCTAAATTACGCAAATTTTAAGCCATAATTCGTGATGTGATTTCGTTGATTCGTTCTACTTTTTTTTTTTTTCAAATTTTGAAAATTTCACTTTTTATACCCTACACCACTATGTGGTAAAGAGTATATTGAGTTTGTGCTGATGTTTGTAACTACCCGAAATATTGGTCCTAGATATACCTTCAAGTATATCGATCGACTCAGAATTACTTTTTGAGTCGATTTAGCGATATCCGTCCGTCCGTCTGTCCGTCCGTCTGTTCATCTATCGGTTTAAGCACGATACAGGTCGCAATTTTCAATCAATTGACTTGAAATTTGAAACTTAAGCATCTTTTGGCCCAAGGACAAAGCCTATTGAAATTGGAGAACATCGGTCCAGTTTAAGACCTAGCCCCCATACAAACGCCCCCTTTGGATTCGGCTTAATGACCCTAATTTTATTATAATAGATATCGCTTTGAAATTTAGCAGGTAATCAAATTTTGTATGCATGAATCATCATTCCAAATTTCAAGGGAATCGTATCAGCCCTTCTGGTAGTCCCCATACAAGCCACCCTCACGATATTCACATAATTCCCTCAAAATTCATAAAAACTAAAATATTTGATAAAAATTTTATTTTTAGGTATTAAACGTGTACTTTAGTTACCTAGTCAAATCGGCATATTATTGTACCATTTTTGGACTCATAAAAATTTCGACCGATATTCAGTTAAATCGGTATATTGACAAAAAAAATAAACCAATTCCACTAAAATTTGATCTGTGTGTGTTTTCTAAACTAAATAAAGATCTAACAAAAGACAGATCCAATCGGTCCATGTTTGGACTTGGAACCCATTTTCCGGAAAACAATGGTGTAGGGCAATGGTTCCCAACCTTTGATTCTCGCCCCCACTGGGGGTCAATTTGAATGATTCAGGGGGCAACGAGCAAATTTTTAAGATTTTTTGTCAAAAAAACAAAAAAAATAAATCTTATTTTAGCTAAATTATTTAGTTGATTTTTTAAAAACTTTTTCTAAAAACATTGTTTAAACGATGATTTGTAACAAAAAGTTTGCTTAACCACAAGTAAATTTTAAATTTTGAGACAAATTTGAAAAATTTACAAATTTTTCTTGAGTATAGGGGGACATTTCAGTTTTTTTACCTTAAAAGTGGGGCATGACGCAAAAAAGGTTGGGAACCATTGGTGTAGGGTATCATATGTTCGGGCTTGACCGTCTATAACTTTCTTACTTGTTTTTTTTGACTTTGGTTTATTTTATATGGTGCTTCAAAAAAAATAAGTTGTTAGATATTGACCGCAACTCCACTTAGATATATTTATTTGGATGTAGAGATACGTCTCACAAAATTTCAGGATAACCGGACATATCTAAGGTGTGCTACATCGATCATGAAGTTTAAAAACGAATTAAACTGGGAAAATATGTATTTTTATTAATTTTCTAAATTTTTTCGATAATATGAGCTAAGTTTGAATTCAAATGGTTACAGAATTATGATTTTGAGTAAAATGCCTTTCTAATAAGTTACCAAAAACTAAAATCGGTTGAAAATCAGCCAAGTTATTACAACTTCCCCAGACATATAAGGTGTTTTATACTACATGATAAATAAATACGAGTAAAATTTTTGAAATTTATTGAAATTATCTACCGTAGTAACATTTTTTATTCTTCATGTACCAGTGTAATATTTTTTTGGGTTTTCTAATTAAAAAAAAAAAATTAAGATTTCAAATGAGTGTTAAAAAATGCAGGCCTTTTTATCATTAATTTAAAACATGTTAGCAAAACACAATATGAAAAATACTTGTCATCTAATTACATTTAAACTTGAAGAATAAAAAAAATTTGTTTACAGTTGAAAATTTCAATGAATTTCATAAATCGTATTGTATTCCTTAATCAAGTGGTCTGCCACACGTAAGATGCCTGCCCGAGTAAAAAAGATCTGATATAATCATATATGCTATTATATAATTATTTATATTTATATATGGTTATGCATGAACATTGATATGGACATATAAGTTTATATATAGCATTGTATTTTTCCTTATTTTTTAAAATGATAACATACATATTCATATCTATTTACATACCGATCTATATGAAATTAGATATGACATATAATGTCGGGAATTTTTAGATATGGCAGATAAAAAGATATATGATTTTATTTATAATTATATCCCGAAAAAATTTTTCTAAATTTTCTAAGTCCCGGACAATTAAATAAAAATTAAAAAATTTTCAAGTCCTAAAAAATTTTATGAAAATTTTCCAAAGTCCCGGAGTAAAAAAGTCATTTGGAGTAAAAAAATCATTGAAAATGTTTTTAGGAGAAATTTTATTTTTTTTGAAAAATTTTTAAGTTCCGAAAAAATGTTTTTAAATTTTCTAATACTCAAAAATTTTTTGGAATTTTTAAATCCCTTAAAAATGATTTTAGAAAAAAAAACAAGTGAGAGTGTTAAATTCGGCTGTGCCGAATCTATAATACCCTCCAACATATAAAAAGAATTAAAAAAAAAAAAAAAATTGCAGGGGCGTTTTTTATGGGGGGGGGGGGGGGGGTCAGAAGGGCTCATTAGGGGACACATAAACCCATGCGGTAAATTTTTACAAATTTATTTATTATGCTTTTTCAGATTAAGTAATACAATTTTATCATTATTTAAAAACATTTTTAATATTCACGCCCACAAAAGGGGGGCGGGCAAAAAAAACGATTTTGTTTATTTCCTTAGTCCAATTGCAGGACCTTGAACTTTTTCTGACATCAAATTGTTTCATTTGCTTAACAAAAATACAAAAAACCTGTGAAAATATGGCGTTTTTCAGAGGTCAGTTAAGTTCTATAAGGGGGAACTTTTTTCCCCCTGGTCCGATTTTGCCCATTTACGAACTTAAACTGCCTAGGACCAAAAGACATATTCCTGCCAAACTTAACGAGTCTATCTCTTTTATGTTGGACTGCATCGTGTCTTATACAGACGGACGGACGGACGGACATACGGACATTCTAGAAAAGTCTTAGAATCGATCATAGATCAATAATATATATACTTTCCGGGGTCCGCGACCGATATTTCGATGCGTTACAAACGGAATGACAAAGTGAGTATACCCCCATACTGTAGTTGGAGGGTATAATTACAAATTTTTAATAATTTGCTAAGTCCCGAAAAAATTCCGAAGAATGCAATAAAAACTCTTCTAATTGATAATGTATCCAATCTGATAAAATAATTTCTAATTTCACGTTTAAAATTCCAAAAAAATTCACCACATTTCATCTAATTATATAAAAATTTATCTAATTTTAACAGATAAGATATGATTTAATACAATTAGATAGACCCATTTTTGGGATCAAACTTAATCAAATTTGATATTATTTTATCAAAAATAATAGAATTTGATACAATTGTATAATATTCGATCCGCCAATTTTCGGATCAAAATTAATATGGATTTACATAAAAGCATATCTGTTCATATATAATTAAATATTGCGTCATATAACTTTTTTTTATTCGGGTGGGGAAGTTTTAATAACTTGGCTGATTTTCAACCGATTTAAGTTTTAATACCTTGTTAGAGACGCATTTTACTCCAAATCAAAATTCTGTAACCACTTGAATTCAAATTTAACTTAAAATACCAAAAAATTTAGAAAACAGAAAAAAATCATATTTTTAATTGTAATCCGTTTTTTTAAATTCAAGGCCGATGCGGCACGCCTTACTCATGTCCGATCAACCTGAATTTTTGTGAAACATATTTTTACCCACAAATGAATATATCTAGGGAAAGTTAGGGTCAATACCTACCAATTAAATTTTTTTGGAGCCCCGTATAAAATAAACCAGAGTAAAAAAAAATAAAAGTGCAATTTTCAAAATTTGAAAAAAAAAAAATAGAACGAACTGTGATCACATCTTGAATTATGGCTTAAAAATTGGGTAATTTAGAGTAGAATTTTTATCCATTTAAAAAAAAAATCAAAGGTTTCGGACTTTTTCAAAAAGTCGATTTTAATTTTTAAACGTTAAACAATAAGTGATAATTACTTCGAATAATTTTTTCATATTTGTTTTCTAAACTACATTTAAATACCAACAAAACGTTGTCCAACTTTTTTTAAGATATCTATATTTTTTACTGGTTAAAATTAATTGAAAATTTATTTTTTTAATTTTTTTTTAAAAAAATCGCCAATTTGAAAAATTGATTACTCGACACCAACTTGGTATAAAAGGGGGTCGGGTCGAAAAATGAGTGATTTGGCCTGGAATGCCCATACATAGATTCTCAGATTTTGACACATTATGTGTATAATAAATATCTCAGATTCTTGAAATTTTTTCAATAGAATAAGTCCAATATATTAAGAAAGTTATCGTATAGGAAAATCATCAGAATTTATGGAAATTTTGTGTTATCGATAACTCTAAAATTTTCTACAATATTTTTTTTTTATACCCTTCACTCTAGTGATAGAGGGTATATATAAGTTTGTCATTCCGTTTGTAACACCTCGAAATATTGGTCTAAGACCCCATAAAGCAGCGGTTACCAACCTATGGTACGCGTACCACTAGGGGGTACGCGAATCTGTCCGAAGGGGTACGCAAAATTTTAGAAATTTGGACATTCGTTTTAGATTAACCTTTTAATGCTGGTTCCGCGTCTGGCTTTTAAAGTTTTCCATAACGTCAGGTTTTTAAGAAAGATGAGGTCAAAGCTCACAAAAAACTTGTTTTTATGCAATTTAGAGAGCATTTTTTGCAATATTTTTGGATAATATTTTGAGATCTGACCACTTGTTTTCGATTAACCTTCCGAATATGGCTCTCAAATTTTTCTATGATGTCCGGTTTTTGAGAAAATTTGTGTCAAAGTTCTCAAAAAACCTTTTTTTGGGCATTTTGTTAAGCACAAAATGCACTTTCATTGTACATACGAGGGTGTTTCATTTGAAAAGTCATGCAATTATTGATCTGACTTCGTATTAAAAAAAAAACATTTTAAAAAAATTAAAATCTTTATATTTTCGACCCCTGTGATGGGCTTTTGGAACTTTTTTAAGAGTTCCAAAAACGTCCGTTGTCTAAATTTTAGGTGTAGAGTCCAATGGTGAAATCAGATTTGCAATATTTTCAGCCTTTTTTGCTCTGCCGAAAAATCAGCTCAAAATCCGCGTTTTCAGATGCATTGAAATACCCCAAGGAGCGATTTCCCCAAAAAAATATCTCCATTGTGTTGATCTCGCATAAATTTTTCGAAAAAATTATAATACCCGCAGATCAAAAATCAAAATGAACTCTAATATTTACATGTGAAGTTTTTTTACGAAAACAAAAAACTCGTTAGGGGGTACGGCTTTGTTCTGCGACGGAGACTAATCAAAGATGGGCAAATGGATGGACGTGTGAGACAACACGACTGATTTGGCCTTCTCTTAATCAGGGGCGCACAAGTGAGCTGATATCGCTTCCAAGAGGAGAGATTTCGACGGTGGTTTCTATAATTACCGGACACTGTCTTATAGGGAAGCACGCAGAGCGGTTAAATGTGCCGTCGAATGACTTTTGCCGAAGTTGCATGGATGAAGAGGAGTTGGAAACTATCGAACACTTTATTTGCCATTGCCCGGCACTTTCTGGTCAGAGACTTGCTTCACTGGGATCTAGGGAGCTGTACGATCTTTCTGATTTGTCGGATGTCAAAATTCAACATCTAAGGAGTTTTATAAGAAGCTCAAAATGGTTTAACGACAGGGACTAATAGGGAAACCTATTACGGTCCCGTGGTATCACAATGGACCTCAGAGTCTACGTGTGTTGACGTAAAAACGTCAGCAGCCACTTACAACCTAACCTAACCTAGGGGGTACGCGGCTGATAAAATTTTAAATTAGGGGTACGCGAGCCAAAAAGGTTGGTAACCGCTGCCATAAAGTATATACAGTGGGCGACAATACATTGGAAACTTTTTTATAGTAGATGAAATTTGTTAAAGACAAAGTTAACAATACTAAACGTTATAATTATCAAACAAGTATTATAAAAAAATGTTATGTAGGTAATTTATCAAGCTTTAATTTAAGCTTAATAGCCTCCAGATTGGGAAAATAATGAATGTGTTACGAGGGTCGATGTGGAAAATGAAAAAATTTATAGTCATTTTTTAGAAACATAAGAAATTAAAAAAAAGGTCCAATAGTTTTTATTGAGTGATCTAATAATTTTTCCAACAACCCAAACAAACAGTGGAATTTTTTAAGTACAGTAGCAAAAACCCACATTTTTTGACCTCCAATTCTTTTGACCACCAATTTTTTGTTAACAAAGAAAAATTGAAATTATCTTAATATATCCTTAGCATATACTTAAGTGTACTAAAATTAATAAACAATAACATCTTTTCTTTGTTTACAAAAACTTGGTTGTCAAAAGAATTGGAGGTCAAAAAATGTGGATTTTTTCTACTGTACTTAAAAAATTCCACTGTTTTTTTGGGTTGCTGGAAAAATTATTTGATCACTGAGTAAAAACTATTGGACCTTTTTTTAAATTTCTAATGTTTTAACTTGGAAAAAATCGACCCGGAAATATTTTTTAAAAATGTTCTGTCTATAAATTTTTTCCTTTTTCACATCGACCCTCGTAGCACATTCATTATTTTCCCAATCTGGGCGCAATTAAGCTTAAATTAAAGCTTGATAAATTACCTACATATCATTTTTTTATAATACTTGTTTGATAATTATTACGGTTAGTATTGTTAACTTTGTCTTTAACAAATTTTATCTACTATAAAAAAGTTTCCAATGTATTGTCGCCCACTGTATATTCATGATCCTCGACCGATTTTAAGACGATCTAGCGATGTCCTTACGGAGGCTCCTGAAGTTTGGCATATATAGTGGGTATTTACCTGGTCAAGTAGGTATTGCAATCCAGCGAAATCGGTCCAGTGGTTCAAAAGTTATAAGCAAAAGACTGAATTTCGGCAAGAGGTTTTCATGAATTTATGAGATAAAACACACGGTAACTTTCGAAGGACAATCCTGAGAGTGCTGAAGTGTGACATATATATTAAATCTCAGTTATAAGCAAAACCCTGAATTTCAGATTGGTTTCACCTAAAATTCACGTGTTGAAAACCCCAAGTTTTAAAAAACAAGCTTTAAAAACAATTATTAGCCACAAAATTACTTTACAGAGTATTTTTGCCACTAAGAAATATTTTTACACTAAAAAAAAATTTACACTCGAAAAAAATTTTACACTCAAAAAAAAAAAAAAATAGTAAATTATTTTTTTTTACAAAAATGACAAAAAACAGTTTTTTACTCAAAATAAAATATTTCTAATCAAAATTGTTAATTTTTTTTACATTAAAAAATTTACTATCCTTTAAAAAGGGCATTGTGGAGGGTATTCATAGATTCGGCCAAGTCGAATTTAACTTTTATACGTGTTTAAAATTGATAAATTTTCTAAAGAAAATTTTGTGATATCGATACATACGAATAATTATACATTATCATTACATTATCGATATATTTCTATTTGAAAAATTTAAATATCGTTACAGAAAACAAAAGACTTAGGAAACAAACTCACTTTTTTAAGTTAGTTTATTAGATTTAAAACTCATTATTTTATTTTCTCCAAAAAATTAAAATTTATTTTTATTTCTTTTATTTCAGAAATGTTTTCCTCAAAATAACCACCACCACTTCAATCTATTATTCCCCTCAAAAGCCCAAAAATTTCTTTACAAAAGAAATGGCTTCACCAATGTCACCAACTTCATATAGACCAGGTCCACAAGCGAGACCCCCTAATAATGTTGTCTATCATCAAAATGGTGGACCCAAACATTATAATATGGGTACAGTACAAAATATAACAGAACGTTCAAGACTTATAGAATTGTTAAGAGCTCCTAATATTCTAACATCACCAATAATGGAGCCCTCGTCTAAGGGTCTATTAAATGGACCAGGGCAGAATAATTGTTTTCTCAATTGTGCCGTACAGGTAAGTTTTTTATTTTTTTTATTTTACTAAATAAATAAAAAAAAGTTTCTCATAAGAAAATTTTTAAACATATCATGTTGAAAGTGAATATTTTATAGATGATTTTAGCATAAAACAAGTATTTTAATTGTTTGATTAGAAAAAAAAGAAAACCTTTTAGATTTCTTTAATTTTTTTCCACAACGTTGTAGGCAAAAAAACTAAAACATATGTTATGATTTTCTTTTTATTTCTAAAACATAATTAAAAAAAAAATATGAATTCATTATGATTTAGAAGATGGATTAATATCTTCATATAGATTTTGTATGTGTTTTTTTTTCTAAACATATGAAATTAATTCAAAATCATAAACAGGTGGTTTTATATAGAAAGAGATTTGAAAGTTGTACTTATTTAGTTACAGTATAAATGACTATAGCTCAAGAAATAAAAACAAAAAGTTTACACGTAATAGTTTCATGGGAATATGATTTTCAATAGCAGCGACAGCAGCAGCAACTGAAGCTCAAGAAGTAAAACAAAAAAACTAAATCAAAAGAACTGATTGTGAGTCATACGAGAGTTAAAACGGAAGGTATGCCAAGTTTAAATTAAAATCATTAAAAAAGGGTTTTAGTCATTGTGGAGGGTATCCATTGATTTGGCCAAGTTGGATTTAATACCTTACTTGTTCGACTTACATCTGTAAACGGTGTAGTATATAATTTTTTTGTTCTCATTCAAAAACCATTTTCGTGTTGAACCGTGTAAGCGACAGGAAAATAAAAGTGCAATTTTCAAAATTTGATGAAAAAAATAGAATGAATTGTGATCACATCTCGTACAATGGCTTAAAAGTTTCGTAAGTTAGAGTAGAATTTTAAGACTTTTTAAAAAAAATCAAAGGTTTCGAACTTTTTCAAAATGTCGACTTTAATTTTGAAACGTTAAAAAATGAGTGATAATTACTTCGAATAATTTTTTCATATTTTTTTTCTAAAACTACATTTAAATATCAACAAAACGTTGTCCAACTTTTTTTTCAGATATCTATATTTTTTAATAGTCAAAATTAATTGAAAATTTAAATTTTTTCATTTTTTGAAAAAAATCGCCATTTTGAAAAATTGATTACTCAACACCAACTTGGTATAAAAGGCTGAAAATTTGAGTGATTTGGCCTGGAATGACAAATTTTTCTCCATTACTCAGCATCTAGTCCAAAAGTTTGTAATTTTCTGGTTTAAATTTAGATTTTAGTTCAATACAGATGCTCTTTAAAATCAATTTAAAACCCTTAGGTTACCTTCCTTTGATAACTTTTGTAAAATATATTCTTCCTGAAGTTTTTGCAACTTATTTCATTTTATGTATGTTTTCTTATTCATTTCAAAAAATATTTCTCAAGATTATTTTAAAACAAAACACAAAAAGGGGTTGTTTTCCATGTTTTTGTTTTATATTAATTTTCTTCTTATTGTTTGTTTCATTGTTTTAGTTCTTTAAATTTTTTTTATAATTTTTTCATTAAATTAAAGTTAAAAACTGAGAACTGTTGTATGTTGTTTGTTGCTTCAGGCTTTCTTTAATTTATACTTAAAGTGTTGAAGTTGTAGACGTTTTATTTTTTTGGTATTTTTTTACGTACTTCCCAGTGCGGGTGTTTGGGTTTCATTTACCTGTCTTTTTTTTAATTTTTTGTATTTTATGGCCCTTGGCTTTATTATAAGAAGTTTTTCAATTAATTTTGTTGTTGTTTTTTGTTATGATTACGTTATTTTTGTTTTTATTTTTATTTTTATTTTTAAAGAGTTTATAAAATAATTGTGTTAAAAACTGAAATTACGAAAAAAATCAACAATTGTTGGCTGTCACTTCTTGTTAAAGTTTGTTGATTGTTGTGTTTTTAGTTTTGGGGGTATTTTGAAGTGATGACAGTATAAAAAATCGTATATGACAAGATAATGATGGAATCATTTTGCAGAAATATTATTATGATAACAAACTGAGACCAAGAAATTTATTTTTTTTTATAAAAGGCATAAAGTTTGTTTCTTAAGTCTTTTGTTTTTAGGTTGTCTACGTAATAAAAAAAAAAGTTCGTGTCTTAAATCTTTAGTTTTTTTAAAATATTAGCAGAATTCTTTATAATCTTGAAAAATCATTAATATCAGCTGTAATTAAAAGTCTCCCGTTAATAAAAAAATCTGACATGATTTCTGTTATTGTGGTTAAAAACAGGTGTTATTTATAAAATTATAAAAAATGATTTTCCCCTTTTTTGTCAAATAATATACAAACTTTACGTCATTATAATTTTTGAAATAATTGTTTTGATTATAATCTTAAAAATGACAAATATCGTAGTAGACCTTTTAATTTTTGCACGTGTTTTGCACGGTCTAGAAGCTCAATGTCTACGAACAAACTTCAAAATTTATGTTTTTGACACAACCCATTTCTTGTTTTTTTTTTTGCTTTTTAACAGACTTAATGACACTTTAATTAAATTATTTTAACCCCTGATCATTTAATGCACTTTATACAAAGAAAATAAAAAAACGGGAATTCCATTACTTGTGTCTGCAATTAAAAATCAGGTTGGCAGCCCTTGCAAAAGAGACTTTTCTAAAACGAAAAATGTCTCAGAATTTCCGACTTTTTTTTATAGAAAAAATGTTTAAGAATCTGAGACTTTTCTATAGAAAAACTGTGTCAGAATCTGAGAATTTTTTAATAGAAAAACTGTCTCAGAATCTGAGCCTTTTTCTATAGAAAAACTGTCTCAGAATCTGAGACTTTTTCTATAGAAAAACTGTCTCAGAATCTGAGACTTTTTCTATAGAAAAAATGTCTCAGATTTTGAGACTTTTTCTATATAGAAAAAATGTCTCAGAATCTGAGACTTTTTTCTATAGAAAAACTGTTTCAAAATTTGAGACTTTTTTCTATAGAAAAACTGTTTCAGAATCTGAGACTTTTTCTATAGAAAAACTGTCTAAGAATCTGAGACTTTTTCTATAGAAAAACTGTCTCAGAATCCGAGACTATTTCTATAGAAAAACTGTCTCAGAATCTGAGACCTTTTCTATAGAAAAACTGTCTCAGAATCTGAGACTTTTTCTATAGCAAAACTGTCACAGAATCTGAGACTTTTTCTATAGGAAAACTCTCCCACAATCTGAGACTTTTTCTATAGAAAAACTGTCCCACAATCTGAGACATTTTCTATAGAAAAACTGTCTCAGAATCTGAGACTTTTTCTATAGAAAAACTGTTTTAGAATCTGAGACTTTTTCTATTGAAAAACTGTGTCAGAATCTGAGACTTTTTCTGTAGAAAACTGTCTCAGAATCTGAGACTTTTTCTATATAGAAAAACTGTCTCAGAATCTGAGACTTTTTCTATATAGAAAAACTGTCTCAGAGTTTGAGACTTTTTCTATATAGAAAAACTGTCTCAGAGTTTGAGACTTTTTCTATATAGAAAAACTGTCTCAGAGTTTGAGACTTTTTCTATATAGAAAAACTGTCTCAGAATCTGAGACTTTTTCTATAGAAAAACTGTCTCAGAATCTGAGACTTTTTCTATATAGAAAAACTGTCTCAGAATCTGAGACTTTTTCTATATAGAAAAACTGTCTCAGAATCTGAGACTTTTTCTATATAGAAAAACTGTCTCAGAATCTGAGACTTTTTCTATATAGAAAAACTGTCTCAGAATCTGAGACTTTTTCTATATAGAAAAACTGTCTCAGAATCTGAGACTTTTTCTATATAGAAAAACTGTCACAGAATCTGAGACTTTTTCTATATAGAAAAACTGTCTCAGAATCTGAGACTTTTTCTATATAGAAAAACTGTCTCAGAATCTGAGACTTTTTCTATATAGAAAAACTGTCTCAGAATCTGAGACTTTTTCTATATAGAAAAACTGTCTCAGAATCTGAGACTTTTTCTATATAGAAAAACTGTCTCAGAATCTGAGACTTTTTCTATATAGAAAAACTGTCTCAGAATCTGAGACTTTTTCTATATAGAAAAACTGTCTCAGAATCTGAGACTTTTTCTATATAGAAAAACTGTCTCAGAATCTGAGACTTTTTCTATATAGAAAAACTGTCTCAGAATCTGAGACTTTTTCTATATAGAAAAACTGTCTCAGAATCTGAGACTTTTTCTATATAGAAAAACTGTCTCAGAATCTGAGACTTTTCCTATATAGAAAAACTGTCTCAGAATCTGAGACTTTTCCTATATAGAAAAACTGTCTTAGAATCTGAGACTTTTCCTATATAGAAAAACTGTCTCAGAATCTGAGACTTTTTCTATATAGAAAAACTGTCTCAGAATCTGAGATTTTTTTCTATAGAAAAACTGTCTCAGAATCTGAGACTTTTTCTATAGAAAAACTGTCTCAGAATCTGAGACTTTTTCAAAAGAAAAATATTTCTCCCGCCCCGAAAAAGTATATTAATTATGGGAAATGTTATGGAAAATGTGAAGCGTAGTATTGGTGGCTCCAGCAGATTTTTTTTTTTTCAGTGCATGTTCTGATTTTGTTTTTGAAAAAGAAAATTATGTATGTTTAATTCTAAAACTTGTAGGTTTTCTATTTATAACTTATTTGCATTAAGACATATAATTTAGCTTAATTCCCACGCATTTTTTTTTGTATTTTGCTAAAGTCTCTTAAAGTTGCATGTAGCATGCTATAGCCAATCATATGTTTAAGTAGTAGTGCAAAAGTTTCAGCATGATAAATCATGTAATAAATATGAAAACTTAGATTTTCTTACACTGCAAATTTTTCAAGTGTAAATTTTTTTTGCAATGTGAAAATTTTATACATGATACTTTTTCTATTATTATTTTTTTAATGCATTTCCATGTGTGGATAATATATAATCAGCATTTCTTTATTGTTTTCTGAGAGAACAAAAAAAAAAAAAAACAGCTGTAATGAAAAATTATGAATGGAAAAGATTTAGAATTTAGCAAAAAACAAGTAGAAAAGTTAAATTCGACTTTGCCGAATCTATGAATACCCTCCACAATGCATTTTTTTTTTAAAGGGTAGTACATTTTTTAACGTGAAAGAAAAATTACTATTTTTTTTTTGAGTGTGAATTTTTTTTCGAGTTTAATGTTTTTTTTACTGTAAAAATATTTCTGAATAAATGCACGTACGTATACAAAATATTGTAATTTTTGTGTAATTTTTTTTTGAGTGTAAAATTTTTTTTGAGTGTAAAATATTTTATTTTGAATAAAAAACTATTTTTTTGCCTTTTTTTTAAAAAAAAAAAAATTACTATTTTTTTTTTTTGAGTGTAAAATTTTTTTCGAGTGTAATGTTTTTTTTACTGTAAAAATATTTCTGAGTGAATGCACGTACGTATGTACACAAAATATTGTCATTTTTGTAAAAAAAAAAAAAAATTTTTTATGTGTAATTTTTTTTTTGAGTGTAAAATTTGTTTTGAGTGTAAAATTTTTTTTGAGTGAAAAATTTTTTTCGAGTGTAATTTTTAAGTACCCAATGCTTTTAGAACTAAACAAGTTTAAAAAGCATTGCTTTAAAATTAAACAAGTTTGAAAAGCATTGTTTAGTTACCACCAATGCTTTTCAAACTTGTTAAAACACGTTGCATTTTAGATGAAACTAATTTGAAATTCAGGGTTTTGCTTATAACTTTTGAACCACTGGACCGATTGAGCTGAAATTTAATACTAAACAGACCCGGGGAACGGCAAAGATACATGACAAACTTCAGTAGTCTCATTATTGTCTTTCGAAAGTTATCGTGTTTTTTATCTCGTAAATTCGCGAAACACCATTGCCGAAATTTACTCTTTTGCTCATAACTTTTGAACCACTGGACCGATTTGGCTGGATTGCAATACCAACCTGACCAGGTAAATGAAAAACATATATGCCAGTAGCCTCTGTAAAGTCTTTCAAAAGTTAGCGTGTTTTCTACGGACAGACAGACAGACAGACAGACGGACGGACGGACGGACGGACATCGCTAGATCGACTTAAAATCGATCGAGGATCATAAATATATATACTTTATGGGGTCCTAGACCAATATTTCGAGGTGTTACAAACGGAATGACAAACTTATATATACCCTCTATCACTAAAGTGGAGGGTATAAAAAAATTGTAAGAAAAGTATAAAAATAGCGAATGCTGTTAAAAATCATCTGTTATTTCACAGTACCAGCTAGAAAGTTTAAAAATATTCGTTCTTATTTTGGTTTATTTATTTTTTTTTATAGTCTGTGACTTTTTGGTTCCAAAATTTTGCGAATTTTTAAAATTTTTTTTGAGTGTTTTTTCTTTTTGTATAAAACATTAATTCATTTATAATTTTTTATAATTAATTTTTCTTGTTTTAAAATTCTACCAACCAAACTCATTTTTAATTTTATATAATTTAAAATTTTTATACCTCAAAAAAAAAACAAAAGACTTAAGCCACAAACTTGATAAATTGCTATGACTCTATTATTTCACTTGGCCAATTTGTATTAAAATAAAATAATTTAAATTGTATAAAAATAGTTTCTTTCCCACCACTTTAATATAAATCATCATTTATTAACCCAACTGCTAATAATACTATTCTTATTTTTATAATTTTTTCTTTATATAATATCCATAACAACCCCCTTTTTTACAAAAAAAAATTTAATATATCAAACATCTTAAGACTTAGATACCAAATATCATATACATTCAGCTTATTAAGGTAAGAAAAAAACAGTCAGTGAAACATACAGACAGAAAGACGGACATCTTAAGGCTTATCGTGTGAACTAATCTTGACTTGTTTAATTGAGCCTAACTTTAAAGAAAACTAAGAAAAAAAATAAGAAATAGAATACAATTCCAACCTAAGATATGAAATGAAATAATTTATGGAATATATACTGCAAATACATCAAATGTAATAAACATAACCTTATAAAAGTGACCATTTGAAAGACAAAATGTTAAAGAAAGAAAACTAAAGGAATATGAAAATAAAGAAGCCCAAGAAAATTATCTTAAAAAAAAAAAAAAATAATAGTCAAGTGTTCACTTACACTTGCTATGACTTATAAACAAATACATACACATTAAAAAAAAATATCAGCTACTTTATTACTTTTGTTATAAAGCAAGGAAGTAATCCTAAGTCAAGAAAATGGATTATTAAAAAATTTCAAATATATATTTTTTGCCTTAGGTATGATGTTTTCATAGTTTTTTCTCCAAAAATATGTTAATACTAGCATTCCCGCCGGGAGTAAGTAACTGAAAATATTAAATATATATGGGGCATTCCATGCCAAATCGGTCACTTTGAAATTTTTTTTTAGATTTTCCCAATTTGCTTACACTCAAAATATTTTGTTGGCAAAAACAAATGAAAAACACACTTAAAACCAGTGAATAAACAATTGAAAACCATCCCAGTAATTATTCATTTGTTTTAATAAACATCAACATTTATTTTTTACTGTTTACAAAATTTTCTAAAATATATGTATAACATTAAAAAATTACGTTTTTTCACTCTTTTTTACCAACAAATTCGAAAAAAATCACCAACGAAAACATTAAAAATTAATGATAGTTCTGTTATTTTTACCAACAAATTTCAAAAAAATAGCCTACGAAAACAATAAAAATTAATGATTTCGTAGGTAATTTTTTACAATTTTTTATTGAAATATTTTTTTTAAAAATTTTTAATAAAATTTTTGGGGAATCGATCCCGCAATCAACTACATTCTGGCCAGACACTCTATCCATCGTGCCAAAGCCACTTGATACAAACATGTTTTTATATTTCTATAAATAATTTTTTGATTTTTCTTTTACAAAAAAATAACTGACTTGTGTAGGTAAAAACTAATGACATTTCATTAAAAATTCCAACAATTTAAAAAAAAATTACTTACACAAATCATTAAAAATCAAAAGAATAATCAGTAGTTTTTACTTACAGAACAAAAATAAATGATTTTAAAAATTAAATGTTAATGAAAGTCTTTATTTTTTAGTGCGTTATTTTTGAAACAAAGGACTGAAGTAGTCATTAATAAAAACTGAACATCAAACAAATGTTTTTTCTTTTAAAAACGACTAAACGGAAAACTTTTTAAATAAACTACAAACAGTTAATGACATAATTTCTTGAGTGTACAGTTTTTAGTACCCTTCAAAAACTCCTTCGTGGTAAATTTTCAGATTTTTTTGATGACCCGTTCAAAAGATATCGAATTTTTAAAAAATGGTAGTTTGTTTCTTTACTCATAACTTCTTCAATAATGGTCCAAATTTCAATTTTTTTTTTCAAAATTTTTGTTTTTTTACGTTCTTTTTTAAAAAAAATCCAAAAAAATTCTTAGAAGCGCTCTAGTAAGCGATTTTTAAGTTTTAAAATTTAAATCTCATTTTTGAAAACGTTTGTACTCTTCGATTGTTTTTGAAATTTTTTTGTGTAAAACTTCTATTGATTCTACAAATTTTTTGCCCTGGAGGATCGTGGATAACGATTATTACTATTTTTTGAAATTTTTTGAAAAAATTTTATTGTAATTTTCCAATCTTAAAATCATTTCTACTGCTCCAATGGTGCGTCATAGAGGAGTCATTTATAAGACCGACCCCCATTAATTTTTACGTCATAACATTTCTTTGGAACAAATATATAAATGATTTTAAGATTGGAAAATTACAATAAAATTTTTTCAAAAAATTTAAAAAAATAGTAATAATCGTTCTCCCATGATCCTCCTGGGCAAAAAATTTGTAGAATCAATAGAAGTTTTACACAAAAAAATTTCAAAAAAATCAAAGGGTAAAAACATTTTCAAAAATGAGATTTAAATTTTAAAACTTAAAAATCGCCTACTAGAACGCTTTTAAGATTTTTTTGGATTTGTTTTTTTAAAGTACGTAAAAAAACAAAAATTTTGAAAAAAAAAATTTGAAATTTGGACCATTATTGAAGAAGTTATGAGTAAAAGAAGTTTGAGTAAAGGAACAAACTACCAATTTTCAAAAATTCGATATCTTTTGAACGGGTCGTCAAAAAAATATGAAAATTTACCACGAAGGAGTTTTCAAAGGGTACTAAAAACTGTATACAAATTGGGAAAATCTAAAAAAAAAAATTTCAAAGTGTCCGATTTGACATGGAATGCCCCATATACTTTATGGGGTCCCCGACCGATATTTCGATGCGTTACAAACGGAATGACATAGTAAGTATACCCCTATACTGTGGTTGGATGGTATAAAAAGTATCATTTCACATCACTTTTACCAATTTAGGTGTCCTTATTTTGGTTGTTATTTCTGCCAAAGGATCAAAAATGTAAAATTTTGATATTCTGAGATTTTTAGTTCAATACACACAAAAAATTAATTTGCCAATGAACGAAATGCATAGTATGTATGAACAAATTCATAAACATTTATTTTTCATAATACTAATAAATTTGTTCATAGCATTTATGAATAAATCATAATATAAAGAATTTAAGAATTATTTATTTAACATTTTTTCATAAATACTATGAAAAAGTTCAAAATTTAATGAAAAAGTTCATAGTTTTTTATGTATTTCTATGAATTTCATTTATTAGCAAATATTTTTTCTCTGTGTAGTTATAAAAATATCAATTTTTCCCATTTTCTCTTTTATATCCCCTAAGAATATTATTTTCCAAAAACTGTTTTTTGCTAAATGATTTTAGATTAAAAATATCAAGTTTTTAGGGCCATTATTTCAGGAAATTTAAAAACTGTACACTTTCTTACCCCGTTTACAATTAAATAGACAAAATCTGGGGATCACTACCTAAAATTTCAAAATACCTATTTTTGTATGAAATGTTTTAAAAAATCATTATTATTATATCTTAAAAAAAAGAGATAGAGCAAAATAGACAAAATCTGGGGATCACTAAAAAAAAAATAATTTTTTTTTTTATGAAATTTTTTATAAAATTAGTTTATGCTATTATTTCCTTAAACAAAAGAGATGAAATCAGGGGATCACTATCAAAAATTTAAAAAAATCAATTTTTGTTTATGAAATTTTTTATAAAATCTTTATTTGCCATTATTTCCTTAAAAAAAGAGATGTAGCGAAATAGACAATATCTGGGGATCGTTATCAAAAATTCCATAAAATCTATTTTTGTATGAAAATTTTTATAAAATCTATATTTGCCATTATATCTTTAAAAAAAGAAATAGAGCAAAATAAACGAAATCTGGGGATCACCAAAAAAAAAATTTTTTTGCATGAAATTTTTTATAAAATCTTTATTTCCCATTATTTCCTTAAAAAAAAGAGATAGAGCAAATAGACGAAATCTGGGGATCACTAAACAAATTAAAATACTTTTTTGTATAAAATTTTTTATAAAATCTTTATTTGCCATTATTTCCTTAAAAAAGAGATAGAGCGAAATAGACGAAATCTGGGGATCACTATCAAAAATTTGAAAAAAATTTTTTTCGTATGAAATTTTTTTAAAAAATCTTTATTCGACATTATTTAAAAAAAAAGGAGATAGAGCAAAATAGACGAAATCAGGGGATCACTAAAAAAAAATTTTAAATTTTTTTTGTATGAAATTTTTTATAAAATCTTTATTTGCCAATATTTCTTTCAAAAAGAGAGAGCAAAATAGACTAAATATGGGGGATCACTAAAAAATTTTTTTTTTTTTTTGTATAAATTTTTTTTTGCCATTATTTCCTTAAAAAAACAGATAGAGCAAAAAGACGAAATCTGGGTATCACTATCAAAAATCTATTTTTGTATGAAATTTTTAATAAATTTTTTTTGCCATTATTTCCTTAAACAAAAGAGATAGAGCAAATAGACAAAATCTGGAGATCACTAAAAAAATTAAAAAACTTTTTTTGTATAAAATTTTTTATAAAATCTTTATTTGCCATTATTTCTTTAAAAAAAGAGATAGAGCAAAATAGACGAAATCTGGGGATCACTATCAAAAATTAAAAAAAAAAAAAAATTTTGAATGAAATTTTTTAAAAAATCTTTATTCGCCATTATTTAAAAAAAGGAGATAGAGCAAAATAGACGAAATCTGGAGATCATAAATTTAAAAAATCTATTTTTGTATGAAATTTTTTATAAAATCTTTATTTGCCAATATTTCTTTCAAAAAGAGTGAGCAAAATAGACTAAATCTGGGGGATCACTTAAAAAATTATTTATTTTTTATTGAAATTTTTATTTGCCATTATTTCCTTAAAAAAACAGATAGAGCAAAAAACGAAATCTGGGTATCACTATCAAAAATCTATTATTGTATGAAATTTTTAATAATTTTTTTTTTTTGCCATTATTTCCTTAAATTAAAGAGATAGAGCAAAATATACAAAATCTGGGGATCACTATAAAAAATTTCAAAAAATATATTTTTGTATGAAATTTTTTAAAAAATCTTTATTTGCCATTATTTTTTTAAGAAAAATGAGATAGAGCAAAATAGACGAATTCTGTTAAATCAAAAAAAAAAAAAATTTAAAAAAAAAATTTTGTATGAAATTTTTTATAAAATTTTTATTTGCCATTATTTGCTTAAACAAAAGAGATAGAGCAAAATAGACGAAATCTGGGAATCATTATCAAAAATGTCAAAAAATCAACTTTTGTATGAATTTTTTTTTTTCAGAATGTTTTTTTTTCATTGAAGAATCCTATATTTTAAATTTCAATTGCAAAGGATCGTTATTCTAGGATATTTAAAAAGTACCAAAAGGATATTTTCCAAAAAGTACTTTACCATTCAAAATTTAAAATTTCTGGCACCATTTTTTCATGAATATAAAAGTACTAAAAGGACAATTTTTACCCCACTAAAAACGGAATTTCAAAAAAGTACCTTTTCCAGAATATTTTTCTCCAAAATTTCCAAATTTAAAGTTTCTATACCCATTAAGTCGGGAAATATAAAAAGTACCGAAAGGACAATTGTTTATTTCTTCCACGCCGCCCTCCCCCCCCCCCCCCCGCGTTAGAAACACAATTTCCAAAAAGTATTTTTTGCAAAATGTTTTTTTTTTTACCCAATGCTCCTACATTACTATTTTCAAGTTTCTGGGACCATTTTTTCAGTGACTATAAAAAGTACCAAAAGTAAAATATCGAGAAAGGGTGACATGACATAACCCCCACGGACATAATCCCCATTTCCGTTATGGGGATTATGACCAAATTCATTTCGGTCATAATCCCCATAAAGGTAGTGGGGACTATGACCGAAAATAATTTGGACATAATCCCAATAAAAAACGGTCATAACTCCCAGATTTATGGGGATAATGACCACATAACAAATGGCCATAATCCCCATTACAGGGATTATGTCCTCTATACTAGTTGGTCATAATCCCAAAAATTTTATTTTTTTTTGTTTTAAAAGTTGTTCAGCGTATCCGGCCTTTGGCCGGCCTTTGGCCGGGCTTAGGGATTACAAACTCCATGCATTAAACCCACCCACTCCGCAAAAAACGGGGATTATGACCGAAAATTCTTTAGACTTAGTCCCCATAATTTGAATGGGGGTTATGACCGAATAGTTTTCGGTCGTAATCCCAACAGGGAACGGACATAACCCCATTGGGATTATGACCGTTTTAGAAACGGTCATAGTCCCCACAACTATTATGGGGGTTATGTGCGTGATGAATTCGGTCATAGTCCCCATTTCCGTTTTGTGGGTAATGTCCGTGGGGATTATGTCCTGTCACCTCGAAAAAGTACTTTTTTCAGAATATTATTTCAGGAATATTAAAGTATATTTTTTACACATTACATATTTTAAAAAATACAAAAAGTACCAAAAATTAAATTTCGAAAAAGTACTTTTTCCAGAATATTTTGTTTAATTCCGAAGGATCCCACATTCCAAATTTCAACTGTCTAAGATAATTTTTTTCTGAAATATTAAAAAGCACACTTTTTTTACCCATTATTTAAAAAATATAAAAAGTACCAAAAGTTACTTTTTTACGGATTTTCTGAAAAGTAGTTTTTCCAGAATATTTTTTTCGCCGAAAGATCCTTATTTTCCAATTTCAAGTTCGTAGGATCATTATTTCAGAATATATAAAAGTACTCAAAGTACACTTTTTTACCCTTTTTACGACTCTTAGAAAATTAATAAGTCATTTAGATCCAAAAAGCATAACTTCACACCACTTTTACCAATTTAGGTACCCTTTTTTACCCTAAAATTTTAAATTTCAAATTATATCCTTCACTTTTTTCACTTGAGAACACTAAATTTAAAATTTCAAGTGTTCAGGATATTTTTTTCAGAAAATGTAAATAGTACCAAAAGCTCTATTTTAACCACGTTAAAAAACAGAATTTCGAAAAAGTACTTTTACCTGAATGTAAAAAATACTAAAAGTACAATTTCTAGGACCATTTTTTTCAGTATATATAAAAAGTACCAAAAAGCATAACTCCGAAAAAGTACTTTCTCCTGAATATTTTTTTCCGAAGGATCCCAAATTCAAAATTTCAACTGTCTAAGATCATTGTTTCTGAAATATTAAAAGTGCACTTATTTACCCCTTATTTCAAAAAAATATAAAAAGTATCATAAGTAAATTTGTTTACCCTTAACCCCAAAAGAAACGGACTTTCTGAAAAGTAGATTTTCCAGAATATTTTTTTCCCCGAAAGATCCTTATTTCGGAATTAAAAAAAAAATATTTTTAAGAATGTTTTTTTTTTACGTTTTTTAAGTTTCTAGGACCATTTATTCAGTATATATAAAAAGTACCAAAAGTACAATTTCGAAAAAGTACTTTTCCCAGAATAATTTTTTCCAAACGATCCTATATTTCAAATATCAAGTGTCTAAGAACATTATTTCAGGAATATTAAAAGCACACTATTTTACCCATCATTTCAAAAAAATATAAAAAGTACCAAAAGTACATTTTATTACCCCTTTACCGCATAAAAAGCGGGCTTTCTGAAAATTAGTTTTTCCAGAATATTTTTTTCGCCATTAGATGATAGATTTCAAATTTCAGGGATCATTATTTTAGAATATGTAATAGTACCAAAGGTACACTTTTTTACCCCTTTTACAACTCTTAGAAATGGAATTTCTAAAAAGTACTTTTCAAGAATGTTTTTTTGCAAGGAAAGAAATGAAATGGAATGGGGATCGAAATGAAATAGAACAAGAAACAAAATGAAGTGGAACAGGGAACGTTAGGTTAGGTTAGGGTGGCGGTGTCCGATTGACACCTCGCATAGACCTCTTGGTCCATAGCGGTACCACAAAACTTTTTTCCGCTAGCGGTGCAAGTTAAACACGTTCAAAGTCATTGCGAATCTTTTCAATATCCTAAGATCCATTTGCGTTATATCCTCCAAAGTACCGAAACTTATCTGACCGGTAATGGATCGGCGACTCCTTGCCACAGCTGGGCAGTGACAAAGTATGTGTTCCATCGTTTCATCTACTCCTGGTGAAGCGCATCTTTTACAACTAGCGTCTGAAGTAAGTCCAATATTCTTGGCATGGATGCCGATAAGACAATAACCAGTTATTATCCCAGTCAGAGCTCGGCATTCCCTTCTCGTAAGCAGGGAACGTTATGGAAAAGTTTTTTTTTACAATTAAATAAAGTCAAGATTCCGTAGAAGAGATTTCAAGAAATAGAAACACTAATCCTGATATTTTTAGTAGCCGATATTTAAAACAACCGATAGTAATTTTAACCGATTAATTTTTATCAAATAGTAACTTTATGATCTATTTTTGTCGTCAACATGTTCCAGGGTCTATTGATTTTAATCGAATTTCATTGATTTAAATTTCCTAACCAGCACAGTGCTATTATTGTTAGTTTTTCTTTTTTTCCCAAATGTAAAACTAACCAAATCTTCACCCCAGTACACGTTCCCCTTCCTTAATCCGTAAACAGGGCTTCTATCTTGCTCAGTGCCTGTACAAGCGTTACATTAAAAAAAAATTTAAATTATAACAAAACGAAATGAGAACCTTCTTTTGTGTATCAAAATGTTACCATCTTTAACGCAAACAAACAAGTTCTCATCAATTTTTTGATTATTTAAGTTGGTTTTTTTAATAGTGGAAAACCATGCAACAATGATCGCGGTTGTTTGTATTTATAATGGTGAAGGAAGGAAGTTAAGGAAGTTACTTGTCGCACTATTCTTATTAAGTATATTTGAAATTGAAAAGGGAGTGTATGTTATTACAAAACAATCAACTTCCTTCCTTCCTAGCTAGCTGTCTTAGTTAAGATAGAAATAAATATGTTAATTTAATAATGACGAAGAGAACTTAAATGAGGTTAATTTAAGGTAAAACAAGTGTGAAAGAGTTTATAAATGGATGGAAATTAGATGAGTCATATTTAAACCCAGCAAAGTTTTGGTTGAAAAGAACTTGCAACTAGTGAGCAAATTCTTATTCTTAAAACATTTGTTCCATAAAAAAACTCTTGTATTCTAAGAAATTTTCTAAACAAATTTTTGAAGCTTATATAATTTTATCAGAAATTTATTTACTGTTTTATAAATACAACCCCCTTTCAAAAAACCCCAAATATCCTAAATGTCTTTTTATACCCTCCACTCTAGTGATAGAGGGTATATATAAGTTTGTCATTCCGTTTGTAACACCTCGAAATATTGGTCTAGGACCCCATGAAGTATATATATTTATGATCCCCGATCGATTTTAAGTCGATCTAGCAATGTCCGTCCATCCGTCCGTCTGTCTGTCTGTCTGTCTGTCTGTCTGTCTGTCTGTCTGTCTGTCTGTCTGTCTGTCTGTCTGTCTGTCTGTCTGTCTGTCTGTCTGTCTGTCTGTCTGTCTGTCTGTCTGTCTGTCTGTCTGTCTGTCTGTCTGTCTGTCTGTCTGTCTGTCTGTCTGTCTGTCTGTCTGTCTGTCTGTCTGTCTGTCTGTCTGTCTGTCTGTCTGTCTGTCTGTCTGTCTGTCTGTCTGTCTGTCTGTCTGTCTGTCTGTCTGTCTGTCTGTCTGTCTGTCTGTCTGTCTGTCTGTCTGTCTGTCTGTCTGTCTGTCTGTCTGTCTGTCTGTCTGTCTGTCTGTCTGTCTGTCTGTCTGTCTGTCTGTCTGTCTGTCTGTCTGTCTGTCTGTCTGTCTGTCTGTCTGTCTGTCTGTCTGTCTGTCTGTCTGTCTGTCTGTCTGTCTGTCTGTCTGTCTGTCTGTCTGTCTGTCTGTCTGTCTGTCTGTCTGTCTGTCTGTCTGTCTGTCTGTCTGTCTGTCTGTCTGTCTGTCTGTCTGTCTGTCTGTCTGTCTGTCTGTCTGTCTGTCTGTCTGTCTGTCTGTCTGTCTGTCTGTCTGTCTGTCTGTCTGTCTGTCTGTCTGTCTGTCTGTCTGTCTGTCTGTCTGTCTGTCTGTCTGTCTGTCTGTCTGTCTGTCTGTCTGTCTGTCTGTCTGTCTGTCTGTCTGTCTGTCTGTCTGTCTGTCTGTCTGTCTGTCTGTCTGTCTGTCTGTCTGTCTGTCTGTCTGTCTGTCTGTCTGTCTGTCTGTCTGTCTGTCTGTCTGTCTGTCTGTCTGTCTGTCTGTCTGTCTGTCTGTCTGTCTGTCTGTCTGTCTGTCTGTCTGTCTGTCTGTCTGTCTGTCTGTCTGTCTGTCTGTCTGTCTGTCTGTCTGTCTGTCTGTCTGTCTGTCTGTCTGTCTGTCTGTCTGTCTGTCTGTCCGTCCGTAGAAAACACGCTATCTTTTGAAAGACTTTACAGAGGCTACTGAAGTTTTGCATATATGTTTGTTATTTAGCTGGTCAGGTTGGTATTGCAATCCAGCCAAATCGGTCCAGTGGTTTAAAAGTTATGAGCAAAAGAGTAAATTTCGGCAAGGGTGTTTTGCGAATTTACGAGATAAAAAACACGATAACTTTCGAAAAACAATAATGAGTCTATTAAAGCTTGGCCAGTGGTTCAAAAGTTATAAGCAAAACCCTGAATTTCAGATTAGTTTCATCTAAAGTGCCACGTGTTTTAACAAGTTTTAAAAGCATTGGTGGTAACTAAACAATGCTTTTCAAACTTGTTCAATTTTGAAGCAATGCTTTTTAAACTTGTTTAGTTTAAAAAGCATTGGTAACATAAAAATTACACTCGAAAAAAATTTTACACTCAAAAAAAATTTTACACTCAAAAAAAATTTTACACTCAAAAAAAAAAATTACAAAAAAAAAAGTTTTTTTTTTTTTACAAAAATGACAATGTTTTGTGTACAAACGTACGTGCACTCACTCAGAAATATTTTTACACTCGAAAAAAATTTTACACTCAAAAAAAAAATTAGTAATTTTTTTTTTAAATTACAAAAAAGGAGTTTTTTACTCAAAATAAAATATTTCTAATCAAAATTGTTAATTTTTTCACGTTAAAAAATGTACTACCCTTTAAAAAAATGCATTGTGGAGGGTATTCATAGATTCGGCAAAGTCGAATTTAACTTTTCTACTTGTTAGTATTCACATCACTGTTACTTTATTTTGTACGCCTTTCTTTAACACCAAAGAAACTTCAATAATGATATATGAATGAACAATCAATAGTAATACATATAAATTCTAAGAATATTCTAAAAAAAAACAAAAGATTTAAGACACGAACTTGTTAACAATACCATCAATACAATTGTAAACACAATAATCAATTGGACAACATCAAACAATTACAGTAACTATGTAAAACATGCTTAACAATTTTTGGGAAATACGTGAAAATTATTTTGAATTTGAAAACAGTAAAATTTGATTGCATTGATTCTACTTTAATTAAAAATAGATTCCACACGTATTCCCTCCCATTTGATGTCTAGAAAATGTCTAGTCTTGTTTTAAATAAAATTATCATTATAATTTTAAACGAATTTAAAAAAAAAAAAAAAAAATGCTTTGTTAAATTAACCATGAACTTAATAATGGTTGCTTCAAGTTAAACAGTTTAAGTCCATTATCAAAATGTTAATACCAGAAAATTTCCCACTTGAGGCAGTCAGGCGTGTTAAAACAAATGCATATTAATGTTTGATGTTTAAAAGTTTTAACACTTTTTTTCGTAATACAAAAATAAATGCTCTTTCAATGCATTTTATAGAAGGGGGAGATTAAAAAAAATGTATATAAAATTATTACACTTAAGTATAATAATAAAATCAGTGTATATTTAAGTGAAGCGCCACAAGTTTGCAGCAACATTTTTTTTTCCAAAGTATCATGTATAAAATTTACACAGTAAATATTGTTTTATTATATACATGTAAATTGATATCATGCGAATGTTAAGGTTAAATACAATTTTTTTTAATATTCTTAGTTATTATAAAAAAAAAATAATGTGTAATAACAATAATAAAATCAAAACAGTTTTTATGGGAATTGTAAAGGGTTTAATGAGATAAACATAAACAAAAGACTTAAGACACAAACTTTAAAATAAAAAGAGTGATTTATATATTAGAGACTACGGCTGAGACCGGTTAACTTTTCTGAGACGGTTTTCTATATAAAAAAACTGTTTCAGAATCTAAGACTTTTTCTGTATAGAAAAACTGTCTAAGAATCTGAAACTTTTTCTATATAGAAAAACTGTTTAACGATAAGAATCTGAAACTTTTTCTATATAGAAAAAGTGTCTTAGAATCTGAGACTTTTTCTATATAGAAAAAGTGTCTCAGAATCTAAGACTTTTTCTATATAGAAAAAGTGTCTCAGAATCTGAGACTTTTTCTATATAGAAAAAGTGTCTCAGAATCTGAGACTTTTTCTATATAGAAAAAGTGTCTCAGAATCTGAGACTTTTTCTATATAGAAAAACTGTCTCAGAATCTGAGACTTTTTCTATATAGAAAAACTGTCTCAGAATCTGAGACTTTTTCTATATAGAAAAACTGTCTCAGAATCTGAGACTTTTTCTATATAGAAAAACTGTCTCAGAATCTGAGACTTTTTCTATATAGAAAAACTGTCTCAGAATCTGAGACTTTTTCTATATAGAAAAACTGTCTCAGAATCTGAGACTTTTTCTATATAGAAAAACTGTCTCAGAATCTGAGACTTTTTCTATATAGAAAAACTGTCTCAGAATCTGAGACTTTTTCTATATAGAAAAACTGTCTCAGAATCTGAGACTTTTTCTATATAGAAAAACTGTCTCAGAATCTGAGACTTTTTCTATATAGAAAAACTGTCTCAGAATCTGAGACTTTTTCTATATAGAAAAACTGTCTCAGAATCTGAGACTTTTTCTATATAGAAAAACTGTCTCAGAATCTGAGACTTTTTCTATATAGAAAAACTGTCTCAGAATCTGAGACTTTTTCTATATAGAAAAACTGTCTCAGAATCTGAGACTTTTTCTATATAGAAAAACTGTCTCAGAATCTGAGACTTTTTCTATATAGAAAAACTGTCTCAGAATCTGAGACTTTTTCTATATAGAAAAACTGTCTCAGAATCTGAGACTTTTTCTATATAGAAAAACTGTCTCAGAATCTGAGACTTTTTCTATATAGAAAAACTGTCTCAGAATCTGAGACTTTTTCTATATAGAAAAACTGTCTCAGAATCTGAGACTTTTTCTATATAGAAAAACTGTCTCAGAATCTGAGACTTTTTTTTATATAGAAAAACTGACTCAGAATCTGAGATTTTTTCTATATAGAAAATCTGTCTCAGAATCTAAGACTTTTTCTATATAGAGAAACTGTCTCAGATTCTGAGACTTTTTCTATATAGAAAAACTGTCTCAGAATCTGAGACTTTTTCTATATAGAAAAACTGTCTCAGAATCTGAGACTTTTTCTATATAGAAAAACTGTCTCAGAATCTGAGACTTTTTCTATATAGAAAAACTGTCTCAGAATCTGAGACTTTTTCTATATAGAAAAACTGTCTCAGAATCTGAGACTTTTTCTATATAGAAAAACTGTCTCAGAATCTGAGACTTTTTCTATATAGAAAAACTGTCTCAGAATCTGAGACTTTTTCTATATAGAAAAACTGTCTCAGAATCTGAGACTTATTCTATATAGAAAAACTGTCTCAGAATCTGAGACTTTTTCTATATAGAAAAACTGTATCAGAATCTGAGACTTTTTCTATATAGAAAAACTGTCTCAGAATCTGAGACTTTTTCTATATAGAACAAGTAAGAAAATTATAGTCGGTCTAGACCGACCATATAATACCCTACACCAGAGTTTCCCGGAAAATGATTCCCATGGACCGATTAGATCTATATGTTTTAAAATCTTTAATAAGTGTAAAAAACACTCACAAATCAAATTTGAGTGAAATAGGATTCTATTTGTTAACAATAAACCGCTTAAACTGAATATCGGGCGAAATTTTCACAAGGGGCCTGAGTCCAAAACTGGTCCGATGATTACAAGGTTTGATAAGGTTATTTAAGTACGCGTTTAACATACACAAACAAAATTTTAATTAAATATTTTCTATTTTCATGAAATTTGAGACATTTATGTAAAAATCGGGAAGGTGGTTTGTATGGGAGCTACAAGAAGAACTGGTCCGATTTCTTTGAAATTCGGAATGGTGATTTGTGAAGACAAAACATGTTTACCTTCCAAATTTCAAAAAGATACCTATTATAATACGGTTATTAGAGTCATTTGAGCCAAAACTAAAGAGGACCTTTGTATGGGGGCTAGGTCTAAATATGGACCGATTTTTTCCAATTTCAATAGGCTTCGTCCTTGCCAAGAGAGGCTTAAGTTTCAAATTTCAAGTCAATTGATTCAAAATTGCGACCTGTATCGTGTTTACACCGTTTATATATATAAAGGTGGGTCTAGGACCAATTTTTCGGGTAGTTACAAACATCAGCACAAACTCATTATACCCTGTACCACAGTGTGGTGTAGGGTATAAAAACTGTCTCAGAATCTGAGAATTTTTCTATATAGAAAAACTGTCTCAGAATCTGAGAATTTTTCTATATAGAAAAACTGTCTCAGAATCTGAGACTTTTTCTACATAGAAAAACTGTCTCAGAATCGGAGACTTTTTCAATATACAGTTTTTCCATACAGATAAAGTCTCAGATTCTGAAACATTACTTTATTAGTGTGGTACTCTATTAAAATGGTACTTTTTACAGATGGTTAAATTTAAATAGCATTTATTATTAAGACAGCATAAAAAAACAATTTGTCTTAAGTAACACTGAATTAAAATTTAAAAATTTTAATTGATATTAAAAATTCCCTCAATTTTTTGTTGGCCTTAAGCTAACAAAAGTTTGTGCCCTAAGTCTTTTGATATCATTACTTAATTTAGTTACCCCAAAATTGCAGCTGATTTTAAAAACACCTTGCACATCATTATCATTAATAATCACTAAAGAAAGCAGCTGGAAGTTCTTCTTATTTTGTCTGACAAAATTTATAAAACAAGTTTCAACTTTAAAAAGAAGTAGTAAAATAAGCATTGATTCATTAGTAAAATACCCCTAAAGACTTTAGGAGTTACAGTGAAATATTTTTTAATGGGAAAATCATTCATTTTAGAAGTATAAAATTTTTAGAAAAAAACTTTAAGCACAAAATGGGTTAAACAGCTAAAAAAGTAAATTTTAGTTTAACGTTCGACAACTGTTTATTAAAGTTTTCACAGTTTTATACTTGGCACAAGTTAACTTATTATAAAAAAAGTCTTCCAACACAGCCAGTTTTTTTGTAACTCCACAATAAACTACAGGTGACATTAAATATATCAATCACTTGTCATCAAAACTCTCAAGAGACAATAATCTAATTTGGGCTTTTTGTTTTTTAAAAAACTGGTATTTGAAAAACAATATATCGAGGGCTTGTAATCAAAACACTAGATGAGATAGCTGATTTTGCATTGTAATAAAAAAATGCATACTATGATTTCATTAATGACCATAACGATTTATAAAATCTTGCTGCATTAACTTTTAGTATACAAAAATAACGGAGAAACCATATTGCGAAATAAGTTTTTCATGAGATAGAGGGTTTTGCATTCAGAAAAATGAGTTGTGTGAGATAAAAAATAAAAAATTACAATAAAATTGAAAAAATATATATATTTTTAATCTAAACTTGATATAGATGAGGGTTGTTTTACTAAATATTTTACTTTTAAAAATAAATTTTCTTGTAAAGGTGATTTAGGGAATTTCGAACATAAGCACTCGATATATTCAAACATTTAACCTTTAATGACTGGTTATAAAGTTTTTTGTTTTATTTTTTTTTTTGTTTATAATCTTTAGTTATTAATTGCTTAAAATAGTCTTGTCAATAAAGTTATTGCCTTAAGTCTAAAATTTTTAAACGGTAATTACTATATCCGTTATAGATTTTTTTGTTGTTCTTGTAAAGCCTAACCATAATTTCAAGTAATTTATGATTTCTTAGAGTGTTCGTTTTTTGATTTTTGTTTTTGTAACAATACAATTTCTGAATAATTTATACATATTTCTTTCTTATAAATTTTTTTTTGCGTGGTTAGTTAAAATTCAATCAATTTAAGTTCATTATGTATGTGGTTTAGAAAATCAAAAATTTCATGCAGATTTTTTTTTTTTTTAGTTTGAAAAACTGCAGGTGCCCACAATCAAAACATTTTTAAAACTGTTTTTTTTTTTTAAGTTTTGTATGTGGTTTCCTATTTAAATACATCCAATTGTATTGAAGTCAATTTATGTCTGTTATTGTTTGAGAAAAAAAAAAATACAAAAACTGGAGCAAACATAATTTTTTTTTTAACAATTCGTAATATTTAACATTTGACTGGCATTGAATTTTTTTATGCTAACTTTTAAATATTTATGCTGCTAACAAAACAACATGAAAAGATTTTAAATTTCTTAGAAGCACCTGTATGCATACAATTTTTTTTTGTGGATTTTTTTTGCAATTATTTATTTTTTTTTTCTTAAAGCGGAAGAGTTTTATAAAAAAACAAAAGACTTAAGGCACAAACTTTTTTTATAAGAATTTTTAAATAAGTACGGGGCTTAACTAACTTCGTCATAATGAATGTAACACATCGATATATGGATCTACATAAGTACATTCTCTAAATTTTCCAACTTTTAAGACTTATTTGTTTAAAAAATAATTCTTGAGTTTAAAAATCCACTGCTGTAACCAAAATCCAAAAATAATCGAAAAACGTAATTTTTTCAAATTTTGACCGCTGGTTGCCGACTGAAGATGCCCTTGCAAAATTTTTTCCTAAATTTTTCCACAATCAGCTTAAACGTGGCCATCGTTCGGCTGGTATTACTACATGAGGTTAGAGTGGTTGTGAGTCCTCCTGAGGCTGTACCCAATTAGCAAAGTAATGCCGTTTTAAATATTGAATATTATCATTACAACATGAAATTCGAAATTTCAGATTTGACCGGACTCCATTTTGAATGTGCATAAATATTTTTTTTTGAATATTAGCGATTTTTAATTTAAACCCCCTATGCTACTTGTAGTATAGGGTTTCAATATTTGCTAAATAGTCTTGACAATGGAATCTGACAAATTTCGAAACACGTGTCGACTAAGTCTTGCAAAAATTACCAACATAAATAAATTTAAAAATAGAAAAATAATTTCCTTGAAAAATATTCTACGAGAATGTCATAGTTTTAATTAGTAAAGAAAATAATGACCTCGAGTTAGAATAAACCTACTCAAATACACAATATTTTAAAGGTCGTATACAATTTTTTTTTAATCAGAACTTAAAGTATCGGAATCTTAAAATTGTTCTAAAGGAAAAATTAAAGAGTTTTTCTATAGGAAAAATCTGAAAAATTTTTATTGGAAAAATATGAGAACTTTTTTATAGAAAAACAAGTAGAAAAGTTAAATTCGACTTTGCCGAATCTATGAGTACCCTCCACAATGCATTTTTTTTTAAAGGGTAGTACATTTTTTAACGTGAAAAAATTAACAATTTTGATTAGAAAAATTTTATCTTGAATAAAAAACTCTTTTTTTGTAATTAAAAAAAGAAAAATTACTAATTTTTTTTTTGAGTGTAAAATTTTTTTCGAGTGTAATGTTTTTTACTGTAAAAAAATTTCTGAGTGAATGCACGTACGTATGTACACAAAATATTGTCATTTTTGTACAAAAAAAAAAAAAAAAAAAAATTTTTTTTGTGTAAATTTTTTTTTAGTGTAAAATTTTTTTTGAGTGTAAAATTTTTTTTGAGTGTAAAATTTTTTTCGAGTGTAATTTTTAAGTTACCAATGCTTTTAAAACTAAACAAGTTTAAAAAGCATTGCTTTAAAATTAAACTAGTTTGAAAAGCATTGTTAAGTTACCACCAATGCTTTTAAAACTTGCTAAAACACGTGGCATTTTAGATGAAACTAATCTGAAATTCAGGGTTTTGCTTATAACTTTTGAACCACTCGACCGATTGAGCTGAAATTTAAAACCAACCAGACCCGGGGAACGCCAAAGATGCATGCCATGCTTCAGTAGTCTCATTATTGTCGTTCGAAAGTTATCGTGTTTTTTATCTCGTAAATTCGTGAAACACCCTTGCCGAAATTTACTCTTTTGCTCATAACTTTTGAACCATTGGACCGATTTGGCTGGATTGCAATACCAACCTGACCAGGTAAATGTTACAAACGGAATGACAAACTCTATCACTAGAGTGGAGCGTATAAAAAAATATGTGAAGCAGAGGAAAAAAATAAAAAAGAAAAGTAAATAATCTGAGCATTTTCACTAGGAGAACTGGGTAAGAATCTCAGATTTTGGTTTATATAAAAAAAATTGTCTCGGAATCATAGAAATTTTCTTAAGAAAAAAGTCTCGAAATCTAAGACAAAAAAACTGTTTCAGGTTCTGAGTCTATTTTATAGAAAAATCTCTCAGAATCTGAAACATTTTTTTAACACAAAAAGTGTCTCAGAATCTAAGACGATTTCCACAGAAATAATGTCTCAGAATCTGATACTTTTGAAGTACAGAAAATGTCTAAAAACCTCAGACTATTTACAGGACAAATGATTCAGAATCTAAAAGTTTTCCTATATTAAAAACTTTTCAAAATCTGAGATTTATAATTGGAAATTCTCTTAGAGTTTCTCCCAATCTGAAACATTTTATATAGAAAAAATTCTAAAAATCTAAAACTGTTTAGGTAGGAAAAATGTTTATTTATCAGAAGCTTATATAGGAAAGATGTCCTAGAAACTGAAAAAATGTCTCGAAGCTGAAACTTTTTCAATTGCCAAAATGCCTTTAGAAAATTAGACATTTTTAGAAAACATTCTCAGAAGCTGAGGCCTTTTCTTTAGGAATAGTGTATTAGAACCTGATAACTTTTATTCTACGGAAAAATGTCGGAGAAAAAATACATTTGCTATAGAAAAAAAAAAAATTGCCTCAAAGAATGTTAAAAATCATGGAAGCCAAGAAGGTTTCCAATCTCATGTAATTTCTATAAATTTTTTTTTGAACCGGACAATTTTGGTGTAGGAAAAACGTTTCGGAATCTCAGACTTTCTGTGGGAAAAATGTCTCATAATCCGATTTTTTGTCCAAAAAAAGAGTTTAGTTTATTTTTTTTTTCTGTAAGTACAGCTTTACAGGGTTTAGGTTTAAAAAAATGCAGAAGAAAAATTGAATTTCTAAAAATTATAGACATTTCTGGTATTCCCATACCGGTTTCAAACACTCCAGATCAGAGATGGGACTAATGCATTGTTTTTCAATTAACATTGAGTGTTTCATTGTCATTGAATATGGTCAATGTTAATGAAATTAATAAATCATTATCATTAATTTTACACAATGAAAATGAAACGAAATTTTCATTAGCAATTTTTTACATAACGATAATGAAAAATAAAATCATTATCAATTAATCAATGACAATGAAAACAAAAATTTTACGATAAAGTGATAATAACAAATTTTGAAATTGTTATATAGGTGGAAAAATGTCTCAGAACTAAGACTTTTCTAATAGAAAAATATATTAGAATCTGAGACTTTTCTTAAGAAAAAAATGTCTCAGAATCTAAAGAAAAAATGTCTCAGAATCTGAGACTTTCTGAAACAAAAATGTTTCAAAATCTGAGACTTTTTCTATAGAAAAAATGTACCAGAATCTGATACTTTTTCTACAGAAAAAAGGTTTCAGAATCTGAGACTTTTTCTGATGCAGAAATGTCTCAGAATCTGAAACTTTTTCTATAGAAAAAATGTCTCAGAATCTGAGACTTTTTCAAATGAACAAATCTAAAAAATCTGGGTCTTCTACTATCTGAAAGATGCTTTAGAACAATGGTTCCCAACCTTTTTTGGGCCATGCCCCACTTGTGTAAATTTTTCAAATTTGTTTTAAAACTCAAAATTTACTTGAAGTTAAGCAAACTTTTTGTTAAAATCATCTTTTAAACATAGTTTTTAGCAAAATTTTTCAACAACCAACTAAATAATTTAACTAAAATAATTATAAAGTTTGAGATTATCTCACGGGCTACTAATGGTCAGGGATTAATTAATTGATGTAAATAAAAACAATTATTTTATCATTTTCCTCAACGTTTCGTCGGCTTTATTCCAACATCATCAGGAGATTGTTTATTAAATTCTAACAAATAAATATTTAAAATAACAAGAATTGAAAAATAATGTATAAAAGGATAATAGAGACACAGTTTTTTAACTTACGATTCTATAAATTACATCACATTTAATCACTTATAAATTATAAAAAACTGGACAGCACGTAACAATTAATTAAAATAAATAAATAATCAAAATAATCTAATAAAATCACAGAGAAAAAACTTAGCACTAATATCACAGAACGTTTATTTGTTTAATTGCAATAGAATACTGATGTTTTGTATTGTCTTTGTCTTCTTTTGTATTCATCGCAGTATTAATCCTTTGTTGGATGCGTAAACTTTCAAGTGTGTATCTCTTATTTTCTATTCTTTGCTGATCCAATATTTTAATTCTCTTAAAGTCTAAATTGTGGTTTTTCTCTTTGGCATGAATCGCTAATGCTGTGCTTTCTTTTCCTTTTTTGACGTCAGTTTCATGTTCGGATAATCTTACACCTAACATTCGTTTTGTAGTTCCAACATACACTTTATTGCACTGCTCCATTTCGTTTCCATTACATGGTATTTCATATACTACATTGTTTATTTTTATTTTTAGTTTGTCTTGTTTTGATTTTGTGCGCGTAAATAAATGCCTTAGTGTTTCATTAGATTTGTATGCTACTGCTGTATTGTCATCGTTTATCATATGGTAAAGTTGTTTGCTCTCCGTAAGTTTCGGGATAAATGGTACACTGAAAAAATTCTTTTTTTCGTTATTTTTGTTATTCTTTGTATTATTTATATTTTTTAAAACTTTATTTATTATGTTATTAGTGATGTATATTGGGTAACTGTTTGATGTTAGAATGTTTCTTATCTTGCTAATATTATTTTTTCTAAATCGTTCATCACTTATAAAAATAATTTTTTGTATTAAGTTTGTTGCCGTGTTTATTTTTATTTTCTTTGGTTGTGTAGAATGGTAGTTGATTATTCTCCCTGATGCCGTCTTTTTTGTATACCAATCCGTTATAAGTTTTCCATTATTTCTTATTATTTTCATATCCAGAAATGGTATTTCCATATTTTCTTCTTTTTCTAGGGTAAATTTTATTTTGTTGTGATGTGCGTTGAGTGTACTGAGTATTATTTCCTCGTCTTTTTTATTTATAATAGCAAATAAATCATCTACGTACTTTGATATGAATTTTATGTTTATGTTAATTTTTCCAAGTTTTTCCATTACGTCGTCAAGTAGATTATCTAACACTATATCCGCAATAGTGGGTGATAGGGGATTTCCCATTGGCATACCATATGTTTGATGGTAAAAGTTGTTGTCATATGTGAAATAATTATTGTCTGTAAGACAAAATTGAAGTAGCTTAAGAAATTGTGGTCTGGTAATTGTTGTATGTTCTTTTAGTAGTATTATATTTTTAGTTTTTTAACAAAAAAAATCTTAAAAATTAGCTGCCCCCTGAAGCATTCAAATTTCCCCCCAAGTGCACAGTGCCACATTTGGCCAATCTAGGACGACAAAAATCCAATTTTAATTATATTGACTTGAAATTCAGTATAAATGTTCGTTTTGACTTCGAAAATAATATTATGAAAAATGTGGGAGGCCGGTTAAGGGCCACGCCCACTTATTTTAAAATTTGTAATTTTGGTTATAATTTCTTTAAATTTGGTATATATACTCTCAATGACTGTAGAAATAATATCACAAAAAAAGGGGGCGGTCAGACAACTGCCACGCCCACTTTTTTAAAATATGTTTAAAAAATATTTAAAAACAAGGTTTACATATCGCCCCACTGTAGTCGGCGTCGCAGACGGTCGCAAAAGTTAGCCGTTATAATAAGCACTATGGATAGTGGTCAATATGTCTGAAAAAGTTCGGCAACCAATACGGACAAAACACAAAAGTTCTATTCCATCAAATAAAATAAATATATAATTTTCTTTTCAAAAATTTGTATTTTGTTAAAAATTTAATAAAAAATATAAAAATTTGTTTAAAAAAAAAGAAAAGATATGACTTAAAGCATTTAAATATCCTTTAAAATTGCCAAAAAAGAATGGATAAATATCTCTTTTTGTTCAAAAGTTACAACAGTTTAAACTCGACTTAATTTATGCGAAATAATGTACACTAGTTACAGGATTTTACAAGATGCAACTTTATGCACCCACCTGTTAGTAACGAATAGAATTATCATTCTTATATGATTATTTCCATGCTAATAGGAATGTTCTATAATACATACAAACATATCATGAAAATCGGGGAAATTTTTTTTTTTGATTTTTGTCGTGCTAGATTGGCCAAATGTGGCACTGTGCAGTGGGGCGAGAATCAAAGGTTGGGAACCATTGCTTTACAACCTTAAATATTTTCTCTAGAAGAAGCTCAAAAAACAAAATCTAATTAATAACGCAAATCCGTCCAACCAGAGTTTCCCTGTAAGAAAAATTTTTAGAAAAAAGATAAAAAATTGTAAAGTTTAATATTTAAAAAAAAAAAAAATAAAATGGATATATGACTTTCTTAGGAGGGCAGTACAAACTACTGAATAAAAAATACAAAACATTCGAAAAAATACATTAGCTGATTTCACCGTCCGACAGCCAATATTAAACATGAACTGCATGATATACGTCTGAAAATAAAGACCAAATGGAGTAAAACTGCATTAACAGTTTTTCATTTCGTGATCCTGTTTCCTTTTAAAAAGACTTCAAAGTAAAATTTTTTAGAAATGAAAGAGGAGGATCTCCCCTGATTTTTTCATTATTTTATTTTTCCATATCAGAAAAGGATGTGAAAAAAGTTATTTAATTTTTGATTTATTCGACCTTTTTTATTTAATGTTTATTTATTAAAACACGTAATTAAAAAACTTTATCTAAATATTTTGTTGAAAATTTTGAATGATGTTGAAGGATAAATTTTTGAAAGGACGTAACTAACCTCCTTCTTCCTGACATGTAAAAATAATAAAACAGGAAAATTATGGGAGGTCCTCCTCTTTCATTTGCTATCACTAGTGGCAACGGCGTATGCAGGACTGTTTTTTCAGGGCCCAACAACAACAACAACAAAATTTTTGTTGTTTTTTTCGTGAGATTTGTGTTTTTCAATACATATAAAAAAAATATTTTTTTTTGTTGTTGTTGTTGCCCCCCCCCCCCCCCTCTGTATACGCCGATGTCTAGTGGCATCAAAGGATGAGTACAAATATTTTAAAAAATATTTTACAAAAATGTTATCCTATAAAATTTTGAAGTCCTTTTAAAAGGAAACAAAATCACGGAATGAAAAACTGTTAATGCAGTTTTACTACATTTAGTCTCTAGTTTTAAAGATTTTTTTTCTAAGAAATCTTTAAAACTAAGAAATCTTTTAAGAACAAAAGTTGAAAACAAATTTAAAAAAAATCTTTTAGGAATTTAATAAAAATAAAAACAAACTCTCTTTGATATGTCTTATTTTATTTTTTTGTTTGACCATCATAAAAAGTATATAAAAATTGATAGATGATTAGATACCTCTAGATTTAAACAAAACTGGAATTAACACCTGGGTGGCATTAACATTTTGTTTAAAATGATTTTTTTTTTTTGTTTAGAATACTACAATGATGATAGTATGTCTTTAGTTATTTATCTAAACCACAAAAATTCACTGACCATAAAGCATAATGTGGGTGTTGGATTACATAAAGTTGTTTTTTTATTATATAAAATTTTAAGGAAAAGTAAAAAAAAAATATTAAAATTATAATTATGATTTAACAAAAGTTAAAGAACCCATTGAAAGAAATATAAGACTAGTGAACATTTTGTTAATGTCTTTTTTGTTATTTTGAAAACACGCGTGTTAATGAATTTTTTTTCTATATCTTATTAACATTTCTATTTATAACTTTATCTTTTTTTGATCATTCATGTTATTTAAAATTTCCTGGTTTTTTTTTTTTTTTTTGGAAATTTCATTCACTTCTAATTTGTAATTTTGTTTTTGTATTTAACATGTCAATTTTTGTTTTCAAAGTGAAAGATGTTAATTGAATACATTTCCGCCGCTTTAGGTTTTTTGTTGTTCTTGTTTGTGTTTGATTAGCCCCAAAAATAGAAATAAATCAAAGTAATTTATTGGAAAAAACCTATAAATTAGAAAATTTTATGTAGAACACAACGTTTTTTGTTTTTTATACCCTCCACTCTAGTGATAGAGGGTATATGGGGCAAAACGCGTCAACGGTCCACACCAAAAAACAAATGTTGTCCGATTCAAGTATAATTTTGGCAAAATATTAGGTTAGTGATAGGTAGTATAAATTACAAATATAAAATTTTTTGATGAAATATTGGCAGAGTTACAGGGTTAAGAAGTTTTGATGTTTTTGAAAAGAATATATTTTGGTGAACTTTAATTAACACTTTGATGAAACAAAAATTATAATTTAAAAAACTAATTTTAAAGTATTTTTGATGGCCTTTAAAATGGCATTTGTGTTTTTTTGAAAAAAATAAATTTGACCTTAAAATTCAAGGTCAAAATATTAAATTGTAATTATCTTATAAGGGTCGCACTTTCAAATTTTTTTCACTAAGCCCATTAGAAAGCTTGACATTTTTTTTAATTTCGGTTTTTTAAAAAAAAATGGTATGTATGATACTTTATGAGAAATCAATTTTTTAGGAGTATATAACACTCAAATTGTACTGAAATCGCTTTAATCTGCATATAATAACAACAACAAAAATCAATGCTTAGATAAAGTGTGCGTTGTAAACACACACAACAAACGTTGCACTCATAAAAAATAAAGAAATCAGTACAGTTTGGGTGTTATGTACTCGTAAAAAATTGATTTCTCATAAAGTATCATACATACCATTTTTTTTAAAAAAACCGAAATTAAAAAAAATGTCAGCCCTTCCTGTGGGCTTAGTGAAAAAAATCTAAAAGTGCGACCCTTATAAGATAATTACAATTTAATATTTTGATCTTGAATTTTAAGGTCAAATTTATTTTTTTCAAAAAAAACTCAAATGCCATTTTAAAGGCTGTCAAAAATACTGTAAAAGTAGTTTTTTAAATTATAATTTTTGTTTCATCAAAATGTTAATTAAAATTCACCAAAATATGTTCTTTTCAAAAACATCAAAACTTTCCAACCCTGTAACTCTGCCAATATTTCATCAAAAAATTTTATATTTGTAATTTAGAATACCTATCATTAACCTACTATTTTACCAAAATTATACTTAAATTGGACAACATTTGTTTTTTGGTGTGGACCTTTGACGCGTTTTGCCCCATATATAAGTTTGTCATTCCGTTTGTAACACCTCGAAATATTGGTCTAGGACCCCATAAAGTATATATATTTATGATCCTCGATCGATTTTAAGTCGATCTAGCGATGTCCGTCCGTCCGTCCGTCCGTCCGTCCGTCCGTCCGTCTGTCTGTCTGTCTGTCCGTCCGTAGAAAACACGCTAACTTTTGAAAGACTTTACAGAGGCTACTGAAGTTTGGCATATATGTTTGTCATTTACCTGGTCAGGTTGGTATTGCAATCCAGCCAAATCGGTCCAGTGGTTCAAAAGTTATTAGCAAAAGAGTAAATTTCGGCATGGGTGTTTCGCGAATTTACGAGATAAAAAACACGATAACTTCCGAAACACAATAATGAGACTACTGAAGCTTGGCATGTATCTTCCGTTCCCCGGGTCTGTTTGGTATTAAATTTCAGCTCAATCGGTCCAGTGGTTCAAAAGTTATAAGCAAAACCCTGAATTTCAGATTAGTGTCATCTAAAATGCCACGTGTTTTAACAAGTTTTAAAAGCATTGGTGGTAACTAAACAATGCTTTTCAAACTTGTTTAATTTTAAAGCAATGCTTTTTAAACTTGTTTAGTTCTAAAAGCATTGGTAACTTAAAAATTACACACGAAAAAAATTTTACACTCAAAAAAAATTTTACACTCAAAAAAAAATTTACACTAAAAAAAAAATTTACACAAAAAAAATTTTTTTTTTTACAAAAATGACAATATTTTGTGTACATTCGTACGTGCATTCACTCAGAAATATTTTTACAGTAAAAAAAACATTACACTCGAAAAAATTTTACACTCAAAAAAGAAAATTAGTAATTTTTTTTTTAATGACAAAAAAAGATTTTTTTACTCAAAATAAAATATTTCTAATCAAAATTGTTAATTTTTTCACGTTAAAAAATGTACTACCCTTTAAAAAATGCATTGTGGAGGGTATTCATAGATTCGGCAAAGTCGAATTTAACTTTTCTACTTGTTTTTGTTGTAATCGATAAAACATGACTATTTTAAACAAGTTCGTTTCTTAAGTCTTTTGTTTTAAGTATTGAACTACATAAAATAATGATGATAATTGCTGACTGTACTCTAATAATGATAATTACTGAATGTAGTTTTATGTTTTTGGTTAAAGCGGTTTAACATAAAGACTTTTTGAGTCAAACTTTTTAGTTGTAATAACGAATCACTAAGAAGGCCTAAATTAAAGTAAAACTGGGCCAAAATCTAAATGATAATTTGAAAAGAACGATTTTTTGACATATTGATTAAACTTAGGTTGAATGGCTGTTAAGTTAAACTTTATTAATTTAAAACCAAGTTTAACTGTTTTTGAGTTCAAGTTTAGCAAATGCCTATTTACGTGGTATTGTCATATAAAATATCACAATTTCAATTAAAAAGTTGCCATCATAGCACATTATTTTCAATAAAATACCAAAACATGGCAACTCTAGTGATTATATTTTAAAAGCATCTATTTATACCCTACACCACAGTGCTGAAGTTTGTAACTACCCGAAATATTGGTCCTAGACCCACCTTTAAGTATACCGATCGACTCAGAATCACTTTTTGAGTCGATTTAGCGATGTCCGCCCGTCCCTTTGTCCGTCCGTCCGTCCGTCCGTCTGTCTGTCCATGTAAACGGTGTAAGCACGATACAGGTCGCAATTTTTGATCAATTGACTTGAAATTTGAACCTTAAGCCTCTTTTGGCCCAAGGACGAAGCCTATGGAAATTGAAAAAATCGGTCCATATTTAGACCTAGCCCCATACAAAGTCCTCTTTAGTTTTGGCTCAAATGACTATAATAACCGTGTTTAAATAGGTATCTTTTCGAAATTTGGCAAGTAAACGTGTTTTGTATTCACCATTCCGAATTTCAAAGAAATCGGACCAGTTCTTCGTGAAGCCCCCATACAAACCACCTTCCCGATTTTCAGATAAATCTCTCAAATTTCATGAAAATAGAAAATATTTAGTGAAAATTTTGTTTGTGTGTGTTAAATGCGTACTTACATAACCCAGCGAACAAGCAGACTCATTTTAGACTCCAAAATGGGCTCAAAAAATGTAACAGAAATTTCAAATTTTTGTATGAAAGTGGTTCGTCCAAAAGAGCCCTCTTTTTGGTCTCCAAAATGACTCCAAAAAAAGATTCAAAAGGGGAAATTAACATACTTTGGAGTCTGTTTGGAGTCATTTTGGATTCCCTTAAAAAAGTGTGGTTTTCTGCGTGGTATTTTTAATGTATTTTTTTTAAAAAAGATGCGTAAATCGTGAGAACAGATCTGTTTATTTAAAAATCATTTTATTATCTTACAATATAAAAACATAAACATACAAAATAAAAATATTAAAAAGTTACAAAAAAATCCATTCTTCTTTGCTCTGAACAACAACGCTTTTGGCGGACCCACGTTTTTCGATCTTGATGTTTGTATTTGTTAGAAATTCCACGTTTTTAATGGTATTTACAAAAGGCTTCGTCAAAGAAAACTATTTTTTGACTTACAATATATTTTGAAAGAAAAAATATTTGTTGACTCCAAAAGCAAACATATTTTTGAGTCGTTTTGGAGGGCACAAAAAATATTACAATTTTTGAACCATTTAGGAGTCACTTTGAAATAATTTTTGTATGAAACAATTTCTTGTATGTTTTATGTTCCTTTTGGACTCTGAGCGAATGGTTGTATATTGAATCCAAAAATTGAGCGTTTTTTGAAAACAAAAGTTTAAAACTCAAATAAATGTTTTATTTTTGAATCTTTTTTCCAAAAATACTTATTATTTAGATTCTTATATGAGTCCTTCATTTTGAGCATTCCAAAACTTGTTAGCTGGGAACCTTATCAAATCTGATAATCATCGGACCAGTTTTGGACTTAGGCCCCTTGTGAAAATTTCGCCCGATATTCAGTTAAAGGGGTTTATTGTCACCAAATAGAAGCATATTTAACTCAAATTTGATTTGTGAATGGTTTTTACACTTATTAAAGATTTGGCAAAATATAGATCTAATCGGCCCATCGAACCCATTTTCCGCGAACCTCTGGTGTAGGGTATTATATGATCGGTCTTGATCGACTATAATTTTCTTACTTGTTTTTGTTTACGTTTCTGTACCTTATGGTGGTTTCTTTTCTGGCAAAAAATGTGCCTTTTTTTACATTTTGCCCAAAAAAATCTGTTTTTGTGTTCTTTTCTAAAAAAAGTTGCACTTTTTGCCCATAAAAATTGACAGGGTTGCAATTGCCTTATAAAACAGCTGACATTTTTATGTTGTTGTCTCAAAACAGCTGTTAAAAAAATACAGGACAGAATATTGCTGTATGTTGTGTTCTATTCTAGTCAAATAAAATGCAAATTTTTGAAGGTGTGAGTTAAACATTTTAAAACTGAAATAAAAACTCTGTAAATTTACATATATATGCAAAATGCATTTGATGCAACCAAAATTTTACATAAAAAAACACTGTAAATTTACAGTGTTTAGTTAAATACATGTTATATTGCAAAATTTTATAAGATGCTGAAAAGATTTTTAACGGATAAAATTTTGGTGTTTGGTAACAAAAAAAAATACTCTAAACTAAGGGGGGCCCCCGTAGGCTAGTGGGTAGTGTGCTAGCCTTTCAACGTGGGGGTCGTGGGTTCGATTCCACCAGAACCCTTGGTTTTTTCGCTACAACGAGACGACGGTCATTGTTACCAGTTCTCGGTTAGGTTGAATTTATTAAAAATGAGTTGTAAATAAATAGAAAGAATAAATAAAAATAATTGATCATGTGATCAAAACTATTATTATTATTATTAACTCGAGATGGGCGCGTGGGTGATTTTTGACTCACACTCACTCACGCTCACTACAAGAATTTTTCTACTCACACTCACTCACAATCACGTGAGTACATTTACTACAACTCACACTAACGCAAGCTTCACTCACACTCACGTTGTCTCACACTCACGAAACTCTTATTTATACAAAAAAATAAAAATTCAAAAACTAAAATTTCAAAAATCTTAAATAAATGAAATTAAATGTGAGGATGTTTATTCTGGCTCGAGGTCATTATTTTCTTTACTAATTAAAACCATGATATTCTCATAGTATAATTTTCAAGAAAATTATTTTTTGTTTTAAATTTATTTATGTTGGTCATTTTTGCAAGACTTAATCGACACGTGTTTCGGAATTTGTCAAGATTCCATTGTCAAGATTATTTAGCAAAAATAGAAACGATATACTACAAAGTAGCAAACGAGTCTAATGACAAATCGTTTTTGCACAAACTAAAACATTAATACATATTCGACTCTATCCACAATGTGAATTAGAAAGAATAAAACAATTTTTATTTATTAATAAAAATTAATCAGAATTTGAACATAATGGTTGGCACGCCATAGTGATGAATAGCCCTAATAATGGTATAATTTCATTCACAGCAACAAAAAACATATTGTTGTAGTCCAATGGACTATCGTATGTAAAATGTTTTAAATATTTTTGTTGGTTATTGACAATTGTTACTTACTAGCATAGTACAATTTCTTCGTCTTTCTAATTCACATTGTGGATAGAGTCGAATATGTATTAATGTTTTAGTTTGTGCAAAAACGATTTGTCATTAGACTCGTTTGCTACTTTGTAGTATATCGTTTCTATTTTTGCTAAATAATCTTGACAATGGAATCTTGACAAATTCCGAAACACGTGTCGATTAAGTCTTGCAAAATGACCAACATAAATAAATTTAAAACAAAAAATAATTTTCTTGAAAATTATACTATGAGAATATCATGGTTTTAATTAGTAAAGAAAATAATGACCTCGAGCCAGAATAAACATCCTCACAAAATATAATATTTTAAAGGTCGAATAAAACAATTTTTATTTATTAATAAAAATTAATCAGAATTTGAACATAATGGTTGGCACGCCATAGTGATGAATAGCCCTAATAATGGTATAATTTCATTCACAGCAACAAAAAACATATTGTTGTAGTCCAATGGACTATCGTATGTAAAATGTTTTAAATATTTTTGTTGGTTATTGACAATTGTTACTTACTAGCATAGTACAATTTCTTCGTCTTTCTAATTCACATTGTGGATAGGAGTCGAATATGTATTAATGTTTTAGTTTGTGCAAAAACGATTTGTCATTAGACTCGTTTGCTACTTTGTAGTATATCGTTTCTATTTTTGCTAAATAATCTTGACAATGGAATCTTGACAAATTCCGAAACACGTGTCGATTAAGTCTTGCAAAAATGACCAACATAAATAAATTTAAAACAAAAAATAATTTTCTTGAAAATTATACTATGAGAATATCATGGTTTTAATTAGTAAAGAAAATAATGACCTCGAGCCAGAATAAACATCCTCACAAAATATAATATTTTAAAGGTCGAATAAAACAATTTTTATTTATTAATAAAAATTAATCAGAATTTAAATGAAATTAAAATTAAATAAAATTTTAAGTTCAGCGAAATTTTAATTTTTTTTTTTGATTTTTTCGGTACGAAATCTTAAGTTAAGCCAAATTTTAAAATTTTTTGTTGTTAAAAAGTCTAATTTGGTACTTTTTTTTTATACCCAGAAATAAGAAACATTAAATTTGTAATGTAGAATCCTCCGACCCAAAAAAAAAAAACATTCCAAAAAATACTTTTTGAAAATTTCGATCCTGAGGAATTTTTTCCATATAATTATAAATCATATATCAAATTAACCTAACCGCGACGGGTTACAATAACCATTGGCCTCTTTTGGGAATCGAACCCACGACCCCCAAACTCATAGGCTAGCACGCTAACAAATAGCCTGCTACTTTTTATATTTTCTGAAATAATGGTTCTAGAAACTTGAGAAAAGTACTTTTTAAAATTCCGTTTTAGAGGGTGTAAAAGGGTTTAAAAGTTTACTTTTGGTACATATAATATTTTCTAAAATAATTGAAATTACTTTAAATTTGTAATGTAGTATCCTTCAGTAAAAAAACATTCTTTATAAAGTACTTTTTGATAATTCCGTTTTTTAATGGGTAAAAAAGGTGTAACGTTGGTACTTTTATATTTCCTGAAATAATGGTCCTAGAACTTGAAATTTTTAATGTGTGATCCCACATTCTGGAAAAACTTGAAATTTGAAATGTCGGCGAAAAAAACATTCTGGATAAAGTACTTTTTGGAAATTCCGTTTCTAAAGGGGGGAAAAAGTGTACTTTTGGTATTTTTTATATATCTTAAAATAATGGTTCTAGAAACTTTAAATTTGGATTGTAGGATACTTCGCTGAAAAAAAAACTTTTTCAAAACGTATTTTTTTGGAAATTCCGTTTCTAAAAAAGTGTATTATTGGTACTTTTTGTATTTAATTAAATATTAGCCCCAGAAACTGTAAATTTTAAATGTATGATCCTTTGGTGAAACACACATTTTGAAAAAAGTAATTTTTTGAAATTGCGTTTTTAAGAGGGATAAAAAGTGTACTTTTGGCACATTTTATAGTTCCTGAAATAATGGTCCTAGAAGCTTGAAATTTGGAATGTCGAATCCTTTTTTGAAATTCCGTTTCTAAGGATCGTAAGAGGCGTGAAAAAATTGTACTTTTTATGTTTCCTGAAATAATGACTTGGACATATTGATCCTTCAGTGAAAAAATTATTCTGTAAAAAGTACTTTTAAGCAATTCCGTTTCCAAGGTCGCAAGGTGGGTAAAAAAGTGTAAATTTAGTATTTTTTCCTAAAAAATAGGACCAACAAAAAAAATTATGCAAAAAAAAAATTGGAGAAAATGTAGTTCTAAGGGGACAAAAATAGGGAAAAATGGGGAAGTGGTTCCTTTTTTAACTATTAAAATCAAAACCCTAGAATCTCACAATTTGACAATCCAGCAGAAATAATCCAGGATATTTTGAAATCTAAAATTTTTGGGTAAAAATAAGTGCCAAAATTGGTAAAAGTGGGCTAAAATGGTGCATTTAATATCTTAAAGAAAAATTCTTTAGAATGTTTTTTAATTTTTTAACGCGTGTTATATGGAGGGGAATGGAACTTACATGGAACAAAATGAAGTGGAACTAGAAATGGAATGTAATATAGCGGGTAACAAAATGGAATGGATCAGGAACGATATGGAATAATACTTTTTTTGATGTTTTTCGTACTCAACATTTTTCATTCAATATTTTTCACTCAATATATTGCACTCAATATTTTTCACTCAATATTTTACCGGTACGAACATGGTAACGTGCCAGTAAAGTAATTTCAATTTTATTTTTTAAATTATTTTAAACAGTTTTTATGAGAAACAATTAAATAAAACCTACGGAGTGGAAATTTTACAAATCAAGACTCTAATTATGATTCTTCTATTATTCGGTATGTAATATTGCCGGAAACGAAAACTAAAAACTCTGGAATCTCAAAGATTGAAACAATTTGAAATTTCAGACTTTTAGGGTAAATGGAGTAAGAATTTGGTTAAAGTGGGGTAATGGTTCTATTTTTATCTAATGAGACTATACATTTTTTTTTCTTTAACTCATGTTATACAAAATGGTAAAAAAACTACATGGAACGAAACAAAATGGAACTGAAAATGAATTGCAATAGAACGAGGAACGTAATGGAATGGAACATGAACGAAATGGAATAATTTTTTAATTTTTTTTTTTCTAATTTTGTTTCCTTAAATTTTTCTTTACCCAATATTTTTTCACTAAAAATTTCACTAAAACATTTTTAATTCAAACTTCTTTTTTTTGCCTAAGTTTTTTTTTGTAGATTTTTTTATGTTTTATAAAAATTTCAAATCAAATTATTCTGGAAATTACTCGTATATTCATTATGCTTTTATTTAAAAAAAAAAAACTTGCTATATTTTCCCTCTATTAAAACGGATATTAATAACCATTGTTTTACTTCCGATTTTTATTATATCATTTTGCAAAAGCAAATGATGTGGTAAAGTTTTATATGAATATAAATAACAAACCAATTACAATATTCAGCACGTAACAAAGTTTCCGTTTTATACATATTATATAAAATTAATTTTAATTCTATAAGAAGAAAAAAACATGAAAACATGTTTAAAGAAAACAAAACCTTGACAATGATACATAATTATAGGTTTTTATATAATACATACTAGATAAGAAAATAACATATGTATAAAATTAATTTTCAAATCAGAGACAATCAGCAACAAGTTCAATGACAAGGATGTAGTTGAAGTGAGTAAGAAAGCAAATTGACAATGGTGGTGGGGGCAATAAAATTTAAGAAGGGGTTGTCTACTGAATTTCCAAAATCTTACAGCTTTACCACAAGAAAATAAAATAAATTTAAAATGAGCTTTTAATTTTATTTTCATACAAATTGTTTTTGTTTTTAAAATCGATTTTCAAAAAATGTATTGAAAATTTGAAATTTAAAATAAAACTTTTGTTAAAATAGACTTTTTGTTTTCTTGTGGTAAGGGCCTTAGAATTTTAAAAAATTGTATACGATGGAGGATTCTACCTTTAAAAATCAAGTTTTTATGAAAATTATATCAGGAAATCGAAAAATTAGAGAAGTCTTTTTTACGCTTTTACCCCACTCAAATCTAAATTTCTAAAAGGCACTTTTTTCAGAATTATTTTTCGCCTGGATGGCCCACATTTCCAGTAAATATGACCATTATTTCAGGTGATAGAAAAAGTACTTAATTCCACTACTTTAACACGTTGTGCTCCCTCAGAATTCTAATTTCCAAAAAGTACTTTTTTCGGAAAATGTACTTTTTACTGAAATAGTATTTTTTTCGGAAAAGTTCTATTTTGATTGATGATGTATCAGTTAGTCGCCCAACTTTTTTTAATATGTATATTAGGGTGGAGCGAATTTCCTTTTCTTTCTCTTTTTTTAGTTTTTTAAGGATAAACAAATTTATTCGATCATCAAAAAACCTTTTTTCAGTATTGTCAAAATATTAAATAATATTTTCAGAAAAAAAACATTCCAATTTTTAAGTCAAAAACGACATTGTCCCACAGGTTCAATACTTTTGTGTGTTAATATTGACATAAAATAACAACCATTCCGACCCTTACGATTTCGAAAACAAAAAAAAAAAAATAAATATTAGACAACAATGAATTAGAAAATAATGAACTGACTCATCATCCGACAATTTCGAAAATAAAAAAAAAACTTCCAACATAATGTATATGGGCTATGGGCTACAGGCTAAACCACTCACTTTTAGACCAGACCCCCTTCGAATAATTAATAATTTTTTTTTTTATGTTTTAGTACGTATCAAATGCAATTTGCACTCAAATTTTCAAGTTGGTGTTGAGCAATCATTTTTTCAAAATTTTTTCAAAAAAATTAAAAAATTAAAATTTTCAATTAATTTTGACCAGTCAAAAATATAGATATCTTAAAAAAATTAGACAACGTTTTGTTGGTATTGAAATGTAGTTTTAGAAAAAATACCAAAAAATTATTCGAAGTAACTATTACTTATTTTTTAACGTTTAAAAATTAAAATCAACTTTTTGAAAAGGTCCAAAACCTTTGATTTTGGTTTTTTAAAAAGTATAAAAATTCTACTCTAAATTACACAGACACAACTTTTAAGCCATAATTCGAGATCACAATTCGTTCTATTTTATTTCAAATTTGAAAATTGCGCCTTTTTTTTGACTCTGGTTTATTTTATATTGGTAGATATTGACTAGGCTGACCATTCGTACTGATTTGATCAGTACATGTACTGATTTTTGATCACGTGTACTGATCAAAAACCGTTGTACTGATTTGTACTGATTTTTTGAAATATGTACTGATTGTACTGATTTTTCAACATTTCACCATAAAAAAAAAAATTTATTCGAAAATTCTATACAAATACTTGAATTTGCATAAAATAAGTCGTCAGATAGTGTATTCAAAAAACCGGCCATTTTCAAAAACCGGTTTTCGGTTTATTCGAAAAAGCTCATTTTTGAAAAACCGGTTTCCGGTTTCGGTTTTAGCAAAAAAACCGGTTAAACCGTTTTTTTCGGTTTTTATTCTTCAGGTTAAAAATTAATAAAACTTAATTATATTTTTACAAAACAGGCATAACCCAATAAACACAAAATCGATAAGTCATAGCGAAAATAGTATCATCTGTATGACACCATTTACGTCGCACAATTTCGCTGGAAACTTCGACAGAAAGTAACAACTAAATTTTAGTTCTTTGCAATTGCGAGCGGAAATCCCTTTATTGAATTGTTTAAAGAGCACAATTAATAATAAATTCAGACATCGGAATTTGAAATTCAGATTTCAACAATTTCAAAAGGAGAATTTAAAAAAAATGGTTTGCCATAGAACTCCAAGGTGCCAAATATAAAAAATATATATTGATTTCAATATTAAACGAAGAGACGGACTTCCGGAACTCGTTGATATATTGATATTTACATACCAACATATCCACAAGCTGATTATGGAAGCACCGCTAAGTTTTGTGAGTGTTTCTAAAAACTGTGTAATGTCAATTCATATTTTAAATCATTATATTATAACTTTTTATAAAAACCGGTTAACCGACACAAAAAAACCGGTTTCTCGAATATTCGAAATTCAAAACTATTCGAAACCGGTCGGGTTTCTAAAAATGAAAAAACCGGTTAACCGGTTTTCGGTTTCGGTTTTGAATATTCTATCGTCAGAGTACTTTTCTTATTACTTAAGTCTGATAATGAGACAATTTATAAAGAATTAATTCTGAAAAGCTTTCAGTTCGTGAATTAAGAGGTTTCTTAACGAAAAAATGTATCTGAACATGAGGTAGTTTTGATATTCATAACTTTAAATTGAAAAGGAGCACAAAATCTTTGAGGTTTTCTTTAACGAAAAGTTCACGGGAGTATGGATTTTCTATGTTTTTAAAAATATAATAAAATTACTTGGATGCAAAGGAAAAAGTTCTCAGAGTCTTAGGGATTTTGTTATTCTTAAAAACCTGTAGGTTTTTGTTATAATTTCTGCACTGAAACGATCAAAACATTCAAATGGAGTTGCTTGAAGTTAATTTAATTTTCTGCAAAACATTGAAAACAGTTAATGGCAGTTGTTTTTTTACAGTTGTTTTTACTGAAATACTAATTGACCCCAAGTTTGTTAGCTTAACCGACATTTTTTTAGTGTTAAATAAATCAGCAGTGTTTTTCCATAAAAAGAGTTTTCAAAGACTATTTTTTTTTTTGAGAAAAAAAAAACCTGGGCGTACTGATTTGAGTTCAGAAAAAATGGTCACCCTAATATTGACCCTAAAATTGGTAGATACTGACCCTAACTTAACCTAAATATATTAATTTGTGGGTAAAAATATGTCTCAGAAAAGTTTAGGTTGATCGGACATGGGTAAATCGTGGCGCATCGGCCTTGAATTTTAAAAAACGGATTACAAGGAAAAATAGAATTTTTTTTCGGTTTTCTCAATTTTTTTTTGTATTTTAAGTTAAATTTGAATTCAGGTGATTATAGAATTTTAATTTGGAGTAAAATGTCTCTCTAATAAGGTACTAAAAACTAAAATCGGTTGAAAATCAGCCAAGTTATTAAAACTGCCCCAGGCATCTAATGTGTGGCAGAGCACTTGATTAATGAATACAATCCGATTTATGAAATTCATTGAAATTTTCTACTGTAATAACATTTTTTTATTCTCCAAGTTCCAATGTAATAGGATGACAAGTATTTTTTATATTGTGTTTGCTAACCTGATTTAAATTAATGCTAAAAATGCCTGCATTTTTCAACACTCGTTTGAAATTTCCATTTAAATTTTTTTTTAATTTAGAAAAACCTAAAAAATATTACACTGGAACATGAAGAATAAAAAATGTAACTACAGTAGATAATTTAAAAAAATTTTAAAAATTTTACTCGTATTCATTAATCATATGGTATGACACACATTAGATGCCTGGGGTAGTTGTAATAACTTGGCTGATTTTCAACCGATTTTAGTTTTTAGTACCTTAATAGAGAGACAGTTTACTCCAAATTATATTTTTGTAACCATTTAAATTCAAACTTAACTCTAAATATCAAAAAAATTTTGTAAATTAACAAAAAGACTTTTTTCCCCGTTTAATTTGTTTTGAAACTTCATGACCGATGTAGCACACCTTAGATATGTCCGATTATCCTGAAATTTTGTGAGAAGTATTTCTACATTCAAATAAATATATCTAAGTGGTGTTGCGGTCAATATCTAACAAGTTAATTTTTTTGGAGCAATTTTTAAAATTTAAAAAAATAGAACGAATTGTGATCACATCTCGAGCTATGGCTTAAAAGTTGCGTAATTAAGAATAGAATTTTTAGACTTTTAAAAAAAAAAATCAAAGGTTTCGGACTTTTTCAAAAAGTCTATTTCAATTTTTAAACGTTAAAAAATAAATGATAATTACTTTGAATAATTTTTTCATATTTTTTTTCTAAAAAATATTTTTTTTAACTAAACGTTGTCCAACTTTTTTTAAGATATCTATATTTTTTACTAGTCAAAATTAATTGAAAATTTAATTTTTTTTTTGGACAAAATCGCCATTTGCAAAAAATGATCACTCAAAACCAACTTGGTATAAAAGTTGCAAGTGAGTAAGTGCAAGTGATTGATTTGGCCTCGAATGCCCCATATAGATAGTTTGTTTTTTAGAAAAATTTAGCAAGCAAAACATTATAGAATCCAAATCGTTCCTCCCCAAAAAAATGTCTCTCTACGTTATTTCAACATTGTAAGAACTTTGTAATTAAAAGTGATTACATTGTAATATAGCAATTATGTGATAATAAAATATAAAAACTATAATAGTATGTCTATAAGTTCAGAACAACAAAAGATACAAACAAATTCAATCAATTCTTAGAAATTGCTAAATTTCCGTTTCTTTTATTATTTATCTCATTTTAGTTAATTGTTTATTCTGTTTTATTACCTTAAGGCAGTAATAAGTTTATAGTTTTTGTATGCCAAAAAAAAAAAAATTATTAAGATAATATCAACAACCTCAAAATCTACCATCCAACCAACCAACCAAACCTCCCAAGAAAGAGGCCAATAAACCTTTCTTTCATTTCTTTTCTGTGGAATTTTTAATTTGTTTTTGTTATAAAATGTGACGAATATTTTTTTTATTTAATTTTATTTTATTATATTTAACCGTATATTATTTTTAATAAGGCATTTCTTCTGGTGATTGTTAACCAGAAGAAAAAAAACAGAAATATTCACAAAAGTTGACGTCACACACTTTTATGGCATCTTGTTTGTAAACAACAACTTCCATACTTAAAAACGAAAGACTTAAGAAAGATGCGCGTGATTTTTTTTAACTCCTACAAGACTGATGACATGGTTTCATGTTTATGGTTAAAGTATAAAATATAACAATAAAATTATAAAAATATGTAGTTTTTTTTGGTTGATTTATTGATATTATAAAACTTTGAAAAAATCTTAAAATATTTTTTTTTTGTTTATCAATTTAAAAAAAAAATTTCTTCCTCAAATATATTTTTTAAGCATATATTGATACCCTACACTTAGTAATATAGGGTATAAAAGGTTTGTCATTATATTTGTAACATATTTGAATGACCTCGAGCTAGAATAAACCTACTCAAAATGTATTTTTTTTTTTGTACCTTGCATTCAAGTGATAGAGGATATATATAAGTTTGTCATTCCGTTTGTAACACCTCGAAATATTGGTCTGTTTTCAACAGACAGACGGACAGACGGACGGACATCGCTAGAACGTCTTAAAATCGATCAAGGATCATGAATATATGGGGCATTCCATGTGAAATCGGACAATTTGAAAAACTTTTTTTTTAGATTTTCCCAATTTGTTTACAGTTTTTAGTACCCTTCGAAAACTCCTTCGTGGTAAATTTTCAGATTTTTTTGATGACCCGTTCAAAAGATATCGAATTTTTATAAATTGGTAGTTTGTTCCTTTACTCAAACTTCTTTTAATCATAACTTCTTCAATAATGGTCCAAATTTCAAATTTTTTTTTTCAAAATTTTTGTTTTTTTACGTACTTTTTAAAAAAGAATCCCAAAAAATTCTTAAAAGCGCTCTAGTATGCGATTTTTAAGTTTTAAAATTTAAATCTCATTTTTGAAAATGTTTGTACTCTTTGATTTTTTTGAAATTTTTTTGTGTAAAACTTCTATCAATTCTAAAAATTTTTTGCCCAGGAGGATCGTGGGATAACGATTATTAATATTTTTTTCAAATTTTGGGAAAAAAAATTTATTGTAATTTTCCAATCTTAAAATCATTTCTACTGCTCCAATGCACATTGGGTTGAATGAGAGGCAAAGTGGCGCTTTATACAGAGAAGCAGTAATTTTAACATATAATATTTTTTGACTGATGAATGATGAATAATACATTAGAAAGCACCCTTTTAAAGAGAAAACATGTGTTTTTTTATTTTTTTTTAACCTGTCAGAATTTTTTTAGTATTTGTTGAAAATTTAACTTGATTCACAATTTAAGCTGTAACTTTTAAACCAAAAGCGATAATTTAATGAATACAGTTGCAAATTAAAGTGTTTTTAATGCGATAACAAAAATTTAAAACAATGAAAAATAAATATTTTTTAATACTTGCATAAAATTTGTTTAAAGTCAGATTTTTGTGTTTCACAAAATTTTAAATTTTTTTAAATTTTCCATAAAAAAGTCAGGAAAGTTGTAATTTGGAACTATTAATTTTTTATATTGGCGTCTAATCATTAATAAGTAAAATATCACAATTTTTGAAAAAAATTAACATATTAGGCGCGTGGTTATGCTTTATTTCGGGAAAAAACTAAATTCACAATTTTTACTGTGTCTGTGAAATTAAAAAACACAATATTTTGAAACAAATAGCAAATTAAAGCTTATGTAAAGTGCTATTATAAACGTTTAACAAAAATTATATGCTCTCATATAAGTACTAAATTTATTAAGAAACCTAATTTTTTCATAAAAATTCTTAAATGTTTAAATTTACCTTTTTTAACTTAAGCCTTGGAAATTGAAAAAAAAATTTATATCAGCTGCGTTATTCATAATAAATAAAGTTAACATCATGCATATTTTTTATCAGATATTATATTACACCACCCAGAGACATCTGCTAACCCGGCCCCCTCCCCCCTTCCCACTCCCCACAAAAACCCTGTCCCTGTCCCTGTCATTTTTATTTTTTTGCTTGTTGGAGGGTATCAAAGATTAGGCACAGCCGAATTTTAAACTCTTATCTTGTTTATATATAGATTACAAAGACCCACAAAAAAGGTCTAGACCCACCAATACTTATGTATTTTTACCTTCTGAATTCAATTCCGCTATCAGAATTAAATTCTACCGTTGGGTTTTTCTGCAATTTACAAGGAAAGTCCGCAAAAGTGAACCGACCTGATTTCCTTGTAAATTTGACCAACAATAAGTTAACATTTTTTAAAATTTTATTTCGGTATGTAATGTTCAAGTCTGATTTATTACGAAGAAAATAAGAGGTTTTTTCATAAAATCCATCAAAAATTGCAGAAGTTACTTGCAATTGATCATAAACGCATTAATTCACAACATAAATACAATTGTTTTTGTATAAAACTGAAATAACGCGTTTTTGTTTAAATGCATGTAACTTCTGCAATTTTTTACGGATTTTATTTTAAATACTCTTATTTTCTACGTAATAAATCAGACTTGAACCTTACATACAGAAATAAAATTAAAAATTTTGTAACTTTGTCAAATTCACAAGGAAATTAGGTGGGTTCACTTTGCGGACTTTCCTTGTAAATCACAGGAAACCCCAACTATAGAATTCAATTCTGATGGCAGAATCGATTTCAGAAGGTCAAAATACATAAGGATAAGTGGGTCTAGTTTCTGGGTCAGAAACTTTTTTATTTTTTTGTGATGAAGTGTTATTGAAGCCACCATATTTTTTTCATAAAATCTTAAATAAAAAAATAACGGCAGTAAACGCGGACGATTTTTTTCTTTTAAATTAAAGCTTATACTATATGCTTTATTATCACAATATATAAGCAATAACAACCTCTTACATTTTTTTTATATTCCATCAAGTATTAAAAATACTCCAATTTTGGAACATTTTACAAAAAATTTTTCAAAAATATTTTTACAACAATTTTCAAAAAAACAAAAACAAAAATGTATTCGAAAATGCCTGAAGTTGATGGTTCCATAATAAAAAAATTAATTTCGAATGAATAAATACCAAAAAAAAAATCTAGAAATAAGTTGATTTTCAATTTTTAGTACCATATTCAAAAACACAAAAATTTATTTGATTTTGACGGCGGATTGCAAGAAAGTAAACAACTTAGAATAATAGTTGCGACAGATTTTTTAGTATAATTTTATATACTTTAACCCTAAATTAATAATCTTTGTAAAAAAAAAAATTTCAGTTTTGAATAAAGCGCCACTTTTGACCCATTTCAACCCAATGTGCAATGGTGCGTCTTAGAGGGGTCATTTATAAGACTGACCCTCATTAATTTTTACGTCTTAACATTTCTTTGGAACAAACTAATACCCTATCTCCAATTTCTAAGGGGGCTCCCACACAAAGCGACATTTTTTTTAAATTTGTTCCAACCGCTCTAACTGACCTAATAGTGCCCTTAGAGCAACAAAATGTATGACCGACCCACAATATTTTTTTAGTCCAAACATTTTTTCTGAACACACCTACCCTCTATCTTTAACTGTTAAGGCGGTCCCCATTATATGAAGTAAAATGCCTTTCTAATAAAGTACTAAAAACTAAAATCGGTTGGAAATCAGCCAAGTTATTACAACTTCCCCAGGCATCTTGCGTGTGTCATACCACTTGAGTGTAATCGCGTTCGGATGTGTTTGCATATCGCTCTAGTTAAAATTCAAATTTTAAGTGTTTCTAACATCAATAATATTTCATTGTATAGTAAAAAAAATCAAGATATTAATGACAATTATCTGTGTTTTAAAAAATCCGTGCGTAATTGACACTTTTCCCAATAAGTTTAATATTAAAATTGTAAAATTTGCTTTAAACTCAACAAAAAACTATACAAAAATTTTTATTACCATTATATACATCAATGTAAACATCTGTTTTCATAATTACATCAATACACTTTTTTACAACTATTGGTCTGTGAATTAACTAAGTAGGTTTGTGGATTAGCTAAGTCGCATAAACAGCGCCATCTATTGGCAAAGTTATGGGAACACCACCCAACAAACAAAACGATGGTAAAATGAATGATCAATTCACACCAAGAATTGATGGTGATCGTAATAGTTTATCAACCTTTAGAGCCAATAAATTAAAAGAGCTCGAAAAAGCCAATGTGTTTTTAAATTTAAAACTGAGAGAACTTGAAAATCTATGCATCCAACTAAAAAATGAAAATGCATTCCTTAGAGAAAAATATGAAAAATTTATGTATACTGGTGAAAATCAACAAACAACTGATGTCAGCATAAAGAGTCCAGTTGAAAAAGCCCAAGAATATTGTACCGACGAGGAAGAACTAACTCGGGAAACATGTTGGATACTTCAAAAAAACCGACGAAAGAACAAAAAAAGAAAAGCAGAATATTCTCCTGAAGTGATGGAAACTACTGCAAACGAAAATCTTGTAGAAAACCCAGATGTTTTAAAACACAGAGAAAATTATAATCCACCTCCAATAATGTTATCAGGAATAACTGACTACAACAAGCTATATTCTGACATAAAAGAAATAGCTAAGGAAACGTTTACAATTAAACTGGTAAGAAATGGTACCTATAAAATTAATACAAAAGATAGCACCGATTATAGGGCCATAACAGGAAGATTAAATAAAGAAAATTTTGAATGGTTTACTTTTGAAGACAAACAAACACGCCCAATCAGGGTATTAGTAAAAAATCTTCATCACTCTTGCGATCCAAAACTAATTGTGGAAGATTTAATAGACCAAGGTTTAAAAGCAAACAAAGCTCTACCTAAACTGAAATGGCAAACCAAAGAGCCCTTAGATATGTTTTATTTGTTTTTTGATTCTTCAGAAGATATTAATAAAATATACGGTATAAAAACAATTCTTGCTTCAATAGTGAAAATAGAAACAATTGCAAATTCAAAAAAGATTCCTCAATGTAAAAACTGCCAAGGTTACGAACACACAAAAAACTACTGCTCTAAACCAGCTAGATGCGTTAAATGCGCAGGCAAGCACCCTACAACTTCATGCGATAAACCTGCAAATCAACCCCCTAAATGTGTTAACTGTGGAGAACATCATCCAGCTAGCTATAGAGGGTGTATAGTGGCAAAGGAGTTACAAAAGATAAAAAATACATCTAATCGTCAAAAAAGAGAGCAAATTCAAAAACAAGCCATTAATACTCAGCAACTACGTCTTAACCAATATCAAAGCGATCAACAACAGGATAATGGTAGTGATGTTTTTCAGCAACAAAATCAGCGTCACCAATCTTATCGTAGCGACCAACAACAGCATCATGATAGCGATGTTCATCAGCAACAAAATCAAAATCAACGTCAACAACTATATCGTAGCGACCAACAACAGTCTAATCAACAACAGCATCATGTTAGCGAAGTTCATCAGCAACAAAATCAACGGTACCAATCGTATCGTACCAATAAACAACAACATCGTCAAATACAACAACATCAACCAATCAACAACCCACCGAAAACAAAAAATCAAAACAATCTTAATGATCAAAAAATCCAACCGTCCTATGCAGATGTTTTGAAGCCCAGCAACTCAAACAACAATAACTGTGATGAAAACCAAATAAAACTGCAGCAAATATTAGAAATGTTACAAAAACAGGATACTTTAACAAATCTCTAGAGCGTCGCCTAGATTTGCTAGAACAAAGTTCTTCCTCCAAAAATAACTATGGCTAATTCACTAAAAATTATGTTATGGAATGCAAATGGGTTACGAAATCACATTGATAATTTACAAGTAATCCTAGATACGAAAAATATAGACATTTGCCTTATTTCCGAAACACACTTTACCAAAGAATCCTATATAACCCTAAAAAACTATCAGATTTATCATACAATTCATCCAAAGAACTGCGCGAGGGGCGGAAGTGCAGTAATAATTAAAAACAGTATACTTCATTACGAAGACGATAAAATCCAAAGCGAAGAATTTCAGGCTACAAGCATTACTTTATATACACAAACACACCAAAAACTAACAATTACGTCTGTTTATAGTCCACCAAGACACAAAATATCTAAGGAACAATATAAAAACCTTATAAATAAACATCAAAATAAGTTCATCATGGGTGGCGACTTTAACTCAAAGCACGTGCAATGGGGGTCGCGGCTGACGACGACTAAAGGTCGTGAACTATATCAAGCAATACAGGAAACAGGATGTGAATATTTATCTACTTCTAAACCGACATATTGGCCAACGGATAGAACTAAAATCCCTGACCTTATAGATTTTTTTATAACCCGAAAAGTATCAAAAAACTTTATGGTGATTGAGGAGGGTTTTGACCTTTGCTCAGACCACTCACCAATTTACCTCACACTTCATGAAACAATTTGCAAAAAACAACAAAATGCTTACCTATACAACAAGCTCACAGACTGGAACTACTTCCGGTATTTGCTAGAAAATGAAATCGACCTCAGCGTTTCTATTCATACTATAGATGAACTGGACCAAGGCGTCTTAACTTTTACCAAACAAGTCCAACAAGCAGCATGGCAAAGCACACCCATATTAAAACCTAAGGTTCAACAGCAAGGCTACTCTCCAAAAATACGAGAAATGGTTTTAGAAAAGAGAAAACTACGAAAAAGCTGGCAGCAGACTCGTGACCCGTCATTAAAATCTAAACTTAATAAACTATGTAAAAATATAAGTAACTCTATCAGGAATACAAAAAACGATAAAACTAAAAAACTACTGGAAAATCTGTCTTATGATAAAAGCTCCAACTACTCCTTATGGAAATATACAAAGAACTTCCAACAGCCAATGTTTCAAAATCCACCACTTAAACTTTGTAACGGTGAATGGGCAAAAAGTAATGAAGAAAAAGCAACAGCATTCTCAAATCATCTTGTTAATATTTTTAAACCCAACAGTAGCATTCACAACACCACATTTGAAAACATCGTCCAACCAAACGAAAACATTACGCCAACAACACCAGATGAATTGAAAACTGTAATTCAATCGCTAAAAACAAAAAAATCCCCAGGGTTTGATTTGATTACAGGCGAGGTGTTAAAAGAACTTCCTCCTAAGGCCGTAGAAAAACTTAGTAGTATAATAAATACTTCACTAAGACTAAACTATTTTCCGATATATTGGAAAACTGCAGAAGTCATAATGATCCACAAACCAGGTAAACCTCCTAATGAAACCACGTCATACCGACCAATTTCACTGCTACCACTGCTATCAAAACTTTTCGAAAAAATAATTCTTAAAAGATTTCAACATGTAATGACCGAATCCAACATCATTCCAAACCATCAATTTGGTTTCCGGTCCGAACACTCTACTATAGAGCAAGTTCATAGAATTTGCGATACCATTGAAGATGCATTAGAACGGAAGAAAATATGTACTGCAGTATTCTTGGATGTCTCTCAGGCGTTCGATAAAGTCTGGCACCAAGGCCTGCTTTACAAAATAAAGAAATTTTTCTCAATTGAACTAAGCCAACTAATGGAATCATATTTGTCTCAGCGATATTTTAGAATAAAATACGAAGGTTCCTACTCAATACTTCAACCTATACAAGCAGGAGTACCCCAAGGAAGTATACTTGGTCCCATATTGTATCTAATATACACAAGTGATATACCACATCCTCAAAACACCGTAATAGCAACGTTTGCCGATGATACGGCCATTCTTTCTACTGGTAACAACATTCAAGAATCAACAGAAAAAACCCAAAATGCCATTGACCAAATAACAGCATGGACATCAAAATGGCGAATAAAATTGAACAACACCAAATCGATACATGTAGACTTTTCAAATAAGAAATTTAGTCACCTAAAACTTAATATATTTAATGTTGAAGTTCCATATGCAAACACTGCGAAATATCTTGGCATGAACCTCGACGCTAAACTGAAATGGAAGGAACACATAAAAAAAAAACATACTCAACTTGAGATGAAATACAGAGAACTAAGCTACCTTCTTGATTTTAAATCAGATTTATCCTTGCACAATAAGCTAATAATATACAAACAAGTATTAGCTCCCATCTGGATCTACGGTATTCAGCTCTGGGGCTGTGCGCAGAAATCCAACATAAATATCATTCAACGTTTTCAAAATAAAGTTTTACGAAAAATGGTGAACGCTCCATGGTACATAAGGAACACTGACCTTCATCGCGACTTAGGAGTTGATAGTGTGATAACAACTATTAAAAAGTATGCAGTCAATCATCATACAAAGTTACAACGCCACACCAATGAGGAAGCATCTCGCCTTTTCTTTAATCCATCTAACGAAAGAAGATTGGTTCGTACAAAACCCATTGATCTGCTTGGGGTAAATTTGCCTTAGATCATCATTTTTAAATCATATATCAATAGAATAATACTACTAGATAGTTCTCAGTTTGAACTAGTTGTAGTTTTAGTAAACAAAAGATTTGTAATTATTTTACATTCAATTATTTGTTTTAATAAAAAAAAAAAAAAAAAAAAAAAAAAAAAAAATACCACTTGATTAAAGAATACGAGTCCCATTTTTTAAATTTATTGAAATTATCTACTGTAATAACAGTTTTTTATTATTCATGTTTCGGTGTAATATTTTTTTGGTTTTTCCAAATTTTAAAACAAAAAAAAAATTAATATATTTCAAAAGGGTGTTGAAAATGAAGGCATTTTTAGCATTAATTTAAAACATGTTTGCTAAACACAATATGAAAAATACTTGTCATCTAATTACATTAGAACTTGAAGAATAAAATAATGTTATTACGGTAGAAAATTTCAATAAATTTCAAAAATCGGATTGTATTGCTTAATCAAGTGGTCTGCCTCACGTTATATGCCTGGGGCAGTTGTAATAACTTGGCTCATATTCTACCGATTTTAGTTTTTAGTAGATTATTAGAGAGGCATTTTACTTCGTATTAAAATTCTGTAACCACTTTAATTTAAACTTAATTTAAAATATCAAAAATATTGAGAAAACAGAAAAAAATTCATATTTTTCCTTGTAATTCGTTTTCTTAACTTCAAGACTCAGGCGGGACGCCTTACCCATGTCCGATCGTTCTTAATTTTTGTGAGACAAATTTTTACCTACAAATTAATATATCTAGGGCAAGTTAGGGTCAGTATCTACCAATTTCATTTTTTTGGAGCACCATATAAAATAAATCAGAGTCAAAAAAAAAGGTGTAATTTAAAAAATTTTAAAAAAATAAAACGAATTGCGATCACATCGTGAATTATGGCTTAAAAGTTGCGCGATTTAGAGTAGAACTTTTGGACTTTTTTTAAAAAAAATCTAAGGTTTCGGACTTTTTCAAAAAGTCGATTTTAATTTTTAAACGTCAAAAAATGAGTGATAATTACTTCGAATAATTTTTTCATATTTTTTTGTTTTCTTAAATTACATTTAAATACCAACAAAACGTTGTCCAATTTTTTTTCAGATATAAATTTTTTTTACTGGTCAAAATTAATTGAAAATTAAAATTTTTTTATTATTTTGAAAAAATCGCCATTTTGAAAAATTTATTACTCAACACCATCTTGTTATACAAGGCTGAAAATTGGTGTCCGAGTTGCATTAAATAAATATTAAAACATATCCAAAAATAAAATAAATCGAAAGGGGTCGGGTCTAAAAGTGAGTGATTTGGCCTAGAATGCTCCATACACTTTATGGGGTCGAAAACCAATACTTCGATGCGTTTACCCACGCCCACAAAAAGGGGCTGGCCAAAAAAATTGACTTGTCTGATCCCCTTTATCCAAGTGCACGTCAGTGAAGTTCATATGGCATAAAAATGTTTCATTTATTGAAAATTTTTTTTGAGTTTTAAATTTTCAAGAGGGAAACTTTTTCCCCCAGGTCTGATTTTGCCCATCTCCGAACTTAACTATGTCCATAAGGCATATTCGTGTCAAACTTCAGGAGTCTAGCTCTTTTATTTTTGACTGCCCATCTGTGTAGGGCACTTTTAATTCGTCACAACCGACTATAGCATTCTTTTTTATTTATCTTAAAAACTTTCAAGCTCGTGCTTAAAAGGCAAAGAAGAAAAAGAAACCCAGCCTTTTTAAACCTTAAAATATATTATAAATTTACCTTTAGTTTGACAGCCAACAAAAGGCTAATGTAGCTACCACTTTTCAGTATCATGAGGTTTGTTTTAAGATATTTTGCCTTTAAGACATCAAGCAATTCCCCCTTGATTTCCATGTTATCTTGAGACTGTAGCCATTGTTTTATCTTGTGGTATGGTGTGTGTGTGCTGTCAATATTTCAATCTTTGGTTTTTAATATTTCTTATCTTCTGTTTGGACTGTTTTAAAAACAATCTCTGGTTTTGTGTTTTTTTGTTTATTGTGGTGTTACATGTGATTTCTAACAAATTTTGTGTTTGTATAAAAATCGCGTGCCTTAAAATTTAAAAAAAAAATTTTATGATTTTTTATATGATTTTTTCCTAGTGTTTTTTTTAATAATATGGGTAAAAAATGTGTTTAATTAATTAAAACTGCCAAAAAAAAACATACCAACACTCCCTTTATAATAGTTGCGGGTTTCTATTGTGTTCACACATTGTTTTAAGATTTGATTTGTGGGTTATTAAAATATTTTTGTTTTTTTTATTAATTGTCTTTTTTATAAGGAGCTTTTATAAATTAAAACTATATTATTTTAAATTTTTTTTGATAATTTATTAAGGGAACAAACTTTTTTCTATAGAAAAGTCTTAGATTATGAGAAGTTTTACTTAATGAAAGGTCTCAGAAAATCTCAGATCCTGAGACATTTTTCCTATATAGAAAACATTCTCAGATTCTGAAACATTTTTTTTCATACAAAAAAAGTCTCAGATTTTGAGACAGTTTTTCTATATAGAAAAAGTCTCAGATTCTGAGACATTTTTTCTATATAGAAAAAGTCTCAGATTCTGAGACATTTTTTCTATATAGAAAAAGTCTCAGATTCTGAGACATTTTTTCTATATAGAAAAACAGGGGCGTATCCAGGATTTTATTTCGGTGGGGGCCCAACATTATTTTTAAATTTTTTTTTCACAAAAAATTTACACAACAGCACATGCTTTAGAATTTTTCCCGATCTTTTCCTTGAACTGAATGTAACACAATGAGAATCTTCATTTTTGTGTAAGTTTACCACCGTTTGGGGGGAAATTAAGATTTTTTTTATATTTTAGAATTTTTTGAGAGACTTAAGCATTTTTTTAAAGTGCGAATTTTATTAGATGCTGAAACATTTTTACAAAGAAGATTATCTGAAATTTTTTCAAAGAAAAGTCTAAGATTCTATCACAATTTGCAGTTAAGACAGATTTTGTAATAGAAAAAGTCAAAGACTCTTAATCATATTTCCAATGGAAAACGTTTCTCGAAAATTTCAGTTTAGAAATTGATTCTATAAACATATTCATAAAATACTTTTCCAAAAGAAAAGACTCCGATTGTAAGACATTTTCCCATAATCTGAGATATTTCTAGTTTAGCACATTTTCTCAGATTCTACAACATTTCACACAAAAAATTTTAGATTCTGAGAAAATCTTCACTTTTTCTATAAATAAAATGATTCAGATTCTGAGAACTTTTAAAAAAGAAAACAGTATAAAATGTCTTAGATTCTAAAACATTTTTCCTATAGAAAAGGTCTAAGATTCTTAGACATGGAAAAAGTCTCAGATTCTTATAGAAAAAGTCTCCGATTCTTCGACATGTTTCTTACAGAAAAAGTCTCAGATTATTCGACATTTTTCCTATAGAAAATGTCTTCGGTTCTCAGACATTTTTTCTATAGAAAAAGTTTCTAATTCTGAGACATTTTTCCTATAAAAAGTCTCAGATTCTTATAGAAAAAATCTCAGACTCTTCGACATGTTTCTTACAGAAAAAGTCTCAGATTATTCGACATTTTTCCTATAGAAAATATCTCAGGTTCTCAGACATTTTTTCTACAGAAAATTTCTTAGATTCTGACACATTTTTCCTATTGAAAAAGTCTAAAATGCTTAATCACTTTTCCTGTAGAACAATTCTCAGATTCTGAGACATTTTGACTATAGGAAATTGCCAGATTCTGAAACATTTTTCATATAGAAAAAGCCTCAGATTCTGAGAAAATTTTTCTAAAGAAAAAGTCTCAGATTTGAAATATATTTCAAATAGCAAAATACTCAAATTTTGAGACATTATTCTTATAGAAAAATATATTTTTAAAATAGAAAGTTTCAGATTTTGAGCATTTTTCTATACAAAATGTCTCACCTTGTGTCTCTGAGACATTTTTCCTTTATTTGATATTGAGATAATTTTCCTTAAGAAAAATTCGTTGATTCTGAAAGATTTTTCGTAAAAAAAGTCTAAAATTCTGAGACATTTTCCTGATTGTAAGAAAAATTCTCAGATTCAGAGACATTATTCCTATAGAAAGTTCTCATCTTTTAAAACATTTTTCGTATAGAAAAACCTCAGATTTTAAGATTTTTTTTATAGAAAAAATCTCAGATTTTGAGACATTTTTCAGATTCAGAGACATTTTTCCTATAGAAAGTTCCCAGATTCTAAAACATTTCTCATATAGAAAAGCCTCAGATTCTGAAACTTTTTTCATTTAGAAAAGCCACAGATTCTGAAAATTTCTAATAGAAAAAGTACCAGATTCTGAGACATTTTTCCTAAAGATAAGGTCTTATATTCTGCGAAAAAGGCTAATATTTTAAGGCATTATTCCTATAGAAAAAGTCTTAGTTAGATTCTCAGACATTTTTTTATAAAAAGTTTTAGATTCTGATTTGACTACATAAAACTTCAGGTTCTAAGTTATTTTTTCATTAGAATCCTAAGTTGAAAAGTTTCAAATTCTAAAAAATTTTTTTCAGATTTTGAGATTTTTTAACAGAAAAATTTTTGGTTTCAAAACATTTCTCTTCAAAAAATTTTAGATTCTTAAATGTTTTTAGATTTTTTTATGAAGTTTTTTAATATTGTACTTTTTATTTGATACCAAATCCTGAAATTTGTGAAATCAGATTCTGAAACATTTTTCATATAGAAAAAGCCTCAGATTCTGAGAAAATTTTTCTAAAGAAAAAGTCTCAGATTTGAAATATATTTCAAATAGCAAAATACTCAAATTTTGAGACATTATTCTTATAGAAAAATATATTTTTAAAATAGAAAGTTTCAGATTTTGAGCATTTTTCTATACAAAATGTCTCACCTTGTGTCTCTGAGACATTTTTCCTTTATTTGATATTGAGATAATTTTCCTTAAGAAAAATTCGTTGATTCTGAAAGATTTTTCGTAAAAAAAGTCTAAAATTCTGAGACATTTTCCTGATTGTAAGAAAAATTCTCAGATTCAGAGACATTATTCCTATAGAAAGTTCTCATCTTTTAAAACATTTTTCGTATAGAAAAACCTCAGATTTTAAGATTTTTTTTATAGAAAAAGTCTCAGATTCTGAGACCTTTTTTTCTATATAGAAAAAGTCTCAGATTCTGAGACATTTTTTCTATATAGAAAAAGTCTCAGATTCTGAGACATTTTTTCTATATAGAAAAAGTCTCAGATTCTGAGACATTTTTTCTATATAGAAAAAGTCTCAGATTTTGAGACATTTTTTCTATATAGAAAAAGTCTCAGATTCTGAGACATTTTTTCTATATAGAAAAAGTCTCAGATTCTGAGACATTTTTTCTATATAGAAAAAGTCTCAGATTCTGAGACATTTTTTCTATATAGAAAAAGTCTCAGATTTTGAGTCTCAGATTCTGAGACATTTTTTCTATATAGAAAAAGTCTCAGATTCTGAGACATTTTTTCTATATAGAAAAAGTCTCAGATTCTGAGACATTTTTTCTATATAGAAAAAGTCGCAGATTCTGAGACATTTTTTCTATATAGAAAAAGTCTCAGATTCTGAGACATTTTTTCTATATAGAAAAAGTCTCAGATTCTGAGACATTTTTTCTATATAGAAAAAGTCTCAGATTCTGAGACATTTTTTCTATATAGAAAAAGTCTCAGATTCTGAGACATTTTTTCTATATAGAAAAGTCTCAGATTTTGAGACATTTTTTCTATATAGAAAAAGTCTCAGATTCTGAGACATTTTTTCTATATAGAAAAAGTCTCAGATTCTGAGACATTTTTTCTATATAGAAAAAGTCTCAGATTCTGAGACATTTTTTCTATATAGAAAAAGTCTCAGATTCTGAGACATTTTTTCTATATAGAAAAAGTCTCAGATTCTGAGACATTTTTTCTATATAGAAAAAGTCTCAGATTCTGAGACATTTTTTCTATATAGAAAAAGTCTCAGATTCTGAGACATTTTTTCTATATAGAAAAAGTCTCAGATTCTGAGACATTTTTTCTATATAGAAAAAGTCTCAGATTCTGAGACATTTTTTCTATATAGAAAAAGTCTCAGATTCTGAGACATTTTTTCTATATAGAAAAAGTCTCAGATTCTGAGACATTTTTTCTATATAGAAAAAGTCTCAGATTCTGAGACATTTTTTCTATATAGAAAAAGTCTCAGATTCTGAGACATTTTTTCTATATAGAAAAAGTCTCAGATTCTGAGACATTTTTTCTATATAGAAAAAGTCTCAGATTCTGAGACATTTTTTCTATATAGAAAAAGTCTCAGATTCTGAGACATTTTTTCTATATAGAAAAAGTCTCAGATTCTGAGACATTTTTTCTATATAGAAAAAGTCTCAGATTCTGAGACATTTTTTCTATATAGAAAAAGTCTCAGATTCTGAGACATTTTTTCTATATAGAAAAAGTCTCAGATTCTGAGACATTTTTTCTATATAGAAAAAGTCTCAGATTCTGAGACATTTTTTCTATATAGAAAAAGTCTCAGATTCTGAGACATTTTTTCTATATAGAAAAAGTCTCAGATTCTGAGACATTTTTTCTATATAGAAAAAGTCTCAGATTCTGAGACATTTTTTCTATATAGAAAAAGTCTCAGATTCTGAGACATTTTTTCTATATAGAAAAAGTCTCAGATTCTGAGACATTTTTTCTATATAGAAAAAGTCTCAGATACTGAGACATTTTTTCTATATAGAAAAAGTCTCAGATACTGAGACATTTTTTCTATATAGAAAAAGTCTCAATTTCTGAGACATTTTTTTTTATATAGAAAAAGTCTCAGATTCTGAGACATTTTTTCTATATAGAAAAAGTTTCAGATTCTGAGACATTTTTTCTATATAGAAAAAGTCTCAGATTTCTATATAGAAAAAATGTCTCAGAATCTGATATAGAAAAAGTCTCAGATTCTGAGACATTTTTTCTATATAGAAAAAGTCTCAGATTCTGAGACATGTTTTCTATATAGAAAAAGTCTCAGATTCTGAGACATGTTTTCTATATAGAAAAAGTCTCAGATTCTGAGACATTTTTTCTACATAGAAGACGCCCTAGATTCTGTATAGAAAAAGTCGCAGACTCTGAGACATTTTTTCTATATAGAAAAAGTCTTATTTATGATCAGTGATCGATCCTAAGACATTCTATCGATGTCCGTCCGTCCGTCTGTCCGTCTGTCCGTCTGTCCGTCTGTCCGCCTGTATTTAACACGATGCAGTCCAAAATAAACGAGCTATACTCCCGACATTTGGCACTAATATCAGCAAAATCGGACCAGGGGGGAAAAGTTCCCCCTTGAAGAACTAAACCAACCTCTGAAAAAATACCATATTTTTACATGATTTTTTGTGTTTTTGTTTAACAAATGCAACATTTTCATGCCACAAGAAGTTCAAAGTCCTGCTTTTGGACCCATAGAATTACAAAATGTAGTTTTTGCGGTCCGCGCCCCTTTTATGGGCGTGGAATAAAACATTTTTTTAAAATATTGATAATCTTGTATATCTTTAGTGCAAAAAGCATAAGAATGAATTTTTAAACATATATTCGAGGGGAAATTTGCCCCCCCCCCCCCCCCCAATTACCACTACCTATCTCCTTTCCCCAACAAAAAAAAAACGCCCCTGCAATTTTTTTTTTGCATGTTGGAGGGTATAAAAGATTCGGCAAAGCCGAATTTAACACTCTTACTTGTTTCTATATAGAAAAAGTCTCAGATTCTGAGACATTTTTGCTATATAGAAAAAGTTTCAGATTTTGAGACATTTTTTCTATTTAGAAAAAGTCTCAGATTTTGAGACATTTTTTCTATATAGAAAAAGTCTCAGATTCTGAGAAATTTTTTCTATATAGAAAAAATCTTAGATTCTGAGACATTTTTTCTATATAGAAAACGTCTCAGATTCTGAGAGGTTTATATAGAAAAAGTTTCAGATTCTGAGACATTTTTTCTATATAGAAAACGTTTCGGATTCAGAGACATTTTCTTTATAAGGAAAAATTCTTAGATTCTGTTAAATTGTTTCATTATAGAAAAAGCCTCAGATTCTGGAACATTTTTTCTATATAGAAAAATTCTCAGTCTTTTTTTTATATAGAAAATCTCTCAGATTCTGAAACATTTTTTCTATATAGAAAAAGTCTAAGATTCTAAAACATTTTTTCTATAAGAAAAAGTCTCAGATCCTGAAACATTTGTTCTATATGGAAAAAGTCTCAGATTCTGAGACATTTTTTCTATATAGAAAAACTCTCAGATTCTGAGACATTTTTTCTATATATTAAAAGTCTAAGATTCTGAGAAATTTTTTCTATATAGAAAAAGTCTCAAATTCTGAAACATTTTTTCTATATAGAAAAAACGATTTTCCTATAGAAAAAGTCTCAGATTCTGAGACATTTTTCTATAGAATAGGACTCAGATTCTGATTTAAAAAAATTCTCAGATTTTGAAGCACCATTTTTTTTTAGAAATATCTCTAATTCTGAGACATTTTTGCTACAGAAAATGTCTCAGTTTTTGAGATAATTTTTCTATAGAAAAATTTCCAATTAAATTAACCTATTTTATTTTTTTCTTTATTTCCAGGTAAGCTCTCATGTCTTCTAATAACATCCTCAATTTATTTCATAAATATTTTTTAACATCTGTAAGTATTTTTGACATCATTCCAATTTTTTTTTATGCATTTCCTAAGCACATCTGAAAAATGCTGTTAGCTTGTCTCTAAACAATAAACAATAAACCATAATATATAATTAGTAAATTTTTAAGCCTATAAAAAAACACCATAATAACAAAAAATACTAATTTTATACGCCAAACACGACAAATATCTTGGAGACACATTTATTGAAAAAAACTGCAGCTGAAATACAAAAAAAAAAACGGACAGTATTGTTAAATTCTGTTTTAACGAATCTTGGAATACCCTTCACGAAAAAATAAGTTATTAAATAAAAAAATGTTAAATAGCTTTAAACTAGCTCGAGGTCATTATTTCCTTTACTAATTAAAAAAACTATGATATTCCCTCATAGAATAATTTTCAAGAAAATTATTTTTCTGTTTTAAATTTATTTATGTTGATAATTTTTGCAAGACTTAGTCGACTTGTGCAGTATAGGGTTCTTATATTTGCTAAATAGTTTTGACAATGGAATCAGACAAATTCCGAAACACGTGCCGATTAAGTCTTGCAAAAATGACCAACATAAATAAGTTTACAAGAGAAAAATAATTTTCCTGATAACTTTTCTATAAGAATATCATAGTTTTAATTAGTAAAGGAAATAATGACCTCGAGCGAGAATAAACCTAGTCAAAATATAATATTTTAAAGGTCGAATGAAACATTTTTTATTTAAAAAAAATTAATGAGAATTTAAATAAAATATGACTACCAACACAATGTACACAGAAAAAAAAATTATTTTAATTCCGAAATTCGTTGATTCAATTACAAAATTAATTGATTTCGGACCTATCATGAAAATGCGCATATTAATTAAGCATTTTTTTTAAAACAATTTTAACATTTAAGTTTTTTTTTTATTATTTTTGCATGTGAATGCGTATGTATGTGCATTGGCTGCTAACAATAATGCATTTAAACCCAATTTATTTTTTCAGCAAAGTTAAAAATTCAGCAAAAATATTAATTGAATCAATTACAATGTGTAATTGAAGTTACATTTAATATCAAACAAAATTTAAATTGAACAAATGTTTTCCTGTGTTTACACATATCTTCAATGTTATTGTTTAAAACTGTCCTTTTTGTGATCGTAATTTTTACATTTTCATTCATAGAAATCTTAAGAAATCTTATACCGATTTTGCTGACTTGTAATACTAAACATTCCGGCTAACGACAAAGTCAACGCCGTACATTCTTTTAAGTTTTATAATGTAATTTGAAAAAAAAAACATTATTGAATAAAGAATTCTTACTACTACTTCTACTACTACTACTAATACTAAACATTTTAAGGTATTAATAAATATATTTCTTAAAAATCAGCTATATACATTTACTATTTTGACCATGATCGCCATAACAACAGACGGGCGTTGCTACATTGACTTTAAATCCTTAGAAAATCATTTCCGTAAGTTACCAACGCAATTACAAACCTATATATACCACCCTTTATCCCGAAGTGCCGATTATAAAAACTCAAAAAAATTATTTGCCAATTCATTTCATGCCTGCATTCAAAATCGTCTAAAAAAAAAAAAAATCTAAATTAATATAAACATCACAAAGACAAAATTAACTTCAATACTCTAGAGGAGGACTATGGAATATAAGAGACAGACTTAACAGATATGAGGAGTGTTTTAAATTGTCTACAACAGTTGTTGGTTGTTAATGTTGTTGAATGTACAATTTTGAAGCGTAAGATCATTTGGCACACGCCAAACTGGTTTAATTTTTTTTTAACGTTTGTGCTTTGGAAGAGATCTGTTATATTTATGTTGATATTTTTTTTTGTTGTTGATTATGTATAAAAAATTTTAACCTTTAAAAGGTGACATAAAATTTTCTGGAATGACTTAAAAGCATAAATCTCATAAACGAAAAAATTTATTCGATAGAAATAAAAATCTTTTCTTCTTCTTTTTGATCAAAGATATGTATATGATTGCATCTGATTGTGTATAATTGTATCTGATCAGATATAATTTTATATCAAATTTGCGCCAATATTGACCAAAACCGAGATATAATTAGATCTCGATTTTGGTAATTTTAGATATAATTTATTATAACCAATCAGGTACGATCATATATAAATAGATATACACAGATCTGATAAGATCTAATCAATTTTTACATGGGGATATATAAAAAAACAATTTCCATTAACAAGACAAACCGACATTTAAAATCCTGCTGATGATAACACTAACTGGAGTGTTGGAAACCGGTATGCCAATACCAGAAATGTCTATAATTCTTAGAAATTAAATTTTTCTTCTGTATTTTTTTAACTTGAAACCTTACAAGAAATATAATAAGAGCCCTAGCTCGACAGAAAAAACCAAGAAATAATTTTTTTCTTTAATTTTTATAAAAAAAAAAATATTAAAAAAATCTTACAAAATTGTTCAAGCTGCATTTCAATAAAAATCACTTAATCCATTTTGAAACTAGATAAACAGCAGTTAAATTAAATTTGTATCTTACCTGTCCTCCGTTTGAGGGTTAATTAATATTAAAACCGGATAACAGGAGTTAAAATGCGAATCTAAGTGTTTATTTCAATTTATTTTATTTATTTTGTATTATTTTCTATTAAATGTAGTGTTAGTTTCTTTTTAACAAATCAAATGTATTGAGGCTGTATTTGTAATGAATTGTCAATTACTGAAAGTCATACAAAGATATATTGTTTGGTTAGAAAATAGATTTAGTTTAAAGCCTTTGGGGATTTCCATTCAATTCATTTTTCTTCTTTGTTCGAATTAAGGAGTGGTTTTAGTTTAAGAAAATGGTTTTGATAAAAAAAAAAAAAAAAACAAAAGATATAGAAATCTATTGTTAATTAATAATTTTTCTTATATAGAAAAAATGGCTCAGAATTTGAGACTTAATCTGTAAAAAAATGTCTTATAATCTATACTTTATCTGTACGGAAAAATATCTCATTATTTAAGACTTTTTCTATTCAAAAAATGTCCAGAACCTGAGACTTTGTCTACAGGAAAATAACATAAAATCTGACATAAAAAAAAATTGAGTCAAACAAATTTAATGCAAAAAATGTTGAGTGAAGAAATAAGTTTTAATGAAACAAATTTTGAGAAAAAAAACTATTAAACAAAAATTATATTTTGAGTAGGTTTTTTTCTAGCTCGAGGTCATTATTTCCTTTACAAATTAAAACTATGATATTCTCATAGATTAATTTCCAAGAAAATTATTTTTCTGTTTCAAATTTATTTATGTTGCTAATTTTTTGTCAGACTTTACGACACGTGTTTCGGGATTTGTCAGGTCCCCTTGTCAAGATTATTTAGCAAAAATAAAAACCCTATACTACAAGTAGCAATATAGTATAGCAAAAATAATTTTTAAGAAAATTATTTTTCTGTTTTAAATTTATTTATGTGGGTCATTTTTTGCAAGACTTAATCGACACGTGTTTCGGGATTTGTCAGATTCCATGCCAAGCTTATTTAGCAAAAATAGGATCTGACAAATCCCGAATCACGTGTCGATTAAGGCTTGCAAAAAATGACCAACATAAATAAATTTTAAGCAGAAAAATAATTTTCTTGAAAACTATTCTATGAGTATATCATAGTTTTAATTAGTAAAGGAAATAATGACCTCGAGCTAGAAAAAACCCTACTCAAAATTTAATATTTTAAAGGTCGAATAAAACAATTTTTATTTTTTAATAAAAATTAATCATAATTAAGCAAAAACTTGATATTCATATTGTTCCCTGAAATTTTAAATTCGTACCATGTTTTGTTCCATTTCGTTCCTGGTGAATCTGAGATAGAAGAAATGTCTAAGAATCTGATACTTTTTCTATATAGGCAAAATGTCTCAGAAGCTAAGACTTTTTCTGTACGGCAAATCTCAGATTCTGGGACAATTCTCCTACAAACAAACGTTTCAGATTCGAAGACATTCCTCCTGTCTGAAAGAAAATCACCTGGAACGAAATGGAGCGAAAAATGGAACAAATTGAAAATTTCAGGGAAAAAATGTCACAGAATCTGAGAATTTTTCCTATATAAGAAAAATGTCTCAGAATCTGAGACTTTTTCCATATAGGAAAAATGTCTGAAAGAAACTCACCTGGAACGAAAGGGAACGAAACATGGAACAAATTGAAAATTTCAGTAAAAAAATGGCACAGAATCTGAGAATTTTTCCTATGTACGAAAAATGTCTCAGAATCTGAGACTTTTTCTATATTGAAAAAATGTTTCTGAATCTGAGACTTTTTCTATATAGAAAAAATGTCTCAGAATCTGAGATTTTTTCTATATACACTCAAAATAATACATTAGTAGATTTACTAATTTTTTTTGCTAATGCTGGTAAACTAACTTTTAGCAAATTTTTAGTTGAGATTAGCATGTTAGCAAAAATATCTTGTAAACTTCATTTAGCGCATTAGCAATTTTAAACAAAATTTGAACTAATTTTTTTTGCTAGATTTAAAATTGAGTTGACCAAATTTTTACAAGCTTTTTTGCTAATATTAGCAAAATAAATGGTAATTTTTTTTTTATTTTCAGAAAAATTAAAATGGCGCTATCTCGGAAACTAAGCCAGATAGAGCAAAATGGAGGCCATTTTTGGTTCTTTGAATCTCCACAGTATCGCCGGTCCTCTTCACATGTGTGGACCCTAATGGGCCCTAACTTTGGATCCAAAAAAGTTAGCATTCCCGAAAATTTTAAAATGCTCATATCTCGATAAATATTGCCGACACAACAAAAAGCCCAAAAGCATTTTTGTAGCTCTCAACACGTAGAACAAGACCGCTAAATAGTCAAAACCTCTCCGAGTAATATTTTTGAAGTTATCGAGTTTTTTAATTTTCAAGACCCCAGTGGTCCCCTATAATCACGTATCTCAAAAACTAAGCAAGGTAGATCGAAACGGACACAAATTCTGGATCAAAAACTATGACGATTTTTAAGGAACCCAACTAGATCTACCCCCTTCGGGGCCTGGACCTATCGGGTCCGAACCCAATGGGGTCCTCAGATGTGTATGAACTAAGTTCGAAAAAAAAAAATATTTAACTAATTATTGGCAAAACATTTTTGCAAACTTTAGCAAAAAAATTGTGGGTTCAAAATCAGCAAATTTTTTGTAGGTTTACAAGCTTTTTTTTGCTAACATTACAGTTTTTTTTTTTTGAGTGTAGAAAAAATGTCTCAGAATCTGAAATTTTTTTCTATATAGAAAAAATGTCTTAGAATCTGAGACTTTTTCTATATAAAAAAATGCCTCAGAATCTGGTCTTTTTCTTTATGGGAAAAATGTCTCAGAATCTGAGACTTTTTTTATGTAGGCAAAATGTTTCATAATCTGAGATACTTTTTCTATATAGGAAAAATGTCTCAGAATTTGAGACTTTTTCTATAAAGGATAAATGTCACAGAATTTGAGAAGGAAAAATGTCTGAGACCATTTCTTAGACTTTTCTCTATATAGGAGAAATGCCCTTGATACTGAGACTTTTGCTATATAGAAAAAATGTCTCAGAATCTGAGACTTTTTCTATATAGAAAAAATGTCTCAGAATCTGAGACTTTTTCTATATAGAAAAAATGTCTCAGAATCTGAGACTTTCTGTATAGAAAAAATGTCTACATAGAAAAAATGTCTATATAGAAAAAATGTCTTAGAATCTGAGACTTTTTCTATATAGAAAAAATGTCTCAGCATCTAAGACTTTCCTATATAGAAAAAAATTCTGAGAATCTAAGACTTTTTCTATGTAGGAAAATGTTTTCGAATCTGAGGCTTTTCTTTATAGGAGAAATATCTCAGAATCTGAGACTTTTTTATATTGAAGAAATGTCTCAGAATCTAAGAATTTGAAACTTTTCTATAAGGGAAAAATTTCTCAGAATCCAAGACTTTTTCTATATAGAAAAAATTTCTCAGAATCTGAGACTTTTTCTATGTAGAAAAAATGTTTCAGAATCTGGGAGTTTTTCTTTATACTATGTATATTAAAAATGTCTCAGAATTTTCTATATAGAAAAAATGTCTCAGAATCTGAGACTTTTTCTATACAGAAATAGAAAAAAATTTTTCTATATAGAAAAATGTTTAAGAATCTAAAACATCAGAATCTAAAACATAAGAGTCTCTAAATAGGAAAAATTTCTCAAAATCTGAGACTTTTTTAAAATGAGAAAAACGTCTCAGAAGTTGGTCAAAGTTTAGCTTTTGAAATCCGGATCATAGACTTTTTCTATATAGAAAGAATGTCTCAGAATCTGAGATTTTTTCTTTATGGAAAAAATGTCTCAAAAGCGGAGACTTTTTATATATAGGAAGAATGTCTCAGAATCTGAGACTTTTTCTATATTGGAAAAATGTGTCAGAATTTGAGAATCTGTTACTTTTTCTATATAGAAAATGTCTTAGAATCTGAGACTCTATTTATATAGGCAAAATGTCTCAGAATCATAAACTTTTTCTATATAGGAAAAATGTTTCAGAATCTGAAACTTTTTCCATAGAAAGAATGTCTCAAATATACAGGAAAAATGTCACTGAATCTGAGACTTGTTCTTTACAGGAAAAATGTTTCAGAATATGAGACGTTTTCTATATAAGAAAAATGACTCAGAATCTAAGGCTATTAGGAAGAATATTTCAAAATCTGCGAATTTTTCTATGTAGGAAAAATGTTTCAAAATCTGAGACCTTTTCTAAAAAGGAAAATCGTCTAAGAAGTTTCCCTAAGTTTCCCTTTTTAAAATCCGAATCATTATTCAATTCTCTAAACTCTTAAATCCTTGCGGCTATAACTAGCAAATATTTTCTAAATAACTTTTACTGATTTGTTAAGTGAAGTTTGTTTCTTAAGTCTTTTGTTTGCCTCATGCACACTTTTCATCATTTGAAAACTTCTTTATCTATCTCTTAATATTTTGAGCATCATAAATTTACTATAGTTTATTTTTTTTGTCCTCGTCATTGCTTTTAAATACCAGTAGCCTGTAACATAAAATAAAACACGCATTGGTTATTTATTTTTTTTTTTAAATATTGGTTGCCTGAAAGTAAAAAAGAGTATCGTAGAGTTAAGTTACATTTAAACTAAAATGCATTTTATGCTTTTTATTTCTAAAAGACTTAGATGATAAAGAAAATACAACAAAAAAACTATTGCCTGCTTATTTAAGCCATATCATCATCATGTTGGTAAAAACGAAGTATAACAGCTTCGATATGAGTTGAGAGTAGAGTTTTTTTTTTTTGAAAGTTAATTTTAAAGCCTTTTTTTATTGTGAAGCCTTCAAAGATGTTGGATACCACAAATAAGATGATAACTACTTGAGCACGAGCCTAACATAAATAAATGTATAGTCTATCTGTCTGTCCATCTGTTTTTTTTTTTATTATTTTTTTTTTGCAAAGCTAGTTTACTGACAAGAGTATCCAGAGGTTTAGTTGAAGGTAGTTAGTTTTAAAAACTACAAAAAAAGGTGTAGTTTTGCCAGAGTCGGTTTATTTTTTTGTTATTTGTAACATGTTTTTTTTATTTTTTTGTATAATAAGGTAACATCTGTTTGTGGCGAATGCTAATACATTTGGTAGATGATACATGAAACAGGATTTTTTTTTGCGAAAAATGCAAACTTGAACTTGAAATTTTTAAATGATAGAGATATTTTTTAACTAATAAAGTTTGTTTCTTAAGTCTTTTGTTTTTTTTTTTTTTGGATAAGATAAGATTTATTTACTTTTTTTAAAGATTTTTATAAATTACACCCTCTAAGTATTAGTGACTTTAAATTTCAAGATAGGAAAAGAAATATCAAAACAATGTCCTTTTTCCTAAAGAAAAAGTGTTAGATTCTGAGAAATTTTTTTTGCTAGGAGTCAGGACCTTTTGCTTGCATACGCAAAATCTCCAAAACTCATAAATTTTTTCTTATATAGAAAAGGTAACAGATTCCGAAACAATTTTTCTATATCGAAAAAGTCTCAGATTCTGAGAATTTTTTTTAGAAAAAGTTTCAGATTCTGAGAAATTTTTTTCTACATAGAAAACATCTCAGATTCTGGACATTTTTCCTATATAAAAAATTTTCACATTCTGCAACAATTTTTCATTGGAAAAAGTTTCAGATTCTGAGACAGTTTTTCTATAGAAAAAGTCTCAGATTCTGAGAAAGTTTTTCTATAGAAAAGTCTCAGATTCGGAGACAGTTTTTCTATAGAAAAAATCTCAGATTCTGAGACAGTTTTTCTATAGAAAAAGTCTCAGATTCTGAGACAGTTTTTCTATAGAAAAAGTCTCAGATTCTGAGACAGTTTTTCTATGGAAAAAGTCTCAGATTCTGAGACAGTTTTTCTATAGAAAAAGTCTCAGATTCTGAGACAGTTTTTCTATAGAAAAATTCTCAGATTCTGAGACAGTTTTTCTATAGAAAAATTCTCAGATTCTGAGACAGTTTTTCTATAGAAAAAGTCTCAGATTCTGAGACAGTTTTTCTATAGAAAAAGTCTCAGATTCTGAGACAGTTTTTCTATAGAAAAAGTCTCAGATTCTGAGACAGTTTTTCTATAGAAAAAGTCTCAGATTCTGAGACAGTTTTTCTATAGAAAAAGTCTCAGATTCTGAGACAGTTTTTCTATAGAAAAAGTCTCAGATTCTGAGACAGTTTTTCTATAGAAAAAGTCTCAGATTCTGAGACAGTTTTTCTATAGAAAAAGTCTCAGATTCTGAGACAGTTTTTCTATAGAAAAAGTCTCAGATTCTGAGACAGTTTTTCTATAGAAAAAGTCTCAGATTCTGAGACAGTTTTTCTATAGAAAAAGTCTCAGATTCTGAGACAGTTTTTCTATAGAAAAAGATTCTGAGACAGTTTTTCTATAGAAAAAGTCTCAGATTCTGAGACAGTTTTTCTATAGAAAAAGTCTCAGATTCTGAGACAGTTTTTCTATAGAAAAAGTCTCAGATTCTGAGACAGTTTTTCTATAGAAAAAGTCTCAGATTCTGAGACAGTTTTTCTATAGAAAAAGTCTCAGATTCTGAGACAGTTTTTCTATAGAAAAAGTCTCAGATTCTGAGACAGTTTTTCTATAGAAAAAGTCTCAGATTCTGAGACAGTTTTTCTATAGAAAAAGTCTCAGATTCTGAGACAGTTTTTCTATAGAAAAAGTCTCAGATTCTGAGACAGTTTTTCTATAGAAAAAGTCTCAGATTCTGAGACAGTTTTTCTATAGAAAAAGTCTCAGATTCTGAGACAGTTTTTCTATAGAAAAAGTCTCAGATTCTGAGACAGTTTTTCTATAGAAAAAGTCTCAGATTCTGAGACAGTTTTTCTATAGAAAAAGTCTCAGATTCTGAGACAGTTTTTCTATAGAAAAAGTCTCAGATTCTGAGACAGTTTTTCTATAGAAAAAGTCTCAGATTCTGAGACAGTTTTTCTATAGAAAAAGTCTCAGATTCTGAGACAGTTTTTCTATAAAAAAAGTCTCAGATTCTGCGACAGTTTTTCTATAGAAAAAGTCTCAGATTATGAGACAGTTTTTCTATAAAAAAAGTCTCAGATTCTGAGACAGTTTTTCTATAGAAAAAGTCTCAGATTCTGAGACAGTTTTTCTATAAAAAAAGTCTCAGATTCTGAGACAGTTTTTCTATAGAAAAAGTCTCAGATTCTGAGACAGTTTTTCTATAGATATAGTCTCAGATTCTGAGACACTTTTTCTATAGAAAAAGTCTCAGATTCTGAGACAGTTTTTCTATAGAAAAAGTCTCAGATTCTGATACAGTTTTTCTATAGAAAAAGTCTCAGATTCTGAGACAGTTTTTCTATAGAAAAAGTCTCAGATTCTGAGACAGTTTTTCTATAGAAAAAGTCTCAGATTCTGAGACAGTTTTTCTATAAAAAAAGTCTCAGATTCTGCGACAGTTTTTCTATAGAAAAAGTCTCAGATTATGAGACAGTTTTTCTATAAAAAAAGTCTCAGATTCTGAGACAGTTTTTCTATAGAAAAAGTCTCAGATTCTGAGACAGTTTTTCTATAAAAAAAGTCTCAGATTCTGAGACAGTTTTTCTATAGAAAAAGTCTCAGATTCTGAGACAGTTTTTTTTATAGAAAAAGTCTCAGATTCTGAGACAGTTTTTTTATAGAAAAAGTCTCAGATTCTGAGACAGTTTTTCTATAGATAAAGTCTCAGATTCTGAGACACTTTTTCTATAGAAAAAGTCTCAGATTCTGCCATATAGAAAAATTTTTTCCGATATAAAAAAAAGGTCTCAGATTCTGAGACATATATTAACAAGTAAGAAAGTTATAGTCGGTCAAGACCGACCATATAATACCCTACACTAGAGTTTCCCGGAAAATGGATCTCATGGACCGATTAGATCTATATGTTGTAAAATCTTTAATAAGTGTAAAAAACACTCACAAATCAAATTTGAGTGAAATAGGCTTCTATTTGTTGACAATAAACCGCTTTAACTGAATATCGGGCGAAATTTTCACAAGGGGCCTGAGTCCAAAACTGGTCCGATGATTGACAGGTTTGATAAGGTTATTTAAGTACGCGTTTAACATACACAAACAAAATTTTAATTAAACATTTTCTATTTTCATGACTTTTGAGACATTTATGCGAAAATCGGGAAGGTGGTTTGTATGGGGGCTACAAGAAGAACTGGTCCGATTTCTTTGAAATTCGGAATGATGATTTGTGAAGACAAAACATGTTTACCTTCCAAATTTCAAAACGATACCTTCTATAATACGGTTATTAGAGTCATTTGAGCCAAAACTAAAGAGGACCTTTGTATGGAGGCTAGTTCTAAATATGGACCGATTTTTTCCAATTTCAATAGGCTTCGTCCTTGGGCCAAGAGAGACTTAAGTTTCAAATTTCAAGTCAATTGATCAAAAATTGCGACCTGTATCGTGTTTACACCGTTTACATGGACAGACAGACAGACAGACGGACGGACGGACGGACGGACGGACGGACGGACAGACGGACGGACGGACGGACATCGCTAAATCGACTCAAAAAGTGATTCTGAGTCGATCGGTATACTTAAAGGTGGGTCTAGGACCAATATTTCGGGTAGTTACAAACATCAGCACAAACTCATTATACCCTGTACCACAGTGTGGTGTAGGGTATAAAAATAGAGCTGGTTTCTGATGCATTTGTTTAATATGTTTAAATGATTTTGCTTACAACTTCCAATATTTCAATTTAAAAGTTTTTGTCTTAAGTTTTTCGTTTTGTTTCTTTTTGTATGAAAGTTTAAATTTTTTTTACCGAACTGGCGTCTAAGATTCTTTTCATAATTCTTCTTTTTAATATCTTAAGTCTTTTATATTTGTGTATAAAGTTTGTGTCTTAACTCTTTTGTTTTTCTTCTTGTTATGTTTCCTTTAAAAAAAAAAGTTTGTGTCTTAAATCTTTTGTTTACAATTCAAAATTCCTAACTTTTTTTTGTTTATCTTAAGTCTATTGTTTTTATTACTTAATATTTTTTCTTATATTTTTTATAAAAAATCAAATGTCACTTTATATTAACAATTCTTTTACATCAGCATGTGCCATTTGTTATTTTTATCTCTTATTATTTCCTATAATATCAATTATTTTTTTTTTGTATACTGTTTTCATGTTGTATAAAAACACCATCAATCTTTGTGTATTTTTGTACTACTCACCATCATTAACATTGATGTATGTGAACACTCCTTGTCTTTGAGAGTTGCTTAACAATTATTAACTAACAAGGGAAGTATCTCAACCCTTATGAACCGATTTGCCTGAAACTTAAAATATATATAAATGAGACGATTTTAAGGTTGGGGTGTCTCGGCTTATCGGCCATATCAGTGTTTAAAAATTTCGTTGTCCCCTTATGAAACAATGAGGACCTTCGGGAAAATTTCGATAACTCCCGAACTAACAGGAATATCGTCTAGGGCAAAAATACGTGTCGACTTAAATTTAACAAAGATTATTTCGTATTAATATGGATATCGTAGGTCTATGTCTTCATATGAAAACCCCCCAAAATTTGCACATTTTCATGAAAAAAATATTTAACGAAGCAGAATTTTTACGGGGTTATGCCACCGTTTAATAGGCATTAAAAAATCCTTTCTTCTCATATGGAAACATCATATAGTTTCTTTGAAAGAAATCGCTAAAAAATCCAAAAAACTATTTTTTCGCCAAATTTTGACCCATTTTTTGAACCCCTAAATCCCCGATATGGCCGATAAGCCGATAAACCCCAACCTTAAAATGGTCTCATTTAAATATATTTTAAGTTTCAGGCAAATCGGTTCATAAGGGTTGAGATACTTCCCTTGTAAGATTTATTTGATGTTCTTTGACTGTTGGTTGTTTTTTTTTTTGTGAGTAGAAAGGCTTCTTTCTATTCATTCTCCACTAGACTTCTTTATAAATTAAATAATCTCATGTTTTAAAGTTGTTACTAAAAAGTAATTAATTCTATGACCAATAATAATTTCTTTTTATGGGGTTTTTTCAAGTAGTCGATTGTTTAGAAAAGTTGGCCTTTTTTGTAATCATTTGTAATTTCAATACTATTTCTATAAATCGTTGGTTGTTATAACAATATGATTGCAACTCCAGGTGTTTTCTTTAATGATTTTCTGCTTAATTATTTTGTAATTATTTTAAGACATAGAAATTAAGGCTTCTGTAGAATTAGTAACACGAAAATTGACTGCAGAGCTTTAAAAACAGGTTTGAGATAAATAACTATAATTGATTTCAATGATTTAGCTGTGATTGGGGAATAGAATTTATTTTTTTCTAATTAACGAAACTAATCAAATTCTTTAAGGTAATATTACAGAAGTTTAAGTTAAATAATAAAAAATCACAGGCCATTTTTTCTCATAATGTTTATTTATTTTGAGATTATTAGAAAAAACGAAATTTTCCCATAGAAAAATTCTTAAATTCTGTGATTTAAAAAAAAAACTTTAAGATATTTTTTGAATAAGAGCCTGACATCTATATATATAATTTCCCTATTTGTGTGTTCCTCTTTTTTTGTCTATCCAGAGCTTTTTGAAGCCCACTGATGAGCTACAAAGCTGAAAATTGGCATGCATATAGTGAAAGACCTGGGGCAGATCCTAACGTAGCCGGATTTTCGGTTCTTTGTCTGTGGGCGGAGAAATAAGCGGAAAAGTGGGCGTGGCAAAACTCAATTTTTTTACATTTTTGCTTAATTTAAAGCCCCCTAATTACTTAGGAAGCTGAAAATTTCCTAGAATATTGTCCTAACGATGGCGCATATCCCCAAGTAGTCGGATTTAAAATTTTTGCAATGTGGGCGGAGAATTGAGGGGAAAAGTGGCGTGGCAAAATTGTGATTTTTTAACATTTTTACTTCTTTTGAAGCCCCCAAATGACTTAGGAAGCTGAAAATTACATAGCGTTTAGTTCTAACAATGAAGCATATCACGAAGTAGTCGGATTTAAATTTTATAGACCGTGGAAGGAGAATTAAGAGAAAAATGGGGCGTGGAAAAATTGTGTTTTTTAATATATTAACTAATTTGAAGTCCCCAAATGACCTATGAAGATGAATATTGACATTTTTGCTTATTTTAAAGTCCTCTAATGACTTAAGAAGCTGACAATTTCCTATCATATAGTCCTATTGATTAAGCATATCCTGAAGTAGTAGAATTTTAAATTTTTGGACTGTGGGCGGAGAATTTAAAGGAAAATGGGGAGTGACAAAATTGGGATTTTTAACATTTTAACTTCTTTTGAAGCCCCCAAAGGAAGCGGAAAAATGCATAGCGTATAGTGCAAACGATGTAGTATATCCTGAAGTAATCGGATTGAAGATTTCTCGACTGTGGACGGAGAATTAAGAGATCAAAGAGCATGGAACAATTGGGTTTTTTAATATTTTAACTAATTTAAAGAAAGATGAAAATTGGCATGTATATAATAGATTTCATGGGAAAGATCAACACGAACCTGAATTTTTGATATCCAGTGTATGGGTGGAGAATAAGAAAGGCAAAGGGCGTGGTTCCTTTATTTCCATCTATTTTCTGTATATATAATTTTGTTTGTGTTTCTCTTATGTTTTGTGTATCCAGCGCCTTTTGGATCTCATTGATAAACTTAAAAGCTTAAAATTGGCATGTTTATAGTAAAACATCAGGGACAGATTCTTACGAAGCCGGTTTTTTTGCCTGTGGGCGGCGAGTTACGAGAAAAAGGGGACTTGGAAAAATTAGTTTTTTTTTAACATTTTAGAGTATTTTTAAGCTCCGCCCCAATGAATTAGGAAGCTAAAAATCCCTAACAGTTCTAACTATGAAGCATATTCTGAAGTAGTCCGAATTTTGGAATGTAGACGGAGAGTTGAGAGGAAAAAGGGGCAAGGCAATATTGTGTTTTATTTTTCATTTATTTAACTAACTTTAAAGCCCTTATGACCTACGCAGCCGAAAATTGGCAAGCATATTGTCCTGACAATGGAGCATATTCTAAAGTAGTCAGACTTAAAATTTTTGGACTGTCGACGGAGAATGAAGAGGGAAAAGGGGCGTGAATACGAGTATATTACTAACGATGGAGCTTATCCTAAAGTAGTCAGATTTAAAAAATGTGGAATATGGACGGAGAATTAAGAGAAGAAGAATTATGTTTTTACATCTTACCTAATTTTGAAGACACCTTATGACCTTGAAAGATGAAAATTGGGATGCATATGGTACGGACTATGGCAAAGATAACTCTGACCTGGATATCCAGTGAAAGGACGGAGATACAAAAAATCCGTTGTGAATTTTGTTTAGTTTATACATATAATCTGTAACGTAGCCGGATTTTCGGCCTTTAAGACAGGGGAGTGGTGGAAGACGGCGAAATTTAGTTTTTAAACATTTAAACTATTTCTGAAATTCATATTGACTAAGGAAGTTGAAAATTGTAAAACATTACTCAGAAAATTATGTAAGTTACCACATTAGACCACCCAAAAAATGTATGGGATTTGCAAAAGTGTTTTTTTTTCGCTCCACCGGCAGTTTCTGGTAGATTGGCCATAAAAAATAATATCTGTGCAAGAACTGGATCTCTCGGTTGCATACAGGCCAGTCGATTTTAACGTTTGACCCTAAAAGTGGCCTAAAAACACTACTAAGCTTTTAAGCGCCATAACTCTTTAAATTTACGTTTTTTCAAAAAACACTACATAAGTGAGATTTTGCAGAATAAGAAAGCAAACATTTTGTTCATACAAATTTTTAGCGTAAATCTAACACATCGCAGTGTTTTTGGCGGTTAAAGTAAAAATTTATGCGAAGACTTCATTTAAAACGACCCTCGTTAAAATTTCAACATAAACAATTGTTTTTTAATATTCAACATTCATGTTAAAAGTTACAAATTATGAAAACAAGTATAAAGATTAATTAATTAACTCACAACAAATATTGGTATAAGCAGAGACAACTAAAGATAAGAGACTGCAAATCGCAAAAACACACTTATACTCCTCTCTTAAATTTCGTGTGAATTGTCGGGATGCGTTCATTTGCTCTCTTAATGTCCAAAAACATAATGATTTTAAGTTTGTTTTTATTTATAATTAATCAGTTTAGGCTCAATAGCATATAAACCACAAATTAAATTTATTTAAAATCATTTAAATGCGTTTTTTTAAAGAAACCAAATACCAAAAAGGGGAAATTTCAATCCAATTCTTCTTTCAATTGTTGTTCATTTAATCCTATCCCGACTATTTTTTTGTATAAGTCAGAGTTGCCGACCCCCTGGTATAAGACATAGAAATGGACAACTTACGGTGCTCTGGGGAAGATTTGAATAAAATTTTGGGGTTACTCAAATTTTCAAGCGGGTTATGTTTTTAGACGATAAAAGAAAGAGAATGTGCCAAAAAAGAAAAAAAGTACGAGTCGGTTTTTTGGGCGGCCAAAAAAAAGAATTACAAAAAAACAAAAAAGAATTTATTCTTTTAAATGCCTTAATTTTTTTATGCAAGTGTAAATTCATCACATAATTACTTATCAGTGAGATACTAAAATATATGTGACAAATTTTTCCGGATATGAGACTCAAAAGAATAATTTTACTATCAAGTGATTCTAAATAAAATATGTCCTTGTAAGTTATTTAAAAATGTAAGTTTCTTAAAGTTCTTGCCGATAAGTGAATATGTTATGAGTTTATATCTGTATAAAAAAATTTTAATGCATTTGAAAGAATAAATTGTTTTTAGTTTTTTTGTAATTCTTTTTTTTTTGCAGACAAAAAAAATGCCTAGTACTTTTTTTTTTGTTGTTCATTTTCTTTCTTTTATCATCTAAAAATATAATGTGCTTAAAAATTGGAGTAGCACCCAAATTTAATTAAAATCTTCCACAGGGAACCGTGAACTGAAAATGCATATTTTTAAAAGAATTTATCTAGGAAATATTTTCGTTTGGAAAATTTTCATTTAATTATTTAATGAAATTTTGTTTATTAAAGTTGCTCAAAGGGAGGTCTTTGTAGTATTGTTCCATTGAATGGAGAATAAATTGTCTTTGCTCCTCCTGATGCGTTAATACAGCATTAAATCGAGTAGTATACTAATGTTATTTTTATTTAAAAAACTTTAAATTTTTTAAGTGTTTTTATTTAAATTTAGACCACTCGTAAGCTCGTTTAAATAAATTTTAACGAGGGTTGTTTAAATCGGAGTATTTACACAAATTTGTAACAAAAATTTTGAAAATCTAAACTTCAAAGTCAGCTTTGGGCTCTTTTTTCATGGAATTACCTATATAAATTCCAAATGTAATTGGTTTATGGAAACTACATATATTAGTGTACAAAATAATGACAACCGATTATTTCAGTTTCCGTCCAAAATTTTAACGAGGGTCGTTTTAAATGAAGTCTTCACATAAATTTTTACTTTAACCGCCAAAACTACCACGAAGTGTTAGATTTACGCGAAAAACGTGTATGAAGAAAATGTTTGCTTTCTTATTCTGCAAAATCTCACTTATGTAGTGGTTTTTGATAAAACGTAAATTTAAAGAGTTATGGCGCTTAAAAGCTTAGTAGTGCTTTTAGGTCACTTTTAGGGTCAAACGTTAAAATCGACTGGCCTGTATGCAACCGAGAGATCCAGTTCTTGCACAGATATTATTTTTTATGGCCAATCTACCAGAAACTGCCGGTGGAGCGAAAAAAAAATACTTTTGCAAATTTGGGTGGTCTATACCACATGTTAGTTGTTTATATATTTTACAGTAGTTAATTGTTTTCAACTACAAAGTCAGTTGTTTTTGTATGAAAAATATCAAACAACTATTTCTGTTAGTTATTTTAGGTGGTTTTTTGAATAACTAACAAAAAAGTACTGTAATGTAGTAACAGTTATTTAAAGTAATTAATTTAATTTTTTTTATCTCTGAAAAATTTTCGAAGTTTTTTTCCAAAACATAAAAATAAATTTTCTTTTTTGTTATGATAAGATGTGAAATCCTTAAAAAAAAACGCTTGGAAAAATTTTGGTCCTCCAAAAAATTTGGTCTTCAATTTTTTTCTGAAAAAATTTTTGAAAAAAAAAAATTGATTATTTTATTTTAACTATATGTTAGTTGTTTTGACTACAAATGTAAGTTGTTTTTACTACATAAGTCAGTTGTTTTTTTGTCAGTTAAAATAACTAACCCCAAAACAACTTACAAAGAAGTTGTTTTAACTGACATTTTCAGTTGATTTTACTAACACAATTTTTTGAGAGATAAAGTATTGACAATGGATCATATCCTTATGAAGTCAACTGTGTACGGAGAATTATAAGGAAAAATTTAAGTGAAAAAATTGTGTTTTTAACATTTTATCTAAAAAAAAATCCTTCATGACTAAGGGCGGATTACTCAATGAAAAGTTAGCTGATAACTGCCGATTTAACGGAGCCTTATGTCAAAATTTGTATGGAAAAGTTAAATTTAACGGAGAGTTATTTTATAACGGAGCATTAGTAATCCAGCCTAAGAAAGATAAAAATTGCCATGTATATAGGGGTGACAATGGGACAGATCCACACGATGGATTTTTGATATCCGGTTTAAGGACGGAAAAGATATGGGCGTGCTAAATTTAGTTCTAAAATTTTATCAATAAAACCTTTTATACGCATACAATTTTTTTCCAGTTTGGGAAATATATTGATATAACTCAATCTAGCAATATTAAATTTTTGAAGCACAAACATAATTTTTTTATAAAGTTTGGTAAAAAATTAGAATTATTGAGAAAAGTGATTTGGTGTTCCGCCTGGCAGGGACAGGCTTTTCGACTAGTTCTCTATAAATTTTCTTAGCAAAAATTCTGAAACATTTTCTAACATGAAAATGTTACAGATTCTGTGACATTTTTTCTATATAGAAAAAGTCACAGATATAGAAAAAATGTCACAGAATCTGTAATTTTTTCTATATCAAAAAAATGTGACAGAATACGTGATTTTTTCTTTATAGAAAAATTTTTCTATATCGAAAAAGTCATAGATTCTGTGACATTTTTTATATCGAAAAAGTCACAGATTCTGTGACATTTTTTTATATAGAAAGGGACAAAGATTTTGTGAAATTTTTTCTATATAGACATTTTTTCTATAAAGAAAAATCACAGATTCTGTCACATTTTTGTTATATTGAAAAAATTACAGATTCTGTGACATTTTTTCTATATAGAAAAAGTCAGAAACACTGTGACATTTTTTCTATATAGAAAAAGTCACAGATTCTGTGACATTTTTTCTATATAGAAAAGGTCACAGATTCTGTGATATTTTTTTTATGTAGAAAAAGTCACATATTCTGTGACATTTTTGCCAAATAGAAAAAGTCACAGATTCTGTGATATTTTTTCTATAAAGAAAAAGTCGCAGATTTTGTGATATTTTTTGTACATAGAAAAAGTCACAGCTTCTGTGACATTGAAAAAAGTCACAGATTCTGTGACATTTTTTCTATATAGAATAAGTCACAAATTCTGTAAAAATTTTTCTATATAGAACATGACACATTCAGTGATATTTTTTATATAGAAAAATACACAAACTATAAGACATTTTTTCTATATAAAAAAGTCACAGGTTCTGTGACATTTTTTCTTTAAGAAAAAGTCACAGATTCTGTGACATTTTTTCTATATAGAAAAGGTCACAGATTCTGTGATATTTTTTCTATGTAGAAAAAGTCACAGATTCTGTGACATTTCTGCCAAATAGAAAAAGTCACAGATTCTGTGATATTTTTTCTATAAAGATTAGACAGATTATGTGATATGATGTCACAGATATGATATGATGTCACAGATTCTGTGACATTTTTTCTATATAGAAAAGGTCACAGATTCTGTGACATTTTTGCCAAATAGAAAAAGTCACAGATTCTGTAATATTTTTTCTATAAAGAAAAAGTCGCAGATTCTGTGATATTTTTTCTATATAGAAAAATTCACAGATTCAGTGACTTTTTTTCTATATAGAAAAAGTCACAGATTCTGTGATATTTTTTCTATATAGAAAAAGTCACGGATTATGTGATATTTTTTCATATAGAAAAAGTCGAAGATTCTGTATTTTTTCTATATAGACAAATTCACAGATTCTGTAACATTTTTTCTATATAGAAAAAGTCACAGATTCTGTGACATTTTTGTATATATATAGAAAAGGTCACAGATTCTGTGACATTATTTTTTATCTAAAAAGAGTCATAGATTCTATAAAGAAAAAATCACAGATTCTGTGGCTTTTTTTTATATAGAAAAAATTACAGATGCTGTGACATTTTTTCTATAAAGAAAATGTCATAGATTCTGTGACATTTTTTCTATATAGTAAAGTCACAGATTCTGTGACATTTATTTTTTATATAGAAAAAGTCACAGATTCTGGGACATTTTTTCTATATGGAAAAGTCCCAGATTCTGTGACATTTTTACTATATAGAAAAAGTCACAGATTCTGTGACATTTTTTCTTTAAAGAAAGTCACAGATTCTGTGATATTTTTCTATATAAAAAAAAGTCACAGATTCTGTGTCACAGATTCTGTGACATTTTTTCTATATAGAAAAAGTCAGAGATTCTGTGACATTTTTTATTTATAGGAAAAGTCACAGATCCTGTGACATTTTTTCTACTTTGAAAAAGTCACAGATTCTGTGATATATTTTCTTTATGGAACACACAGATTCTGTGACAATTTTTCTATATAGAAAAACAGATCCTGTGACTGATTCTGTGACATTTTTTCTAAATTGAAAAATTCACAGTTTCTGTAACATTTTTTCTAAATGGAAAAGTCCCAGAATCTGTGACATTTTTTCTATATGGAAAAGACCAAAATTCTGTGATATTTTTTGTATAAAAAAAAGTCACAGATTGTGTGGCATTTTTTTTATACAGAAAAATGTCAGAGATTTTTTCTGTATGTGACAGATTCTGTTCTATATAGTAAAAATGTCACAGAATCTGTGACTTTTTATATATTTCACAGATTCTTTGACATTTTTCTATATAGAAAAAGTCACAGATTCTGTGACATTTTTTCTATATCTGTGACTTTTTCACAGATATAGAAATAATTCTTAAAGATTTTTCATATATAGAAAAATTCTCTATGTTTCCATTTTATTTTAGGAAACTTTCGTTATTCCTTCCTTCATCTTCCAAACAACTGTTCAAACAAATTAATGACATCTGATCTTTTGTCCATAAAAGGATTTTAACAAAATCACTACTATGATTTTGCAAATCATGCACACGCGCCATAAGTTGAACATAATGCTTTAAAAGCGCGCAAAACTTTATCTATAAATTGCAACAATTTATGTTTTTTTTTCTTTTGTTGCCTCAACCAAATATAGAAAAAATGTATACTTTAAGAAAACTCCAACTAAATACAAATCGGAAAATAAGGAGTGGGTTGCATAAACCATAACAAAAAGCCACCTAGACTGTATGCAACTTTATAAACTTAAGCTAGAAAATGTATTTGCGCGCAAATTGCCACAGAAAAATAGAGGGAAAAATAAATGCGCTAAAAGGAAAAATCAACAATAAACATACACAACATGATGCTAGAAGTCTATTTTTGGAGAATCTAGAAAAAAAACGCGGGATAATAAATGTTTAGAAAAATATAAACCCGAGTAAAAAAAAAATATTTATTCATGTCGTAATATCGTTTTTAAGAATATAGGCTCCAGGGACTTGAAGAAATAGTGTACGGCCGTGGGTTCGATTCCTTGTTTCTCTAGACAAATGGTTCTAGATTAATTTTCAAGTTATAAAAACTTTTTTATACGGTTCGTATGTATAGCAAAAACTGGCTTGATTTTTTTTTCTTCTATTTAATGTTGCAATAAGGAAGAAAATAATGATAAAAACAGCATGCTAGTAAACACTATTGCAAGAAGGCTTTAGCCAACCAAAAAAAAAAGTTATCAAACCAGCCCTTTTTTTCTTATAATGTTGATGCTGTAAGTTTGAACTTTTTATATGGAGTTCAAGAACATGTTGTTTTTTTTTTTTTATATGCTTTTTAAATTGATTCTGGATTTTGTTACTCATTCTAAGAGTTTTATATGCAGTTATAACGAATTTTAGTTACACTTTACAGATTTTTTTTCGACGAAAATTATATTTTTGAAAAAAATTTTTTGGTCAAATTAATTTTATTAGTTTTATTTTTTGTTAGTCCAAATAAAGCACAGGCTTTTGTTCAATTTGTTATAGGAATAAAGTTAAAAAATTTAGAATATATTTTAATTTCTAAAATTATAGACTTTCCTTTTATTCTTATATTGGTTTCAAATACTCCAAATACTCAAATATAGCTGTCCAATTGTATTTTAAAAATTTCCAAATGTATTTTACAATTGTCCAAATGTATTTTAAAATTGTCCAATTGTATTTACAAAGTGTCCAAAATAATTTTAAAATTATCCGAATGTTTTTTTTTTTTGAAATTGTCCAAATGTATTTTAAAATTGTCCAAATATATTTTAAAATTGTTCAAATTAATTTTAAAATTGTCTAAATGTATTTTAAAAATTGTCGAAATATATTTTAAAATTGTCCGAATGTTTTTTAAAATTGCCCAAATGTATTATAAAATTGTCCAAATATATTTTAAAATTGTACAAATGTATTTTAAAATTTTTTAAATATAGTTTAAAAGTTTCCAAATGTATTTTAAAATTGTCCAACTGTATTTTAAAATTGTCGAAATGTATTTTAAAATTTTACAAATGTAGTTTAAAATTTACAAATGTATTTTAAAAATTTCCAAATATATTTCAAAATTGTCCAATTGTATTTGAAAATTTTCCAAATGTAATTTCAAAATTATTCAAATGTATTTTTAAATTATCCAAATGTATTTTATAATTGCCCAAATGTATTTTAAAATTGTCAAATTGTGTTTTAAAATTTTCCCAATGAATTTTAAAATATTCTACATAGAATTATACATACAATATTTAAATAAAAATTAGGAAAGTTTTAAAATACAATTGGAAAATTTTAAAATACATTTGGAAAATTTTAATTCACATTTGGATAATTTTAATTCAACTTTGGAAAATTTTAAACTACATTTGGACAATTTTAAAATATATTTGGACAGATTTAAAATACATTTGGACAATTTTAAAATTATTTTGGGCACTTTTAAAATATATTTGGACAATTATAAAATACATTTGGAAAATTTTAAAGTACATTTGGACAATATTAAAATTCATTTGGACAATTTTAAAATATATGTGGACAATTTTAAAATACATTTGGACAATACTAAAATTCATTTGGACAACTTTAAATATATATTTGGACAATTTTAAAATACATTTGGCAATTTTTAAAATACAATTGGAAATGGTGTAGTGTTATCATCAGTAGGATTTAATAGGTAATTAATTTTTGAATATGTCAATTTTTATAAACATCTATACACTGGAATCGATCAACGAAAATTTTTTCAAAATCTGAGCAATTTATATTGTGGAATTTTTTCAATAGGAAAAAACCAAAAATTCTGAGACATTTTTCTTTCAAAAAAGTCTCAGATCCTGAGACATCTTTTGTTTAGAAATTGTCTTACAATCTGAGCCTTTTTCAAAAGAAAAAAATTCTTTGAATCTAAGAATTTTTCTACAGAAAAAATGTTTTAGGATTTCAGACATTTTTTTTAGAAAAAAATGTCTCAAAATCTAAGGCTTTTCGAAAAAAATGGTTCAGAATCTGAAAAACTTTTGCTTTAGAAAAACTCTCAGATGCTGAGAAATTTTTGCTACAGAAAAAGTTTCAGATTCTGAGATATTTTCCTTATAGAAAAATTCTCAGATTTATTATAGATAAAGTGGCAGATTTAAGGAGACTTTTTCCTATAGAAATATTCTGAGACATTTTTCCTATAAAAAGGTCTTAGATTCTGAGAAAAAATTTCTCACAATCTCAGACTTTGTTTTATTATCTTAGAATTTTTCTATAGGAAAAATATTTTAGAACCTAAGACTTTTTCTGTGTAAAACATTTTTAAGAACCTTAGATTTTTTCTATAAGTAAAATGTTTTAGAATATGAGACTTTTTCTACAAGAAAAATATCTCAGAATGTGAGACTTTTTCTTTGATTTTTTCTGTAAGTACAGATCGAGCACGGGCTCTAATTATATTTGTTATAAGGGTTCAAGTTGAAAAAAAAAAATGCTGAAGAAAAATTTAATTTCTAGAAATTATAGACATTTCTGGTATTTCCCATACCGATTTCAAACACCCCAGTTGGTGTTATCATCAGTAGGATTTTAAATGTCGGTTTGTCTTGTTAATGAAAACTGTTTTTTATATATGTGAATATTTATAGTTTCTACAGAATAAATTTTGACAGTTTCCAACACTACAATTCAATTTCTAGCAATCTCAACCTCACTTCATTCTTTCTTTCAACTTTTTTGTCTCCTACATTATTTCGCAAGGGTTACCAACATGATCTGGAATTGCAGACACAAATGAAGGAATTTGCATTTTCTGTTTCGGAGACGTGCCTAATGGCGACATATTTTGTCAGTAATTTTATTTGATTTTTTCTGTAAGAACAGATCGAGCACGGGCTCTAATTATATTTGTTATAAGGGTTCAAGTTGAAAAAAAAAAAAAAAAATGCTGAAGAAAAATTGAATTTCTAAAAATTATAGACATTTCTGGTATTTCCCATACCGGTTTCAAACACCCCAGTTAGTGTTATCATCAGTAGGATTTTAAATGTCGGTTTGTCTTTTATTTACAAACGGACGGACCGACATCGCTAGAATGTCTTGGAATCGATCATTGATCAATAATATATATATACTTTGTGGGGTCCCCGACCGATATTTCGATGCGTTACACACGGAATGACAAAGTGAGTAGTTGGAGGCAATAAATATAAATCACAATCTACAACTTTGTCTAGGAAAAAAGTCTCAAAATCTAAGACTTTAGGAAAAATGTCTGAAAATCTGAGACTTTTTCTAAAAGAAAAAATTTTAAACAAATTTTAATCAACAAAAACGCGGATTCAATCAACTTTTTTATTGAAATTCCTCCAATTAAAAAAATTGTTATACCAATTATCAAATTGTAGGTGACTAACTGAACATTTTTTCAATCAAACTTTTTTCGATTTTGATCAAAAATTTTATCAATTTTTTATTTATAGTCAATCGAAATAATGATTGATTTAACAAATAAATTGTAAGCTTATGACAAAATTATCAAAAAATTCATCTTTTTTGCTTTCCAATATGTTGCCAACAATAAAAAAAGTAAAACCCGATTATTTTGTATATTTTTAAATTAATCTATTCAAATAAATTAAAGCGAAAAAAATCTGGTATGTCGAAAATTTGTAATCCGACAGGTAAAAAAAAAAATAACAAAACGTTTAATCAAAACATTGATTGACTTATTTAAATTTGGTTGATCAATTGATTTAATTGAAAATTTGTATCCAATAATTGTTTGTGTGTATAGAAATAATGTCTCAGAATCTACATAATCTGAGACTTTTTAATAGATAGACAATGTCTAAGAATCTGAGACTTTTTTGTAAAAAAAAAATGTTTTATGCTCTGAGACTTTTGTGGTTATTCATAAAACCTAAAATATATTTAAAATAGTTTTATTTGACAGATATTGCAGGAACAATTGTCTATAGAAAACTGTATTAGAATCTTCTACTTTTTTTTATAGGAAAAATGTATCAGATTCTGAGACATTTACTTATTGAATCTGAGACTTTCTCTCAGATTCAGTGAGACATTTTTATAATTTAAGTCTTTTTCTATAGGAAAAACATTTCAAAATCTAACAATAAGACTTTTTCTTTATAGGACAAATGTCTGAAAATCTGACACTTTTTCTATGTAGAGAAAATGTCGCAGAATCTGAGTATTTTTTTAATGTTTAAAAGGAATCAGTTATTTCGTCCGGCAACCCTAGTTGGAGCCCCCAAATGCGCGTCTACGATCCAGTGTATTATACATTGTGTATGACAGTGCAGGGTATTGTATTGGGGCAAATTTATAAAATCCTTTAATCTGCCAACGCTTATACAACCTCATACAGTGCTTTGCCAACGCTTTGCCGTGCGTAAAATTTAAATGCATTTATTTTGTACTTACATTCAAGTACTCCGTTCAAAGTCTATATTTATCGATATTTTTCTTATTACTTCTTTTTTTCGATTTTCGTTTCGTTGTTTATTTCTTAATGTTGCTTTTTTTTTGTGCGCGTTAAAAGTAGCATAAGAAAACTCCAGAAAAAACGTAAACATTAAAATTCTAAGAAATATATAGTTTTGTACAATCTTATAAATACTACAATGTCCAAGAGTACGAGTATTATTACTACATACTTACTCTTTACTCGTCTTGTTGCATGAAGTCCATCCATACAACAAACCACGTACTTTCAGATATATGAAATGCTTAAAAGCGTTGAACAAAACATAAAATAAACGAAACTGGTTTTGGTTTTTATGACAACTAAAGTGATAGGTTTATGGTTAAGTTTACGGATTTTTTTGTTCTTTCTATATGATGTTTTGGGCAATGATGATGGGGGGAATGAAACTGATTATTTTCATTTGCGTTTTTTTTTTTCTTGGCAATTTTATGCAACTTCTTTTTTTAAATTTAAAGCGCGCCAAGCACACGTGCGTCATTTGTTATACGAGATACAGGCAAACATAAAATAGCATGACGTTGATGCTGGGTCATCATATGGAGATTTTTGTGGCTTTTAATAAAAAAAATTTCAGTTTTTTTGTAAATATGCTATATATCAAGGGTTTATCGATAATGATTTGGGTAATAAACAGAAAATCAAAATCAAACCACAAACTTTTTAATAAGAAATAATTTTAAAAGTAGTTATTTTGTATAAAAAGTCGTACAGAAATTTCAGAACGTATTTATGTCCAAAACTACCGTTAGTACGATAAAACAATATCACAATCACCTATCTTCCGAATAATTCTATCACTTTATGATTTATATCAAACAATGGTTATATACAGTACCAGAAAAATATTCTGTTATTATCTATTCTGGAACGCTTTATATTAACCTGCAACCGATTCTACTAAACATTGAGGAATCCATGGTTTTTGAAGTTGTCACGAAAGCATTAGTTTGTATGAGCAAGTAGTTTTCTTGAAAAATTATTTTACATTGAAAATAAAAAAAAAATATTTGAAAAGGTCTATTTTAGCTTGAGGTCATTATTTTCTTTACTAATCAAAACGTTGACATTCTTATTAAATAATTTTCAAGAAAATTAATTTTTCTGTTTTAAATTTGTTTATCAAGAATACGATCGTATCGAGTCTGGATTTCTTGCAAAAGTTTGGTGATTTTATTGGGAATTTGAATAAAAAACAAGTGAGAGTGTTAAAATCGGCTGTACCGAATCTTTTATATCCTCCAATATGTAAAAAAATTAAAAAAAAAATGTACATGGCGTTTTTTAGTGGGGGAGGGTGTGGTGAGTTGGGGGATTCCTTGGCCCTCGCGTAAAAAATATGTTCATAAGTTCATTTTAAGTATTATAGTCTTATAATTATTTAAATTATTTTTTATTCACGCCCTGAAAAGGGGCCGGGTCGAAAAAAGCGATATTTTTTAGTCCCCTGGGTCCAAGCGCAGGACTTTAAACTTCTGCGAACCTAAAAATGTTTCATTTGTTTAACAAAAATACAAAAAAAAAACGTCTAAAAAATTGTCGTTTTCATATGTTGGTTTAGTTCTTTAAGGTGGAACTTTTTTGCCCTTGGACCGATTTTGCCCATTTCCAAATTTAATCTGCCTAGGAACATGAGATATATCTTTGACAAACTTGAGGAGTCTAACTCGTTTATTTTGGGCTGTATTGTGTTACAGTCGGACTGTAACTCTGAAAAGTTTATATATGCACTAGGCAAATATGAAGAAATTTTAAAAATAAAAAAGAAAACAAGGAAACAATTCCTCTAAAAAGTTTTTAAATGCTCTACAAATTTGTTTTTCATATGGATTTTTTTTTTTTAATTTTCTTCAAACTTTTTTGTTAAAAACCTTTTAAGATAAATTGTTTTGTTGTATATTTTCAAAGAACCCTTCTTTTCGAAAACAAAAGCCTCTTATAAACTACTGCTATTATATATGGGGCATTCCATGTCAAATCGGACACTTTGAAAAATTTTTAGATTTTCCCAATTTGTTTACAGTTTTTAGTACCCCTCAAAAACTCCTTCGTGGTAAATTTTCAGATTTTTTTGATGACCCGTTCAAAAGATTTGTTCTTTTACTCAAACTTCTTTTACTCATAACTTTTTCAAAAATGGTCCAAATTTTAATTTTTTTTTCAAAATTTTTTTTTTACGTACTTTTTAAAAAACAATCCCAAAAAATTCTTAAAAGCGCTCTAGTATGCAATTTTTAAGTTTTAAAATTTAAATCTCGTTTTTGAAAATGTTTGTACTCTTCGATTTTTTTGAATTTTTTTTTTTTGTAAAACTTCTATCGATTCTACAAATTTTTTGCCCAGGAGGATCGTGGGATAACGATTATTACTATTTTTTAAAAATTTTTGAAAAAATTTTATTTTAATTTTCCAATCTTAAAATCATTCTACTGCTCCAATGGTGCGTCATAGAGGGGTCATTTATAAGACCGACCCCCATTAATTTTTACGTCTTAACATTTATTTGGAACAAACGAATACCCTATCTCCAATTTCTAAGGCGGCTCCCACACAAAACGACATTTTTTAAAATTTGCTCCAACCGCTCTAACTGCCCTAATAGTGCCCTTAGAGCAACAAAATGTATGACCGACCCACAATATTTTTTTAGTCTTAACATTTTCTCTGAACACACCTACCCTCTATCTTTAACTGTTAAGGAGGTCCCCATACAATTTTTTTTATTTTTTGTAAATTAGTTTTATTTAATCAGCCTTTACCGGTCCAATGGTGCGTCCGAGAGGGGTCATTATTGAGACAGATCCCCATTTATTTTTACCCTACAACATTTTTTTAAAACATACCTACGCCCTATCTCCACTCCCTAAGTAGGCTTCCATTCAAAATTACATTTTTATAAAATTTGCTCCAACTGTTATTTGTATGGGAGCCTACTTAGGGAGTGGAGATAGGGCATAGGTATGTTTTAAAAAAATGTTGTCGGGTAAAAATAAATGGGGGTCGGTCTCACTAGTGACCCCTCTCGGACGCACCATTGGACCGGTAGAAGCTGATTAAATAAAACAAATTTACAAAAAATAAAAATGTATGGGGACCGCCTTAACAGTTAAAGATAGAGGGTGGGTGTGTTCAGAGAAAATGTTTGGACTAAAAAAATATTGTGGGTCGGTCATACATTTTGTTGTTCTAAGGGCACTATTAGGGCAGTTAGAGCGGTTAGAACAAATTTTAAAAAATGTTGTTTTGTGTGGGAGACCCCTTAGAAATTGGAGATAGGGTATTAGTTTGTTCAAAAAAAATGTTAAGACTTAAAAAATAATGGGGGCCGGCCTTATAAATGACCCCTCTATGACGCACCATTGCACTGTGGGCCAGGATTTCCATTTTTTGGCCAATAAGGTCTATAAGGCAATACATATTTAAAAATATTTTTTCGGAATGTCGACATCTTGAATTTTGTCCATCTTTAATATCTTTTTATTATACCTTAAAGTTTTTTTTTTGCATGAGGTTAAAGTCAAAGTTTGTGATTTTTTTTATATCTTTTATTTATGAAACAAATAATTTTTTTTGTACTTCAACACAATATTTTTTCAAATTTTCGGTGAAGTTCTCCTAAAGACATACATGTTTGTTGAACACATGACAAAAACTGCCAAAAAGTAAGCTATAAGCATATTTTTTTTTAAATAAATAATGGAAATTCATACTTTTGTTGAAATCCGCCATTTTTCAACACCAAAGTCCAAAAAAGTCCAAACGATATTGACAAACCTCGAACTACGATCTGTCTCTGACAATGTATTCTATTCACATTTTTGCGACCCTGTGCGACCGTTCATAAACTTTTGATCTAGAGGCAATAAACCAAAATATGACGTTTAGAAATGCCCTGAAATAGAACTTCAAAATTTTCTGATATTTTTGTTTCTATTGATTTCTAATAAAAAATGTCTCACTTTGACAACGTGATAACTGGTGATAACTGGTGATGGGCACGTGAGTGAATTTTGACTCACGTTGACTCACGCTCACGCAAAAAAACAAAATTTGCTCAATCGTTTTTTTTCTCACACTTACTCACTATTTACGTGAGTAAACAAAACACCACTCACGTGTGACTCACGCTCACTCGTAACTCACGCTAAACCTTTAAAACACGAATAAAATTGTAAAAACTGAATCAATACAATTAAATAGTTTTGATTCACGCAAAAAAATTGCACTCACTACGAATCACTCACGCAAAAAATTGTCTCACTAACTAACAAAAAATTTTAATCACGCTCACTTTCGATCACGAGTAATTCTCGTGACCAGCGTCCATCTGTAGTGCTAAACATTAAAGCTGGTAACGCATTCAAGCGGGCATATTCTGGCAATAGCATTTTTAATATTTTTTACGAAATTGTAAGCTTGTAGCATTATTTTTACATTTAGGATGGTAAATGCTTATTGGAAATAAAAAGTTCTCTCTTAAATGAGCCACTGAATATATGAACCTTTTGATGCATTTAAAAGAGAAATATTTTATTAAAATCTTCTGAAAAAAAGCAAAAAGAGGGATTTATAAAAACTTAAAAATTTAAACATTGTACATTTTTTTAAAAAGCTATGTCCTAAATTTTGGATCCGCCATTTTGATTTCAAAAAATCTGAGTTCGTATTCGTGTTTTGCAATCATTTCCTAGTGATATTTTGAAACATTAATCAATAATTGAAATATCTTGTCCACCATATTGGATCCGCTAATAATATGAATATTTGATTCTAAAATCAGATTTGGCATTCCAAAAACCATCAAAATCAGACAACATAGAAAAAAAACTAATATTTTATTTGACGCCATATTGGATCCGCCATTTTGAATTTAAAAAATCGGAGCTCATATTCGTAATTACTGACCCTAAATACATCAAAAATAACTAATTTAAGTACAATTAGCTAAGAATTACAAAAGCATATTCGCCATATTGGATCCGCCATTTTGAATTTCAAATCTTTAATTCCAAAATCAGTTTTAACATCCGAAAAAACATTAAAATCGAAGTTTTTGGCCAAAAGAGACAACATATAAAAAATCTTAAATTTAAATTTGTCGCCATATTGGATCCGCCATTTTGAATTTTAAAATTCTGAGCTCATATTCGTTATTAACGACCCCAAATACATCGATAATGATTATATTAAACACAATAAACAAAGAATTAAAAAATCATGTCCGCCATTTTGGATCCGCCATTTTGAATTTTGAAATTTTTTTTCCAGAATCGTGATCAGCGAGCCTTTAACACCCATATGCAATACTTTTTTGACACATAGGTTAAGCGGTCTATTTATGGCCAAAATTCAGGGATGCTGGCCCACAGTGCATTGGAGCAGTAAAAATGATTTTAAGAATGGAAAATTACAATAAAATTTTTTCCAAAAATTTTAAAAAATAGTAATAATTGTTATCCCACGATCCTCCTGGGCAAAAAATTTGTAGAATCGAAAGAAGTTTTACACAAAAAAATTTCAAAAAAGTCGAAGAGTACAAATATTTTCAAAAATGATATTTAAATTTTAAAACTTAAAAATTGCATACTAGAGCACTTTTAAGAATTTTTGGGATTTTTAAAAGTACTAAAAAAACGAAAATTTTGAAAAAAAAAATTGAAATTTGAACCATTATTGAAGAAGTTATGAGTAACAGAAGTTTGAGTAAAGTAACAAACTACCAATTTTTAAAAATTCGATATCTTTTGAACGGATCATCAAAAAAATCTGAAAATTTACCACGAAGGAGTTTTCGAAGGGTACTAAAAACTGTTAACAAATTGGGAAAATCTAAAAAAAAAATTTTTCAAAGTGTCCGATTTGACATGGAATGCCCCATATATATATATTTTTTTTTAACATAAATCACTGCATGTTGTTAGCTTTTTAAATGACTAAATAAATTACAAACAAAAACAAAAATCTTTAATACGATTATGTCAACTTTAACAGAAATGCTGGTAGCCTAATGAAACTCCAAGAAGATCAGCAATCAAACTTTGTGGTGGACAAAAACGTTCTTTTCTTAAAAATAAACCTAAAGTGTTAAAAAATAAAAAAAACGATGTTTTACTAATTATAGAACATGTAGACAATAACATCATGCAACATGGCCATGACATTTTTATGTTATTGTTGTTTTAAGATGAGTTTAATTGCGATCGTAACAAAACTGAATATAAAAGATGGCAGAGATTATGATAAGTCAGACAAATGGGGAGGACAAAGATGATCTAAAAGTAATTATGGATTTTTTTAGAAATATTTATATGGATTTTTTCCAATGAATTCGGAGTTTTGTTTTTTAAAAAAAGAAGCAGTTTTATAAAATCATTACCCTTAAGGAATATGCTTCTGTTTCTTATTTCTAACTAGTTTTAAAATATGCAATTTCATTATGAACCAGATTTTGTTATTTTTTTTGTAACTAAAAAATTTTAACATTTCATGTTGGAAGTATATCAATAATATTTAATCATTGTTATTAAAATGCATTTAATAAACAAACTTGTTGCAACAGTATTTGATTGCTTATGTAGCACGTAGTTTAGTTGCAAACTTGACATATGCAATTATTGTGGTATTTTTTAAGTTGCAGTTGTTATAAAAAATAAATTTAAGTAAACTTTATGTAAACATGACAATCTGAATACCAATTTTTTTCCAGCATGAAAAAAAAAATCTTTATAAAAAATTACTTATATCAAAGATCACAACAAGTTACTTTGTTGCCAATAACAAGTAGTTAAATGTTTATGTTCATGATAATGCGTAGGTGTTTAAAGATAAATTTGTTAAAATATTTAAGAATATATATTTTTTTTAAATTAAATAAACAAAATGAATTTTAACTATTTTTAGGAGTGATGAGAATTAAATCAAATGTAAATTATACATTAATGAATGTATTTATTTTTTTGTTAATTTTCAAGTGCTTGTTTCTTAAGTCTTTTGTTTAATTGTAGTTGAAGTGATATTTAAAAGATTATAAATGGATTAAAATTCTTGAAATTAATTCTTGAATAATTAATAAAACGCATTTTATTAAAATTTGAATAAATCAAAAACTTTGTTTCTTAAGCCTTTTTTTTTTTTTGCACAACAAATTTATTAGCAGATTTTTTATATTTTCGTTTTTTTTTTAAATCTACACATTTTCCAATGGAAATTAAGAAATTTCAATTAAATCTGCTGGGGAAACCTTCGAAAATTCAGAATTTTCAATTAAATCTGCTGGGCAAACCTTCCCCCTCGCGATAAATGTTAACAAAATCATTTAGTATGATGTTAACACTAAGGTAATACAATGTTCTCATTATTAAAATTTTATGTTAATTTAACTAAAAGTCTAACAAAAATTGACTAGAGCGCACAGTGAAAGATATGGCTAATTTTTTTGGAAATAATTCAGCCATTCAGTAAGTACTGGACCGATAGACATTAACCCTCTAACCGACCATTTTTGTTTTTCAATAAAAAAAAATTTTCTATTGAGTGCATTTTTTTTGAGTGCATTTTATGTTTTCATATAAAAAATAAAAAAGCAATATAAAAAAATAGGATTAATAAAGAAATTTTGTAGAAATAGAAAAAAATAAAATAAACAAGTAGAAAAGTTAAATTCGACTTGGCCAATCTATGAATACCCTCCACAATGCCCATTTTAAGTGCTGATAAATTTTCTAAAGTAAAAAAATAACAGTTTTGATTAGAAATATTTTATTTTGTGTAAAAAAAATTTTTTTTAGTAATTTTTGAAAAAAAAAAAAAAAATTTACTATTTTTTTTTGAGTGTAAAATTTTTTTCGAGTGTATTTTTTTTTTTTGCTTTGGTATAAAATATTTTTGAGTGACAAAAATACGTTGTAAAATATTTTTGTGACTTACGAATGTTTTTAAAACAGGTTTAACGGGTTTTCAACAATTGAATTTAAGGTGAAGCTAATCTGAAATTCACGGTTTTGCTAATAACTTTTGAACTACTGGACCGATTTGGCTGAAATTCAATACGAACTAGGCTGGAGGAACAAAACATATATATGCCAAGCTTCAGCATCCTCATAATTGCTTTTAGAAAGTTATAATGCTTTTTATCTGATAAATTCACGAAAAACTCTTGCCGAAATTTAGTCTTTTGCTCATAACTTTTGAACCACTGGACCGATTTCGCTGGATTGCAATACCAACCTGACCAGGTAAATGTCAAACATATATGCCAAACTTCAGGAGCCTCCGTAAAGTCTTTCAAAAGTTAGCATGTTTTTAACAGACAGACAGACAGACGGACGGACGGACGGGCGGACGGACATCGCTAGATCGTCTTAAAATCGATCGAGGATCATGAATATATATACTTTATGGGGTCCTTAACCAATATTTCGAGGTGTTATAAACGGAATGACAAACTTATATATACCCTCTATCACTAGAGTGGAGGGTATAAAAAGTATAAGAAATAACCAGAAAAAAGCACCCTCTAATGGGCAAGACCGCCTCTAGACGGGCTATAGTTCTAGGCATCTCCTAGAGTATCCTTTTAAGTAATCCATTGACGGAACTTGCAAATCATTCTAGAGGCTTTGATCTACGCACCAGAATTTTTTTAAAGCTCTGGATCAATTGAAAAAATACACTTTTAATTTGTATAAAATTAAGTTTTTGCAAAATAATTAATTTTGGAAATTTCCCTAAAACTTGCACTTTGATTGGCAATAACTTTTTAACTATATGTCTGAGCACAACAGTGAAAACATGTGCAGGCCAATTGAAGTCTAACGAAAGTTGATTGGCATAAAAAAATCATTTGATGCATTTTGGGTCAATTTAGTACACCCCGTCTAGCGGCGGGGCTGCCGGTTATAGCTAAAGTATTTTCGAGCTTAAGTTTGGAGTTTAAATTACAGCGGTTAAACGGGGAGGCAGTAGCACCCCCCAAAGTAGGGTACCATTTGCATACGAATACTTTAAACACTTGCCATTTTCATACCCCAAACCACTCTGTGGTACAGGGTATAATGAGTTTGTGCTGATATTTGTAACTACCCGAAATATTGGTCCTAGACCTACCTTCAAGGATACGGATTGACTTAGAAATACTTTTTGAGTCGATTTAGCGATGTCCGTCCGTCCGTCCGTTCGTCTGTCCGTCCGTCTGTCCATCTATCGGTTTAAGCACGATACATGTCGCATTTTTCAATCAATTAACTTGCAATTTGAAACTTAAGCTTGGTTTGGCCCAAGGACGAAGCCCAATGAAATTGGAAAAAATCGGTCCATGTCAAGACCTGGCCTCCATACAAACGCCCCCTTTCAATTTCGCTTAAAGGCCTTTAACAACCGTATTATAATAGATATTGTTTTGAAATTTAACAGGTGATTAAATTAAATAAATGCAAAAATCATCATATCAAATTTCAAAGGGATCGGGTCAGTCCTTCTGGCAGTCCCCATACAAACCACCCTTCCGATATTCACATAATTTCTCAAAATTCATAAAAATTAAAATATTTGATTAAAATTTTATTTGTAGGTGTAAAACGTGAACTTTGGTAACCTAATCAAATCGGAATACATATGGACCATTTTTGTACTTAGTCCCCCATATAAAAGTTTCGGCCGATATTCAGTTAAATCGGTCTATTGGCAAAAAAATAAGCCAATTCCACTAAAATTTGATCTGTGTATTTTTCTATACTAAATAAAGATCTAAAAAAAGATAGGTACAATCGGTCCATGTTTGGACTTGGGACCCATTTTCCGGAAAACACTAGTGTAGGGTAACATATGGACGGTCTTGACCGACTATAAGTTTTTTACTTGTTTTTGGTTGTTTTAATATATCTTAAAAAATATATGTGAACTATTTTCTAGTAGAAGCCTAAAAAAAACAGCATAGTAGGTTGAAGCAAATTTAGCTTTTTTCGAATTTCAAAAACGTCGTGTTCGATAATGTTCCCTTTTAGGGTCGATATTAATACACAATGTTTGGACCTGTACAATAGAAAGGTTTGCCATTGATTTTGATCCGAAATGTTGTTTCGTTTTGCTCTATCTCGCTTAGTTTTCGAGATATAAGCACATTAAATTTTAATATTCTAAATTCGGTGAGTGAGTGAAAATACACTCAAAAAAATAAAACTGTAAAGTTAACATTTTTTTTTTAGTTAAGTCGGGTTAACTGGCTTTTCAACAAATTTTTAGTTGAAATCAGCGTTTTAACTTCTTTTTTTTGTTAAGTTCAATTTACGAAAATACTGGTTTTGAACAAATTTTGAATTAATTTTTTTGTTGACTTTAAAACTGAGTTAACGAATTTTTACTAATTAATTTGCTGATTTTTCGTAACATATTTGTTAAGTGAAAAGAGTGATTACTATTTAAAAAAATTATTGTGTAGCCTCCTATGCAAATCTCATAAGTTCTACTAAAGCTGAACTTAATGCTGTGAAAAAATAAAAAAAAAAAAATTACAAAATATTTTGTTAATTTTAGTTTACCAAAAGTAACAACAAGTTTAGCTGAATTCAACTAATTTTTTTGTAAATACGTACATTAAAAATGTTACGAAATTTTCAGCTAAATTTTTAGTTAAAGTTACGGTTTTTTTTTGCTACATTAATTCTACGAAAAGTTAGCTAAATATTTTTAGTTAGGTTAACTAGAAATTTAGTAGGCCCAAAATCATGTGCTTTTTTAGTTAAATTTAACTAAATTTTTTGCTAACTTTACAGTTTTTTTTGAGTGTATGAGATACTCATGAGCATTCTCATAAGAATTTTCATTTATTCACCAGCACACGAAATTTTTCATTTTTTATTTCTCACACACAAGCAGTGAAGCATGAAATAAACCTGCTTCTTTCAAGGCACACCAATAAAACTGTTTGTGTTTATTTTATTTTCAATGCTTGGTGAGAATGAATGAAAATGGAAGAGAAAATCCAAACCTTGAAAAATATTTAAAAAATTTCAAAACCTTGATTTTGGTCCACAGATGCTGATTTTTAAACATAAAAATAATTTTTTTTATCTAAATTGGTCTCAAAAGTTGGAAAATGTTAAGTGTGTTACACTCAAAAAAAAAAAAACTGTAATGTTAGCAAAAAAAGCTTGTAAACCTACAAGAAAATTTGCTGATTTTGAACCCACAATTTTTTTGGTAATGTTAGCAAAACCGTTTTGCTAAAAATTAGTTAACTGAAATAATTTTTATTTCAACTTAGTTCATACACATTTGAGGACCCCATTGGGTTCGGACCCAATAGGTCCAGACCCCGATGGGCCTAGATCTGGTTGGGTTCCTTAAAAATCGTCATAGTTTTTGATGCAAAATTTGTGTCCGTTTCGCTCTACCTTGCTTAGTTTTTGAGATACGTGATTTTAGGGGATCACTGGGGTCTTGAGAATTAAAAAACTCGATAACTTCAAAAATATTACTCGGAGAGCTTTTGGTTATTTTGCGGTCTTGTTCTACGTGTTGAGAGCTACAAAAATTCCTTTGGACTTATTGTTGTGTCGGCAATATTTACCGAGATATGAGCATTTTAAAATGTTAGCAGGAATGCTAACTTTTTTGGGTCCAAAGTTAGGTCCCATTAGGGTCCACACATGTGAAGAGGACCCGCGAAAGTATGGAGATTCTAAGAACCAAAAATGCCCTCCATTTTGCTCTATCTGGCTTAGTTTCCGAGATAGCGCCATTTTAAGTTTTCGGAAAATAAAAAAAAAATTACCATTTATTTTTGCTAATGTTAGCAAAAAATCTTGTAAAAATATTGTCAACTCAATTTCAAATTTAGCAAAATAAATTACTTCAAAGTTTGTTTAAAATTGCTAATGTGCTAAATGAAGTTTACAAGAATTTTTTGCTAACATGCTAATCTCAACTAAAAATTTGCTAAAAGTTAGCTAACTAGCATTAGCAAAAAAAAATTAGTAAATCTACTAACGTATTTTTTTGAGTGTACCTAAAAAATATTAAAAAAATATAAAATCATTATCTAACTAAGTTGTGATTCGAAATTTTCTGCTATAGGTGGCTGAACTAGCTAAGGCGTCGATAAACGCTACAACTAGTAGGGCATGGGTTCAATTACCAGCCAGTGCAGAAATTAATTTTTTATGGATTTTTTCTTTATATATTTATTCAATAGTTTTATTTATTTTAATTATTATAAAAAAAAATACAAAAGGAATATTAATGACATTTTTTGATGATATGATGAAATGTGTCATTATTACACTCAAAAAAAAAACTGTAAAGTTAGCAAAAAATTTAGTTAAATTTAACTAAAAAATAATAATTTAACTAAAAATATTTAGCTAACTTTTCGTAGAATGAATGTAGCAAAAAAACCCATAACTTTAACTAAAAATTTAGCTGAAATTTTGTAACGTTTTTATGTACATATATTAACAAAAAAATTAGTTGAACTCAGCTGAACTTTTTATTACTTTTCGTAAACTAAAATTTACATAATATTTTATAAAAAATTATAAGTTTACTTTTTCTGTTTTTTCATCAGCTTAAGTAGAACTTATGAGATTTGCATAGGAGGCTACACAAGAAATTTCACTTAACAAATTTTTTACGAAAAATCAGCAAATTAATTAGTAAAAATTCGTAAACTCAGTTTTGAAGTCAACAAAAAAAATTAATTCAAAATTTGTTCAAAACTGGTATTTTCGTAAATTGAACTTAACTAAAAAAAGTAGTTAAAACGCTGATTTTAACTAAAAATTTGCTAAAAAACCAGTAAATTTGAGTTAACAAAAAAAAAATTTGTTAGCTTTACAGTTTTATTTTTTTGAGTGTAGTTTCTTCAATTTTGAAGACATGTTTCATCATATTGAGGAAAAGCTTCATCAATATGATAAAATTTGTCATGTAAATTAATGTAAACAAGTGTAATGCAAACTATTAAAAAATCGAAAGCTTTAAACAAAATATTAAGGATTGCACTATTACCCGCTACATGGTCTACTGGGTAAGTTCTTGTTTACCCCTTAAAGTATGCAGAAAAAAATAAATCAAAACAGGAAGAGTCATATATGTATGAAACCTAAATGTGAATAAGATACAAAAATCCATATTTTTTGGGAAATTCTAATAAAAATGAACACACTTTAATCTGAGTATAACTTTATTGGTTGATATATCAGAATATAACACTCTTACTTGTTTATTTGGTTTATTTCTATATGTTCAATAAATGTTGTTCTTAGAACATTCTTTTGTTTTACAATTTTTGGCGCATTTTTTTTTTTGTTCCAAAAACGCTTGGCTTGATGTTTTTCTTAAGTCTGCTTGAAACAGAAACAAAAGAGGATAATGGAAAATTCGCGATATCACATAAATCAGCTCAATAACAGACAAAAGAACAAATTGAGGCCTGCAGCCTAAAAAAACAACAATTATACTAAGGCCCACAAAAAAAAAACACAGAAGATACAAGTTAAACAAGATGATGCTAAAAAACACAACCAGTGAAAAAAAACTATAAACAAAACAAAAAAAGAAACAGCATATCAAAACAATAAATCAACAAAGCAAAAGAGACAAAAAAAACAAGAAAAATCCTATAAGAAAAAAAAAACACCTAAACAACTCTTAAAGTTAAGAACAAAACAAGAAAACAACACAACATCAAAACAAACTTCACAACAAAAAACAAGGCAGCTTCAACTCAAAACTCATCTTCAAAACAGATTGTTTGTCATTATACAAACATTAATACATACTATAACTACTATCATACTGCATAAGTAATGCTGCACTAGTACATGCATTATGATCATTACTTGAAAAAGTTTCTATTTTTCTGCAATTCTCTGCTGCATACAATGACTACCAGCACATAGGTACAAACATATAAAAAGTTAATGCTTTTCAGCAACTAAGTTTTTTTTTTTTTATTTTGCAAAAAAAAGCACTTAAAAACCACAGCTTTATCCGCAAAACTTTACTTTGGTTAGTTCATTTCTTTCTCCTTAGCAAAGACCCCCTTTTTTGCATTAAACCATTTCATAGTATTGGTATTTGCAGTATTCGCCTAGTATAACAGCTAGACAAACAAAACCTCAATATCAGCGCCAAGAAAATGTTGTGTGTTAGTCAAACTTGTTTGACTGTGGATATAGTAAAAATGCTAAAAAAATAACATCGGGCCGTATTTTTTTATAATCTTTAGAGAAACACAAACGTCTAGAAGAAAAAAAAAAAACAGCAGCATTTAACAGTAACCAACACTATGGTAAGACGGCGGCCATTTTGTATGGCTATATGTCTTTTAACTGTTTGACTCTACTGTCAGACTATGGGTTTTGTTGTTTTAAACTTGATGCCAGTGTAGTTTTTTATGTATGTTTTTTTTGTACGATTGGGATAATGGTCTTGTCTTATAAGAAAAAGAAATCGAGATATACTTTAATGCATATGTAGTATGGCTATACAATACATACTGGCCAAAGACTTTATTTCCATTAAAAACATAAAAAACAACAACAAAAATTATGAAAATTTATGGACCAAAATATAAATTTTGGTATTTTTTGTATTTTTTTGGAGGTAAAATTTTGTTCCCTAAAATTTTTAAAAAAATTTTAAAATTTTAACGGAAACATTTTTGGGAATTTTTATCGAGTTTTTTTCCATAGGCCCACTACGTATATTAACAATTTTTTTTTATATTATAATAAAATTGTATATAAATTATTTTATTAACCAATAGTTGTCCTGTAAAGGGTACACAATGTCCTAGCAATAAATGCATAATACATAATATTCTAAATAGTTTTTCTTACAAAATTTCCTTTTGCAATTTATGCACAATTTTTGATATTTTTCAATTCTTGCTTTTTTTTTAATTTGCACAATTGTTTCTATTTTGATTTCACAAAAATGTTTTTGAAATGTTTGGATTTTTTTGCAAAAATTTCCCCAAACATTTAGAGAGTTTGAAAATCATATTCTTGTTAGCTCTTTTTAATTAAAAACAATTGTAGCTATAAAACAAAAGACTTAAGACAGAAACCTGAAAATTGTACAATATGCAAAGCATGCTTTAAGGCGTTCATAATTTTATATGATTTTAAAACAGGTTGCCAGATTTGGTGATTTCTCCGCATTTTGACGATTTCTACCCAGTAAAAGCTTGGTAATGAGTTGTGAAATCAGTCATTACTTCATGCATTATTTATAATGAGTACCCATTACTACTCGAATTATTTTAAGCAACTAGTGTCTTGTAACATTTTAAAAAAAGTACTTATTGATAATAGCATAATAGCACAGGGGCGTATCCAGCTCTTGGGTTTGGGGGGGGGGGGAGTTTTTTTTTAACTCAAGGTCCATTTCTTAGAACCACCGAAAACCTTAAAAATGGTTATGTAATGCATTACTAAGTAATGCATAGCCTAGAAAAATGCAAAAATATGCATTACTTTTTCCCTACCGCTTACCATATTCATTACTTTTTAGTATTTTTCATACAAATTTTTAGGCTATGCACTTCATGGTAATGCATTACATAACCATTACAATTTTGAAGGTTTTTCCGATCACTTCTGTAGATCAGGTTACAGATATGTTTCATAACTAAAATTTAAGATTTTTCATACAAAGTGCATAGCCAATCTAAAAATGCAGTACCAAGTTTCAAAAGTAGAACAGTTTTCGAGTTATTGCTAACTTTTCAAATTTTCAGCTTTTTAAAAAAGTGATTTTACTTAAACAAAAAATATTTTTCAATCTGATTTTTGCCTTAGAAGCCATTGATCGACATTTAAGCGAGTTTCAATTTTACCGAAATTTGAAAAAAGTAAATTCAATTGTAGGTAAATTTCGCAAAGATTTTTTTTTTAAAATTAATTTCTTTGTTTTTTTAAATACAAAGGAATTAAGAACACTCAAAAAAATAAAACTGTAAAGTTAACAAACTTTTTTTTGTTAACTCGAGTTTACTGGCTTTTTAGCAAATTTTTAGTTAAAATCAGCGTTTTAACTACTTTTTTTAGTTAAGTTCGATTTACGAAAATACTAGTTTTGTACAAATTTGGAATTAATTTTTTTTGTTGACTTTAAAACTGAGTTTACGAATTTTTACTAATTAATTTGCTGATTTTTTGTAACATTTTTGTCAAGTCGAAAATTTTAAACATTTCTTGTGTAGCCTCCTATGCAAATCTCATTAGTCCTACTTAAGCTGAACTTAACGCTGTGAAAAATATTTTTTTTTTTTTTATTTAAAAACAAAGGTTAGCTGAATTCACCTAATAAAAAATGTTACGAAATTTTCAGCTGAATTTTTAGTTAAAATTACTGTTTTTTTGCTACATTCATTCTACGAAAAGTTAACTAAATATTTTTTGTTAAATTAACTAGAAATTTTGTAGGTTCAAAATCAGGTGTTTTTTTGGTTAAATTTAACTAAATTTTTTGCCAACTTTACAGTTTTTTTTTTTGAGTGAAGGTTTTTAAAAAAATCCGTTAAAAATTATAAAAGTTAAAATTAAACAGAAAAATGAATTAAAAAAAATTCTATTAAATTGTCTATGCACTTAGAAAATTATTGCAGTTACTACATGCCGGTCATTTGTGTAGTAAGTAGTAGTTGTAGTTTTCAACTACAACTTCAGTTGTTTTTGTAAGAAAAATTTCAAACAACTATTTTTTGTATTCGTTTTAATAAATAAATGCAAAAAATGACTACATTGTAGTAACAGTTTTTTTATGTAGTTGTTTTTAGTCTATAAAAAAACTTATAATTTTCTAAAATTTTTTAAAAAAACGGAAGTGTTGAACGAGTTGAAAGTGTCAGATGCAGCAGGAATTATTTCCAAATAATTTTAAACGTTTTTGACGTTTGGAAGTGTCACATGCAGCAGGAATTATTTCCAAATAATTTTAACCGTATTTGACGTTTAGAAGAAAATTCAGACAATTTGAGTTACAGTAAAAATAAATGTAATTTAAAGTAGTTTTTACCGTTTTTTTGTAGTTGTTAATCAATAGTTAAAAACAACAACCATTTTCGGTTGATTTTACCGAAAAATGTAGTGGACGCCTAAACAACAGCAAATGTTTTTTGTAGTGGAACCTACCGTCATAATTTTTTGAGTGTGAAATTTACAACAGAATTTACTTTTTTTTCCAAATTTCGGTAAAATTTTAGCGGTAATCATGTTAAAAAATATGCGATTATCAGGTCGAAAAATTAAATCCACTGATTTGGTCTGAAGATATTTAAGTAAAACCACTTTTATAAAAATTTGAAAATATAAAAAGTTAACAATATCTTAAAAACTGTTCTACTTTTGAACCTGTTGACTTCATTTTCGGATTCAGTGCAATATTTTACATGGAAAATAAAAGCAAAATGTTGTCAATCGCAAAATTTTTTTTAATTTGCAAACTAGTGTTAAATAAAAAATTTCAAATCTGGTTCCAAAAAATCATTCTTATATTAAAATTTTTACTTTTTAGCTTAAAAAATTTTGGAATAAGACTTTTTTGAATACAAAAACTTTCAACATGTAACATTTTTGCTTTTTAAAATGTCTTTTATTAATAAATAGTTTTAAAAAATTTAAAAATTTCCTTCAGAAATATTTCTGATTCTTAGGCAAACAAACCCAACAAAAACCTATCGGATTCTAATACAGTATTCGTAGAAAAAAATCAGATTCTAAAAAAAATTTTCTTAATATCTGAGTCATATTTTCTTAAGGAACAAGTATCAAATTTTATTTTCGAACTTTTCTGATTTCCATGCTGTTTTTTACGAAAAATTAGATGCAATTCGAGATTTTTTCTTATACAAAAATAATTCTAAAAATATTTTTTTTTTCTTTCAGATATTTCTTTATAGAAAAATTGTCCAGTTCTATATTAGTTTTAGATTTGATGCATATTTTTTGTTAAACATTTTTTTAGACTCCAAGGCATTCTCCAAACCTAAAAATTTTTCGTACCGATTTTTACTTACAATTTTTTTTTTACATTCTGAAAAAAACATTTTTCTTTTCGAAAAATTTTCAGATTTCTTTGGAAATATTCAGATTCTGTTATAAAATTTCCGAAAATAATCTCCGATTTGAAAAAAAAAAAAATCTTAAAAAAATCATTAATATTTTGGTATAAATAATTTCTTAAAGTTCTTAGACAAATACCAGAAAATTTTTTAGATTCTGAAAATTTTTTTCACACTGTAAAAAGAAATTTTTGTTCTCTTTTTATACCCTCCAACCACAGTATGGGGGTATACTCACTTTGTCATTCCATTTGTAACGCATAAAAATATCAGTCGGGGACCCCATAAAGTATATATATTATTGATCTATGATCGATTCTAAGTCGTTCTATGAATGTCCGTCCGTCCGTCTGTATAAAACACGATTTAGTTCAAAATAAAAGAGCTAGACCCCTGAAAATTGGCAAGAATATGTCTAATATTCATAGGCCGGTTAAGTTCGGAAATAGCCAAAATGGAGCTAGGGGGAAAAAAGTTTCCCCTTAACGAACTAAAAAAACCTCTTAAAAAAAGTCATTTTTACATCTTTTTGTGCCATTTTTGTTAAACAATTGAAACCTTTTTGTGTCAGAAGGGGTTAACACTCCTGCACTTACAAGGGAAGTATCTCAACCCTTATGAACCGATTTGCCTGAAACTTAAAATATATATAAAAGAGATGATTTTAAGGTTGGGGTGTCTCGGCTTATCGGCCATATCAGAGTTTTAAAATTTCGTTGTCCCCTTATGAAACAAAGTGGACCTTCGGAAAAATTTCGACAGATCCCGAACTAAAAGGAATATCCTCTAGGGAAAAAATACGTGTCGACTTAAATTTAATAAAGATTATTTCGTATTCATATAGACATCGTAGGTCTATGTCTTCATATAAATACCCCCCAAAATTTACACATTTTCGTGAAAAAAAAGTATTTAAGAAAGCCGAACTTTTACAAGGTTATGCCACCGTTGGATGGGCATTAAAAAAACCTTTCTTCTCATATGCAAACATCATATAGTTTCTTAGCAAAAAATGGCTAAAAAATCCAAAAAACGTTTTTTTCGCTATTTTTTGACCCATGTTTTGAACCCTTAAATCCCCGATATGGCCGATAAGCCGAGACACCCCAACCTTAGAATTGTCCCTTTTATATATATTTTACGTTTCATGCAAACCGGTTCATATGGGTTGAGATACTTCCCTTGTTAGACCCAGGGGGCTGGAAAATTTTTTTTTTCTGCCCCCCCCCCATTTTGTGGGCGTGGATTTAAAAAAATCATTAAAATAATTACTACTAAATTTCAAAATGCATAATAAATAAATAAGTTAACATTTATCGCGATGGGGAAAGTTTTCCCCATCACCCACACCCAAAAAAACGACCCTGGATATTTTATATGTTTTAACATGTTGGAGGGTATCAAAGATTCGGCATAGCCGAATTTAACACTCACTTGTTTATCCTCTTTTCCTGAAATGAGGGAAATATCCCTCATTTCACCCTCTTGGATCCGCGGCTGATTAAGTTGTTTGTTTGAAATACATTGTTTGGTCATTACGCAAGGCGAAGCGACAAGTGTTTCGATCATTGTCAAGACTCTTCAGCAAACTGCTAATCGGCATATTCTGTAGACGTAATGAGAATTACGTTAAATAGCAAATAAAACAGCTTTAAATTTTTATGGATTTATCTATGGAGTTGGTAATTCGTAAGCGCAACTTTCTGGATAAAACTGCTTTGATTCGAAAAATGTTTTTTTTTTAATTCTAGAGGTTTAAAAAATTTCAAACATTCATTATGTGTGGCACCACTGGTCGATTTTTGCTCCCTTCGTTTGTTTTAAAGCAGAGCACCTAAAAGTATACCACAATTTTTTTTAAATTTGACAAACTTGCAATTTTTTATTTAAAATTAAGAGTGTCTTAGCATTAAAACTCTCTTAATCTATTCTCTTAAATGATAACAACAGGTAATTCAAAAATTTCCCAAACAAGTCAAACTGTCTTTTAAGCCCTGGCTTTAAATTTCCTAAAAGAGCACTAAGAAGGCAGCTCAATGTATGAACAACACGACTTTAGAGTTTAATACCCCTTTCTGGGATATTTTACCTGTTGTACTTACCTAAGTAAAATAGTGTTTAACATGCTCTTAAGTTAAACAGACGTAGTGGCGCAAAAATTTAAAAGTGGTGTGTGTTTTTAAACAAAACATTTTTTGGTTGTATAGAAAATCAAGCAGAAAAGAAAATCAAAAAAATGTTTAAGAAAATTAAAAAGAAAAAATACTGAGAATTTTAATTGTTTAAAGAATATTATATAAAACTACAAAAATACTTAATTTGAGTAAAAGAAATTGATTGAATATTTTTTTGTTTATAAAATTTTGTGTGAATTTAGATGATTCAATATGTATTTCTGGAATATCAATATCAAAAATTTTTCAGTAACCGTGAAACTAAAATCGTATTTCAAAACAACAAATGATGCGCTACCTTTGTTAACAACAAAAAAAATTGATGAGCGCTGAGGAGTAGACTTTGTAGTTGAAGAGAAGAAATAGAAGAATAAACAATAGAGAAAAGATACACACAATAAAAATAAAGATCTTAAAACTTAAAATGTATAAACTTTTGGCATTTAAAGTCAAAAGATCAAAATATGAAATTAAATGAATATGGATGAAGAAAAAATAAGAAAAAAATTATTAAAACAAAATTTTTTATGAAAAAAAAGTTATGCAAAAGATATTATTAAACAAAAATATAAAATTCCTTCTAAATTTTTTAAAGAAGACGTTATTCAAAAACAAGTGAATTGCACCTTTTTTAGTGAATTATTGATTTATAGAGTTGTGTTTAGCGAAAAACCCCTAATTTTTCTTAAAGAAAAAAACAGGTGCATTTACAATTATTGCCATTTATTACAAAAAAAAACATAAAAGAAGTTACCAAACAACATATGTGTCTTGTGTCTTAAAAAATAAAAAAAAAAATAAACAAATTGGCGAAAAATAAACGCTATTTTTTTATAACCCTTTGCAACGACAGGGATGTTTTTTATAAAACGTCTGCTTTTTCTGTTACAAAACATAAATTATATAAAAAAACCCTTGATGGTTAAATAACATGAAACTAGTGAAGCATATAAAATTTATATACAAAATTTGTTTATACAAATTATAATAAAAATTTTCTTACAAAAGAAATCAAAAAAAAGTAAAACTTCAAAAACACCCTTTAATTTGCAAATCAACAACCATTAATAAAAATCATTAAAAATGGATACCGTAGCTATTAAAACTGCACCACCCCATGCGCCCCTTTCATCAACTATGCAACAACAGCAACAAAAGCAGTTAAAACATAATTTAAGCAACAATACAAATGCTGGCAATAGCAATAATCAAATTGCCACTTCTACAACTACTTCTGTTGTTGCTAGTACAGGTTCTAACAACAACAACAATGATTTGTATACAAAATCAAGTATTGGCGCATTTTTTCAAACTTGCAAGGTAAGCTTAAAGATTTGTATAGGATTGATTAACCCTTTAGAAAACAGATTCGTTTTGCCACTTTAATTTACAGTGGATCAGCGTTGCCAATTTAGATTTTTCCACGCTAGATTTGGGTTTTTAAATTTTTCGCGGGAAATTTTTTTTTTGAAAATTATTTGGGTTTTCAAAAAAATATTTTTCATCAATATTTTTTTTTAATCAATATCTTTTTTAGTCAATATATTTCTTCGCTAATATTTTTTTAATCAATATTTTTTTTCCATCAGTATTTTTTTTTTCATCAATATTTTTTTTCATTAATATTTTTTATCAATAAATTTTTAATCAATATTTTTCTTAGTCAATATTTTTTTTCGTTAATATTTTTTTCCGTCAATATTTTGTTTCATCAATATTTTTTCATCAATATTTTTTTTCATCAATATATTTCTGCATCAATATTTTTTTTCATAATTTTTTTTTCATGAACATTTTTTTCAATATTTTTTTTTCATCAATATTTTTTTCATCAGTAATTTTTAATCAATATTTTTTTTGTCAATATTTTTTTCATCAATATTTTTGTTCATCAATATTTTTTTCATCAATATTTTTTTTCATCAATATTTTTTTACATCAATACATTTTTTTTATCAATATTTTTTTTTTCACCAATATTTTTTTTTCACCAATATTTTTTTTATCAATATATTTTTAATCAATATTTTTTTTAGTCAATCAATATTATTTCATAAATATTTTTTTTCATCAATATTTTTTCATAATTTTTTTCATCACCATTTTTTCCCATTAATATTTTGTCCCCATTAATATTTTTTTCATCAATATTTTTTTAGTCAATATTTTATTTTTTCAACAACATTTTTTTAATCAATATTTTTTTCATCAACTTTTTTTTTCATAATATTTTGTTATCAATATTTTTTATTTAATCAATATTTTTTTCATCAATATTTTTTTAATCAATATTTTTATTTGTCAATATTTTTTTTCATCAATATTTTTTTCCATCAGTATTTTTTTTCATCAATATTTTTTTTATCAATATTTTTATCAATATTTTTTTAAACAATATTTTTTTAGTCAATCAATATTTTTTATTTAATCAAAATTTTTTTTTAATTTATGTTTTTTTTGTCAATATTTTTTTTCACCAATATTTTTTTCATCAATATTTTTTTTCCATCACTATATTTTTTGCTTCAATATTTTTTTCACAAATATTTATTTTCACCCATATTTTTTTTCTTCAATATTTTTTTCATCGATATTTTTTTCATCAATATTTTTTTTCACCAATATTTTTTTCTTCAATATTTTTTTCATCGATATTTTTTTCATCAATATCTTTTTTGAATCAATATTTTTCACCAATATTTTTTTATATAAATATTTTTTTTCCTCAATATTTTTTTTCACCAATGTTTTTTCATCAATATTTTTTTTTTCATCAATATTCTTTTTCATCAATATTTATTTTTTTATTAATATTTTTTTTTCATCAATATTATTTTTCTTCTTTTTTTATGCATATTTTGTTCAATCAAATTTCCTTTGATTTTTTTATCAATATTTTTATACCCTACACCACACTGTGGTACAGGGTATAATGAGTTAGTGCTGATGTTTGTAACTACCCTAAATATCGGTCCTAGACCCATATTTAAGTATACTGATCGACTCAGAATCACTTTTTGAGTCGATTTATCGAAGTCCGTCCGTCTGTCTGTCCGCCTGTCTGTCTCTCCATTAGTGTTGTAAATTGTGGTTACTTTTGACTACTCAATACTACTCGATACTTTTTCAGCTGAGTACTCGATACTACTCAATACTTTTTTTTAAAATTAAACAATTTTAAAATAGAGCTTTTTAAATTACAATTTTATTAATTTTTATCAAAATTATATTTGTGTTTGCATAGCAATGTATTCGATTTTAAGTTTAGATTATTTTTAATCAATTTAAAAATTTTTTTTCTAGAAAAAAAAACTAAAATATTTTTCATACACAGAGTTGCATTTTATGGTTATATTTGTTGGTTAAATTATGGATTTCAAGTGACAAAATACAACCCTGAAAGTATTTAGTAGTAGTGACTTTTATGTATTTAGTACTCGAAAAAATAGGCAGTATTGAGTACTCGGTACTCAAATACTCAATACTTTTACAACACTACTCTCCATGTAAACGCTGTAAACACGATACAGGCCGTAATTTTTAATCAATTGACTTGAAATTTGAAACTTAAACCTCTCTTGACCCAAGGACGAAGCCTATTGAAATTGAAAAAAATCTGTTTTTATTTAGACCTAGCCCCCATACAAAGGTCCTCTATAGTTTTGGCTTAAATGACTCTAATTACCGTATTATAATAGGTATCTTTTCGAAATTTGGAAAGTAATCATGTTTCATCCAATCACCATTCCGAATTTTAAAGAAATCGGAAAGGTTCTTCTTGTAGCCCCCATACAAACCACCTTCCCAATTTCCACATAAATCTCTCAAATTTCATGAAAATAGAAAATATTCAATTAAAATTCTGTTTGTGTATGTTAAACGCGTACTTAAATAACCTTATCAAACCTGATAATAATCGGACCAGTTTTGGACTTAGGCCCCTTGTAAAAATTTCGCCCGATATTCAGTTGAAGCGGTTTATTGTTAACAAAAAGAAGCCTATTCCACTCAAATTTTATTTGTGAGTGCTTTTTGCACTTATTAAAGATTTGACAAAATATAGATCTAATCAGCCCATGTTTAAACTTGGGACCCATTTTCCGGGAAACTCTGGTGTAGGGTATTATATGGTCGGTCTTGGCCGACTATAATTTTCTTACTTGTTTTTGTTTACATATTGTGAGGTATAAAAGATTCGTCACGGCTTACCCTAGACAATTTTTTGAAAAATTTTTTTAATCAAATTTTTTAACTCAAATTTTTTTACTAACATTTTTTTCACTCAAAATTTTTTTACTAACATTTTTTTATTGAAAGTTTTTTTCACTTAACGTTTTTTCCAAATGGTTTTTCACTTAAACTATTTTTCACTATTTTTTATTCTATCAACCACAGTATGGGGGTACACTTTCTTTGTCATTCCGTGTGTAACGCATCGAAATATCGGTCTAGGACCCCATAAAGTATATCGAGGGCCTATATTCAAAACTCTTTATCTTCCATTTTCACGAAAATTACTTTTTGATGGCAAAATATTCAGTAAAACGGCCCTCATCTATGGTGTAAAATTCAGAACAAAAATATTTTTTTTTGCGATTTTATTTGCATTTTTGGTTGTCTCTATCTCTTACACAATTAATTTTTCTGAATGCAAAACCCTCTATCTTTTCAAATAATTATTTTTATAAATATTTTTTTTGGATAATTTCATCATGCATTACATTACGAAATCCCAGAATCACGATTTTGGTGCAGTGATGCTAATTTTTTCCCAAAATTCTTGTTTGACTTTTTTGAAAAATATCGCTTAAAATTTGGATGTCTTGTGTACATTATGAAACAAAAATTTTAATCTAAAAAATCGCGATGCTGATCAGCATTTGTGGACCAAAATTGCGTTTTTAGTTTTTCACTATTTTTTACATAAAAAATATGAAAAATTGTACCAAGGGCAAAAAAGTTTCCCCTTGGAAAACTAAACCAACCTCAAAAAAACGCCATTTTTTGCAGGTTTTTTTTGTTCTTTTGTTATGCAAATCCAACATTTTTATGTCAGAGGAAGCTCAAAACCCTACATATGGACCCATCGGATAAAAAAAAATAAAAAAGGTTTGACCCGCCCCCTTTTGTGGGCGTGGATATTAAAAATGAGTTAAAATAATGATTAATTGGATTAAATAATTGCAAGAATCATAATAAATACATTTGATAACATCTATCGCAAGGGGAAGGTGTCCCCAACGTCTTCCCTCCAACCCCCCCACAAAAAAACGCCATTGAATTTTTTTTTTTTAATTTTTATTTTTACAAGTTGGGGGTATAAAAGATTCGGTACAGCCGAATATAACACTCTCACTTGTTTTTTACTAACGTCCCAAAAATCTTAACTTTTAATCTGTAGAAGCTTTTATAATTTGGACAGATGTTATCATAGGGTTAGCAAGGCGGGCACCAAGTCTAGCTAGCATATGTGTAATAAAATGTAAATTTTATACCCCTGAACCCAGGTATGGGTGTTTAGTTCACATAAAGCATATGGGGCATTCCATGTCAAATCGGACACTTTGAATTTTTTTTTTTTTTTTAATTTTTGTTATTTTACGTACTTTTTCAAAAAGAATCCAAAAAAAAATCTTAAAAGCGCTCTAGTATGCGATTTTTAAGTTTTAAAATTTAAATCTCATTTTTGAAAATGTTTGTACTCTTCGATTTTTTTTTAAATTTTTTTTTGTAAAACTTCTATCGATTCTACAAATTTTTTGCCCAGGAGGATCGTGGGATAACGATTATTATTATTTTTTAAATTTTTTTGAAAAAAATTTATTGTAATTTTCCAATCTTAAAATCATTTCTACTGCTCCAATGGTGCGTCATAGAGGGGTCATAAGACCGACCCCCATTAATTTTTACGTCTTAATATTTCTTTGGAACAAACTAATACCCTATCTCCAATTTCTAAGGGAGCTCCGACACAAAACGATTTTTTTTTAAATATGCTCCAACCGCTCTAACTGCCCTAATAGTGCCCTTAGAGCAACAAAATGAATGACCGACCCACAATATTTTTTTAGTCCAAACATTTTCTCTGAACACACCTACCCTCTATCTTCAACTGTTAAGGCGGTCCCCATACATTTATTTTTTTATTTTTTGTAAATTTGTTTTATTTAATCAGCTTCTACCGGTACAATGGTGCGTCCGAGAGGGGTCATTAGTGAGACCGACCCCTATTTATTTTTACCCTACAACATAATTTTTTTTTATATTTTTAAATTGTTTTACATTTTGTAGAGTAAAAAGATTCGGCACTGGCGAATTTAACACTCTCATTTGTTTTTTATAAACATTTTTTAGCTATGATAAGTTTTACACGTGTGCTGCTTAAGGGGTTAAATAAACATTTGTAACTATATTTTTTTAACATCGATTTAATGCTGAATATGTACTTAGCTTAAGTTATTTTTTAATTTATGCATTTATGTTTAAGAATTTCAATTGGAATTTATAAATTGCAAACAAATAGCCATATTCATTGATTTGAAAATTGAAAAATTTAATTTAAGTTTTTATTCATTAATTTTTTGTTGTTGTTGCGAAGTTACAAGGCTGTTGAGAAAACTTGATGTTAAAACAATAAGATAATATTATTTAATTTTTTTTTATGTTAGTACTACATCTAAGATTAAGTTTAAATGAATGAAATTGAAATGTTGTTTAACGAGTGTTTATAAGATTCTAAAATGAATATAAGATAAATATCTTTAATAATTTATTAGTAAGTCTTTTCATATAACATTATTATGCTAATTTTATAGATTATCATAATTGTGAAACAATTTGCTGTTAAAAATATTACAGATTCAAAAAAAATATTTTTCACAAAAAAATTATAAAACTCTGGAACATTTTTTCTAAAATTGTTTAACTATTTTCTGTAACATTTTTTATTGAAGAAAGATGTTTTGATTCAAAAAAAATATATTTAAGAAATGTTCCTAGATTCTGTGGGCTAATTGTTTAAAAATCAAAAGACTTAAGACACAAACTTTAGGCAAAACTATTCTCTATTTTCGAAGAAGAGAACTGCAAAAACTATTTTTTTTAATTTCCAACCATTAGAAATTGCTTATCTCTTTTAATTTTTGAAGCGACAATTCTTTCAAAAATATTTAAAAATGCTGTTAATCAAAAGACTTAAGAAACAAACTTAAAATAATTTATTAGTGAGTCGTTCGATATATCAAAAACTATTTATGCTAATTTTATAGATAACAGAATTGCTAAAAAAAATCAAAAAAGTATTAAAAAAAAAATTATAACTCTGGAAAAATGTTCCTAAAATTGTTTAACCATTTTCTGGAACATTTTTTTACTGTAGAAATTTGTTTTGAATTAAAAAAAATTATATAAAAAAATTTTCTTGATTCTGCGAGATATTTAGTTTGAAAATCAAAAGACTTAAGACAAAAACTTTAAGCAAAACTATTTTCGAAGAAGTGAACTGCAAAAGCTATTTTTTTTAATTCCCAACCATTAGAAATTTCTTATCTCTTTTAATTTTTGAAGCGACATTTCTTTCAAAAATATTTAAAAATGCTGTTAATCAAAAGATTTAAGAAACAAACTTAAAATAATTTATTAGTGAGTCGTTCGATGTATCAAAAACTATTTATGCTAATTTTATAGATAACAGAATTGCTAAAAAAAATCAAAAAACTATTTAAAAAAAAAAATTTTAACTCTGGAAAAATGTTCCTTAAATTGTTTAACCATTTTCTGGAGAATTTTTTTACTGCAGAAATTTGTTTTGAATTAAAAAATAATTACATAAAACATTTTTCTTGATTCTGCGAGATATTTAGTTTGAAAATCAAAAGACTTAAGACACAAACTTTAAGCAAAAATATTCCCCATTTTCGAAGAAGAGAACTGCAAAACCTTTTTTTTTAATTTCCAAACATTAGAAATTGATAATCTCTTTTTAATTTTTGAAGCGACATTTCTTTCAAAAATGTTTAAAAAGTCTGTTAATCAAAAGACTTAAGAAACGAACTTTTTTTTGTTTTTAAAATAATATCAAAAACGACTTAACTATCACACAAAAATTCAAAACAAATAAATCAAAAAATAACATTACTTTCTTTCTCTTAAAGACATTCTCTGAACTTTATCATATCATTTTATCAACCGTTTTCTTTGTCAGTTAGAATATGTCAAAAATCAACCACATTTCAAATTCCCTTCACTTTAATGGTTTATCAAAAAAATACCAAAAATAAAAACCATTAATTTTAATTGACTTTGATATCAGAAAAAAAAAAATCATAATTTTGTTGTTGTTGTTATAATAAATAGAAATGACAATTTAATTGTTTACCGGTAACTTGACTACCAAACCAACAACCCTCGTAAAGAAAAAGAAAATGAAATGATATGAAATTTTTTTAAATACTAAATAAAACTATAACATGTCACAGAAAACTCAACTTAAAATAACTTAAAATTCAGCACAACTACAAAAATATTTCTAGAAAAAAAATAAAATTTTCTATTATAACAACAAGTACTTTAACAACCACAAAGTAACCCAAAGCAACAGTCAAGTAGTAAGAAATTAAAAAAAAAAAATACTATGTAGAAATAGAAAACATTTAATTTTAGTAAAACAATATGCAACTTAGCATAACAACAAGTGTCAAGCCATGACAAAAAAAAATAATATAAACAAAATAAAAATGACAACAGGGAGAACATGAAATAAACAAACCTTAAAGTAAGAAAAAAAATATCATTACAAATTCTAAATCATAACTTACACGAACATGATTATAAGGAAGGTAACCCAAGCAATGAATTTGTAAGCAAATTTATATAGTTTACAAGCTGAAGCGCCAGGCATTGCCCATGTCGACATAGATATGAATATCTAAATATCTTCTTTCCAGTGCCTCCTATCAGGTTTTGAGGTGCCGTAAATTTGATCAACATTGATCAACATTTTTTTTAAATTATTCTTACATTTTCTGAAAAATTCGAAATTTTTCTTCGATTTTTTTTTTTTAATTTACCAAAATTTATTTTTTATGTCAATTTTTTTTTTCATCAAACTTTTTTTTCATAATTTTTTTTTTTTTTTCATCAAACTTTTTTTTTATCAAACTTTTTTTTCATCAAATTTTTTTTTTCATCAATTCTTTTTTCATAAAATTTTTTTTTCATAAAATTTTTTTTTTCATCATATTTTTAATACCCTCCAACCACAGTATGGGGGTATACTCACTTTGTCATTCCGTTTGTAACGCATCGGAATATCGGTCGGGGACCCCATAAAGTATATATATTATTGATCCTTGATCGATTCTAAGACAATCTGTGAATGTCCGTCCGTCCGTCCGTCCGTCCGTCAGTCCGTCTGTCTGTAGATGGCACGATGCAGTCCAAAATAAAAGAGGTAGCATCCTGCAATTTGGCATGAATATGGCAAAATCGGCTCAGGGGGAAAAAAGTTCCCCCTTGAAGAACTGAACCAACCTATAAAAAATACACTTTTTTTACATGTTTTTTTTTTGTATTTTTGTTAAATAAATGAAACATTTGGTATATTAATCGGGATGGGAAGGTGCTCTCAATATCCCCTGTTGACCCCCATCAACACTCCCTCCCCCAAAACAAACGCCCCCGACATTTTTTTTTTTTACATTTTTGAGGGTATAAAAGATTCGGCACAGCCGAATTTAACACTCTCACTTGTTTTTTCATAAATTTTTTTTTTATCATATTTTTTTTTTCATAAATTTTTTTTTCATATTTTTTTTTTTTTTTCATCAAATTTTTTTTATCAAATTTTTTATTATCAATTTTTTCCTCACCAAAAATTATTTTTTTCATAAATTTTTTTTTACATCAAAAAATTTTTCTTTTCATCAAAAAAATTCATTAAAAACTTTTTTTCACCAAAAATTTTGGGTTCATTAAATTTTTTTTAACATAATTTTGTTTTTCGTGAAAAAAAAAATATTTTTTTTTTACCAAAACTACTTTTTCACCAAGTCTAAGCTTTTCGCATAACAATTGTCCATTTGTTTATCAAATGTACACCAAACAAGTGAGAGTGTTATATTCTTTGGTGCCGAATCTTTTATACTCTCGAAAATGTAACAATACTTTTTATACCCTCCACTCTAGTGATAGAGGGTATATATAAGTTTGTCATTCCATTTGTAACACCTCGAAATATTGTTCTAAGACCCCATAAAGTATATATATTCATGATCCTCGATCGATTTTAAGACGATCTAACGATGTCCGTCCGTCCGTCTGTCCGTCTGTCTGTCTGTTTGTTGAAAACACGCTATCTTTTGAAAGACTTCACGGAGGCGCCTGAAGTTTGGCATGTATGTTGGGCGTTTACCTGGTCAGGTTAGTATTGCAATCTAACTTTCGAATCTCTAAGGATAGTAAGGCTTAGCGTATATATTTGTAGTTCCTCTAGTTCGTGTTGAATTTCAGCCAAATCGATTTAGTGGATCAAAAGTTATTAGCAAAACCGTAAATTTCAGATTAGTTTCACCCTAAATTCCCGTATTGAAAACCCGTTAAACATGTTTTAAAAACATTGGTGGGTCACAAAAATATTTTACAAGGTATTTTTGCCACCCAAAAATATTTTTACACTAAAAAAACAAACACTCGAAAAAAATTTTACGCTCAAAAAAAATTTTACACTCAAAAATAATTTAGTAAATTATTTTTTTTTTTCAAAAATTACTTAAAAAAAGTTTTTTTTTACACAAAATAAAATATTTCTAATCAAAAATTTAATTTTTTTCACATTAGAAATTTTACTATCACTTAAAAAGGGCATTGTGGAGGGTATTCATACACTCAAAATAATAACTCTGTTAAATTACAGAAAAACTCTGCTAATTTAACAGAGTACACCATACTTTTCCAGCTAGCAATATTTCTTGGTAATTTTACAAAAAACTCTGTAAAATGGTTTTGACAGAAAAAAACTGTTAATCTACAGAGTTTATAGTAAAATATTGGTTAAATATGAAAGCTTTTTTACAGAGAAAACTCTGTAATTTTACTATAAAACTCTGTAAAATGATTTGGACAAAAAAAACTGTTAATTTACAGAGTTTCTAGTAAAATATTGGTTAAGTAAACCACCATTTAGCAAAGAAAACTATGTAAATTTACATATATTTGTAAAATGCATTTGATGCAAAAAAAAATACAGAAAAAACTCTGTAAATTTACAGAGTTTAGTTAAATGCATGTTATTTTGTAAAATTTTTATAAGATTTCTGAAAAAAAAAAATTTTGATAACTTTTTTTGCTACTTTTTCAACTTCTTCTCAAAAAAAAAAAATATACATATAAAATTTTGATGTTTGGTAACAAAAATAAAAACTACTCAAAACAGAAAACTTTTTTGGTTATAAAAAATACGAAGTATTTTCCTTATATCTGTATTTTGGCAGAAAACTCTGTTAATTATCTGTAAAATTAAGATTACGAAGTAAAAAGTAATATAACAGAGGAAACTTTGTTTTTTTGTCACAACAAAATACAAAGTATTTTCTTTAAATATGTATTTTGACAGAAAACTCTGTCAAATATCTGTTGAATTGAGATTACAGTCATTTTACAGAGTATTTTACAGAGTTATTATTTTGAGTGTAGATTTGGCCAAGTAGAATTTAACTTTTCTACTTGTTGCACTTATTTTTGCACTCACTTACAAAATGTACAGCTCTTTTGGTTTTTTAATGGGGTCCTCGACTGATATTTCAATTTGTTTTGCATGGAATAGCAAAGCAATATAAAATTATTTTTTCTAAAAAAAAACTTTGCTTTGGCAAGTACACCCAAATCTTCCGCAAAACATTATCATGATTTAATGTTTTGGGCAAGAGTACAAAACTCGCAGGCATTTTTAAAACGTTTTGGACATTGTAAATGGTGTCCATGGACTCGTCCAAATCGAATTTAATTTTTAACTCGTTTAATTCTCTACTGTTTTTTAAGTTATCGACAGGTTTAGTTAATAATTTTTTTTTTAATTTCTCAAAAATCATTAGTAATTACAACTTTGGCATACCTTCCCTAATAATTTTAAAACCAAGTTCACTAAACAATAAAGAAAACACTGTTGACAAAATATCATAATTTTGTCTTTGTTTCTTATTGTTTTATTACTATTTTTTAAGTTTCAACAATTTTCCATAATAAGTATGCAGCACGTGAATTTAACTTTTTGGACTTTCAAACCATTAAAGAGTTAAAATACAAACAAACTTCAACTTGTCTTCATAAATTGAAAGCATATGCCATTCTTTTTTTAAAAAAATTTAAAGAATATAACAAAAAAAGTACAAAAAAATAAATAAAATAAATAAAATTTTTGTTTAATTTCATTATTAGAACACGTACTATGGTTGAAATAAAAAAAAAAATGTATACAAACTCATATATTTTTTGTATGTTGCTACTGCTGCTACCTTTTGGCTGCTTCGGCCTTTTTTCGTATTTTACTACATGTTTATAGTAAAATTTTGCGGCTTATGATTGCGATAATGAAGATTAAATACGTTGTAGATTTTTTTTTCTTTAGTTACTTGTTTATATATATGAGAGGGGTTAGTGTTAAATATTCTAAGAATGATAATGTTTTTATTTCTATTATTTAGAAATTTTTATCATATGCCATTTACACATATTTTAGTTGCTTTAAATGGCTAAAAAAAATTTTATGATTATTGTGTTAAACTAAAAAGGGTCATTAATGTTTAAAATATTTTTGATAAAGTTAATAATTTATTAAGAATATTTTTTTGGTATTACAAAATTGAGGTAAATGACTTTTTGATAAAAATCTCTATAAAAATTAAAAAGAATTAAAGTAAAATTACTTCAAAATAAAAAGAAACCTCACGTAGAAAAAATTAAAACGAAACGTAAGTTATTAAGTTTACTTTTGTCTGACCAGGTCTTTTGAGGAAAATTTAAACAGTGGAAATATTTTTATAAATTTATTTTTGCTAAATAATCTTGAAAATGGAAGCTGACAAATTCCGAAACACGTGTCTTGCAAAAATTACCAACATAAATAAATTTAAAACAGAAAAATAATTTTCTTGAAAATTATTCTTAAGAATATCATAGTTTTGATTAGTAAAGGAAATAATGACCTCGAGCTAGAATAAACTTACTCAAAATATAAATTTAAAAACTTTTACAATTTTTGTTTCGATAGAATTTCAAAGCATCGATCATATTTTAATTCCATTAACTTCTTTTTATAAAGGCTCCTTCTCAAAAAATGTCCAAAGTGATAGAGCAAGTTCATTTCTTAAGTCTTTTGTTTCTACAATAACTTTTTTCTATTTCTTATTATAAAGGCTCCTTTTCAAATCAAACTGTTTAACAAATTTGAGGCGACTTAATGTATTTGGCTTTTGACGAAAACCCCCAAACGGTTTTGGTCACGTATTTAATTACAGTTTTTGTTATGGCCCACTGAAGTTTTTTCAAGGGCGGGTGGAATTAGAAAAATTAATAATTTAAATATACTTCTGCACTAAATAATGTGCTTAGATGTCTTTATTTTTTTAATTTTATAGTGCTTACTTTTTTTGGAACACATTAACCCTTTATCGATCGTTTAAATAGGTCATTTCAGTTCTTTTTCAAATACTGTCATAGAAGTCCACTTAAATGTGGGGGTTTAAATTAGAGATGGGTACTGGTCACGTGTTTTGTGTGATTCACGCGTGAAACACGCGTAAGTGTGAATGTTTTATATTTTAATCACATAATTTTTAGTGAGCGTGAGTAAAATAAGTGAGTCGAATTTTTCCGTAAGTGATTAGTAAGTGATTCATTTGATTTTGGGTAAGTTTGAGTGTGTTTATTTTTTGATTTTACTAACTTTATTGATTTTTTTCATGTCTTGCCAAAAATAGAAGAAAATTAATTAGCGTGAGTTGAGCTTGCATGACACAATCGTGATCGTAATTGAATCTGGCCTGAATCACGCATGAGCTTGAGAATTTTTTTTTACTCACGTTACTAGTGAGTGAATAAACAAAAAACATAGTGTAAGTGATTAGTGAGTGATTCGATTATTGTTTACGTGAGCCTAAGTTAGTGTGAGTCAAAATCTAATATCTAAGGTTAAAATGTTTTACGAATATTTTTTGCATAAAATTTCACTGGGGTTCTTTAAAGGCAGAAAGTTGATCTGCCCTATGTCAAACAAATGCTTAAAAAAATAAATTTGTAAAATTAACCCATAAATTTTTTAAAATTTTACAAAAATGGTAAAGCTTTAAAATCTTACTATCTTGGTCCCTTCCTGTATTTAGTGACCCCCCAGGCGAATTTGATGCACAAAATATTTGTAGACATTTTAATGCCATTTTTAATAGACTTTTGAGTATTTTTTTAAAAAAAGACAAAAATTACCCCCTGAAGTGGGATAAAGAGGGTTAGTTTGGTATAAGAAAATAATCACCATAAATTCTTTATTAAATTTCAGAACATAGTTTAGGGCTTACAAGAATATTTATACAAATTTCATACCCTCCAACAGTATAGGGTAGAGTGTCCCTTATTTTGGAAATGTTAGAAATCTTGAGACGGTACCCGCTCATTTTTTTCCTTTTGACTTAAAAATAACTCAGGAAAAATTTTACGCCCCTAGGACCACGCCTTCCCTACGCGACGGGGCCTTAAAAAGCGGGGCCTAAAAAATCATTTTTCCATACAAACCAAAAAATTTTTTTTTGATTTTTAATTTTTTTGTTGTTAATTATTATATTACTTGCTTAGCTTATTTACGACAAAAAATTTGATTTTGGTGGGATAAGTCTTTCAGCGCTAAAAAAATTTTCGCAAAAAAAAATTTTGAGCCGCCGGGGTCCTACAGTAAAAAATTTTTAAAAAATATTTTTTTTTAGTTTTGACCAGCAACGGTTTTAGCTGCTATGTTGCTTTAAATGATATATATTCATAAAAAAATATTTTTTGTATCTGTGACATCTTTATCGTGTTCTAAAAAAGGGTACAAAATGCATTGTTGATTTTTTTTCGATACACGATAAAGATGTCACAAATATAAATAATATTTTTTTTGGAATATATATCATTAAAAACAACATAACAACTAAAACCGTTGCTTTTCAAAACTAAAAAAAAATATTTTTTAAAAATTTTTTACCGTAGGATCCCTACGGCTAAAAATTTTTTTTTCGAAAAAGATAAAGATGTCACAGGTATGAATATTTTTTTTTTTGGAATATATATCATTAAAAGCAACATAACAACTAAAACCGTTGCTGGTCAAAACTAAAAAAAAATATTTTTTAAAAATTTTTTACTGCAGGACCCCGGCGGCTCAAATTTTTTTTTGCGAAAAATTTTTTAGCGCTGAAAGACTTATCCCACCAAAATCAAATTTTTTGTCGTGAATAAGCAAACCAAGTAATAAAATAAATAATAACAAAAAAATTAAAAATCAAAAAAAAAAATTTTTGGTTTGTATGGAAAAATGATTTTTTAGGCCCCGCTCTTTAAGGCCCCGTCGCGTAGGGAAGGCGTGGTCCTAGGGGCGTAAAATTTTTCCTGAGTTATTTTTAAGTCAAAAGGAAAAAAATGAGCGGGTACCGTCTCAAGATTTCCAACATTTCCAAAATAAGGGACACTCTAGTATAGGGGTATACTTACTTTGTCATTCCGTTTGTAACGCATCGAAATATTGATCGGGGACCCCATAAAGTGCATATTTTATTGATCCATGATCGATTCAAAGACATTATATGAATGTCCGTCCGTCTGTCTGTAGATAAAACAATGCAGTCCAAAATAAATGAGCTAGGATCCTGAAGTTTGGCACATTTATGTCTCATGGTCATAGACAGGTTAAGTTCGTAAACCGGGCAAAATCGGATTAGGGGGAAGTTTCCCCTTAAAGGACTAAACAAATCAATAAAAAAATTATTTCTTTTTACACAATTTTTTGTATTTTTGTTAAGCAAATGAAGCACTTTTATGGAAGAAGAAGTTCAAAGTCCTGGGGGGTAAGAAAATTTAGTTTTTTGGGCTGCCACTTTTGTGGGCGTGGATGTAAAAAAAACATTAAAATGATGAAATTGTATTTCTGTAGTGCAAAATGCATAATAAATGAGTTAGTAAAAATATATGGTGAAAGGGAAGATATCCCCATATCCCCCACCAAACCCCTCCCCCCCAAAAAAAAAACACGCCCCTGGATATTTTTTTTTAATTTTTCACATGTTGGAGGGTATAAAAGTTTCGGCACAGCCGAATTTAGCACTCTCACTTGTTTTTGAGTCACATTTTACGTATGCTGTAGAAATTATGAACCTTTGACAACCTCCAGTGAAATTTGATGCAGAAAATATTATTTGAACATTTTAACCCTTTAAATGAGTGGACTTTTATAACAGAATAAAAATTAAAAAACCCTTAAAATGAGCAATAGAGGGTTAATATGTTCTACACTCAAAATATTTTGTAGGCAAAAACAAATGAAAAACACACTTAAAACCAGTTAATAAACAATTGAAAACCATCCCAGTAATTATTTATTTGTTTTAACAAACATCAACATTTATTTTTTACTGTTGACACAATTTTCTAAAATAAATAACATTAAACATTAAAAAATTACGTTTTTTCACTCTTTTTTACCAACAAATTCGAAAAAATAACCAACGAAAACATTAAAAATTAATGTTAGTTCTGTTATTTTTACCAACAAATTTAAAAAAAATAACCTACGAAAACAATAAAAATTAATGATTTCGTAGGTTATTATTTACAATTTTCTATTGAAATTTTTTTTTAAAAATTTTTAATAAAATTTTGGGGAATCGAACCCGCAATCAAATACATTCTGGCCAGACACTCTACCCATCGTGCCAAAGTCACTTGATACAAACATGTTTTTATATTTCTATAAATAATTTTTTGATTTTTTTTTCTACCAAAAAATATCTGACTTGTGTAGGTAAAAACTAATGATATTTCATTAAAAAATACCAACAATTTAAAAAAGAAATTACTTACACAAATCATTGAAAATCAAAAGAATAATCAGTAGTTTTTACTTACAGAACAAAAATAAATGACTTTAAAAATTAAATGTTAATGAAAGTCTTTATTTTTTAGTGTGTTATTTTTGAAACAAAGGACTGAAGAAGTCATTAATAAAAACTGAACATCAAACAAATGTTTTTTCTTTTAAAAACGACTAAACGGTAAACTTTTTAAATAAACTACAAACAGTTAATGACATAATTTTTTGAGTGTAAGAAAAGAAGCACCATAAAATTTTACTGAAGACAGTTAAACACATTGTGCTCGGTTCTGGAATACAATTTCACCATTCAACTAAATTTTAAAAATTTGATATTCTTTCGAATATTAAGATTTTTTTTTTTTTTTGTAACAATTTAATATCTAGTTTATATCTTTAATAATTACAAGAACAAATTTAAAAACCCTAAAAGTCGAAAGAATATAAAATTTTTAAAAAATAAGTGAATGGTGAAATCGTATTCCAGAATCGAGCACATTATTTATATCACAATCAGAAGTATATTTACATCATTCAATTTATTTATTCCACACGCCTTTGAAAAAAAAAAAAAACTTCAGTGGTCCATAAAAAATGTAAGTACGCTACCATATTCCGTTGAGGGTCTTATTGTTAGTCTACTATAAGGGAACTTTTGTTTTTTGTCTCAAGACAAATACATTTTCGTGTTAAACAGTTTTACTAAAGAAGTATTACTTCAAAATAAATAGTAACCTCATACAATTAACCTTTTTTAAAAGTTAAATTTTGATGAAAATTTTAAAACCGAAAATATTTATATTGATATAAAAATTTTAGATTCAATAAAGTTTTTAAATCTTTTTATTAAATCTTCTTCTCAAATAATGTCCGAAATATCACTGCAAGTTCGTTTTATAAGTCTTTTGTTTTCTACGTTAACTTTTTTCCATTTCTATAAGTTTTTGTTTATTAACCCATTTCGATCCTCTGTTCGATTTTCCGAACAGTAGAGAACACCTTTTTCAAAAAAATATTTATGTACGAAAATGGTGGAATTTCGGGTAAATATGGTAACGAATGTTAAGTCTCATCTTTCTGCTATTAAAAAAAAAAATATCCCCACTTGATCACCGCAATTTATATATCCATGAAATGCAATGCAAATCAGCACATAAATTGTTTCAAGCAAAAACAAAAATTTAGCATTTTTTGATTTTCGGCGTTTAATTTTTTTGATTAATTTTAAATTTTTTTAGATTTAATTTATGATCAAATTCCACTAATTTGAATCACTTTGAAACTATTTATTTTGAAAATAATGAAATCAATTAATAAAATTGCAAAAAATCCAAATATTAAAATTGCATAAAAAGTTGAAATGCAAAATTTTCTGTGATAACGGCACATTGAAAAATTTTTTTTGACAAGATTTTTGAGATCAGCGGGTGCTTATTACCCTAAAAAAGTAAATTTTTCCAAAAATGAAATTTAATCTTGGTCCAAAATGGGTTAAGGCTTTTTCTCAAACAATATACAATGTCCAAGTTCGTTTCTTAAGTCGTTTGTTTCTTTTTATACATTCTTTGTAACTGCACCGTCTTGTTATTTTAAGAAAAGATTTAAACATTGAATATATAAAGATTTACTTTAAAATTTTCAAAATTTTAATTTCGATAGATTTTTTAAATATTGAGCTGCTTACAATCCCAATTACTTCTTTTTATTAAGGCTTCTTCGCAAACAATGTCCAAAATATTGATTCAAGTTCGTTTCTTAAGTCTTTTGTTTCTAAATTAAATATTTTCTGTATTTATGAGTTCTAGTTATAAAGGCTTCTTTTCAAACTTTATGCAATGTCCAGCAAAAATGTTCATTCGAGTTCCTTTCTTAAGTTCTTTGTTTTTATTCATTCAAGGTCTCTTTGTATTTATCTAAGCAGCTGCTTTTAGCTCGCAACTAATTCTTAAAATGATTTATATCTCCTGTTTTTTCAAATATAAAATTTTCCTTAGATTCTTTTAGAAAATCTCCCGTTTATTATTGAACTGTATTGTTTTTTTTTTAGTTTTTCAAAATAATTTATGTTAAAATTAATGAGATTTTATTATGTTTCTCTTTTCAACCCTCAAATGCGTAAAAAATGTTACAAAAAAAAAATTGTAATGCGTGACGCAATATAATGTGATCAATACCTGTCGTTAGCATTTATGAGTGAGTAAATTTTATATTTAAGGTTTAAGCATTAAAGGCTACTCAAAAAAAGGAAACCACAAAAATGTTTTATACTTTTTTTATTCTACCTATTCCTCTTTAGTGTTTTTTTTAAGGAAGTGTTAAACAAAAGAACTTTTTATGAAAGACAGTTGGTCTGTATATTTGTGATGTATAAAAAAAAAATATTCAAACAGATGTTCCAAAAATTTCTGAAAACGTTTTATTTAGAATTTAGTAAAGAGTTTTTTTTTTCAAATTTCTAATACATTTTTTATGTTTATTTTTTTTTTTTCAGTGAGATTTTATGTTTTTTATAATTTTTTATTTAAATTTTTTTATAACCCACTCTTTTTTGTTTTTGTTAAATATTATAATTAAATTCTAGTGTTAATCTGTTTAATTTAGCCTATAAAGTGCATTTACAATGCATGTCAACACTAGTTTTTCTGATATTTTAATTTATAAATATTTTAGTTAAATTCATAATATTTCATTTTTGAAATAATGTGGGTTTTAAATATTTAAATAAGAACGGCACACGCACTTCCGCCCCCAACACTCTGCAAAACAGTCCATAAACATCATCTATTGTAAATAAATAAATATAAACAAATCATTAAGAAATATGAGAGATGGTTAAAAACGACTTATAAATACCCTGCATTAGTGATATTTTTTCTTTAACTTTTGATTTCCCAAGTGTCCGGGAAAATTTTATTCTACTAGACCTAGATATTTTTGGAATTTTTTGGGAAATTTCTCGAAAACCTCTGGACCGATTTCTGAAATTGTTTGATATTCATGTGCAGCATCTCAAAATAAACAAAAATAACGTATTGTAAGATTTTTTATTTTTTAATTTTTAAAAAATCCAAAATATTGGTGAAACTTTTCCAAAAATCCAAAATTTTGATCGATGGGCGCCACAATTTAAAATCCAGTTAAATTTTACTGAAAGACTGTCTCAAGCTCTATGAAAGGGTTAAAAGAGAGAATTTTGAGATTTTTTTTTTTTAATTTCTGGAACATAGGAAAAAACCGAAATTTTTTTCAAATTTCAAAATGCGATGTCTCGAATTTTTTTTTAATATTCGTTCTTAGCGCATCAAAAATCCAAAACTTCGATCGCCAAGCGTCAGTAAAAATGTGCTCGGACTCTTAAGATCGAAAGAAAAACTTTTTTGCCATACAAAAAATTCCCAGTCTCACCCTGCATTATTTATTAATTTCTGTCTTGCCGAATTTATTGAAATCCTTCACAATGTAAAAAAGATTCTTTTAAAAAATTTTTTTTAAAAAATTAATTTTGTGAAAAAATATTTTTGTAAAACAAATATTTGAGAAAACACTGTTCAAAAAATTTGAGGTGACTAAATGGTGACCAAAAAAAAATAAAGTACCCTAAAATCCTTTGGGATTTTGGTCACGTACTTACAGTCGTTTTTAAAGCCCACTGAAGTTTTTTCAAAGTTCAACGGCATTTGGAATAAGTGAAATAAATAATGTAAAGGCACTTCTGAGTTAGCAATAGAGCGTCCTGTCAAATCTAAACTGTCGAATTTTGTCTCGTAATACCTGCCGAACGATGGCCACGAAATGGCTGAATGTGGAAAAATTTTGAAAATAAAACTTTTGCAAGGGCATCTTCAGTCGGCAACTAGCGGCCAAAGTTTGAAAGAATTAAATTTTTAGACCAAATTTCATGTTAGAATTTTTTAACCAAATTCTGCTCAAAAATTACGAATTTTTGCGTACTTTATGGGAAGAATTCCAAAATAACGATTTTGGTCCACAGATGCTGATTTTTAAACATATAAATTATTTATTAACCAAATAGGTCTTAAAAGTTGAAAAATGTTAAGTACGTTATGTGAAAAATATTAAAAACATGATAAAAACACGATTTTGGCCCATAATTGCTGATCAGCATCTGTGGACCAAATAATTTTTATATTTTTTTTTTAGATAACATACTTAACATTTTTGAACTTTTGGAACGAATTTGGATAAAAAATAATTTTTAAGTTTCGAAATCAGCATCTAAGTTTAAGTTTAAAAATCAGCATCATTGCTATTTTGAAATTTTTAAAATATTTTTCCCGTAAAGTACGCAAAAATTCCTAATTTTTGTGCTGGATTTGGTCAAAAAACTCAAACATGAATTTTGGTAATTTTTTTAAATTAATTTTTTTTTAAATTAAATTACCTGCAAATTTTTCTCATAAATTTTCCCACAATCAGCCCGTCCGTGGCCATCGCTCGGCAGGTATTACTACA